>NW_004624742.1:18254927-18270204 GCF_000247695.1 Heterocephalus glaber | reverse complement strand
TCTTTTTTGCATCGTCTAGCAGCTGCTCGATTGATTTCTCGTGGTCCCTTACAATTTTAAAGAAATTTTTCTTTTCCCGGTCACTAATTGCAATCTTATCTTCTGTATCTCAAATTCTGTGTCACATTGGCCCATTCTACTGCATAGACTTTCAGTGGAGCTTTAAATCTCCTGGAAATCTGTTTACATAGGTTTTATGGGTTCCATTTTTTTCCTATGTTGGGATTCCATCATGTTCCTCAGCTCCTCTATTTTTTTATCTGTGTCCTTTCTCGATTTATTAATCATGTCTTGCACTATGGGCACAAGCTCTGCTGTTATCTGAGAAATTATTTTTGATTTCATTTTTTCTAGATCCTGTTTCATTGCTAGTTCAGTGAGTCCAGGTGGTTGAGTACCTGAGTGTTCCATCTTGTTTCCCTTTGGGGTTGCTGTAGATGATCTGGAAGTCTGTTTCTGAGGCTGGTTTATGTGCCTTATCATTTAGATGGGGTGGTGGTGGTGGTGGTGTGCTGCTGGCATCTGTACGGCTCTCCTCCCCTGTGCTGGGAGAGGTGGTAGGTTGGCCTGGAAGCCGCCCCCTCCTCTGTGCTGGGAGCTGTGGGACATTGACCTGGAAGCTTCCTCTGTGCTCGGAACTGGCACGGTGACCTGGAAGCCTCCTGAGGCGCTGCCTCCAAGACAGTGTGTGCTGTAGTCTGTGAAGGGGTCAGCCTTGGCATAGTATCTGAGACTGGATTCTTTTTTCCCTGGAAATGTATGTCTGACAGGAAAGCAGCATCTGTTCCCTATCATGGTACAATTTCATAGAAATGTTCAAGATCGGTGCTTCTTGTTATTGTTTCCGTATGTTTTGTTTGTAGAGGTTTCAGTCCCTAATCGGCTGGCTCCAAAACAGAGTGGCAGAGGGGCAACTGTTGTAGGCAGTGGAATACAGCAAAGGAGAAGGTATTTATTTTATTCTCATAATACACTCATTCTTATAAACTTTTGGGCTCCTATACATTTTTTTCATAGAGATGGAGCACATGCAGGGCCTCATGTCCATGGGACCTTCTGTTCACTGAGGATATCAGTGCTTGATTTTAGGATCGGATTTCGTGTTCTTGTTTTGTCACTTCCCATTTCACCATCTAAAATGTGAAGCTGGTTTGCAAATGGGAAATTTGAGAACATAAATTATCAAGGAGAATTACAGCTTGAGAATGAGACAGGACTCTAAGATATATTTAAGAGATTAAGTTAGGAAACCCTGGTCATGAAGAATTGCATTTCCAAGACTAAGCAATCATGAAACTGTGCAATCATGGTTGGTGATTATTGATTTGAAGGGCAAACATGGATCTTTTACCAATAAGGAATGCTGAACTCATTTATTTCTTTAAATAATAATACTGAACTCTTACATTGCTTTATATGTGTGTTACTATGGTATGAATTTCTTGAATTCTTGTAGTCGAAATAAAAAAATCAATGAAAAGTAGATAATATTCACCTTAGGTGGATTTTTAGTAGAATAACTAGTGATAAGCAGTTGTATTTGATATATTTCAATTACACGACTTAAAATTTAGACATAGACTTCCAGAAGGTATGAATTATTATAGACTCTCTGGAGTGTAACTGAAGACCAGTATCCTATGTATCAAAAGACAAATGGTTTTATTTTATTTTATTTTTAAACCAGAGCAAGAATTTCACTCCTGTAATACTACATCTAAATTTGGAAACTTCTCTCACAATGCTGGTAAATGTTTCTTTGAGAGATATTTCCATGATCTTTTGTTTTTTTGGGTTTTTTTGCTACCTGGGATCGAACTCGGGTCCTTCTGCTTGCAAGGCAGGCGGCAGAACCACTGAGCTAAATCCTCGGCCCCAAAAGAAGTACTTTGATTTTTTTTTTTTTTTGGTACCAGGGATCGAACTCGGGTCCTTCTGCTTTTGAGGCAGGCGGTGGGACCACTGAGCTAAATCCCTGGCCCCTCCGTGATCTTTTTACTTATTTTTACTTTTATCTTATAGTGGAAAAATCAGTATCTACATTAATAATGTTACATTTAAAATAAAGTAGCCATTTCCTGTACCACACTGCTTGTAGTATGGAATCCAAATGATACAATTTATATTTAAGGAAGACAATTAAAATATTTAAAAAATAATAAGAACTAAAGAAATTCATTACCAAGAAAACATGAAGTTTAAATACTGGCTTAGCAAAATTGTGCTACCCAAAGATTTGAGTTTCATGTTAACCTTATCAAGGTTGATTAACTTTGCATCCCTAACCAAACTATATGTTGTTTCTAAAACACTAACATGCTGAGTTATAAACTACAAAGTCAATAAGTTTCATTTTAGATTACTAGACTTCAAACAAAGTGTACTTTATATGATGTTGATGTTTTTCAAATATGGAATTGATAGTCATCTGCTATTTCAATATCAGGATTTACCAACACAGTACCTCAATATTAGTCTAGTTTCTATTATCATATCTTTTATTTCATGAGCTCCTATTTTAAATGGCTGATCAAAATTAATGTGGTTCCTCTACCCAATGGCGTTTATTTTGGTTATAAGATTAGAAATGTAAATTTGCAATAAAAGAAGAAAATAGGAGGCTAGTTTTAATGAATATTTTACACATGACTAATTAACAGAATCCCCTATAGGAATTTAGAAGTAATAAGGAATTGACTGAAAATAAATTAAAAATTAATAAAGGAGTCTCCAAACAACTTTGTTTATGAACATTTAACAGTTGCTTTCTTAGTTATGAATATTTCAAGCTGTTTTGTTATTCAGTATGTATTATTCTTGCAGTGTTCATAATTTTAGAGGTGATTAGACAAATAAGGAGTAACACACAAAACAAAATGTCTTAAAGTGATAAAAGCCCACCTTGGGAAATCTTGCTAATGTAAAAATAATGGCTTAATATTCATGGTTTTTGTCTAACAGTGTATGCAAAACAGTCTAATTCCATATAAGGATCAAAAGCCCTTCAAATGAGTAAAAGAAAATCCAGCAGCTTGATTTTCATGAACAATGTGAGTTCTTTTAGAAAAGACACTTTTGAGCAGAAGATAATGCTGTTCTTAGTCAAACATTCTAAAAATCAGTTGAAATGATATAGATTCATTCTTTCATGTAAATTAGTGAGAATATCACCCCAGAAGGAATATTATCAAATCATCTTTCTTCAAGTGTATTTGGCTTTAATTTATTCAACTAGCTGAATATTTATGGGCACTTTTCCTCAATGTTTGCAAGCTAAAGGAATAAGTTGAAGAACTTTAGTTGCAATATGTCAAGCTAATAATTTTAAGTAACTTTAAATGTTCCCAAAATTAAAATGTAAGAACCAGGCAGATTGATTGGCAATTATCCCTTCTCTTTATCTTGTGACTATAAGAATAAATATACACTGAATGATTTTAATGAAGTTGTGTCCTGCACCTTGAGGCTGAAACATGGTTGGAAAATGTGCTGCATAAAGAGAAATTTGAAATTTTCAGATATAAAGAGTAAGAATTTGATTCCTGTAGACATATAACATTTTGAGTTATTGAATTAACACTCACATATGATAACAAATACAAATATTTAGTAAAAAAGAAGCAGCTCTAAAGTACTTCAAGGAAAACTACAAATTATTTGCAACACCAAAATCTTTAGTATTTAAAATTCAGCAGATTTATCAGAAATATTTTATAGGGCAATAATAGAAATGTAAAACTATTATCACCCTGAAAACATTCCCAAAGGAAAAAAATAAATTTCCAAAAATAGACATATCAATACTCTTTAATCGCTTCCCAATATTGACATGCAGCAAGAAAATTTTAATGCCCTTAAAATACTAACAAGAAAGAAATTATTTCCCATGTCAAGTACAAATTTTAGAACACAAATTTAGCTGTAAATGTTCTCATTAAAGTTTCTTCATACTGTCAATTTACTTTCAGTGTATGCAAGATAACTTTTCTATTGTTCTTTGACAGATCATACATAGTGTTTTAAAATTCCAGTCAGTATTGGTGATCAAAATCTGAATTAGTAATGCCTTGTGTATTTCCTACTGTAATTTGTGTTTTCAATTGAACAGTGGAGTTTTTTTTTTGAAAGATAAAAAAGCAGGAAGACTTAAGTCAGCATGATACTGTGATTCAGGTGAATGGATTGCATTTAGTTAGAAAGGAAAGAGATGGAAACATTGCAATAACTAGTGGAAACTAAGAGAAAGAGAAAAGAGGAAGTGAGAGAGAAAAGGAAGGAAGAAGGGGCCATAGCTTGTACTAACCAGTGGCTAGGTTTTATGTATGCTATATGCAGAATTCTTTGAAAACAATTCCTTTAAAAACTACATCAGTATATGTCACTTAGTCTTCCTTATTTTAGGCAGAACAGAATAAAACAGGAAGCAAGAGACACAGTGATTTTTCTGATTATCTCCTCCCCTGAGTGCATCCTCCTTCTCTGGACTCCTTTTCTCTTTCTTGCTTTTTTATCCATCCATCTTTTTCTGTTCTCTTGCATATTCCTCCAACCCAGAGAAGTATAATTCATAAATACAATTCTAGAAATAATTTTGTATTTTTAACTAGAAAGTAATGATTATGGGTAGTCTACTTAACACTATTGTCATTAAATTGTTTTTCAATGTTTAAAAAAAATGCCAAGCTTTTATTTTATTTTTTGATCTTGTCATATGCAAAATAATTCAAGTTTTTAAAGACTATCTGTGACATGTAAGTAGAATTTGTATTAATGCTAAATAAAATTACGGTTCAAGAATCTAAATTATTACAACTGAGTTATCTGTAGTGGAAATGAAACTGGGATATTCATTTTGATTGCAATTCCTAATGTGATAGCTAAAAAAGGCAGATAAATATATTCTTTTATGCTTACTTTTTAAATCAAAATGAATAAACTTCTGAATCTTCATTAAAAGACCCACAATTCAATCTAAAGTAGAAAAAATTAAAACTGCAACTGCAGTTTCATCTGTGATTGTTTCATTTCCAAGTTATTCCATCTTAGAAAATAATTATGGTTAAGCAGGTGAGTGGGTGGAATATAATACGTTACAATGCTTTTCTTGATCTTCTGATCAAAGAGCAGGAAATAAATACATATATTTTAGGAACGAAAATTATCTTAAAACTAAAACAAAATTCTGGTTCTAGAATGGTTAAAGGCTGCAAAAGATATTGTGGGTGGTAACTCTTCGTTGTGTTAAATCTTTCAGGAAAGTCAGTGTCGTAGTTGGCAGGTTATTTCTTTCTGGGTATTTAAATGACCCAGAGTCCTGAAAGAATTAATGATCCTCTTTCTTGGTTCATCTATTAAGTACCTGATTGAACAATGGATTAAGCACAAGGTCAGAGTCAGGAAACTTGGGTCATAGTTTCAATATTACTTCTAAGTCTGTTCTGTGATTTTGTGTAACTTCAGCTAGTTCTTTAGTCTTCTCAGTGGAAAAGTAATTGTTTACACAACTTAAATTCATATCCTTCAATAATTATTGTATATTAATAGGAAGATTAACATTTCCATCAGTTTTGTCTGACTTTTTTTCTCTGAAACATCTACCGGATTTAGGAGCTACCAAAGAATTCCCTGGGAATCAATGGAAATTACTCTTTCTTATCTTGGAATTTGTTTTCTAAGTGGTGAGAACTGAATGAATGGCATTGGCCACTCATCCAAGTCACTGGAAAACAGCCAAGCATTAATGATTTTTCTTTGCCTTCAACAATATCAAAGACCAGGGAATTTAAAAGTAACCAGGCAGGTTACTCCAGAAAGGATGGAATTTGGTGATAAGAGCTATAAGTCTCAAACTTTCCATTTTTCCTAAAGGTTCTTAAAGGAACTACTAAACTCCCCAGCTATATTTGTGTAAGATACTTGAACATCTTCCAAAGAAATTATTTATATGCATGTGATATTCAGCAAGTGTTTACTTAATTATTTCATTTAAAGCTAAATAAAGACTAGCCTAGCCTTCTTAATTTACTTATAACAGATTGTCATATTTTGAGATGCTGCATTACAAATTAAATTATGAGCCTTTACAAAGACTATAATCCTTATTCTATACACAGCATTATAGAACTTGATTAAACAAATGACTTTCTTAATCTGAAATGTTTATATATGTGGTATTTGGCAGAGATTTTAGCATTTAGTATTTGCTCAAAAATGTTGCTTGCTACATTTTTATTATTGGTGGAAGAGTTGATAAGAAACAGTTGGAGGCTGGTAAAATGATAGGACTTGTCTCTATGGAAAATATGTTGGACTACAACTACTAAATTTCTTTCCAATCAAAACAATATATTTACTGATGCAATCTTTGCGATTATTAATTTTACATGAAATTTTTTGGAAAAAATTTCAACAATAATTGACACAACTGAAAATAATGAAGATACTTTTGGTGAAAGTTTAAGGAAGAAAGATTTAGTGAATTTGGATTACACAAGTTAGAAGTTGCTATTTAATTGAACTTCAATAAACCATATTGTTTTACTAGGAAATATTTATAAAACATGTGAGAGTTCTCTCCATTGTAGGGATGCAGCAGCAGATAATAAGAGTTTTTATGTGCACCTGGAGCTCAACTATTTGCAAGGTGGAGACAGGATATTAAATGCATAAATAAATCATTTGATAAAGTCAGCAAAGCAAGTAAAACATAAAAGGGTGCATGAAAATTTAACAGACATTGCTGATTGGGTATTCATTACCAAGGCTTTATTTTAAAATAAATAACATGGCTGTTATAAGTGGTAAAAACATTATATTTTAAGTGTCCCATGGAGCTAAGGGTGGTCATGTGAGTAATAAATTATGAGAAGGCTCCTAGAGATTTGGTGGAAGTTTTGTATTCCTTATGGCAATGTACTCCCTTCTTTGCAACTATTTCTTTCTGGTTGGAATGAGAAAATGATGGCTGATCCTGAAGCAGACACAATGTAGTCATGTGAAAAAGACAGAACATGGACTCTGACTTAGATTGATAAATTGCCTGAACACTCATGTACAAGAAAAACAAAGCCTTAATGTAGGAGAGCCACTCTTTGATTGAGATTTCCAGTAATTGCAAAGAAACGGGATTCCTGCTTTATACAAAATGATATGGCAAGATGAATGCATAACTGGATGGCTTGTGAAGCCTTTTTGGTACATTTACATGACGGGCTGTGATGGGCAGAAAAAATACACACACACAGATCCATATGTGCTTGTGTGTTTGTGTGTGCGTATGTGTGTGCATGACAAAAAACATTCTAAACAAAAAGAAGACCTAACATAAGCCCATTTGTCTGTCATCACCTTGACTGGTGTGCTATCACAAATAATGGAGAAGTTGTTGGTGACTAATGTTGGTGTGTAGAGAATACTGTGCAGGAGATTAGGTTTGGGAAGGAAGAGTATAAAAAAAATGAAAAGGAGAAGAATAATAAATGGGAGAGAGAACAGCTTTTTCTTTGGAAAAATATGCGTAATACCAGTAACCAGTACTCAAACTAGATCATTTTCCCTAGCAGAAAAATCTATCCTGGTTTAAAAAAATATCTACAGAAACCATAAATCAATATTGTTAATTACTTTTCTACTTATTGTTGTTGTTATTATTATTTTTGGTGCTGGGGATGCTTGTGCGTGCTAAGCACATACTGACCACCACTGAGCCAAACCCCTAGCCTAGTGATGTTTTTTCTTTCAATGTGAACAGAACAGAGTATTTGACATATTTTCTTTCCTCAAACACAAATATAGTATTTACCATTTGAAGGTGGCTTTTGCACCAGCAATTTTTTAAATGCACATCACATTTATGTTCATTTATGAATACAAACAAATGTGATATCTAAAATCTAAAAGTGCTTAGTATTTAAAATTTCAAAAAAAATACCAACATCTAAATGAAAACTATAAATCTGCACAGAAGAGAAACTCTTTGGTAATGAATGATGTTATTTAGGGCAATCTTTACCAAATGGAGTCTATTAAGGCAAATCAAAACAATGATGTGTGTTTAAGTTAAAAAAATGTATTACACTGAAAGATATATTGGCATTAATCATCCCCCAAATTATCCCCTCACTTTGAACATGTTGATCTCTTAATTTCTGCTGCTTTCTGAAGCAGTTCTGAAAGCCTCTTTCATGAATGTCTACAGGATGTTATGTAAAAGATATGGAGACTGCTGTTGCCCAGTGCAATGCAATGGGAGCAGACTGCTAAAGCATCAGAGTCCTCATCCACCTTATTTACTGGATCTGGCACCATGAGGCTTCTAGTTGTTTCCCAAAGTCAAAAATGACCATGAAAAGTTAAAGTTTTGAATCTATTTAGGACATGAAGGCAGCCCCGACAACACAACTAAAGACACTAATGGAAGAGGACTTCTAGAACTGCTCCTGAAGGTGGCAAGTAAGATGGGATAAGGGTGTGCAGAATGAGAGAGAGTACGTTAAGGGGGATTAATACCAATGTGCCTTTTACTGTAATCATTCTTTAAATGTGAAGTCACCACGTGTTCTTAATTATACCTCATATATTCTTTATATTTAATGAAACACAAGCTTGTGGAAACTGGATACTGGATTCACTTTGATGTCACAAAATTCTAGATCTCTTGTGTGGAAAAATAGTATGATACTTCTGAAAGCTCAAGGATGACAGCAGTTAACATGATTTTAATAAAATTTTGAAGCCATTAAAACAGAATCATTGATGATATTTGAATTTTTAAGCAAAAAATATTGTGTGCTCCATTAACATTTGAAAAACTAGGTTGAATTAACAAATCTTGTAATCATTTATCATATTTCTTAGTTGGTGTTTAACTTAAAGTAAGTGTTCTTTGCAAATTTAAACAGATTATTACCTTGCTTTTAATATGAAAGTCTACTCTTTTTCCATTTCCTGAAGTAAAGCTGTTAAATCCTCTTTGCCAATGATTTATAAATGCAATTTGTTTTTAAATAAAAGTATGGTGGTACAATGATACAAATTATTATCACTCAAAGCTTTTAATTAAAACCTAAAATATGTGTGTCACTGTTAAAGAAATGAAAATTTCCTGAGTCTTAATAAGAAAAAGCTATTTGTTAAAGGGTCCCGAAGCAATTGTGCTTTTGAAGATAAGGCCTAAAACAATGTCAGCCTGGCATTTGTTTTTATTTTACTTAGCATTTGAATCTTGCTTTCATGGAAATTTTCTCTGTTCTTTTTGTGGGAAAGGATGGAGAGGGTATCTGCCTGGAAGGGAGAACATTCTGTGGAAATTTGGGAAACAAAAAGAGTTCAAATGAAAATGTAAAGAATTGCCCCAGAAACCATGGCAGTAACTCCATAAAGACATGACAATTTTTAAGAAAGAGAATCTCAAGGGATTTAATTTTGAGGGATTTCATGCATTAAGCTGTGGTGTAAGAGGAAGGATTTTGTACAGACCCATCAGGGGTGAAGTGTAACCAGCAGTATTAATGGGGACTTTATACCACAAGAACCTGCAGGTAGTGGAGGAACAGCTGGGGAACAGTTTGATTCACAGATGCTTCCACATTGGTAGAAGGCCTGCGGTGAAATTCATGGATGTTTTACAAATAACAAATCCATTGCCATTCCAGCTGTGCATCCTCAAGCTGCAGATAATAGTGGAGGGTCCTTATGCCAAGTGCCCCTAGAACTAAAACAGAAGTGCTTGTATAACACACAGCCCTGGCTGGCTAATAACTCTTCTTCCAGTCAGATCATTCATCTGTCAATATTTAAAGCCAAAGTTCTTATTTAACATCACAGTGAACTGGTAAACTACCTGAGGTGCAAATAGGAATTTTTTTTTTTGCCTCTGCTTAAATTTCTTCCTTACCCTCTCTATTTATCAGGTTTGGGTTCTGAATATTTAAATATGCAGAGATCTTCAGTTAGCTCTAGCTTCATCCTTTGGCAATTTGCTAAGGCTTAGAGTCTCAATGTAGATTTTCTTCACTGAATAAAGCTCTGTGGAAATGTGGACGATGCCAGTTAAGTGAGTCCAGGAAGAAATAACCAAGCAGTATGAAAACCATTATGATGGCGAGGTTCTGGCAGTAATTCTGAATTATTCATTAACCTTTTGCCCTTTACTTAGAGGACATGTGGTGTTATGCCAGTGTAACTTTTATTGCAAACTGGAAAATTCAAGTAAAACACGAGCCTTACTTTTGACTTTTAGACCTGTTCACATATCTAAGATTACTTTAAGAAAAGTATGTGCAGCCCATAACTGAAAGTTTAAGATATCTGATTGCTATTTACCATTAAGAAACGTTGGGTAATTTTTTCCATAGGAAGGCAAGAAAGGGAGGAATTGAAAATCTAGGCTCTGAGCTGAGTCTGATTTGTAAAATTAAACATCTTCAGCAAAATTACCATTAGTTTTAAAAGACTGTAAGCCATGCTAATGTCTGTGTTCATTCTCATAAACAATTTTAAATGGGACAAAATTACATAGGTGATGATGGTTTTTAAAGCTCATGAATGATTTTAAGAGCACATTCCATTGTTTCCTGCAATTTAACTTGCAAAAAAATCTCTTTGAAACATTTATTACTTTAGTTTTACCCATGTACTTACAGATGCATTAATTAATGGATGTTATTACATGTATCCAGGAAGGCAGTTCCATCATTTAAGGGTGACTTATTTTACTTGGGATTAATTTGTAGGCAGTTCTATAGCTATGTGAAGTCAAGATTACTGAAAGTGACAAAATGAAAATTAACAGCTTTTGCCTTGTGTGGTTTTATTACATGGTTGAAACAAAACAAAGGAAAAATTAGAAACTGTAGTAAATCCCAAGGTGGACTTGGCATAAGGGATGTCAGTATGCTTTAGGTTTCGATGACCTCCTGAGAGCTGTTTCTTTGTAAGGCGATCACAAAACGTCTGTGAGACCAAAATACGAATAAATAATTTTTCTTGAGACAATTGTTTGTTCATGTGCACCTAGAAACTAAAAATCCATTTTTATTTTAATATGAAAGAAATTTGCAGAATCCAAGATCTACCTATCATCAATTTGGCTGGCTATCTATCTATCTATCCATATCTCAGAGCCACTCTATAAACAATTCAGCTTCAATTATTCTTATTTTAAAGTTGAGAATATTGTGATGTGGAAGAGTTAAGTCAATGTAATGTTCAGTGACTAAGTGAGTTAATTCTAGGCAACTCATTTATGGAATCTAAGTTAGTTCGTTTTTTTCAGATGTAAAATTAAGAAGATACTGTAGAGTCCCATTGTAATTATTTAAGCTAAAATTAATGAGAATTTGAGCAAAGAAAGTGTTGCAGAAAAAAAGACAGTGCAGAGTTAAAAATGACACGCTTTGGTGACTGTGCAAAGGATTGGAAATAAGGATGGAAACGTCCCTGATATTTCAAGTCATTGACTCTAACAATAAGAACGCAGGAAAGAGTTTTCAAAAATTAACTTTTGGTTTGAGATGAACTTAAACTTATAAAGGACTTGCAAAAATAGAAAGTTTATATATTCCTTCCATCTGGCTAATTCTACTTAATCTCTTCTATAGCCATTGTACATTTAACAAAATTAAGACATTTATATTGTTGCAATATTATTAACTAAAGTATAAATTTTATTCACAGCTGTATTATATGCTTACCAACTTCACTTAATTATTTGAATTCATATCTCTCCATTCTCATTTTATCATTTTTGTTTGTATTTAAAAAACAATGGTTACTAGACTCTAGTCATGAAACGTCATTTTGGCATTGATTGGTTCTGAGGAGCACGCCAAATTTTTAAATCTGAAATTGTGAGAAAATAGCATAATTATTGATTTTCTTTTTTTGGTGCTAGGGATTGAACTCGGGACCTTGCACTTGTGAGGCAGGCAGCAGAACCACTGAGCTAAATCCCTGGCCCAGTGATTGGTTTTTCTTGTCCCATGTTTCGATACAGTCGAGTTTATAACTTATAACTTATGAGTCCATGTCAGTAATGGCAGTAACTGTGACTAATTTAGCATAACTCAAATCTATCTTTCCAAAAAGTTTGGTCATTAGTTTAAAAGATTAGTTTCAGACCCTTGCTTCCAGTTATGATGAAGTAACAGTGATCAGATTTATCCTCCTAGCAGAAATACTAGAAAATAGACAAAAAGCAATGGTTTTCCAGATAATGGAATTCAAGCTGTGGAGAGGCATTGGGTTGAGTTGATCTTCCACTCAATGGGACAGCTACTCCATCCTCTTCCCGGTGGCCTCAGGTATAACTCATTCCTCTACTGGGGTAGTGTTAGTGGGATCTGGTGGGCAACTGAACCTCCCTCCCTACTCAACAGCAGTGAGGCTGTGTAGGCATGGCTAGTCACCACTCCAATTCACATCTCTTCATTATCAGTGGAAGAATCCCTACCCAACTTAATGGCAGCAAAACTAAACAAAGGGATATAAGTAAGTTCTGATATACATTTACCTGCTTCTCACCCTGGTGTCACTGAGGCTCAACTGGGAACAGAACTTCCGTATCTACCATGCAGCAATGAGACCAAATGAGAAGGTATCAATGAGAGTTTGCCACATACCTACTTCTGAACAAGCCTCTCCCATCTTTCAGATTGACTTGAATGTTTCATAGTTTGTTGTGCTTCCATCTCATGAGGTAAAAAGAGGTGGTGGAGGCAGATCTAGTTGATACTCTGCTTCCCTAACCTTCCTTCTCTTGAAGTCAGTGGGACAGTGGGACCAAACAGGGAGCTGAACACCCATCCATCCTGGATCAGCAGCAGTACAGGTTTGAAGGCTTTACTTCCCCACTCCTCAGGGGCAGCAGAGCCCTGAGGGGAGCTGGTGATGCTTCTCCACTCAGAAGCATGGGCTGCTGGGTGCAGGTGCCTTACTTTTGGTGGGAAAAGGTCAGCAGGTTCAGATAGGTGAGACTGTCACCCTGCCTGTCTCCATAGCAGCCTGAGTCATGCTTGCAGGACAGCATTAGCAGGGAGATGGTGAACATGCACTCTCAAATGGCCTGAGCACTACACTCCAACAGAGACCTGCTTAAAAAAAGGTTAAAGAGAATTGAGTCTGATGATATAATATCATACACATCCTGACTATAAACAGGAAAAGCACATGAGAAAACATAATCAACAGATGCCAACACCAAGACAAGTCAGATGCTGACATTGGTGCATGAGAATTTTAAAACAGCCATAATAAAAATGTTTATACAACTACCAATACTTTTGAAACAAGGAAAAAGTTTCAGAACACTACCAAAAAATAGAAGTTATAAAGAAGAATGAAGTGGAAATTATAGAATTGAAAGATCTAATAATGGAAAAATGTCACTGAATAGGCTCAGTATTAGAGTGGAGATGACAAGAGACAGAATCAGTGAACTTGAGTACAGATCAATAGAATTTAACCAATCTGAACAACAGAAAAAAACTGACTGAAAAATTATCTGTTGGAACATAACAAAAGAGGTAACATTTATATTATTGGAGTCAAAAAAGAGAAGAAAGTACTTGAAGTATCTGAAGCAATAATGGTTGACTATTCCCCAAATTTGGGAAAAAGACATAAATCGAGTTTCCCAAAACTTAGAAAATCACAAATAGGCATTAAAAACACCAAGCCAACATATATCATTGTTAAATTTCTGAGCACTGATATATATATGTGTATATATATACACACATATATACGTATATATGTGTGTATATATATACACATATATACGTATATATGTGTGTATATATATACACATATATATGTATATATATATGTATAGCTTTATATATATATATAACTTTCTCAAAAGTTTTCTCTGCAGAAATCTTGGCTACCAAAAGAAAGTCATACAATATTCTTTCAATATTGGACACAATGGCTTATAAACCACAAATTCCATCACTACCAAAAGTGTCCTTCAGCAAGGATAAGTAATAAAGACATTCTTAGACACAGGAAAAATAAAAACATTTGTTGCCACCAAATTTATCCTTAAAGACTGGCTAAAGAGAGTTCTGTAAACAGCAAATGATAAGAGAATAAAGCTTGGAACTTTTTAAAGGAATGAACAGTAGAATATATTGAAATAAGACGAATAATAGATAAGCCTCTGCACGAGCTACTTACATTATGATGGATGGTTGAAGCAAAATTTATAACACTTGTGGTGCTCAATTTATGTATAAAAATTCTAAAACAAGTATTTTTCAAAGGTGAGAAGGTAAAAGGACCCAATGAAAGTAAAACTTCTAGTTCACTTAAGGTTGGGAAGTACCAACAGAGAGTAGATTGTAATAAATCATGCATGTATATTGCAATTCCTAAAGCAACCACTAAAAACACTACTTATGAAGTAATTGACCCTAATAGACCATAAATAAAGTAAGACACAAGCAAATATATGTTCAGATTTTCCACAGAGCACTAAGAAAAGAGAGAATCAAAAAACAGAGGAGCAAATAGAAAACAATAAAATAGAGGTGGAGTGGTTGTAAATGGGCAACAGCGGGATCTCTGTGGTGAGGGAGCTATTATGCATCTTCACTACTTCAATGTTATGTTCCTGGTTTTGGTCATTTAATCATTTTATAAAAGGTTACATTTGTGAGAAACTGGGTAAAATCTACTTGTGATCCCTTTGTATTGTATCTTATAGCTGCAAATTAATCTGTAGTTATTTCAAAATAAAGAAATTAAAAACTCACTCTGAAAAGAGAGATTGAAGATGATATCAGAAAATGGAAAGACATCCCCAGCTCCTGTGTAGGAAAGATCAATATACTGAAAATGGCCATACTTCCACAACTGCTATATAGATTCAATGCAACCCTAATTGAAATCCCAGCAGCATATTTCATGGACCTTGAGAAAACAATCCAAAAATTCATTTGGAAGAAGAAGAGACCCAGAATAGCAAAAGAAATTCTAGTTAACAGAGGCATGGCAGGGGGTATCACATTCTGCAGCTTGAAACTATAATACAAAGCTACTGTGCTAAAAACAGCATGGTACTGGCAAAGAAACAGACCTGAGGACCAGTGGAACAGATTAGAAGATACCAAAACAACTCCAGATACACTCAGTCATCTCATCTTCGATAAAGGAGCCAAACACCCTCACTGGAGGAAAGATAGCCTCTTTAATAAATGATGCTGGAAAAATTGGGTTTCAACTTGCCAAAGACTAAAACTAGACCTATATCTCTCACCATGCACTAAACTAAAAT
>NW_004624742.1:18203222-18254004 GCF_000247695.1 Heterocephalus glaber | reverse complement strand
ATGTGAAATAGGAAGAAAAGGGGCAAACGGGAAGGGGAAGTGGGAGGGGTATAGGAAAGGAAAGAAGGGAATGGAATTAATATGAGAAAATGAAAAAATGGACACAAAGTCTTTGTAAATAGGTAGGGATGGTGGGGTTGAAGGGATAGCGGGGAAAGGGGGAAAATAAGAACCAAAAGAAATTATGTAAAGGTGCAAATTTCCAATGATAAATGTACCAATAAAACTATCTCTGTTTAAAAAAAAAAGAGCACAATTGAAAGAAAAAATAAAGCTACTTGAAATTATAAAAAAATAAAATAAAAACATACAACTCTAGTTATAGTGAAATACTACTATGCATCTATGTGACTGTTGAAAAATACTGACAATTCCAAATGTTGGCAATGATATGTAATGCAACTTGTACTCTGGGAAGTTGCTTTTTCATATCTTAATAATAATTAATGGTATACTGCCGTTTGATGTAGTCATTACATGTATGGACCTTTGTTTGAGAGGAACAAAGCACAGATTCATATGAAGGTGCATGTGAGAATGTTCATAGAAGCTTTATTTGCAATATCTAAAAACTCAGTGTGACCCAAGTGTCTTTCACCAAGTCAAAAGATATGTAGATGTTGACATATTCACACAATAGATGATTCTTCAGCGCTAAAAGAGAATGAACTATTGATGAATGCAGTTGTATGTACTGACCTCAGAATGATTAAACTGAGGGTATAAATACAGACAATAAAGAGCAAATACTGTGTGATTCAACTTACTTCAAATTTCAGAAAATATAAACTAAGATAAATTGGCCAAAGCAGATTTGCGGTTGCTCAGAGGAATGGGAAGGGCAGGAGATAAGGGGACCTCAAACTAAAAGACTACACTAGTGCTCTTTTTGCTCAATCTCTTCTGGAGCTGGGTGCTCTGCAGCTGGCCAGCATGGCCACGGCGACGACACGATCCATCGTGACCGGGAACAAAGTTTCCTCTGTGGGTTGGCCTTCCGTCTCCTCGGATCTCCCAGGGAAGGCCATGGCCGCTGTCCTGAGCAGTGACCTGGCAGGCCGTGCCTGGGCTGTGCCCTGTTTCCTGTTTGGCTGGTGGCAGCCATTTTGTTCATCCTCCTCCTCCTCCTGCTTCTTCAGGTTGGAGTGCACGGTCTGGAGTGGGCTGGGCGGGGGTTCCCGTGCCTTTTCCTCTGACCCCAGCTGGTGGTGCCCAGAGCCCCCTTCTCCTCCTCCCTGCTCCCTCCCTTCCCCAACCCTGATTTCCTCCTTGTCCCTGGATCCCTCTGTGGCACCCACCATGATGGAAGAGGACGGACAGCCCGGACTCTATATCTAGGTAACCTCTCCAGAGATGTGACAGAAGTCCTTATACTTCAGTTATTCAGTCAGATTGGACCCTGTAAATGCTGTAAAATGATAACAGAGCAACCCAATAGCAGAAACTCTTCTGTTAGATTTTCTGTTTTGCAGCATACAAGCAATGACCCATATTGCTTTGTGGAATTTTATGAACACAGAGATGGCATCCGCTGCATTAGTTGCTATGAAAGGGGAAAAAAATTTTAAGACAAGAGGTCAAAGTAAACTGGGTAACAACACCAAGTAGCCAGAAAAAAGATACTTCCAATCACTTCCATGTGTTTTTTGGGGATTTGAGTCCAGAAATTACAGCAGAAGATATCAAATCAGCATTTGCCCCATTTGGTAAAATATCGAATGCTTGGGTAGTTAAAGACATGGCAACTGGAAAACCCAAAGGCTATGGTTTTGTATCTTTTTATAACAAACTGGATGCAGAAAATGCAACTGGGCATATGGGAGGTCAGTGGTTGGGTAGTCAACAAATCAGAACTAATTAGGCCACACATAAACCACTCTCACCAAAAAGTACACAAGAAAATAACACTAAGCAGTTGAGATTTGAAGATGTGGTATACTAGTCAAGTCCAAAATATTGTACTGTGTACTGTGGAGGAATTGCTTCAGGGTTAACAGATCAGTTTATGAGACAAACATTCTCACCATTTGGCCAAATTATGGAAATAAGAGTTTTTCCAGAGAAGGGCTATTCATTCGTCAGATTTTCTCCCCATGAAAGTACAGCCCATGCCATTGTTTCAGTGGATGGTACCACAGTTGAAGGACATGTGGTTAAATGCTATCAGTGTAAAGAATCTCCTGATGAGACTAAAAACTTCCAACAGGTTGATTACAGTCAGTGGGGCCAGAGAGGCCAAGTGTATGGAAATCCCCAACAGTATGGACAGTATATGGCAAATGGGTGGCAAGTACTGCCTTATGGAGTATATGGGCAGCTGTGGAACCAACAAGGATCTGGAGTAGATAATCTGCTTGGATGGATGGATTTGGTGCTCAGCCTCCTCAAGGACAAGCTCTTCCCCCTGTAATATCTCCTCCTAACCAAGCAGGGTATGGTGTGGCTGGAACACCAAACACAGCGAGCTGGAACTCTAAACATAATTATAATCCACGATAGGGTTTGATTTCCTGTGACACTCTGAAGCCATGAATGTAGACATTTGGAAAATGAAAATATTTATTTTAAAAATGAAATCTTTGGAACCTTTAGCATAACTTTGCTTTGGTAAAGGACACATGTCTTCTGGTTCTGCCTTTTTAAGTTTTTGTTCACGATGGATATGAACATGATTTTTCTTTGTGTACAAAATCTAAAATAAAGTCAATAAAGTTTCCTGTGAATTCAGCATATATTCTGCAGATTATATAAATATATAATTTATATATAATAAATATATTTTAATGATATTTATAAATATACACAACTAATTTAAGTACATATAATTTTAATAACATAAATGAACTTTGTTAATTTGTTTCCCCCATTAACTTTATTGGTACATTTCAGGTATAAAATACAGGTACATTCATCATTGGACCTTGTACCATTACATGAGTCTCTTGGTTCTTATTTTTTTCCCCTTCCCTTGCCCTCCCTTCACCCCTTCCACCCTTCCCTATTTGCAAAGACCTTGTTTCCATTTTTTTCCTCTTATATTTTTTCCTTTCCATTTTTTCCCTTCCCCTACCCCTCCCAATTCCTCTGCTCTTTTAGACTTTTTCTTCCTGTTACACAATATCAGTTATACATTTTTAAAATTACAATATTAAGATCTAGGAGACATTACCACAGATTTTACAGAATTTAAAAGGATACAGAAAGCATATTACAAAAATCTTTTTTGAAATAAATTTGACAACTTCTAAGAAGTAACTTGGAAGACAAATTAATGAAACTAACTTTGGAGGAAATATAAAATCTGAATAGCACCTATTAAAGAAAGTATATTCCTAGCTTGAAAACCTACCTATATGACGACAGCAGGCTCCTAAACATTTTAACTGATAAATTAAAGCAGAAAAAAGAAGGAACATTTCTCCCCTCATTTTAGGAACTCAACATTGTGCTAATCCTAAAACTGGATAAAGATAATAGAGGAAAAAAGTATGAACATAGATAGAAATTTGTTTAACAAAACAAACTCTTAGAAGTCAGATCTGACAGTATGTAGAAAGTGGTTTTGTTATAGGGATGGCAGTGTTGGTTCAGCATTGGAAGATCCATCCCCAAAAGTCATCATTTTAACAGAGGAAAGGAAAAAGTCATATGATCCTGTCACTAGTTGGAGAAAAAGTGTTGGACCAAATTCTACAGCTGTTCATGGTAAAAGCTATCAGGAGACTAGAAGTAGAACAGAAACTTCTCAACAGATTAAAGACATGTACTCCATACTTCCAGTGAGAATGCCTTATATGAATGGAGAAGATATAATGCTTTCTCCTTAAGGTGGGGAACAAGGGCAGATATGCTTACTCTTTATCTGTCCATTAAACTTTGAAACCTAGTCCCCTCCAAAATAGTCTGGCAATAAAATGACACAACTAGGATAGGATTGGCATGGCAGAAGCAAAATCTTTATATGTAGATGAAATGATCATCTACAGAGAAAATGCTAAGAAATCTCGAGGAGCCCCTAGAACTTGTATTTGAATTTAGCAGGATTAGAAAACACAAGGTATATATAAAAATTCAGGTCTGTGTATACTTGCTATAAATGAAGAATTGGATATTGAAATTTAAAAGTTATGTAGGAGTACAAAGGACCTAGAAAAGTTAAAAACAAAAACAAAAACAAAAACAGTGTTGGAAGACATTTAGTACCTAATTTTAAGACTTCTTCTAAAGCTACAGTAATCAAGGCAGTGTTGGTGTAAGGAAAGACATATAAATCATTTGAATAAAACAGAGGATCTAGAAATAGAACCACACATATATGGTGCACTGAGTTTTGAAAGATTATTTAACATTAGCATTTTATAGAATATAAACTCAATTCAAGAGCAGAGGAAGAGATAGTGTTTTCAGCAAATGGCACTAGAACACCAGGAACTTTGTTAAATTTATGTTGATAACTTAATTTACATATTTAATATATACTTAACCTTATTTAATCACTTCTTATGCACAAAAATTAAAATAATAACTTAAATAGTAAATTTGTTCACAATACCTATGATTCCTGGTAATTATGACAGCATTTCTATCAGCGAAGGCACAGCCATGTGTGGTGCCTTTCACAAGCCATCACTCACTTCTGAGGAGAATCCTTTGAGGTTCTTTCATAATGCAGAAAAAACACGATGCAAGCTCAAATGTTGTCTTTGGAGTTCTAAAGAGCAGGAAGTGCCTCAAATCACTTTTTAAGCTTTTAAAGCTTTTATCTCAAAAAATAACAAGTTAAAGCTTTAAAAAATAGCCCGGGGAAGTTGAGTGTTTTTATAGTTCCATAAGTGTCATCAAACCATTAAGAAGGTTTATTACAAATGTTTCATTATAAAACCAAAGCAAAATAACAACTCTTGAAGTATCAGGATTTTTTCTCAAACTGATACTGAAACAGGAATGAAATACTACCAAAGAAAACTGGAAATAATGAAAAACTGGATTTTTTCTAGCCATTTTGTACTTCGGGATTGTTCTGGTCAAATCTGATTTTCCCTATCTCAGTAGTAATAGACAATGAAAATACAACATGAAAATTATAAAATAGATTATGAGGCACTGTGAAAGCATCAAACCCTAGAGAATAGAGTAAATTATTGAAAAACTTTCAGCAGAAAACTGACTAGAACAGATCTCTATTTTAGAAAACAATGAACTTTTAAACTGTAGTATGCACAGTTGAGTAATATTCAGCTCCCCAAATGAATGAAATCTTATTTACAGCAGCTATGGAACTGGAGCATGCGATGTTAAGTGAGGAAAGTCAGCCAGAGAAAGACAAATGCTGCATGTTCTCACATGCATGTGGAAGCTAAACAGTAGATTTCAGAGAATTAGAAAGTAAAATAGTGGTTATCAGAGACTGGAAAGGGGAGAAGGGGTGGGGATGGACAGAGAAGGAGGGGTTCATGGGTACAGGAGTGCAGTTGGATAGGAAAAATAACTTCCAATGCTCTGTAGCACAGTAGGGTAAGTATGGCTTACAATTAATTATATACTGCAAAATACCAAGAAGAGAGAATTTCAAAGATTCCCACTACAAAGAAATGATAAATGTTTAAAGTAATGGATACACAAATTGCACTGTTCTTATCATTGCACACTGTATATCTGTATTGAAATATCACACTGTGTCACCAAAATATGCATATTATTTTGTGTCAAAAGTTTAAAGTGTTGCTGGCAAAGAGACCATATGAGTTTTGAAAATACATTAAAGATAGGCTGAATGTTGCAACTAAAGGAAGAGAAATGGGGATGGTTGCAACAGAGACAAAACCAGTAGGATATACTTATACAAAAATATTTGAGAAGGAAGTTTCAGGGTCCAAAGGCCAGAGACCCTGGAGTTCTAATGTCCAAGGGCAGAAGGGTGACTCACCTCCAGGTGAGAGATAATTGGCTTTTTTCTACCTTTTTCCTCTTCCTGAGCCAACAGCCAGTTAGATAGTATCCACCAACATTGACAGCAAGTTTGCTGCAATTTCCTCTGGAAACTGTCCCAGGTATACCCAGAAATAACACTTTATCAGTTCCTTAGATCAGTGATGGCGAACCTTTTAATGCCTTCAATGATACAAACAGCCTTTTGCGGTATACCTGCCATAGGTTAGCCAGCCACCACTGCTCTAGATTTTCCTTAATTCAATCAGTGTGACTGCTAAAATTAACTATCACAGTATTAAATACAGTTCATGTATGCTGTGATAAGTAATAGGATAAAGTGTTGAAAATAAGAAAACAAATCATAAATACTTTTGCCCTTAGACTTTTCCCATTGACAGGAAAAGAGAAAAAATTGTAGAAGTTAACATTAGTAGGGCCATGTTAGTGTTATAGAAAGGTTCTATGTCACAGAAAAGGTTGAGGAAGTACATAATCATAGTTTCTAATAGTAGATTTAACCTGGTCTAGAGCATAGCCTCATAGCTTGTTACTGTGCAAGTAATACTTAATTTTGTCCTGGAAATGTATGGAAGTTGGCAAGGTGATTGGGTGCAGCAGAAGAAACAAGGAAGTAGAACTTTTGATGTGTTTATGAAATAGAGTCGGAGAAGCTAGTTACCTCGCCTTAATAGAAGAGTGGATCTCGTTCTATGAAGTACAAATTCTAGGAGCTTTTTGTGATTTTAAGCAAGGACCAACACTATATGGAGGTCTAGAGCTCAGAAATGTTAGCAATCCAGAGTCATGGACGATATGGGGTGGATTATGTTGTTAGAAAACATATTTAAGGTTAGTTATTTTACTTTCAAAATGAGGATATTAGAAATAGTTTTATGATATTATTAGCTATAAGGAGCTTAAATACTACAGTTGATAAAGGGTGCTTAGGATAGTTCCTTGCCACATAGGAAGCACTCAGGAGATGTTGCCCATTATTATTATCATTATTTTTATTGTTATTTTAATATACTAATTGTATTGATCAGCTTTCTCATTGCTGAACACAATGCCTGACACCTGCAATGTAAAGGAGCATAGTTTATTTGGCTCACAGTTTCTAAGGATTCAGTCCACGGTCAGCTGATTCTAAGGCAGAAATATATATCATGGAAGAAGGAAGTGGTGCAGCAAAGCTGTTTCGTTTATGGTGGCTGGGAAGTAGAACAGGAGAAAAACACCACAGAGCAAAGGGCCAGGGAGTAGATATAGACCCTGAGGCCACGACTCCATGCACCCAGACACACCCAGAAATGTGCTTTCTTCATTTCCAGGGAAGCTCCCAAGCTAATCAGTGTACCATTAAACTTAACCATCACACCCATAAGTCTCAGAAAAGTTTATGCTTTAGACTGTTGACATTTAATGTCAGTTTAATACAAACAACTGTAGTTTCTCAGATCACTTCTCATTTTGAAAGAAAATGGGAAGCAAAATCCTAGGTATCGGTGGGAAGGTAAAGAGAGAGTCATCACTTGCCTCTTATGCTGTCATGAGCCTGGCACACATAGTTATACCCAGCTCACTGTTCATGTGGAGAAATTCACAGCCAGAAATTGGGCAAGAAGAGCAAAAGCTTGGAAAGATAGCATGGATCCACCATCACCAATCTCTCTAGACATCTGGTTCTCTACAGCAGTGCCCTTAACTTGCTGCTAGAGATATTGCTCCTGGTTAGTGAAAGACAGCTTTGAAATGGAGAGATAGAGTTGAAGACTTGCTTAGCTCACAGAGTACAAAAAAGGCTTAAATAGGCTGGAGTACAGAGAGAGAGAGAGAGAGAGAGAGAGAGAGAGAGAGAGAGAGAGAGAGAGATCTTTTCAAATGGATAGGGAGGAAGGGGAGGGAAAGAGAGAAGATAGATAAAAAAGAACCGAAGTAAAAGAATGAAAATGGAGTTGGATGGAGCAGGGAGGGCTAATGGATGAAAAGTAGTATTAAGATGTGATACGTACATGTGCCGACTCTCCTTGATAAATAGAATCATTATGTATTGCAAACATGTACTACTAAAAACCAGAACACCATGAAAAAAAGAAAAGATGACAGTGACCTTATTATAGGGACAAGTTTTAAGTGGTTGTAATTTACATTTTTCAAAGTTAATTGTAGAAATTTGAAAGCAGTATTTTGTGCACATTTCAGAGGCATTTTTTTGCCTGACATTTGAAATGCGGAGGCCATTTTCACATGTGAACTTTGGCTGTTACTTTCTCCAGTTAATTTCAATACCAGGGTCTAAGATGACAAAGGTAGAGGTGCCTATAACTGAACAGCTGGTGAGTGATGGAGAAGAGCAAGGCCAGGCCTTCTGCCTCCGGCAGATGTTCCTTCTCCATGCGATTTGGCCTCAGTGGCCATGGAGGGAGTAGATTGTGGCAAAATTTCGAGAAGATAACTTGTGAAAGGGTCAGGCATAGGGTTCAATAGATGAAGTTGTGACCCACTTTTCGGTATGGTTCTTATTTAAAAAGTTAATTTTTTATTGCAAGTATACTTGCATGTGTGAGAAAGCTGCCACTAATGGATGGATTGATTCAGTTGGACTCAACATTTTGTGTTTTCAAGAGTTGCCATGAGAAATATAAAGTAAGAGTGTAACCCTCAAAAACAAATGTCTAGTATCGCAACACTAGAAGGAAAGGGGCAAAAATAAAAGGGGAAGCAAGGTAGGGAGATAAGAAGAACAGCAATGTGAAGCTAGGAAGCCTGGAAATACTGCGGATATTGAGGGGACAAGAAGGCCTGGGTAGAAGAAATGTCAGATCAAAGTAAATAAAATTTAGTGTAGTGCCACCACAGAGAGTTTTTATCTGCATGAACCTTATACCCTGCATTACATACGGTGTTTGTTCCCCACCCAACCCATGGGTCCGCAGGAAATGCAGCTGATCCCTCAATAGCTTCAGTGAAAGTTTCGAGGCATGACTCACTCTCTCTTTTTTGGGGGGGGCTACGGAAATCGAACTCGAGACTTTGCTCTTTTGAGGCAGGCGCCGGAACCTCTGAGCCCTGAGGCATAACTCTCAAGAGAAGCAAATTATGAAGTAGCCTAACTAACTCTTTTAGAGTTCTACTTGTCAAAGGTCAGGAGTACTCGAGGTTTGACCTGTTCCATAAACTCACTCCAATCCAACATTTCCACTTCCTGTAGAGCTTCTACATACAGCCAGGCTGAGAAGAAGACCATTTGTGGAAATTTGACTGGGAGGTGAAATTACCTTCACGTGCATGCTTCACACTGAGTCGATCCTTGCTCATTCCTTGTACGCTTGCTATGTGATGCTGGTTCCTCATTTAATCGATATTACCTAAGCCACTGTACTTGTCATAACTAGTTGTTCTTAGTTTTGTCCACCTTGTGATTTCTGCTTGGATCAGTATTACCTAAGCAGCTGTACTTGTAATCTTACTAGTTGACTATAGTTTTGTCCCACCTTGAACCTGCCTCACCTTGTGGCTTTATCCCATAAATCACCTTTGAGAAGTTGGGTGAGCAGGTAACACACTTTCCAGTCCTCCTTCTGTCTCTCTTAGACAGAAGCTATCTTTCTTTCAATAGATTTTTCCTACTCTTAAAAAAAATATTCTCTTTGATGTTGTTTACCCAACCCAGTATATTTACATGTGTTCTGAAAGGACTTTCTATAGCTAAAATAACATTCAGGCGGAGAGGTTCTGCTACTAATAAAATATGTTCAGAATATCCCAGAAAGACTAACATTAAAGAGGTATAAAGTGTAGGTCTTTGTAATACAGTGACCTAATATGTTCCTATTACAAGTCTTCCTATTATTTAAACAGCTGAACTGGTGGCTTTAAGACCCTTTAAAAGTTAATAGTGGAATTTCAGTGAGACTCTTAAGTCCATATGTGTTTTAATGGATGTTTTAATTACAGTATTTTAAACTTGTTCCTGTGTGTGCCTAGAATTATATGTTTATAACTGTACATATAAGTTACATTATTATAAATCCTTATGTTTAACTTTCTGAGATTGAAATAGCATTGTATTTCACTTTTGCTCTTTTCCAGGATGTCTGTAATGTTTTCAGTGGTGCAATATACAGTATTTTCATAGGTTTCGGCTCTCTACAAAAAAAGAGTCCTCCCAAACACTATAAGGAAAGCGACTTGCCAAATCTTTTAAAATAAAATAGCCACTTCCTTTCCCCTTCCTTTAAAGACTTGTGCTTTCTTTGTTGTATTTTTTGCTTAAAGGATAAAAACAATCTATTTTAGAAATGTCTCACTTATTCTATTTGAGTTTTTCAATAAATATTATGCATCAAATATCTACTATATATAAAGGTATGCTCTCATATTGAATTGACTTTTTCAAAAGTTACTTTACTTGTATAGCCTAAAAGTTTTTTATTTTGTATTTTTAGAGGGGCTATACTGTTAAAAGTTCAAAGATAAGTTGCAATTCCTCCTTCCTTCCTTTTTTCTTTTTCTCCTTATGGCTCTTTTTTCTCTATTAACTTTAAATAATAGTTAATAACATGATCCTATATTCTTTAGATGAGGCTTATTTATGTGCACACCCACAAGTCAAATCTAGATACATTAGTAGCACTATTTCTGATTTAATTGTCAGTAAATTTGAATCTCCATATTATCATAGAGTAATTGACAGAAGAATGAATTTAGTATTAAGACCTGGAATATGATATGTATATTTAAAAAATACAAGATCAGTCTATAAATTCTGATCACATGCTCATTATCAAAGACATACCATAAGTGGTAGGCCAGGGTGGATCTAATGACAGGCATCAAGTACTGAAAACTCTGATATAAAACTTTTTCAAGTATTTTAATTACATATAAGTCCTTATTGTAAGTACACTATGTGAAGGAGTACTGAAACTGGGTCAGTTTCAAAATTATGAAATGGCATTAAATATAAAATATGTGTGAAATATAAACTGTTCTTTTTTTTTAATTACATAGGTCAAGGGCTTGAAACACTATCTCGGGAGAAATGGAAACCTGATGACGGAGAGATGGCATAGATTCACCAGATATTGGAAAGATGTACTTGACATACTTTTGTAACATGACTTGTAGCAAGGGAAATGCTGAAAAAGTTCTTCAGTATTCAAATTATCATATGTAAACCTGGAATTTAGAAATCAAGATTTGAATCCTTATATGAGTGAGAGCAGAGATGTATTTAGTAAAACATATTGTATTCCAGGATAAAAATGTTTAGGAAACTCAGATTTCTAACAGTGGAAATAATAGCAATAATGTTCATTCTTCAGAAAGGTTCTGGTTCTGGGCTCCATTCCTAAGAAGTTGTGTGGCCGCCATCCATCAGGGTGTGAGGAAAGGGCACCAGAGACAGGTGCTGGGAAATGGTGAAGAAGAAGGTGCTGATTTAACCTTATCAGCGTCTCAGCACTGTTTGGCTACTGCTCTGCTTCCTTCCCCAGGAAGCAGAGCTGCTCTGCGTGAGTCATCAGCGTGGGCTCATTAAGCTCTGCTGTGACTGGCAGGGAAGAGTCCCACTTCACGGACTCTGGGACACTAACTGACAGCCTTGCAGCCTTTGCCTGGTAAGAGCAGTTGATTTGGATGTACATTTAGCGAGGCTGAAGTTGAGAGACTGATCTCTCTATGAGAAAATTAGTTTTTTTCTGCATGAGGATCACAGCCTACATATCTAACCCTGTGCAGCTAAGTGTGTTTCTCATATAAGCCAGTCATGAAAGAAGAGACAAGTCCTCAAGTATGTGATAACAAGTAAACAAACAGTAAACTCTCCTATTCTTGAAAACAAAACAAAACAAGGGTCACCATTTCATTAGCATCAACTTCACTAATTTAGTAAAGCACATTGGATTCTTTACAAAATTAAAATGATTTTTCAGGTGGTATTACTATTTGTAATGAAATAATTATTCTTAAAACCATGTTGTTATAATACTTTTTTCACATAAATTAATTCTTTAAATTAGACAAAATTAAAGTATCAAAAGCCCAGAGATGGCAACTACACATAATTTGGACATTCCTTGCATGGTTATTAATTCTGGTAAAATCTCATAATTAAAATATTTTAAAAAGTTGGATTCATCTAAGATGATATTATATAATGGGTATAAATAAAATTTGTATTTTTCCTTTGGGAAATTATACTTTCCTCATGTCTTTAAGAATTACCTCACTTTTGAGATTTAAGAGCAGCAGTAGAACTCATGCCTGGCCAGTGAAATTTAACTAGTGACAGTTTTAAAAAATATTAGTACATGTTAATATTACCTGATGTTGGGGTTAGCATATCCTAGTCAATTCAATCCTATTACTTTTCCTTTCCATTTGATGATCTATTTCCCCATCTCCAAAAGTCTACCTCCTGGTTTCCAGTCATCTTTTTATTTAATGTGATGGTTTCTAGTTCCCCAATTTTCTTGCAAATGGCAATTTTATTCTTGTTTATGGATGAGTAATTTTCCATTGTGTATGTATAACATTCGACTCAGCTATACCAATCTTGGGTATATTCCTGAGAGAATTAAAGACTGCACGTTATAATGATGTATGCACATCTATGTTTATAGCAGTGCAATTCAATAGCTAACCTATGGAAATAGCCTCACTACCTATCAACTGATGGAGGGATAAAGAAAATGTGGTACATATACACAATGGAACTGGAGACACTTTGGGGAACTACTGGAGAAGAGAAATTCCTCTCTGCCTTGATTACTTGAGCAGAAGAATAGAACACTGGCCTGCCAAGGCCAGTTAGAAGAAAGCAAGGCTGAGGTGGGCAAAAGCACAGGTAAGAGATGGGGAAGGGGAGAGACTGAAACAGAAGTACAAACCCTAGTGACCTCCTTGAGTCATTGGGCACAACCATGCCTCAGCGTCAACTCTGTGATTTCAGACATCTACGGGGTTAAGAAATTCTACCCCTTTTTTCATGTGTTTGAATATATTTAATTATATCTCTAAAACTTGCTAATGTAAACTTTCCTATCAATAGAAATAAGAATTGTATCTATTATTTACTTTAGCAAATTATTGAACACCTACTTTGACCTTCTGTTTTGTAGTTTAGGCTGGCCTCAACTAACTATGTAGGCCAGGCTGGCCTCAAACTCAGGACAATCCTCCTGCCTCAGCCTCCTGAGTACTGGAATTATAGACATGTGCCACCACACCTGGCTTCTACTTCAGTCCTTAGACTTACCTATATTTTGATAGAACTGGACAGGATAATGCTTTCATATTTTCTATGATGGCAACAATTATAGTAGCATATAAAAGTAAGGTATGTGTTCAGAAAAAAATGATAACATTCACATTCATTTAAAGAGCATAAAATAAACATCTCTAAGCAATACAAATGTACATACTAATTTTTATATTTTCAAAACAATGATAATGCCACATTTTTATTTTGAAGACCTTAAATGCTAACACAGACTTAAAGTGTTTTAAAATTGAAATGTAAAATTATACAAAAAACATTTAAACAATAAAGGTGGAATAGTGGTTGCTTTTTTAGAGATATTTTCTTTTTGCAGCATTTAATTTACCACATCAGCTAAGTTTGAAAGAAGCAGCAAAGCTCACTGCACTCAATCACATGGATGTCACATCCATTCCCAACCTATTACATATCATAATCGATACTTTCCTATTCTATTGATATCCACTATGTTGTATGGATAGATAGGTTAGTTCATGAAGACAGAGGGCACAGTACAGAAAATGACTTTAATAATCATACTGTCCTTTGTTTACTAATGTGCTGCAATCACATAATATCAAAGTTATATATAAATTATACTGGGCCCATAATTTTGATAGTATTGGAATCAAATGTTATAAATACTTAAAATTTGTTAGGTAATATGACTATGAGGAATCCACATATTATTAGAAAATAATCATTAGGCAAGAGAAGGCATCAATTCCAGTTTATCTATTTCTAAAGAGCATTAGATTTATTATGAAAAGCACACACACAAAAATCTTTTAAGATGGAATACAGCACAAAAGGGCAAATAGCTGGACTAAAAGTCAGGATGGTGTACACTTTTGATACCACCTTTTATATTGTTATTCTTTCCTCAATCTTTCCTCCATAGATGTGAACTCTTAATAGAGAACAAAGCACTATCCTATTTTGTATCTCTTCCTGCCATTTTTCATATTTCAGCATCACATCTCATTCTGCTTCAGAGTCCTCTGTCAACTTGAATAGTTCCTAAGTCAGAGGATTCTTTTACGTGGCTGCTGGAGGAAGAAGTGAAGTCATATTTCAAATGCTTTGCTTTCCTTTAGGTCAGTGCACAAGCTTCTTTCCTATCTAACAAACAAATGACAGCTCTAGATCAGAAGGATCAAGATCAAACTCAAATACACTAAACGGATGGATTTCCTTTTTCTCTTACAGTAGAGGAACTATCACTTTCCTAGTCTTTCCTCTGGAAAGGAAAGGCCTGCTCATGTCCTGGATCTTGGAGACAAGCT
The DNA here is from genome assembly GCF_000247695.1 of Heterocephalus glaber. The sequence continues at coordinate 18,239,523 of NW_004624742.1, read as the reverse complement.
GGAGCGTAGGACGGATAGCTCATCTATGTGACCATGGACTTTATACACCTACATTAACATACTTCTGGGCCTCATGTATAACCCATGAAGGCAGGGTTAGATCCATTTCCCATGCGCCCAAATTGTAATTTGTATAGAACAAATCCCAAAGCCCTGAATGGCACAAAGAAAATTCATATACAATAAAAGAATTAAGAAAGAGAACAAGCTTTTGTCCAATTATCAAGACAAAGTGTGTAAATGTGTGTGTGTGTGTGTGTGTGTGTGTGCGTGAACACATGCACTTTAGTCTTGACTCATTCTTATGTTTTGGTAGATGTAGGATATTTACCAAGACCAACTACCCAATGTTATTTCAAAATTATCTCTTCAACAAGCACACATGTTGCCAACTACTTGGTTAATTTTGCTTAAATGGATTAATAATTACAAATGAATTCTAGTTAAAATGTTAGGTTATAACCCCCCCCACACACACTATTTCATGGTAAGACAAGAACAATGCTAAGAATAGCAATTTTCGCTATTTTCTGTTATAAAGAGACTTCTTATTCCTTCCAACAAAATCATATGACCACAGTAATAAAAATTAAAGCCCCCTAAAGGCAACTCAGTTTACTAATGGCAGATGTCTCTGATGCAAAATTTTAAAATTTAAACCAATTTGGAAGTAAATCAATCTGAAGTTGACTCCTAGTTTCCCTATTAGGCGTACAAAGTTCTTCATATCTAACAGAGGAGAAAATAAAACAATGTAATCAGTGAAGTAGAGTTAGTAGCATACACTGATACACTGTAAGCATACAGAAAATGTAAGTTTTTCTTTCCAATTTACTTTGCAAACATTTTCAAAATTCTATGTTCTTGACACAAAGATGATAATTCAGAGGCAGAGTAACCACAGAGGGCCTAGAGGACATCACTGGTCACTGAGAGGGAACAGTAATCTCCTCACTGCTACTTTGATGCCTTTCTCTTCCAAATGAAGAGAAAGACTTGTTCTTTTCCTCCCTCTCCCTCGCCTCTACTGTGGTGACCTTATTTATACCAACCTTCACTCTTCATACTCTAACTCAACACCATGAAAATAATGTCAGATATTGTAATCTGAATTACAGAAATGTGAATTCATTGTCTTTTATAAACACTAACACAAACAATACTTCTAATGACATTAGTTTACGAATCATTCTGTTAGGTAAAAAGTATGAAGAGTGTGTTCAGTTATTAAGAGCAAGCTTTAAGGAGTGAAAATTCCCAGTGAACTTATTTCTGTCATGGAAATAATAAAATATATCAGCATCTTAGCTTAATGTTGCTCTTGTATGAGTTCATCGATATTTGTGCAGTTCTTAGAATATACAGCATAGGATGATCACTGTTTTGAATGTGTTTATCTGCTCTTTAAAAGTACATGCTAATTACTTGCACCAAAATGGAATTTGACCCCTCCTCTTCCCTGAATCTCTTGCCTGTCCATTTAAAATTGAATCACCATTCTGAAGAATTTAATAAACTTCCCAAGCTTTTTCTTATTCTCCTGCTATAAAATGCTTAATACTACTTTTCTAAAATGTACTTTTCCCTTTGTGTTAATGCTATTTGCCTGCTAATTTTATTCCCAAATTAATTAGCTGTTATAGATCAAGAAACTGCTTCTTATATATATTTAATCTTAAAATAAAAACTCATTCAATACAAGTGTAGAATTGTGCAACTACTCTGAATTGAATTCTAAATATTACTCTACAAAATATTAGAACTGTACTGTACTGTATACAAAGTACTAATTATGTTCCAGGCTTTTTTGAAGCTGTCCTTCTAGTTTCCAAGCTTTTGTTTCTCTATAGGTTAACTGATGAGAGCACCCTGGTCTAATCATGTCATTGAGTTGTGTTAACAATGTGCATGTTGGATGTCTTACAATTTCCCTTACTCTTACTTGCATAATTTATATGAAGAAAAATAACTATTTGGAGATTTTCTATGCTCTTATGAGTGAACACCACTTATCTGAGAATGTGTAGTAAATTGACACAATGAATTATTGAAGTAGAGTTCTAGGGCATTCATTGGCATAACCTGTCAATTTTATAGCATTTTCTCCCCTACAAAAGAACTTCTTAATCACAACTGGTGACTTGAATTTATTGATTAAGGAATTTAAGTGCATATTTAGAGAAGAGATCATAAGATGACTGATGTTCTTTGGCTTGATGTAACCTTTACAATGTTCAATTCTTTTAGAATGTTAATATATATAAGAATTTTAGGACAGGAGAGTTTTGGACTTCAGCAATATATGCTCTGCATTCAGTATGACAAGAAGGTAAATGGGGAAGTGACCAACAGTAGGAAGACAGAATAGAAGAATGGTAGAGGCAAATCTTTCCTGGGGTTTAAACATGGAGGATGAAGACTGACAAAGTTTCGCTAACACATTCACTTGGGTTTGAACATTGTCAAAGACAATAGTAGGCAAATTGGGAAAAGAATTGTTTTGTAGTCTATCTACTCTCTTTCCTTCTTAGTTTTATCTTATTTTGAAATTGTGAGCTGTTTCCTGCCTGTGGCTACTACCAAGTTATTCATATACTAATTCATTGATTCCTTTTTCCAATATATTTTAAATATCCACATCATTAACATATAGGTTCTAGAGGTAAAATGATTCATTAGACAAAGACCCTAAAACTCTGCCATCATAGACGCAGAGACTGGATTAATTTTAATTAATGAAAGACAGACTTAATTTTAATACTCAGAAATAGTCTACTTCTATTTCCAAAGTAATTATGTTTTCCATTCATCAAGAAACTTGAAAACTCACAGTTCTTTCCTTATGACAAACTGCATGGGTCTGTAGAAATTGTTTTGTCTCCTAGCTCTAGATTTCACAAATACTTTCTAGGGATTCCTAGATTTTTGAGACTATGCTATAGGAGTTTTCATTAATAATGCTAAAACCCTACATCTATGAAAACCAATGATGTCAGTTATAGCATTAAAAAAAACTTCTCAAAAACCCAATTTAATAACAGAGAATCAGACACTATGTTTTCTTATGAGTTGAGTATTCATGTCTCAGGCTCTATCAGTGGGAATGAGTCTTTGTGCATACATTACTGAACTTCAAAGTGGCATAGTTTGCCTCAACTTCATAAAAGTGCTCCTCCTTTGACAAGAGGCAGCTGTTTGGGTTCAGGAACTTATTATTCTTGAAGCGGCTCTTAATATCTTTTTAGCTATTTTACTAAAAGTAAAAATGAGATGTTTAGAAATAAAGATGGATAAAATAGTCTAATATAGATTTCCTAAAAGTGCCATGGAAGATGTCTTTATGTTATAATTGACACTTGGTAGCCACAGATCTGACTGTAAAAATCATTTACTCATAATTCAATTACCACATTAGCTGAAGCAATACCATCCCCTCATCCAGAAGATGAAACAGAAATGATACTTTAACAAAAAGAAGGAGAAAAGTCAAAAGCACAGTGGCTGAGCTACTTAAAGTGAATCTGAAAGAATGCCACGCCTTATCGGCCACTTTGTCAAAACAACCGGTTTGGATCAACTGGAGACTGGATAGACATGTGGTTTTTCTATAAAATGGAGTACTACTCAGCCATAAAGAATGAGAAACTAGAGACATTTAGAGCTAAACGGATGCACATTGAGGCCATCCTCTTAAGTGAAATAAATAGGACACACGTGTAAATTCCGAATAGTTTCTCTGGTGTGAAAAACTAAAACTGTAAATAAGGTTCAAATGGTATAATAGATAATGTGAAATAGGAAAAAAAAGTCTAAAGGAGTAGGGGAAGTGTGAAGGGTAGGGGAAAGGAAAGAAAGGAAAAGAAAAAATATGAGAAAAGGAAAAAATGGAAACAAAGTCTCTGTAAATAGGGAGGGGTAGAGGGGTGAAGGGAGGGCAGGGGAATGGGGAAAAAATAAGAACCAAGCTACATCATGTAAAGGTACAAGATTCCAACCATGAATGTAACTGTGTTTTATACTTAAAATGTACCAATAAACTTAATGAAAAAAACCCAACCAGTTTGGAAAGAAAAAAACATAATTTATTCAAAATAGTCATGTTAGGTGCAGCAACTGCACAGTGTAGTTTTAAGCACATACATATTGGAGTAAAGAAGAATCAAGTTTAAATTCCTCCTTGCTTCCTGGCGCTACTTGAATTGAACATACTATGGGTCTTCAGTTTCCTCATCTATAAAGTTAGAAAATACAATAGTACCCATTTGTTATAAGATTTAAATTGGAATTTGTATTAATATACATACAGCATCCAATGAATTTGATCAATAAATTTCATCCCCACCTGCCAATAAATACGAAAATAAAAATATGAGTCATCTAGACAAACTATGAAGAAAATACTTACAAAATCAAAGGTTTCTTTATTAACATACATAAAATTGTTGGTTTTGGAAAAGTGGCCTTTAAAAAAATCCATCAAATGTGAAAAGGTACTTTGCTAACTTTGTTCAAGAACTGACTTTGAGCAGAAACATAGCATCCATCCCATCTTTTGCCCCACTGCAATAAGCAGTTATCCTTGTTAGCAGGAATTACTTCTTGACTCCCGTGAGCAATCTTTTCCCAACTGTGGCTATATAAGCAAACCACTGAGAAAAATATGAAATTCCTGCAGTTATTAGGTTATATCCAAGAGTTCCCTGGTTTCTATTTTCAACTAATATGAATCCCTTGTGGATGTAGAAAGAGCATCCAGGTTAAATATAGCTGTCTCTATAAAAAGCTCACCTGAAAAATTGAACACATTGTGGTTAATGGTGACCCTCTCTGCCCTTTGCTATTGGGTGTGAATTTCAGTGAAATTTCATATCCAGTAAGCCTGCCCTGGGGAAATCAGCTCTGGTATGGGAACTCTGCCCTCGGCTAGATGGGGCCATCTTCAGAGATACACTATAGCCAGGATCTCCCGTGGTGACCCCTATTTCATAAAGCTGAAATATGTCTTCAGATTGTTCAGTCTAGAGAGAAAAAGAAAAAATAGTGGGAGATATCTGTTAATTAGAAAAACAGTACACCTAGGCCCCTTTTGTCATGTCATCTTGATAGAAAATCTTTTAAAAAGGCTGTATTATATATCTATTACACAAATTTACAGTTGTTTCTGTGTTCATTGGTTCTGCATGTGTAGATTCAAGCAGCAGCAGATCTGAAACATTTGGAGAAAGAAAAACATTGCATCTATGTTGAATATGTACAGACTCTTTAATGCCCTAACTAATATAGCGTAACAACTATTTATATATCATTTATATTGTATTAGGTATTACAAGTAATCTAGAGATGATTTAAAGTATACCAGAGGATACATGTGTTTATGAGCAATTATTTTATAAGGGACTTGAGCGTCCTTGGATTATGGTATCCTGGGGGTCCAGAAATCAGTCATTCACAGATACCAAGGAATGACCTATATATTCACATTTGTCATATTAGAATTGTTTCTGAAGTTGTATCATTTATATTTTGGTTGGAAAATCATCAGAATCTTCATAATAGTAAGCAAAACCACAGAGAAAAATGAAATTCTTCTGAGTATTAGGACATAATTTGACTAGTAGCATGTATACTAATAATTTTACTACTAGCACAAATGTATGTCAGACACAGAACATACAAATCTCCTTACACAAATTATTTAATTCTCCCTGCAACCCTATGGAATAGGTATCATCAGTTTCACTGTTTTATGAATGAAGAGGCACCTGAGACACAGAGATATCTAGCTCTTTCAAGGTCATTGAGCAGGTGTGGCTCATGCTCAATATTTTCAATCATTTTTGCTGCTTATGCCATATTTTCAAAATTTCTCTGATTCTAAAATTGAAAACAAGAAAGCTGAGGAGAGCATACCTCAGAAACTCCTCTGTACTGATCTAACTTTTTTTTTTTTTGCAACGTTGAAAGACTAGACACTTATCTCTTGGAGAGACTTTGAAAAAGTGAAAATTTTCATCTTCCTAGTTAGATATGGTTTTCAGGTTAGTTGCCAAAATTTTACATCCTCCCAAATGTTTTAAAAATAGAAAATGAGTTTTATTAAATAGTAGGACACTTTAGTATCTATTGACATAATACCTTCTGTTCAGCATATAATGATTCAGTTCATTGTCCATATATCCATGAGAGAATTTATTAAATAAGCAGGAGGCCATGAACTGAGTTGTTCTATAAGAAAATATGCCAGAAGCTAATGGAAAATATGTCTATAATCATTGAGAGATCTGACAAGAGCCTGGAACACTTTCTATGGACATAGCAGCTACTATTCATCGTATTGCAATTGCAGATATGAAGAGAGTTGTTTTGTTGGCATAGAAAAGACATTTGGAAGTAAGAAGAAGAAACAAGTCAGGATGTGAGAAGATGCAAACACTTCCAGAGAACAGCAATAATGGGAAAATAGCTTACAACATGACAAGGAGAATATGGGACAATTTCAGTCAGCAGAACAGAATGTCCATGGTTAGTGTTCACTCCAAGTCTGCCAGCCACAACACAAAGCTAAATAAATGTTTTATGTTGTAAATCTGAGTTTTATTAAAGTGAGAGTTGTGATCTAGCAATGGTCCTAAACTGGCTTGTTTTTGTTACTTCTATTTTCTTATTGCCTTTTAACTATTTTAGTAAATATTTAAAATGATACCTATTATTTACTTTTTGTGCAAATAATTTTGTACATATCTCTAGGATTATAGGCATTCTGGTCTCCTGATCCATATGCTATTCAAAGTTAAGGTTTGGTGTTACTTTATTTCCTGAGATGGGATTTTTTTTTTCATTTTCATGTTGGAGAATTCTAGTTCATTTTTCTTCCAGTAATTATTTTCACAGAATTTCTATTAATGGATATGGTTGGGTTGAGACATTCCTTTTTAATCTGAAATTTGATTTTTTTCTTTGAAAAGAAAAAAATGTCCTAACAGCTACAACTGAAGGAAAGATTATATTGTGGTTTCATTGAAAGATGTAACCAAATTTGTGTATATATAGCAAAATGGTATTAAAATATTACATCTCTAAGTTTGTGGAATTTTCAAAGAAATTTTCAGTTAATTTTTCTTGCTGATAAATATATATTTAATTATCTTCATTTTACTGTCCTATGTACATATTTTATATTAACATTGGTTTGTCATATCAAGTCTTTATAATGCAATAAAATACATGGCATGGATTACAATCTAGGTAGCAGCTGCATATTGTATTATTGCACAATGATACAACATTGTAACAAAAGGTAAACTTTAGGGCTGGCCATTTAGCTCAGTGTTGCTGCCATCTGCCTTGCAAGAGCAAGGTCCTAAGTTTGATCCTCAATACCAAAACAAAACAAAAAGTAAACTTTACAAATACATGCCAATTTAAAAAGGCAATGCATATTTTACACACTTCTAAATGCTTACTATTTTGGTTTCCTATGAAAATTATATAGATGAAGGAAATGCTTTTAGTGCTATGATTTGAATGTGTTCCCTAAGATTTACATGTTAGAAACTCATTCTCAATACGTTTGAGAAGTAGGCACTTTAAAAGGTAGTAGTTCAAGAGGTATTTTTCTGTACGATGGATTAATAGTTTTTGGAGTTGTCTTGTTATGAAAGCCAGTGGTGTCCTCTCTTGCTTTTGTTGGTGACGTGAAGCTTTCTACCATGACACAGCGAGAAGGTGCTCAACCAGATGTGGCCCTCTCTTCCTTGTACTTCTGAGGAGCCAGAATCATAGAGTAAACAAATTTCTGTTTATTATAAATTTCTCAGTTTGTGGCATTCTGTCATAGGAGCACAAAGCAGATGAAGACACTTAAAATTGTGTTCTTTTTATATATTAATGTTATTTTTCTTTCCAAACTTTGAAAATAACTCATTCTCCAAATACAGAACTTTATCATAGTGGGAAAATTATGTTTAAAATGCAAGATGGTGTTAAAAAGTTCAATTTCTATTTAAAAATTAGTAAATTGTGATTAAGCACCATGAAAAATACTTTGGAATTATTTATAATAATTTACATGGAAATTTTGTAGCGTGCTTAATTCAAATTGCTATGGGGCTTTATAAGTTGGATTTGGTGTGGCAGAGAACCACAGACTGTTGAGCTCTAAGAAAATCTAACAATTATAGATGGTGAAAAGAACTCGATCTAGAAGAGAGTATTCAGAGTGTCTGTGTCAATACATGTAAATTTAAACCATGTTGTTTCTGTCAAATCTTACATACACCTCACTTATTCATTTCGCAGTAATAACTTAGTGCCTTGCTAGATTTCAGGCCTTGAATTAGGAGACAGAGATAAAGTTCTAAAATAAATACATTATTTGGTCTCACAGAACTTGGAGCCTGGGCTACTACAATCCCTAGACCATATTTCTAGGCTTCCAAATGCCTATAAATTTATTGGCTAGAGCTCATTGCGGGAATAAAACTTTTCATTGGACAATTTAATTGAAAGAATAAAGGTAGAAGGCTACAATTTGTGAATAGAAACACCGAGTTGTAAGATATAGTCTGAGTCTAAGATATAGTTGTAAGATATAGTCTAAGTTTAAAATCAGAGTCAGCAAATAAGCACAGCAAAGTGTGAGTAATTTCCAGGGATCTATGTATTAGGAGCTCTGGATGTTATTTTAGAACAAAAGTAGTAATATGAGAAGGTAGTTGATGGGGAAGAAAGGAGTAACTACAACATCATGTATTTGGAAAAGAAAGTTGAGAAAGTGCAGGAGCTTTTAGAAATAGGTGTCCTTTTCACCCCTTTCCTCCCTCATGCATTAGAAAGAGCATCATATAAGTCGGTAAGCACATGGACTCTTGACTACCAGATTTTGCAACTTCTGGGGTTAAGCACTTTCCAGTTATACAGCATTGGGCCATGCCTCAGTTTCCTCATCTATAAGATAGGAATTGTATTAGCACTTTCCTCAGTGGGCTGTGAGGATTACATGTGTTAATATCTATAACACAGCTTAGAGCAGGGCTTGGCACGGTAGTCTACATCCCTTGAAGGTTTAGCTCTTGTTATTGAAGTCCCACAGTAAAAGGATAAGAGTATCTGCACACTCATGTTTTGTGATTAGACATAAGCCCACAAATCCCTTACCCAGCTAGATGCCCTCTGAGAAAAATCAAAAGATAAACTATGATTTGTGCCTAGAGCTAGCAAGTCCTCAGCTTCTTAAAGTCAAAGAAAGCAGAATATGCACTTAGAAGCTTCTCTCCATCATAATCAAGGCTCTTAAATGAAAAGCAAGAGAAGAAAGGACAGGGATTCTTTTACAGCAACTTAGCTTTATTGTTGTAATTGTTTAATGCTTTGGCCATAGTAGATGCTTCGGTATGAATCACACATTTACTATATTGTGATTTTCATCCTCATTGTCTCATATTAATGGTATTTGGAGGTGATACCTTTGAGAGGTAATTAGGATGAATCCCCAGGGTCCCCAGGGTGTGTGTGGTCCCCTGATTGCATAGGGAGATTATAAATACAGACCAGGCGAGCATGCTCTATCTCACCATCTGATGCCCAGCACCACTTTGGGACTCTGCAGAGTCCTCACCAGCAAGAAGGCTCTCACCAGAAGCAGCGACTTGACTATGAACTTTCCACCTTCTAGGACAGTAAGAAATAAAATTCTATTCTCTATAAATTACCCTGTATATGATTTTCTGTAATAGGACAAAAAACATACTAAGACAGTAGCAAATAGATAAAGTGTGATTTATTTAGAAGAGTGGTTCTCAACTATATGCACTATCCCCATTTGGCAATGTATTGGGCTACTTGTTATCATGACAGGGACTGCTGTTGTCAAGTAGGCAATTGCAACCCGTATCTGTATGCTCTGAAGTTGTATGTGAAAGCCTTATACAGCGATTGACTATATTCTGAATGACTTTCTCATGTTCCATTGATCATCAATGTAGAGAGAGATCTGTTATAAATAACTGAGCTTAATGACATCAATATTTTGTGCCAGGCTTCAGTGTGAGCAGATGTTTTAGGACATGAAGATAACATTAAATCGAGGAAAGATAGTACTTTCTTTTGTTAAGAACTTTACCAAAAGTTGCCCATTCCTCAAAGTCAGAGCACCAAAAAGATTGCATTTCTCTGGTTTTGAGGCAATACTATAAGAGGAATTATATTTACATTTATATTTGTAGAATTGCTTGTTGGTACTTACAAAAGCAAGTATATACCTATGACACTATGGTTACTAGCGTAATCATGTCTAGATTTACATATTGAATATATAGAATTTTTAAAATTTTAATTTCTTTATTTTTGTCCTTCATATTATAGCTAAGCTGGTATATATTTTAAATCAGGTATTGGCTGATAATAATATCTTAATTTCATATTAGGAGAATAAAAGTGGCATTATAAAAATATTTATATAAAAGAGGTATTGATTGTAATGGAATTATGAACCAGTGGCCTGCAATTTTGTACTAACAGTATAGTTCTGGATACTGAAAGTTTTTAGGAACAGTTCTGCACATAATTTATTTTTTTCACTGCAGTATAATTTCTTCCCAACTTTTCTTGTCCCAAATTCTCATGTATGTGTGTGCATGTGTGTGTGTGTGTGTGTGTGTGTGTGTGTGTGTATACAGGAGTGTATATATATGAATGTGCTTAATGGTGGCCTATTACTGAGGAAATGAGTTAAGGATGTTAAAGATTTATCTTAATGTATATGCTACTTGTTTTGTATTTATTGTCTTTTAGTAAAAATTAAATTGATAATTATACCAAACACTAGAGTAATTTATCATTTTTTCCTTAATTTTTCCGATAATTTATCATTATATACATAAGTTTATTGACGAGTTACACTGGACAACAATTAAACTAGGAGACTTTAACAATCTGCTTATTATGAGAAACATGATCACTAATGTCTTTCAGTTAACCCTTTATACATTTGCTCTACCACAACAATGCTCCCTTAGAAAGTCACCACTCTCTAACTCTCTGTATTGTCCTGCTTTTACACACTACACTGCAAAAATTCTGAATTTAAATCTTTGCAGTGATACGGTAAACTCTACATTTGCAATTCTGATAATAGTTTTATAAATGAAAACAAAGGCAATAAAACAAACCATAGAATGTTATGAAGCAATCATTACAGAACTGTGGAAAATTGATTATATGAAACATCAAAACATTTTAGAATTGACTTTATAAAAAAATCTTATCAAGAAAAACACTATTGGCAAAAGGAGGAATACAAAAACAATAAGAATATACATGACAGTGAAATAGAAAATGGAATATAAATGTCATATTAAAATGTGAACTAATAAAATGCAATATTCCTTGTTTATATTACTTTATGAGTACCTTAATGGAGAGAAAAATCTTGAAATGGCATAGAGATGAACTGAAGCCTCAGATTCATTTTCTATGATTATTAATGAATAATTATATTCCATTTCAGAACTATATCTTTCCAAGTACTTGTTATGTGATGTGCCCTTTCTCCAATAAGATATTACAGCAAAACTATGCATATGTGTTTGGGAGTGAGGATTGAGGTCTTTCTGAATTAGAAGACCAAATAACATAGAAAACTAGGCATACATTTTATAATAAATACAAACAGCACACACAGCCCATTTCAAGGACTTGGAATAGAATTTGAAATTTTGAATTGTTTGTGAATTATACTCTTAAAGATGCAGATGGGGATTTAAAAAAAAAAGAAGTATTTTGTTCATTGGATTAACTTGTAGGTTTCTTTACAAAGAAAGTTTGGATTTTAAGGGAGTCATGAAAATAATGTCAAGAAAGTAATCTGATTTAAAGAGGATATTCATTCTCATGGATCACTTGGGTCCAGCTTACTGTGGTGTATTTGTCATAGTATGGAGGTCATCGATACCTGTTTTGATGTCCAGTCCTTACTTCCTATCTTGCGAATGCAAGCCTTCCTTCAAGTTATTCTCAGCTTCTTTATATTTTCTTCTTTTTTCTCTTTTGTATGCTTTTGGTAGCATTTTATGGAAATACAATTCATGTTAAATAAAATGCACAGATCTTAAGTACCGCATGATGATTTTAAACATATTTATCAATGGGAATACCCCAAAATGAAGATATTAACCATGCCATCATCAAGTTTCCTCATTTACTTTTCTAAAGGATCCTCACCTCTGCCCTCACCTTCCTCATGCAATGGGCCCGCAGAGTTCAGCCTTACAACAGAACAAAACCCTGCAATGTGCAACAGCATGGGTGACCGTTGATCAAGATACGTGAAATAAGCTAGTCACAGAAGAATAAATACTTCATGGTTCCTTTTATGGGAAGTACCTAAAGTAACAAAAACCATAGAGTCAGAGAGGAGAATGCCAGGGAATGGGAGAAGGGGAATTGGGCAGTTGGTAATCAGCTGGTATGAAATCTCAGTTATGCAAGATGAATATATTATGGAGTTCTTCTGGACAACATTGTGCCTATCAATAAAAATACTCTTTCACGCTTAAAGATCTAAGAGAGTAGATCTCATGTTCAGTGTTTTTACCACACTAATGAAAGATTCTATAAATCAGTTAAACTTCAAAAATAAAAATTCAAGCTTTTTTAGATAAATATTAGACTCTAAAGGAAAATAGCAGAAAATACTAACAATAAACAACAATTTCTGTAATGTATAGAGAACAAAGTGTCATAACTTCAAAATTAATAATCATATAATTGACAGAAAAACATTTCAATTCAGGAATACTTTATAATGTAATTCCTTTGCATTGTGTTTCTGTGTGATGAAAGCCATGGGATTTAATTATAGTTGAGACATACTTGAAACAGTTTGTTTTCTAGTGAATGTACTTGTTTTATAACAGCACATGAAAAGAACAAAATTTAAAAAAAGCACAAGATAACTTTGCTGACTTGGAGAATATTTGAAATGCTTCAAGGAATAAAACAATTACTAGGTTATGTTGTACTTTCTATAGTAAGAGGACCAGTAATGGAGCCTATGGAGGTTATTTTCCTCTCCCCTTGCAGTCTCTCATCTGCTCAAATGATCACTGGCTCCCTCCCTTCTCTGCCTCCCATCAGCCTGGCGGCCTTCACCCCTACCCTCCCACAATCAGGCAAGTGTGTGAGTATCATCTTCATCATAGCATTGGCACCATGCTTGAAAACTCAGAGTACATCTGTGCAAACAAGTGAAAAGGCCCCGTGCTTTTCCAAAGCAGGCAGTGTTCTGCTGTCTGAATTTATCAGTCACCATCCCTGTGGGAATTAAGCAGACTTGGATGCTCCTAACTGTTTGAGTAATCGATGATGACCAAACAGCTGCTGTGTTTGCCCACATTTCTTCCTGTACTGGGACACAATTTCATTCTCCTTTGCTCATGTAAAGCTCTGATTGATCTCTCTGGGAGCCTGATCGGTTTAAAGGACAATAGGTTGTGCTCCTGACATCAAACTAATTTTTTGCAGGATAGCCAAAAATTGCATTGCATCTTTAGCTGCATACTAAAAATTAGAAAGAGAATCAAAATAAGATGGACACCTGAGAAAAATGAGCTTTTTCTATAGTTGTTGAATTGCTGTAAATAATTGAGCATATTTTACCTCACCCAAAAGTAAACATTTCACAAAAATGAAGTTATGGGAATAAAGTAATATGTCAAAATTTATATTAAAAACTTTATGAATTTTGGAAACAATTTTGTCTATGAATGTGTGGTGTGTGTGTGTGTGTGTGTGTGTGTGTGTGAGAGAGAGAGAGAGAGAGGTCTAGGACATTGTTAGAAAATTTTTCATCTGTCACATTTACTTTAGGGATCTATAAATACCCCCTTCCTTCTGTCATACCAGGAAAGTGTCCCCAGTCCCCAGCAGCTCTGCTTTCTGTTGGTTGATATTTGCTCAAGGGGTTCTACCATACAAGGCTTCATGTCCACAGATCTTCATGGATCACAATACCCTGCTGTTCAGATGATAGGGTAAGAGGAATAATGAACAAGCAAACTGTGGGTTGCCACACTTTGTACAATGCCTGGCATTGAGTTGGCTCCAATAAATGATAAATGCATTGTAACTATTAATGACTGTTCAGACAGTTACTTGCTCAGGAATCATGAAGGGCACAAAGAAGATTTATTCGAGAAATCTGGAAAAGTTATTTTTCGTCTCCCCTTGTGATCTCTCACCTGGTGAGAGTGAAACACAGTGGTTCAGGCTGTATGAAGTTCTTAAAATTTTATCATTAGTGTGTGCCTAATCTTATGTAAATACAGATTTTAATTTTGTTTGGTTTTGTTTTAAGGGTTAAACCCAGAACATTGCACTTGTCTGGATCCTATTATTGAGCTCCACAGAGGCAGAATTATACTTGAGTAACATACATGTTGATAATTTTTAAAAAGGAAGTTTTCTCTTTTTTTCCTATTTCATCTCCTTTCTTTCCTACTCTTTTTTATATTACCTCTGACCCACTACCATAACTCATGCTGTTCACTATTTTCTTTTCCTCTAGCCTTAAATGCTTTCAAAACAAACCAGTCTCTCATCAGTCATACTGTCTATCTATCCATCTTCTATCTATCATTATCATCGTCCATCTGCAGTTAAATACAGATGACATAGGATCTTCTTACATAAACTTTTCTGGGTTTTATTATTTTTCTCAGTGTTAGTGTGAAACTTTCTCTGTCAAACCTCACTAAAGAGGGGTGGGTGTAAAGGCAAAATAGCTCTGCAGAAGAAAGCACTCAGCTACTCTCTTCACCGTTGTCCTTGGCAGGGGACTTGGAGTCATTTGAAACAATTTTTTTTTTTTTTTTTTTGGGTACGGGGGAATCAAACTCTGGACCTTGCTCTTGCGAGGCAGGTGGTGGAATCACTGAGCTAAATCCCCGGCCCTGAAACAATTCTTATAAGTCAAAGTGGCTCCAAGATATACCTTACAGTGTTTTCACAGGGACTGAGTCTACTGCTTCACTGGAAAGTACAAATGTTTTATGTGTACATTTCCCTCCTCTGAAACACTGGCTGCTGGTGTTTGGGCTTCTCTTCATCACTTGGCAAAGCCCTCTCCTCTTTCCTGGGCAGGTACATTTTGCTGGACACTGGTTGGCCTCTTTTGGAATAACTGCATTGTAGGGAAAGGTTTAATTAACATAATGGAGTCTGGCAGCATTAAACAGCATCTGGAAAGCTGAAAATTCCCCCAAATACCAGCTTGTTAAATGTCCTCAGCCTATCTGAGCAGTGCAGGGCAGGAAGGAATCCTTCTGTCCTAAACTGTGGGGGTCCTTGTTTCATGTCTGCTCTCAGAACCAAGATCCACACTTCCAGCAATCTGGCCTCTCCCTGGGTTCTTTGCCCCCAGTTAGTAATGAGTTTTCTTCTCTTTGGTGCACTCTCAGCAGAATGAGCCAACCTTCAATTACCTTGAAGTTGGAAAGAGATATCCCCCACTCTCCTCTGCTCTCTGCTCCTTTGTTTTTCACAAGTGGGAAAAAAACCTGCAGTAACAGCAAAAACCTGGAGCTGCAAGTGGAAGACATCAGGAAACCTTCTGTAGTTCTCAGTTGCTAAACTTTTTCACTCCCCTTTGTAATAGGCTCCAAAATTCTTTTTGCAACCTACAAGAAAATATATCCATTTCCTTTTTACTAACCAAATGGTTTGATTCTGTACTAATCACAGTAGGCAACAGTTATAATGGTGGAAAACAACTATCTTTTTGCTTGATTTTAGACATCAGGGAAAGAAGACAATGAAAATTTATAGTGAGGACATAGAAAAGCTATAGTAGATTAGAATGACTGAAATATTATAATTAATGAAGAGAATTGGGTCCCATTTCCTTTAGAAATAAGATTACTTTTAAGAAATTAATAAAAAATGATAGATTTTAAAATAACATTGAATATACCCAAATGTTCATGACAAAATGAAAGTTATCTTTTAAAGTTGTAAAATAGTTTTCATTGCTAATCATAGCAGAGTGACTTTAGTATAGCTACTTTGAGGATATTGGTAATCCACATTGAAAATTATAGCACCTCAAATCTTCTGTTTTGCTTTTGAGATTTAAAGATCTGGTTTACAGTTTTTTCTCTGTTCTCTTTTAAGCAAAGTAGTCCTCTTTAACTCCAGGTCAGAAATGCATTTTGATAGCCTGATCTACTTTGCATATTTAGAGAATAATTCTCCCTGGATCCCCACAATATGTTTGTGCTTTACAGGGGCTTATGCTGCATCTAGAGATTGCATGGCTCTGTCTTAGTGAAATGGAGTGGTTCCATACACACCCACCCAGATGTATTTATTCATAGTAAATTATCTGGCAATCATCTTTATATAATCTAATAAACCCAATAATTTCTTAGATTCACTTTTTCTTTCCAAATGTAGTTTTTTCAGTCTATAGGTTTTTAAATAATCTTGCTTATTTGATCACTTTCAGTATTCCCCTTACAGTTTATCAAGATGCAGAAATTAAGTAAAGAGGGATGGAAGGGCACTGTGCATTTGATTTCATTAAATAATTTACTAAAAGTTTATAAAAGTTGATTTCACATTTACTTAGGAATATTTTTTACCTGGACAATTAGCTCTGTAGATCTTGCTACAGATTGAGTGCACCTTACCTAAAATGCTTGGGACCAGAAGTGTTTTCAGTTTCTTTATTTTGAATTTTGGAATATTTGCACATACATAATCAAGTATGTTGTGGATGTGACCCAAATCTAAATCATAAAACTCTTTTATGTTTCATATACAGTCTAAAGGTAATTGTATAAAATATTTTAGTCTCCTGCATTTTTCCCCCGTTTCCTATGGAATAGTTTTATATATTTAAAATAGTTTTGTTAAAATGAGTACTTCTTTGTTCCTGGACCTTTATTTTTATGTTTAGCATAATTATACATATTTATAGGGTAGAGTGTGACATTTCAATATATATATATATACAATCTGTGATAATCAGATCAAGATAGTTAGCCCATATATCATCTCAGATATTTGTCATTTCTGTGTGCTAGGAACATTCAAAATCCTTTCTACTAGCTATTTTGAAGTATTCAATTAATTGTTCACAGTAGTTATCCTACTGTGCTGCAGAATATTGGAAATTATTCCTCCTATCCAAATGCAGTCCAGAATTCATTAATCATCCTTTTTGAATCCCTCTTTTCTCCATTTCCCCTCCACTACACTCTGTTTAGGCTTTAACAATCATTATTTTATTCTCTACTTCTATTTTGTCAACTTTTTGGCTTTAAATGTCAGTGATGACGTGTAGTATTTGTCTTTTTGTTATTGGTTGATTTTCCTTAACATAAAGTCCTCCATTTCATCCTGTTGCTTTAAATTGTAGAATTGTTTTTGTTTACTATGACTGAATAATATTCCATTGTAGACATATAACACATGTTCTTTATCCACTCAGCTGTTCATGAACATTTAAGTTGATGTTTCATCTTGATTATTGTGAACAGTACTCAAATAAACATTAAGTGCAGGTATTTCTTTGAGATATGATTTCCTTTCTGTCTCAGTTACTTCTCTCTTTGCTGAGATAAAATACCCGACACCCAAAGTTAAAGAAGACAAGTTTATTTCAGCTCACAATTTGTAGAGGTTGCAGTTCACAGTTGGCTGACTCCAAGGCAGGGTAGTATGGCAGAAGGGCATCACAGAAGAGAAAGAGTTCATAGCAGGCAGAAGGCAGCAAAGCAATGAAGTAATAAAGAAGCAGCAGCGGCCTGCCTCTCCCTTTTATCCCTTCCAGGCCACTTGCCCTTTGGGTGGTGCCATTCACCTCCAGGGTGGGCCTTCCCATTATCCACACCAAGAATTATGCCAAACCAATCAGTAGACTAATTTAGTAATCACACACTCTTAATCCCAGCATCACAAATCCCAGATCCAGCTGCCTCTGAAAAGCTCCTCCTATGACTGCATGATGGTTTGAGGGGACATCTAGATACAAGCTGTAACACTTTTCCTTTTACGATATACTCAGCTATGGGATTGCTAGATTCCAAGTAGTTCTATTTCTAGGTTTTGAAGAACTTTCAGTTTTTCTGATATGGTTATACCAATATACATTCCCATCAACAGAGTATATTTCTATTTTTTTTCACTTCATCAGGATTATTTTTGTATTTTTGATAATAGTTGGTCTGAGGTTCTAAGATAAAGTTTATGATTTTAACTTGGGTTGACTGATGAGTAGCGATACTGAGTACTTTTTATATACTTGCTGTTCTTTTGCATATTATCATTTGGAAAATGTAATTCAAGTTATTTGCCCATTTTTAAATCAGATTAGTTGATTTCTGGTATTAAGTTGTTTGAGTCCTTTATATATTCTAGGTATTAATCCCTTCAAGATGAATAGTTTAAAAATATTTTCTCACATTCTGTAGATTGTCTCTTCTTTATTTTCTTTGTTGTGCTGAAGCTTTTTGGTTTTACATAATCCCATTTCTCAATTTTCTTTTTGGTGTCTTATCTTAAATATCTCTTCCCAGATCAATATCCTGAAGCATTTCTTATATTTTCTTCTAGTAGATTCACAGTTTAAAATCTTCTATTTGAGCTTTTGGTTGATTTTTGGTTGATTTTTGTATTTTGAGAAATAGGGCTCTACATCTTTATTTTGAATATATACTTTTCTCAGCACCATTAATTAAATGAATTTCCTTTCTCCCATATATGTTTTTGCTGATTTTGTAAAACAAAAATCATCTGTGAATAAATAAATTTATTTTTGGGTTCTTTATTCTATTCCATTAATTTATGTGTTTGCTTTTACAACAGTACTATTTTGCTTTGGCTACTATGCCATTGCAGTATATTTTTAAGTCAGATATTGTACTACTTCTCAGTTGTTCTTTTTCTCAATCTTGGTTTGGTTAGTAGGGTCTTTTGTGACCCTACTAATATACAAATATCAGGAGTTGTTTTTAAGACTGTCATTGGTATTTTCATGGGAATTGCATTGAATCTGTAGATCATTTTGGGTAGTTAGGAATTTAACAGTATTTTTTCAATTCACAAAGATAGGTCCTTTCATTTTTTTTAATGCTTTCTTCAATTTCTTTCATGAGTTTCTTGTAATTTTTATTGTGCAGATCATTTACTTTCTTGGTTAAATTTGTGCCTAAGCATTTCATTATTTTTTGAAGGTATTATGAGTAGGTTTGCTTTATCATGGTATAGTGGAGGGAAATATTCATGTAAGGTACCTCTAGTCAGCCATCTTGCTCTTATTATCTTTACTGAAGTGGAGAAAATACTGAGGATAACTAGATGATGTAAGAAGCAGTGAAATGAAAACTTCTCTTGTGATTTTAAAATGTGACCATAAATTCTTCCTATGCTGATTCACTCTTTTGAATCTATGTTGGCCTTGGGACTTTCACTGACCCATAAAAGTGTGATTTAAAATTGGGGGTTCCAAGATGGTATTTGTAGCTTCAACTGTTGGCATTTTGCAAGGCTGGCTTATTAGGATTTGTAAATCATGCAGTCTGAAAAGGGCCCATCAATAGAAAGACCTGCACTCAGTCACATTTTCTGCTGTCCTCATCTGTAATGTTTGAGCAAAGGAACCTACACATTTATTTGCACTGGACACCATAAATTTTATGGCTTGCCTAGCCATTTTGGAGTCCCCAAGATCCTCAGTATCTGAAGAAAACAGTAGAGCCTCTTTGAGAAAGGGATACCACAAGGGGAGACCAATCTGGGTGTTTCAGCCATCCCAGCTGAGCTTAGCACTGGTTAATCCCAGAGCCAGAGCCCAACTGGGACTAGTCAATACTGAGGCGACACAGAAAGTTGTGACAACTGATACATTGAAGTTGTATTATGCCATTAAGTTTTGAAGTAGTTAGTTCCCCAACAAGATGATTGAAAAAGCCTCAAATATTTACAGCAGAAACATCTATAACTTTAGAAAAAGAATTTGAATTAAATTATGAAGACAACAGCTGACCACATTAAGCCTTTAGATTCTGTTTTGCTGATGAATATTAATATATTTATTACAAATGCAAACCAAACATAAATGGTTGCTTTAAGTTTAGCTTTTAAATGGAGAAAGATGAAAAGACTGAAAATGACAATGTCTGCCCAGACTTATTGCTCAATTATTTATAGTATTGATTTACACATATTATTATATTGAAATTTGTAGGTGACATGTACATATAATTATGTGTACATAGAATTATTTGAATATAATGCTTAGGGCAATCAAAATTCAAGATAAAATTAAGATAAATATTTATAAAATATATAATAGCTACATGAATGCAAGAAAATAGGATTGTTCTAAACCTGTAATTATTTAAAATGACTAAAGGCAAAAAACTAAAATCTAAAAATATAATTATGGACAGCTCAAAAATAGTCAAGATACTATCAAGATAGCAGTTAGTTGACACAATTATTATTCAGACATAAAATATAAATATTTATAAACTTTTAAAAAAAGGAATAGATCATTGTTGTTTAAAATGTTTTCTAGGGAAATTCTTAATAATTACTTAATATAAATAATTTCCCTCACTTTTTACAGACCCTTACATCCTGTAAATAATATTATAACAATGAAGATGAGAACTTTGTTACACTTAAAAGTAGTGACAATAAATTAGGTCAATATTTAGTTTATTAAAAGTAATTCCAAGACTCAGTCCTTTCAAATAGTATTGTCTTGAGACATCAAAAGTAATACATGTGATTCTTTAGTATGAGTATGTGTAGACATTTAGATTCTCACGATGGAAAATTAACTACCCATAAAAGTGAATGAATTGAAGTCCAAATATTTTCAACAAAAATATTGTGCTAAGTTTAGGTCAAGATTTTGTAGTGTAAACAGCATCAAGAGTAGAGTAAAAATATTTTATTTGACTACATTTCCTTTAATATTTCTGGGCTTAATGAAATGGCTTACCTTCACTTGATTTGCTTTGTAACTCAAACTATTTTTTCTTTTTTAGTAAGCCTTATAATAAAATCAATGTATAATTTAATTTTATTTATAGTTCTTAAGTATTGTCGACAGGGATTTAGCTCAGTGGTGCTGTGCCTGCCTCCCAAGCACAAGGTCCTGAGTTCGGTCCCCAGTACCACCAAAAAAAAAAAAAAAAGTCTTTGTTGCACATTTCAAATCTCAGGACTACTACCTTCTTGGTACACAGTACAAATCAGTCTCACATAAATCATTGCTCTCTATTCTAACTGACAACTAGAACAATGATCTTAGGCCAAAGTTAAAAAATAAATTGGTAATGCGTCTATTTTGACTTTTCTAAAAAGTGAAGAATTAGTGCAGATTTTTTTTCTATCTTTTCTTTTCTTTTTTTTTTTTTGGTACTGGGGATCAGTGAAGATTATTTTTAAGTGATGGTATATTGATTAAGTCTATATAACAGTTAAATATATTTATGTATATATATTATATTTAAATTTTTTGTTAGTATTTCTGATGGTTGAAGGCAAATTATATTTTTGTGAAACTTTGCTAGTTTTACATGAAGTATGGAATATGTCAAGATGAATAGTGTTATATTTGGTGTTTGCTAGCTGAATACATGAGACAAATCCTGAAGCGTGAATAAAATACATGCTGTTGTAAGGACTTTTCATTGCTTCTGTACCTCAGAACAGCAGGATATAAAATTTAAAGGCTCATTTCAACATACAACCCATATATAATAAGGTATCCAATGGTTTAAAATGATAACATAATATCCACATATAGGAAAATGTTTTGAAAGTTTGTGGCTTACCTACACAAAATAATGTAATGAAATAATGAAACTAACTGAACTGGAGCAATGTGTTTTATAATGCTAAATTTAAAAAATACGTAATGTTGACTATAAAAAATACCATTGCAGGTTGAAATGAATGTGCACAATATTGAAAAATGCTGAAGTATTTTGTATTTTGTTTATGGAAAAATACATATACAGTAGCATATGGAAATGCCCAAGGATACTTAAAAAATGTAACATTCTGGTTATCTGTGGAATGCAGAAAAGAACTGGATGTTGGGTTTTACCACAAAAGCTTCAAGTGTATTTAGAATGCTCATTTCTTAGCTAGGTTGAATATAAAGGTCTTCCTTTTAGGATTACTAATACTTTTGATTGCTTAAATATTTACACAAAGTTTGAAGGGTGGTGTATCAAATTCCTACTGCCACAAAAGTGCTAATAACTACATACAATGTCTTTTTAAAAGCCTTCACTTCATGGTCTTGTACAGGAGATTGCTTTCACTGGGCTCATGTAGGTGATCTTCAAGTCTGGGCTGGCTTCATTCAGGTCCTGGCAGTGAGCATGACTGTAGTTGACTCAGGCCGAACTTAGCCTGGAAGATGGAAGTGACTCCCCTCCTCTCCACGTGTCTCTCATCTAACTGGGAAAATTGTCAGAGTGATGGTGAGAAGTAGGACAAGAGGTAGAAAATAGAATCCCAGAAGCTCATTGAGTTCTGGGCTCCATTCTACTGGGTGGAATAAGTGACATGGATGAACCAAGAATCAGGGAGAACAGCCTCTACCATGTTACATGCCAGAAAGATAAAGAATTAGCCATGCTGCAAGAATCATCAGTTCCTATATGATCAGTTATTTGTATCTCTCCCTTATGCAAAATGGACTCACCTTCTCAACCAATGATAAATAAGTTCCAACTTCAAGACCATGTAACCTACATCAATTTGAGTATAGCAACTCTTGACCTGGAGACCTAAGAAACAAAAAATGATGTTACTTTGTCCAGTAACATCAATTACCAGAATTAGAATTAAAGTTTGGGCTTCCTGCTGCCAGACGACTGGTATTGAAGAGACTAGTGGTGGTGGGAAGGAATCAGGTTTATTCAGTGGCCAGCCCTGAAGGAGATGGAGGAACTATCTCCTCAGAATTCCATCTTGAGGGCTCAGGGCCCCAAGAGCTTCTATGAGGACAGAGGGTAGTGCGGATTAAACCCAGGGCCTTTACACTGAGCTGTAAAGACCTTTTAAAATTATTTATTTTAAAACAATCTCACTAAGTAATTAAGTTGCATAGGCTGGGTACAAACTGTGACCCTCCTGTTTCAGCCTCCTAGAGTGCTGGAATTACAGGTGTGCACCACCACTTCAGGCACAGAGAGGTTTGTAAAGAGGGAAAGGAGAAGCAGTGCAGAAATGCGATCCGTGTGCTGATTGGAGTCATCACCATTCCCCCATGTATTTTCTTCTCCGGAACATCTGAACACTACAGTAGGCGTCAGCCTCTGGAGACAGCTCCTCTAGTTTATTTCAGATGGAACTAGAGGTACAGGAGGGATGCCAGAGAGGTCATCGGATGGTCTGGGTTCTGTAAATTTATGAAAGATTTGTTGGTTAATACCTGAACCATTAAGGTGGGGCATCTCTTTAGAATTTAGAATATTGGGCAAAGGGGAAGGAATATCAATCCAGAAGCATTAGAGAGGAGAGGAAGGGCAGGAAGAAGCAAGGACAAGGCCCTGGGACAACTCCCAAGAAGTGGTACCGAAGGCAAACACACCCTGGTCAACAGTGACAGGATAATGGTGACTGTCATTTGAAAAGGCCAAGTCTAGGAAGCTCTGTACTTGTCACTCATCTAGAAATTCAGAAATTGCACTAAGAAATTGTAACCAGTTCTCTATTGTGGGATTAGAAAATGTTCTTTGGTAAGTCTAATTCTGATATTTAGCAAGGGTTTCCCATTTTGTTTTTCTCTTTAGCTCTTAGCTCTGCTCTCCAAAATATCTTCCCTTTTCCTTTGCTACTTCTTAAGATGGCAAACAAAAGTATGCTCCATAAAGCTCTTTCAAAGTTTGGTTCTGAATATACAAGTTTGGAATCCTAGAACCCTGTCAACATCCTGAAAAGTCTCAATCCATTTCAGATAAGCCCAATCATTCTTTTGCCAGTTTAACTCTAAGAAGTATTGTTTTAACATTTGATCCAGTGCATTTTAAGCTTCAAAGCCACACTCATTATTCTTATTTTAGTGTTTTGAGAAATGAATCTCTATTTAACATAGTTCTAGTGCTTGGCTTATACAGGCTCCTATGGAGCTATGCTATTCAGTTAATAGAGGTCTTTTTGTTCAGGTGAAGAAATATACTATAACTACATAATCAAAACATTCAGAGATCATAATAAAGGGATCCACAGTCACTCCCTTGATTTGATCTAGCAGATTCTGGTCCTTTCATCTTTCTATATGTGATTTTCACACTACCAACATTATTCTGAACTTATCTCTTGTTTGTAATGTGCTATGAGCCCTCCGTATCCATGAGATCCATTTCTGTAGTTCAATCAATCATGATTCCAATATTTGGAAAAAAATCTAATGAACATGTATGGAATGATTTTTCCTCTCCTCTTGCCTAAGTAAGGCAATATAACTATTATTTACATTGGATTTATGTTCTATTAAATATCATATGTAATCTAGAGAAGATTTAACATATGGAAGAGAATGTGCATAGGTGAAATGCAAATACTGTAATGTTTTACTTAAAAGACTTCATCACGCTTAGACTACACCTTCTCCAATGATTCCCCATAGACACTTAAGGACAACTGATAAAACATGTATCAGTTTCATTTTTTATCTTCTAAGTTGAAGAAAGTAAGAGTTCTGCCAAATGTTTTGTGTCTACACAACAAGGTCACCACAGGCTAGTTCTCTAGGACAGCTCCTGTGCCGTTTTTCCAATCTTTTTTTCCCCACTCACCTAAAAATATATTTATTCTACCCTCTTATGAGATTACTAGTTCATGCATGCACATGTGTATGTAATGTGTATATAGAACTCCTTGTGGAAACTCATTATTTCTCTGAATTGTTTTTATTGTACCAAATAATTGGTTTCACTGTGTCATTTCCAAAAATGTATATAACATGCTCATCTTACCTATATTCCCTATTACCCTCGATTAACCCCTCTCTCCTCTCTACTTGATCTCTTTTTCCTCTTCCCTAATAGTCCCCCTTCTACTATCATTTTCTCTTCTTTTAAATTCCCTATATGAGAGAAAATATGTAGAATTGGCTTTCTTTATGTGCTCCTTTTTTTTTTTTCTGGTACCAGGAATTGAACTCAGGGCCTTGCACTTGCTAGGCAGGTGCCATCCTACTGAGCTACAGTCCAGGCCTAGCTTTCTCGGTCTGGCTTATTTTACCTAACCTGATTATCTCCAGTTACATAATGCCACAAATGACATGATTTTCGCTCTTCTACATCATATTTCATCATGTATACATGTAACATATTTTCTTTATCTATTCATCATTTGATGGGCACCTAGATGGGTTCCATATCTTGGTTATTTGCCATGATAACCATGGTTATGAAGATAGCTATTTCTATTGTATACTGGCTTGGATTCCTTCAGGTATGTACCTAGGAGTTACATCTCTCCTAAGGTTGCTCTTATATTTCTTTTTAGAGAGAACTAAAGACTAAGAAGAAGTATTAAAAGGTCATTATATATTCTGTATTCTGTAAATTTAGCGAAAGATTTAGCAATTAACATCTGCTAAATCATATGGATCATATGTTTGTTCTATTTTTAGTTTGTTGAGGATCCTTCATACTGTTCTCCAGAGTGGCTGTACTAATTTACATTCCTTCCAACAGTTTTTCTTTTTCATTTGTTATTTTAAAGTCTCTTTCAGGCTCTGTGTGGTTTCCCAAACAGTGCCACAGATTTTAGATTATTTAATGACATCATTTTACTACTAGTAATGATTTATACATCAGTTATATTTTACTACCATAAAAGAAGTGACTTATCGAGCAGTTATTAGTACAAATTAGCAAATAAACTGGTGCCAGTTATTTAGGCTTGACTCTACTTCGAGTTCTATAGATTTAAGAGTCACACTTACACTGACTTTTGGCTAGTCTAGACTAACTTGTGGGAGTGTCTTAGGGAACTCAGCTGTACTCTGTATTTCCCTTATTCTTTCAATAAGCTAGCTTGTATATGTTTTCATGGCAATAACAGAAAAGCTAGTGTTCAAAGAGATCCACTTTCAGGATGGACACACTGCCATTTCCAATTTTATGGGCCAAAGTGGGAGTCAGAATAGGGGATTTTACAAAATATTGTAATGTAACTGTGAAGTTACTTATTAAGGAGTGGATTTCAGAAGGGTAAAACTAAGGGTCTCTTTTGCATTCTACCAAAGATGAAAAAGTAACACTAAAAATAATTTATGGATTTACCTTAGCAAGACATAATATAGTGATTATATGAAATACTTTTGTAGTGTGGAAAACTTTCCCTAATTTACTTGTAAACAAAACCATTTTACACACTGCAACATACCATTGTATCTTCCCAAAGACATATCTGTGCTCCAGAACAGAATTATTATTGTACTACACACTTGAACTTTCTAGAAAGATATGATCTTAAACATTCATTTTCAGGCTAGTTATTTTGTGAATCAAATAATTTCTTTATAAAACTTATGATATGAACCTTAAACACAAAAATTATATATTGGAAAATTAACTGCTCATTTCAAAATGACTTTCACATGAAAGATACCTGAAAGCACATATTAGCTCATGCTTTTTATGAAAAAGATTTTGTGCATTAGAAATGTTATTCATTAAAAGTAGCTTTGGGGCCAGGGATTTAGCTCAGTGGTACCACCACCACCTGCCCCACAAGCACAAGGACCAGAGTTCGAGCCCAGGTACCCCCCCCCCCAAGTAGCTTCAAATTACTTATTACTCTTCTTACAGAGATTTAGAGTGTAATTTTCTTTAACTTGAGCCTAGACTGTAGTGACTATAAGTAGCCAGACCAATGAAATGAAGGGTTTTATAATTTATATCCAGGTGTGCCCCCAGAACCTCATGGTCTCATAGGTAAGGATTGGGGTGATGATTGGATCACAGAAGCATGATACCTATAAATGGATTAGTCCACTGATGAGTTTATAACTAAATGTGATTTGGGAGGTGAAGTCTTGTTGGAGGAGGTGGCTCTTGGCGCTGTGGGCTGGATGGGTAGCCCCCTCTTGAACTCCTCTGATGATCTCTCTCTCTGCTTCCTTCTACAATGCCATGAGCTGTATCTCCTCTGAGATGCTCCTCTGCCATGCTGCCTTACCTTGGAGCCAGCTAATGAACTGAAAACTCTACAGACTATGAACCAAAATAAACCTCTCCTTCTTAAAATTGTGGGTGTACAGTATTTTGTCCCAGCAAAGAAGAAAGTAATTAATACACAGAGGAAGTGATATTCTGAGACTTCTAAGGCTAGGTTATTAGGAACCTTCAATTTCCACCCAAAGTTTATATAATGCTTTCTTTGAAACCCTAACATGCTATTTAAAAAGTTCTTCATCTTAAGACTGCTAAGCTAGATGAGTCACATGTAGCAATATGGTGGATAGTCCCATGAGACATCAGGTTTACAGATATCCCTATGAAGTGTTCAGATTTGAGAGTAGCCCTATTTGACCATCTATATTAACCTATGCCAGATAAATACCATTAAGTGACCTGAGCAAGTTAATCAATGAATTTCCTCAATCCTGATCAAATTCCTGACCCATAAAATGATGAGGTATAAATTTCCTTATCTCTTAATTTTAGGATGATTTGTTTTTCAGTAATAATGAGAACAGAATTTGGCACCAGGAAGTGGTGACCTGTCTTTATCTCAACCTAATTACATGGAACTTGATATTAAGATTTGGTGTCATATAGAACCTGGAAAAAAGGTGAGGTAATTGGTTGAATGCTTGAAATGCTTTCAAAAGACTGCTAGTAAATATTTGAAGGACAATAACTAAAATGTTTCAAGTTTTGAACAAAGAAGTCCTTTATAATAAGCACGAAAAGTTCACAATTGTTACCTACAGTAACATGGAAAAAAGAAAGTACATCTAAGTGAACTCGTGAATCTCAATGGAGAGATTTCCATGCAGAACATAGAAAACGTGAAGCCAATTCTTGAAAAAATATAATGTAAACATAAAACTTTCTAGTCTATCAACAGAATGCAAAGAAAACATAAAGAAAGGAAGACATGCTAAAAGTGAAATTAAAATAGTCTCTGACTTCCATCCCTTCTAATAAAATATTCTCAAAACAGTCACAGTCTCCAGAAAGAGACCAACTCAAAGGCAATAAAATGTGGTCTCTGTGTACAGAAGAAACTAAAGATATGGCTAAAAGTTTCTTTTTAAGTCTTAAATCACTTGAGATTATAGTTTATAGATTTTCTTTTCTAGACAGGAAGATTTCTAAATAATTTACTGATATTGTTTCACAGTAGTCTTCCAGTTGGCTGATGATGGAAAAGAGGCTTTTCTCAATATAATTTGAGGGTGTACTTTTTTATTTGATTGAGTGAAGTATAATAGGATTTGTAGAAAGTCCATTAAATTTTGTATCACCAACTTCTGGGCAATACAGTAAGAAAGAGGCTTTGGAACCTCAGGTGTTGTCTTAGTTATTTTCTTTTTACTGAGACAAAATACCTGGTAGAGGAGAAACAGTCCATGGCAGGCAAGGCAGGAAGCAGCAGTGGTAAACCTACCTTTCTCTTTTGTCCCATCCAGGCTACGAGCCTTTTGGCAATGGTACCCACACCCAGGGTGGGGCTTTCCATTACCCACAACCAGAACTATGATAAACCAATCAGTGGATTCATCAAGTACTATACACCCTCAATCCCAATATTGTACTTTTAATTCACATTTGTCCACCCTAAATCCAGCCACCTCTGAAACACCCCATATATGACCATATTGGGTTTTGGGGCACATCTAGATATAAGCCATAACAAGCCCAAAGTTAGGATGGGATGACCCTTTTGGGGGTTTTGAAAATGTATCAAGTGATTTTTGTTTTTTTTGCCTCAAATGTAATTTGCAAATACAACTGATTTGTAAGTAATTGGTGACCAGAGATCAGAATATGGTAAATGAATTAATATGTAGGTGAGGCAATGTGTAAGTGCTCTCATAGACAGTCCCAGCTAAGTCTAGCCTTTGAGTCATCCCTTCAAGGCTCTAGATCTGTCCATAAAGCCATCTAAGACCAGCTCATCTGTCAGCTGAATAATACCCAGTAACCTCATTCAACAATTGAGTCTTGGCCAAATTGCTGACTTATCAAAAATAAAATTAAATTGGTTAGAGTTACTTAGAGTAAGCCTCTAGATTTTGAACTCATTTTTTAGTTCACTGACAGATAACTTTAATAGAATGAAAGTTTTGGAAAAGAGTAGGTCAATTCTAACTAGAATATATGTTTAAAGATGAAATTTTAAAAAAGTAAACAGATCCTTGTACACATTTCCATGTTATAGAAAGAAAAATTCAGTTTCATAAACTAGAGAGAATAGTCTCTCTTAGTTTGGAAACAACCACAACAAGGGCATTGTGGTGTGTCTCACAACCATTTGTCCTGAAGCGGTCAACCCTACAAGATTTTAACCCTCAATCATCTGGTCTTAATTCCCTGGTGCTAACTATCTTCAGGACCTCAGATACAAAAGTAGCACATTTAGGATGCTAACTCTCATTCCATTGCCTCCAATCCTCATGACCAGTACAACAAATAGCAGAAGTATCCTCCTCAAAAATCTCCATACTTCTCTGAAATTAAAATCACCTTGCCAGTGATTCTGGATGTTTTCAGTTCATTACACTCTAATAACTGTTTTGTTTTGTTTTTTGGTTTGTTTGTTTGTTTTTACAGGTTATGAAACCCCACTCAAGCTATTATCTGCTGTCAGAATTGTGTTTCCCCAAGAGTTAATTTCTCCTTCTCTCCTCCCCCTAGAGATAATAAAGGTTTAGGATCTCTACCTCTGTAGGAATTATCACACAATAGCGCAATTACTGGCTGCTGTACTTTTCCTAGAATATATGTTTCTTCTAGAAGTACATCTTCAAGTACTAATAAAAAGGAAGAGATCATTTTATAATCAGTTCATGTATTTTTATCTCCAATATTAAAAAAATATAGAAAGTGAGCTATTGCCTTGTTCATTTTTGCATAGACAAGACTTTTAGGACTTTAGTGTGTGGCACTAAAGAAAAACATGAACTGAAAACACAAGTTACTAAGCAGGCATTTAAAAACAGAGAAAAAGAATTTAAAAATAAGTAAAGTGTTTTGATGTTCTTGAATCAGCTGAGATGGAGGGAGGGAGAATAAGGACATGAATCTGGGTGAAAGTCTCATATAAAACTGGCTGCCGGCTGCCTCTGCTAGAACTCCAGTGGTCATAATTTATATTTGCAAATATACTGTAGGCCGTTATTGTCTATCTTAAAACATTAAACACAGAGTAGCTAAGTGAATCTTTCCCGGTTTGCTATTTTCAGCTAAACTAACATGTGTTAACCCTATATTTTCCCAAAAGTCTATTTACTTTCCAGGAAAATTCTTTCTCTTGTGAAAAAAATTAATAACTTCTAGGTTCTATAGTGAAAATTTACAATAAAAGACTACCCTTCTGACAGTCAGACTGAGGATATATAAATTAGATACCAATTCCATCATGTTGTAATTGAAACCCTTAATCTCATTTAGAATGTTTTCCTCTAATAATATGTGTAAAAATAAGTATCTCACACATTTGAGACACTAAATGCTCAAAGAAGAATCAAGATAATGTCTAATATAATTTCAGTAGTGATTACTGGGTGACAAGGAATGTCTTTTAGTATGTATACTATATATGAAGTTAAATACAGGTCTCTGCCATCTTGCTGCAAAGGTAGCCAGATTATTGCTGCCTTTAAATAGTTGGCATTAATCACTTTTTCATTTTAATACCTTCTCTACTTCAACTTTAATGCCTAAGTATGAGCAAAGTGATATTGTGCTATTCTCATTTTACTTTGTTTGAAAACTGTAAGCATGTGAATTCAGCTGTTATATCTTTAAAGTCCACAGCACATGATATTTCATGTTAAAAAAGCTAACAGTGACTGAAAATTCAAAGGTAGTATTGCTCTGCATTCTATATTAGTTCTGCCTTTGAATGGAAAGTCAGTATAACCCCTTAACTAAAGTGTCCTGGGGACGCTAACTGAATAATCAGTAGATATTTAATATGAGACCCATCAAGATCTTGCTTGCAATACCTAAGTGAACTCCGGGGAAATAGCTGTCCCTTTGAAGCACTCTGCTTGCAAAATCAAAAAGAGCTATTCGAGAAACTCTATAAAACTGAAATTTCAAAAACTGTCCTCTGGACATTTTTGGTTATCACTTGATATTTCTAAATTCTGAGCAGAGATATATTTTTCCTACTCTTTATCTAAATCTGGATATAATATTTGTTTTCATGATGATTAGCATACAAATATTTTTATTGGCTGGATATATTATCACTGTCAGAGGAATAAGTTCAGTTTATGTTGTGAAAACAATAATGAATTCCATAGCAAAAAGTTATTCAATTTAATTTGGTATTTTATCAATTTATCCCAGTGATGAAAGCATTTGAGATGATCTATGTAATAAAAAAATTTTGACCTTTGGAATTGTAGCCATTACTTAGCAGATCATGTTTCTTCTATAGAATTTAACTCTAATCTCATCACTCTATTTTCTCTTTTAAAGTTCAGTTTTATAAATTAACACCAATTTAGGATTTTTATAGGTTAAAGCATTATGTTAGTAGTATTTAAGTACTAGAATACTTTTATTTATATATATATATATATGACTATATATTTGTAGTAAAAATATTCCTGAGAAAGAAGGGATTGTTAATATGCATTATAAAGAGAAAATTTGCCTTCATTTCTTTTTCCATGGAAGTAAAAAGGGTAAGATACGTTGAACAGTACAAACTGATTAGTTTACAAATTTACAAATTTACAGACATTGAGTTGAACTAGACACTGTTCTTCCTCTATTTGTAGGACTCCAGACTCCAAGTTACAGATTTTGAATTTAATTATTAAATATTTCTTCTCCAATTATTTGTCACGTTTAATGTATTGAAATCACCATTTTGAGAATTTACCTTGATTTAAACAAGGCCAGTTTAAAATGCTGGACAATTCTTTGGTAAAAGAGTCATAATTTCCCTTAATAAAAAACATTGGTATCTGATTTGATTAGACAAATTCAATTTGTATACAACTTTTCAGGAAACATCTGTTGTATAAAAAGAAGCAAATTTGATTTTATTAATGAATTTATTCTAAACCCTCTAGACTTGATAACAGAGAGAGAGAGTTTTATTCTATGCTTTTATTGAGATTCCAATTATTAGGAGAAGTGAAACATTCCAGAAATATAATCATCTACTTGGACTTGTTACTGTTTTGGTTTTTAATTGGGCAGTTAGGTACTTGATTCTCTTTAGTTTTTTTTTTTTATGACCCATTATTATCTGGCAAACTTGATTATTAAATGAAGCCTAGCAATTTAAAATGAAAATCACTTCATTTCACAAAAGATAAGATAATATTCTGATAAATTACAATAAATGGCCCAGACAATGGAAGAACAGGAAGAGTTTTTTTCCTGAATTCTAAGGAAGATTCTCATATGAACAGGAAAAAAATGTATTTCAGTTTAATCTTAAAATTATAATATTGTATTTGTTAAGATAACCATATTGGTATATAGTTGGTTCTCAAATATTTGTTGAATAAGTGAATAATTACAAATACATTTCAAGCCTATCCCAAACTCTTGGTTTTTTATATTCTAAAAATCTTTTCAAATAGGGGCCTCTGTTGTCAGCGTGTCTTAATAGATACGTTTGTCTTGGGCCAAATCCTCTGCATAGTGATCACTGAGCAGTGATTTTTAGGCAAGGGCTCTCAGGAGGAACCTGTAGGGTGGTGGGAAGCAGGATAGAGAAGCATCAAAGCTAAGCAAGCATGTGGTTTCAAGTGGACTCCATGTAGTCTCCTTTGACTTGAAGCAAGGTGGGAGGGTTTTTGTCTACTTTGACTGATGTCCAATTAACTCAGGAAAGGAGAGTTTCAGGCCAGGCACAATCAGTGAAATTCAGGCTGTGACTCCATCAAATCTCCTAAGCAATCAGCTAGGAAAGGCAGCACACATAAGCCTGTAGCAGTAGAAGGAATCTCTGAGAATCTGGATTAGGCACTAAAAGAATCTGCTATTACCTGAGGAAAATTTTCCATATGTATACAAGACTATTCACAGATATGCTATTCACAGTGACTAAAACTTGGATGTAGTCTTTGAGTTTGCTGACACAAGAGTCAGTATAACAGCTGTAGGATTTCATACTGTGGAATATTTTGTGACCGTCAAAATGAATTAACCTTAGCGGGATAAATTTGAGCAATATAATATTAATATACACAATGAAAGACATTTTAAGAAACTAATAACTAAAATGTACTGTACAATAGTACATGGAAGGTAGATAAAATACTTAAAAGTGTAGCATGGGGATAGTGAATGAAGTGTCTTGGTGTTATTACTTGGGTTGTTACTTGATGTTATTACTTGACGGGAGATCAAGATGAGCCGTAGGGAAACCATATATGAAATATACATTGGCTTCTGGTTTTTATATCAAATGACAGGTTCTTAAGTGCTTATTACATTATCAAAAACAAAAAATGAATTAATTATAAATAAATAAAAAATTTGTGTGTGGACAAAGGAATATATAATCTATAAGCACAATTAATAGAATTCTGTATGTCTTTAACATAATATTAAAAAGTAAGATTTTCTAATTGGAGGGCTTCTGTTCAAGAGATCAGTTAGCGATGATCTTAAAGTTTTTGAATGAAATACTGATACAATGCAATTGTCCTTTATCCAGATGTTAAACATTAGAATGAAAAAGATTTGGAAGCAGGTTGATGGTAGGAATTAAGATAATAGTTTTGGACAAGTTTTATCTGAATGCTTCTTTAATATCCCTCCAAAAAAAAGCATTAGGTAGGCAGTTAGGTTGTAGGATCAGTTAGGCTGTAGAGATTATTGGATTCCTGTTGAGTAGAGATATTACTATGACTTGATGAATGTGGGTGTATATATGCATATATATATATATATATAAAGTGTACATACACATGCTCATGCATACAGACCCACACACACACATATGTATGTATGTATATTTCAGTGCTGTGAATTAAACTAGAGGCTAGCACATGGTAGGCAAGTGCTCTTCCACTGAGCTACGTCACCAGCCTGCTACCGTATCCTGGAAGCTACAGAACTTAATAAGATCACTTGTTATAAAAGTGATAATAAATCACTTATAAATCAGTGCAGATGAAAAAGTGATGAGAACCAGGAAGTGATGCTTGAGATCCTTCTGCCACTAAAGGTCAAGTAAAAATGATCAAGAAAGCACTGGATAAAATATCTGTTGATCTAAGAGACAATATTTCAGAGAGAATGGTGTTTCAGGAACAGATGGAGAAAATATTTCAAGAAAAACTAATTGTGTGTGTATGTGAACACATGTGCGATACTGCTGAAAAGCTGAGAAAAGTGAAGAAAATGAACTGACCACATGGAAATTATTCCTGTCATTTAATAGGCAGTGGTAGAAGACTGGAGAGGGAGGCCCAAGAAAGAATGTGAGGAAAGGAGGGAGCACACACAGAGAAACATCTTATATTTTAATACAGTCAGGGCGGGAAAAAAGTCTTAAATCCTAGGTTTAGGTCACTTTCTTTCCCTGAGAGTGTTAGCTTCTGTGCTAGAATTATAGATCTACTGGGTTTAAAATCTGGAAAGCACATAGACATAGTTTAAGCCAATTCTATCATTTTACACACAAAACACTTGAGGTCCAGAAAGGTAATAGTAGTTGTATGAAAACATGCAGCTTCCAAGTTAATGAGAAAGCCAGGACCAAAATTGAAGGTTTTTGAATTGTAATTCAGAATGAAAAACCAGCTAGCTTATAATTATAATTTTTCATGGAATTAGGAATAAAACATGTTTTATTTGGGTATCAGTAGAGCAGAAAGCATTGGCATTGTACATCCTGCAAGATTTATTGAGTGACGTCGTTTCTAGGTTGTACCGTGTGGTACCACTTTAACCAGTCAAAGTCCTATTCATCTTTATGGCTGTGACTTAGATGTCAGGAAGATAAAGTTTCTTCCCCAAATTATGCACAGCAGAGCCAAATATACGAGGGTTTGCTATTACTCATGTTTTTGAATCATGTGCAGATTTACTCTTTGTTTTTAGCAATAATTGAGATTTTATAAGTATATAATAAATAATCTGTGGCTTCTTTCAGAACCAAGAAGAACCCTTATCTCCA
The DNA here is from genome assembly GCF_000247695.1 of Heterocephalus glaber. The sequence continues at coordinate 18,204,150 of NW_004624742.1, read as the reverse complement.
GCCATGTTTTTTTTTCATAGTTGTAAAAATGTATGCTATGTAGGAGAAGTGAGAGATGTTTTCATAATTACCTGTAAATTTAATGTGACAACTGATTCATGTCCCTTAAGGAGCTTTGTCAATGAAAGATATAATACTTTAAACAGTATGAATTTATATGTATATTCAGGTCAAGGTATGCATGAAGAATTCATCATTTCTTAGCTGTGTCAATTAAGGCAAAAGGAAAAGTTTCTTAAAAGAAATAACATGTCCCACTGTTTAGATGTTTTCATTCAGGATAAACAGAATACTTTAGTAGTGCTGAAATTCCCCAAGTGTGTGACATGGTTACTATCATCATTTTATCATTCTCTCTTTTGCACTCAGTGGGAAACTATCTAAAGAAAAAAGCATGTGTTTGTTCTTTTCAGTTTCAGAAAAAGACAATTAAATTGTATCTGTTATTAGAATTAGAAAGTAAATAGAATATTCTTTAGTAATACCCAGTGTGAGAAATCATCACAGGTTTTAGATTAGTCTTGCTTTTGAAGGATGAATACTTTCATTCCGTTGACATAATATTCAAAAGAGTGGCTCTTTTGCCAACTTTCTTAATCCTTTTTTGGTGATCAGGTTGGAGAATCAGCATGTACTCTGGAAACCTTCTTTGTATTCAAATTTTAATATTATCTGTGAACATTTGTTTTTTTTTCAAAAGAAATCCAATATACAATCTCCTGATTGATATATAGTAAATTCCCTGAGAAGGTGAGCTAGTTCCAGCACCCAGAAGGAAGTTCCCCCACCAACATCCCACACTCCTAGGGCAGAGAGGCTCAGCCAGTCCCAGCACCTGGAAGGAAGCTCCCCTGCCACCATCCCACACTCCTAGGGTAGAGAGGCTGAGCCGGTCCCAGCACCCAGAAGGAAGCTCCCCTGCTGCCAT
>NW_004624742.1:18190183-18202527 GCF_000247695.1 Heterocephalus glaber | reverse complement strand
AAAAAAAAATCTACACATAGGCATATAACAGTTAGGATTCCATAAATCCAACAGAAGAACAAAATTCTACAAGCAGTGAGAGAAAAGAAACAAATCACACACAAAGGAAAGCCCATCAGAATCACAGCAGACTTCTCAATATATAGTAAATTCCAAAAACTGTTACGTTTGATATGCAAGTTTGAAAGGAACTTTTAAAGCCTTAACTAAAAAAAAATTTATATTTTTGTGAGAAAAGTATTGCTAAAATTCATACATATACAAATGTATACATTTGATATCAGAAATTTCCATCCTATATCAAAATGTTCCCAGAGTGAAGAGGACAAGATAAAGGAAAACTAATATTTTTGGGGGAAATGTACATACCTTGGTACCAGATACTTTATGAACAGATTCTTATTTAATTCTTACCTAAAATATGATAAAGATAGTGCTTTATGAAAATTCTCTTATTTCTCATATAAGATCTGATAGTGATATTAAAGAGACTGAAATTTAGAAAATTTAGGTAATTTGTGCAGCACTATGGGTATCTCTAACTCCAAACCTCAGTTTTAGTACTGCAGTGTTATGCTACAGAATAAGGCAATAATTGAATGAAGTGAACGAATTAGCAAAAAATGTTCTAATAATCACATTTAGTGGGTTTTTTATGTCATTACCAAATTAGCTACATTAGTTCTCTTTTCCATACATATTATGGCTTGTGTCTAGACTTTGCTCCCTGCAAAGCCTCATGTGGTCATAGGATGTGTGATGATAGGATGAATGATGTGATCCTGGGAATAATTAACTTAAAATTAAGGGTGCCCCACCCTGGGTGTGAGCCTGGATAAAATAGAAGGGACAAAAAGGGCTGCTGTCATTGCTTGCTGCTTCTTTGCTACCTCACTGCTTTGCTGTCTTCTGCCCTTTATGAATCACTTCTCCTCTGTGATGGCCCTCTGCCATGCCACTGTGCCTTAGAGCCAGTCAGTTATGACCTGAAGCCTAAACAAACTGTGAGCTAAAATAAACTTTTCCTCCTTTAACTTTGGATGTCAGATATTTTGTCTCAGCAACGAGAAAAGTAACTAAGACAATGCTAGAATTTAAACTCATTAAGGACATGTAACAATCTATTTTTGTGTTAACATAAAATTAGCCTAGAGCCTACACCTACACATAGAATTAGTCGTGTGTGTGTGTGTGTGTGTGTGTATCTAAATCATTGAATAATGTTTTCTTTTTTACCCTTTTATGTAGAACTCAGTAAAACCTCAAATACAATCTCTGTTTTTAATACTGTTCTAAATTTGAACTTTCAGTCTTGGCCATTGCATTCATTTACTTCAAAAGTTGCATTAGACATACATTTTCTAATAATGTGCATATAAATCACTAAAAATAAATACTCCATATGAATATTTAGATACTTATGTCTAACTAGTTCTGCAAGTGTTTGTTTTCCTCAATGTTTTGAGCCATTTTCCATGTTATCATATAGTTTGTTATAATTTACATTTATTACAAATTATTTTACTTAGTGAATGAGTCATGTTTTACTTAAACATTTCTCTGCTACTGAGAAAACTGATTTACTATATTTCATATAGTTCTTTTTTTCAGAGATAATATACTTGTACCTCAAATTTGTGAAGTTTGTAATCTAAGACAAATGTGACCGCATTAGCTTTTAAGATGCTTTTCTAAATATTCTTGCTCTTAGAAATATTCAAATATGTGTACTTTATAAGAATTTTACCAAAGTAGAGCATTATTGACATTTAATTAAAAAGCAAAAAAATTAAAATTATATTAATATTTAAATGTTCCCTTTAAGTAGTGAGTCAGAAGACCTTCACCTTTTGTATTCATTTTATTTCCTTTAGAAGATAAATTTCTGAGCAGAATTAAGAATCACTTCATTATATAGGAACAAGTTATTTTTACTGCAGACATATTTCTTATAAAAGCTTCTAAAATTAGTGCCATCCCAAGAAATTAGTTTGAATTAGGACATTTGATATTCAACATACTATAAGAATTCATGTACCAGAGTCAGAAATCCTGGAAAATGGATAATTTCTTTAATTTTATAGTCCTGCTTATTTCTTTAAAAGTCTTTTGTGTGAATTAGCACACTTTGCAACTGATTTCAACATAAACTTTCATTGAAAAAATTTTTAAAGAACCATATTCTTTCTGGAAAAATAACATGCATGATATTTTTCAAATATAATATGTTGCTATTGTTAACTAATCCTAAAATAGGACCTATTAGCCATTTACTTATGGTTATCTATTTTGATTGTTATCTTGATATGTAAACTTCATGAGATTAAGAAGTTCCTAGCAGATTAGCAAAGCACACCCCTGGATGTCTTTTGGTGGATCATAGAGATGTGCCTTTTGCAACCATACATGTTCTTTTGCTTCTTCCTCTCTCATGCTGCTCTCCTCTTTTTCTTCCCTACTGCCATGAAATAAACAGCATTGCTTTGCCACATCCTTCTACCATAATGTTTCTGCCATGGGGACAGTCAATCATGTACTTAATCCTCTAAAACTGAGAGATAAAATAGACCTCTCTTTCTTTAAGTTGTGTGTATCATATATTGGATTCCAACAATGGGAGAGCTGACTAATACAGAAAGCTGGTAACAAAGGAGTGAGGGTGTTGTCGTGAACGTACCTGATCATGAGGTTTAGCAGCCTTTGGAACTGGTTTGCAGGAATAATTTGCAAAGGTTGGGGTTTGTGAGCTAGAGAAACCTTAGAATATTGTTCTGGTCAGAGTTCAGAAGCTCAAAATGCTGATAGAAATGTGGGCCCTAAAGGACAGGCTCAGGAGGTTTCAGTTGAGAATGAGAACTTCTTTGACAATTGGACTAAAGGTCATGTGTGTGTACTTTAGCAAACAAAAAAAAATAGTGTACATTTATCACATGTACTGAGACTTTTCAGGAGGCTGAGATTAAGGATGGTGAGCTGATTGATCTGGAGGAGGAAATTCAAAGGCAGCCCAGTGTTCAGGATGTGGCATAGGTATTACTAGGTCCCATTAGCCAGAATTATAATGAGAACTGGTGACCAAAAGAAGAGCAGAAAAATGAATTGTGGCTGCTGAGGGGATGAGTGCCGTTAAAAAAATAAGAACCAAGAGAGACTATGTAAAGGTGCAAATTTCCAATGATGAATGTCATTATATTGTATACCTAAAATGTACCAATGATTGGAATGAATAATCGATAATGTAAAATAGGAAGAAAAGGTCCAAAGGGGTAGGGGTAGTGGGAGGGGCAGGGGAAAGGAAAGAAGGGAAAGAAAAAATGATGAGAAATGGAAAAAATGGAAATAAAGTCTTTGTAAATAGGGAAGGGTGGAGGGCCTGAAGGGAGGGCTAGGAATGGGGAAAAAATAAGAACCAAGATGCATTATGTAAAGGTACAGTTCCCAATGAGAAATGTAATTGTGTTGTATACCTACAATGTACCAATAAAAGAATTTAATAAAAAAAAGAAATCAAATAGTTTGTACAGACATAAGAAGTAAGATGACTTGAGGGCATCTATAAAATCACTAAGACTCCATGCATTTGTATTTCATTTTCCATAGCCATCCAGGTACCTGGAGGTCACTGCAGCCATTGTCCAAGGGGGCCTGACTACTACTCTTGCTGATAGCAGATCTTTGTATCATCTACTTGATGCTGGTTTTACCAGCATGCAGAATACAAAAGTTGTGGGATCAGAGAGATTTCCAGTTATATTTCAAAGAAAGGCATGGAAGGCCAGGCCAGGAGACTCTGAGAGAATACCAGATAAAGCTGTGGAAGTGAGGGCAAAGGTGCAGTGGACACCCCAGTAAAAGGAAATGTCAGGAATGAGGAACATCTGCTGTGGAACACTACAGACTCTGACTGGAGTCAGCACAAGTGAGAGGACATATACACTGCAATTGGCAGGGCCAAAAAAGTGGGACAGCCTGTAACCTTGAAATTCACATCTCACTACCATATTTCCTGGATGCTGGAAATAGAGCTGGGACTTAATGTTTGCTCTGCTGGGTTTCAGTTTTGCTTTGGTTCTATTATTTCCTATTCCTTATTCCTCATTATCATTGTGCCATTGTAATGTGGAATTATGTAAGTTTTAATAATCTTTTATTGTTGTTTACAGGCATTTGCCTGCAGCCTCAGAGGAGACTTGGTTGTGGACTTTATAGCAATGCTGGGACTACTGAGATTTTAGCAAAGGGATTTTTGTGTTTCAGTTGTATGTGAGATAGGCATATCATATTAGGTGGGATTATTAACTTATTATTATGTTTATTTGTAGGTTAAGTATGGTGTGAGGAGATGTGTCTGGGTGTGAAGTTGATGAGGGGTGGATTGTGAGCTTTAATCTCTACATGGCAACTTTATTGGAGGAAGAAACAGCTAACATATTAGTGAAGTATGGTCCTGGGTGTATCTGAGTGTGTCAGGGAGGCATGATCTTGTGTACTGTGTGTGGTCTCTCATCCTTGTGTCTGAGCATCTCTGGTGCTCCTCTCCCATTCTTCTTCCTGATCTCCATGAATTGAATGGCTTTGCTCTCCCATGCCTTTCCACCATAATGTTTCTACTTTGAAGCCAGCTGACCATGTGTTGAATCCCCTGAAACCAAGAGCTAAGTTAAACCTCTCCTCTTTTAAGTTGTTTTTATTAGGTATTATGTCTTATCCACACAGGAAAGATCACTAATACATCTATGTAACACCAGGGACCTAGTTTACTGAATTTAATATTTGCAGTAAATCAGCATTGAATTAAAGGAAGAAAGACATAAGCAAACTAATTTTTGATCCTGACAATGCAATTAACTAGCCATAAGACATTAGTTTTTGTTCCTAGAATTTTGAGATGTTTTCTTCCTTTTAACAATTCACAAAACTCCAGGGCATCTATAGTATGCTATTACTTATGAAAAACTGTTGGTAATCTCTTTATGGCAGAGCATTCTTGCTAGAAGTTGTAAAAAATTATGTTTCAAATCTTTCCATTAGAAAAAATGTCAAATAGCATGCTTTCCGTACTCAGAGGCAAATTGATTTTGTTCTTATAACACCCTTATTAAGAAAATGAACTCTTTTGAAGTCAGTGTCAACATATAGCCAGTTATCTTAGAACTTGAGTTGTACTCTAGCAACATTTGAGGAAAAAAATCAACTTCTAATGAAACAACACAAAAGATTATACATGCACTCATTCACACAATCTAAGTTTGACTACTATTAGCCTACCTACTATGTAGTCTTCAACACTTTAGTTACTGGAGGTACACTGCAGGTACACTGAAGAATCCCTTGCTTTTATGGAATTCACATTCCAGTGAATAAAAAAGAAAGAAAGAAAGAGTACAACACTAAAAATAGGTCTAGTAGACTGTAAAGGAATATTACCGAATTGTATATTACTGAAAATTTAATACACTTAGACAATTTGAAGTATTTTGCCAATAACTTTTATTGACAAATACCATGACTTCCATTTGCTGGTAGTCATGAAATGTTGATCCACCTTTTTCAAAGTTTAGAGCCTCAGATATAGTCTATTGGGTACTAGGGCCTTTCACTTCTGGCAATATATATGGCAAAAAGTTGGGCAAATTAACTCAAAATATTTAATAAACTTACAACAAAGTAAAATAATATATATTTTGCATTAGGGAAGGCTGCAACCTAACATGCTAAGGTTTAAGTTTTGAGAGCATTTGCTAAACTTGAAGAACTTAGATTTTTTTCTCATGAGTTCAAGTGACAGAGAATAGAAACCAGCCTTCTCACAAACAAGGAATTCTAGTCCTTTATTCCCCATTTCATTGGAAAAATTAACAGCTTCAATCTTGATGTTGATCTGCATAAGTGCCGAGAAGTAGGAACAACAATCACAGACTCATAGGTCTTCTGTCCAAATTTAAGTTACTTGAAGTGCCAAGAATATGTCTGCAGAGACTGAGCAATTAGGTTAAAGTGATCTCCCACCGGTAGTCACCTAATAAGAAAAATACAAATCCTCTCTTGGGAAGTATACCCTTATCTTGTGGAAAAAATGTGGTACTTTCAATCAAAGCTTAGGAAATGCACGTGGGAACCAGGATCAATTCATTCATTAATTTATTTAATAATTAGTTATTGAAGATCCTCTATGTATTAGGCATTCAGCAGAGAAGAGAATAATTGAAAATCTTTGTCCTGTGAAGCTAATATTCTGATGGGAAAAGATAGAATATAAAACTAAAATATAAAACATGTTAGATGATAGGAAGTGGTAAGGAAAGTATAAGTATATAAATATACATAAATAACATAAATATATGTGCAGAATAATATCACAAGAAGATGTCATTTATACCTTGCAACTTTCCCAAGACTAGAAAGCCTAAGTATTGGGGTCTATATGATACAAAGGAAATACTTATTTATTTTATTGGTTTCCTATTGATGATGTAACAGATTATCATGAACTTGAAATGACACAAATGTGTGAATTTGCAACTCTGTGATTTAGAAGACCAATACTGTTCTCACTGGCCTAACCTGCAGGAGTTGGCAGAGCTACTTTTTCTTCTGGAATCTGTAAGGGAGAATATCTTTCACTTTTCCAGCTTTTAAAGGCTGCCTGAATTCCTTGGCTAGTGGTACCTTCTGGCACCTTCAACACTATTAAAAATAGGTGGAATCCTTCGCTCAACTAATCATCTTAATGAACATTCCCACCCTCTCTCCCCTTCACTCGCACTTTTAAGGATCCTTGTTTATTGAACCCATCAGGATAATCCAAGACAATCTTTTCATGTGAAGGTTCTTAATTTACTTACATTTATAAGCAAGAGCTTTTTGCCATTTGAGGCAACATGCACAGAATTTAGCGATTAAGTGTGAACATGTTTTGGGGGGAGCTGCTACTCTGTCTTATATATTCATCTATCGCTGGAGAGAGCACTAAGGACAACACCAACAGAACCGCATTTAGCATCCTCTAGAGCAGTGATGCTGAGCCTTCCAGAGCTTTCAGTGATACAAACAGCCCACTGCAACATGCATGCTGTAGGTTCACCACCACTGGCCAGAGGAATTGAAAGCTCACATATTCTAGGATGTAGACATTTTGGTTCCAGACAGATACTCTGAGAAACTCTTTGGCAGGATACATGCACAGAATGTTTATAGTAGGATTGTTTTTCATGACTCCAAAGTAAAAATAACTAAAATAATGGTCAACAACAAAATGGTTGTTAGCATCTTTTAAAAAAGTGCTTCCATGTTTTACATTGGATCGTTTTCCTACAAGAAAAACTTCTCTTTCAAAAAATTTCTGTTTTGCTATTTTTCCTTTTTTATACTCCTCCAACTCTCACTTAATTAAATAATTGTGCATATTTTACGAGTAGAAGTGAAGATGTTTGAGAATATTTGCTCTTCTAGCCAGTGCAAGCTAGAAAATTTTAAATTTTCTTTCGAATATGTAGTATACCTACTTTTAAAAATTATCTAAGTTTGGCAGAGGAGAGGATATCAGACTTAATTACTATTCTCTTCCTAATTCAAAATGGAGAAGAGGTTTTGCTTGTCTTAAAAAAGATAACCAAGGTTTGCCTATGAAATATAAAAAATACATGACTCAGTAGACTTTTTAGTGAGCCTCCTGGTTGTTGTGTTCAAACAATAGAATTCTAAGTCAGAAGAACTGAGAGTACCTATGTTTTCTCAGTTTAATAAACATTAAAATGACATAATTGGAATATATTCCAGAGTCTATCCTCTGTAAGCTAAAATTTTAAGTGATCCATTAGAACATTTTCCTATTCAATAACTTGACTCAGAGTATGCCAGGTATACAAAGGAAAAGAAATATGGTCAGGAGGCCAATTTATCTGGAGGCTAGTAGATGGGGAAAAAGAGCAAAAGAGCTTGTTGTTTCTTCTTTAGCATAACACAGTGTCTCAAGCCTATTGGACTTGTTCTATACGGTTCTTTCCTTTATGAAAATTCTCTCTCACAAATCAATTGCTTGACAAATAAGCACATAATGTATACACCAACTTAAAGATTGGTATAATTGAAGAGATAGTGTGAGTTTATTGGCAAGGGACAACATTTCATCTATGCAGGAGCTCTGGTGGTTTGTTCACAGTGCTTGATATATGAGGCACTACATCTGCTACATGGAGGGAATGAAGATACCATCATTGGGGATTAAAAGGAATCCAAATCCTCATGCACTGTTTCCCAACTATATTTGATTTTTTCCCTACACACTCTTGACAAAACTGGGAGCTAATTTATTTTAATAAAAGTAAAGTTTTGTATATGAAGATATTGCCACTCTTTTTACAAAAATATTATTAAGATTCATATGTGTTGCCATATTTTATGATGATGTCCATATGAACAATTGAAAAACTGGTTCATTTGAAACATCAAAATGGTATTTCACATAATTATACAAATATGAAGGATCACTGTTGTAAGTTCATTGTGCTATGTAGGCTTTGGAGGGTTTTTCTGTGAAAAAAAAGATATGATAGAGATTGATTAAATGTGACAACTTTTTTCTACACTAGTAGATTTTCTAACACAGAATATTGCTTTTGAAGTTAATGTTTCCTATCAAGTGTTTGAACAAATGCTAGAGGACCTTCTGACAATAGTACCATCGAGAGAATATCTGGGTTGCTTCTGGGATCAAACGAGATGTCCTCAAAATCCCTTCTAAATCTAATGTGGTGTCACTCTCATTAACGCTACACAACATATATTTTACTATAGTTCTGTACCTTATATAATAAAACTAGCACCAATAAGAGTTTAAATTTTAAAAGCAAGTTTTGCTATTTCTGGTGAGGCAGATGTAAAGATGTTAACCTCTTTTGAATGTACCAAATGTTACCCTTTTTCTCAAATATTGTCTTTTCCATCGAACTGTATGATATATATGTGTGTGTGTGTGTGTGTGTGTGTGTATATATATATTTTTTTTTAAGAAAATCTGTCTGGAGCTTTTAAATAATTCATGTTCTTTTTCATTACAAAACCAAAAAGTCAATTTAAAAAGTAAAATTTTTATGAAACCTTGAGACTATAATCACTTTGACTTTTTAAGCAGTTAAGGCAACAACATTGCTACCTCATACACCTCTTTTCAATAAAAACCAATTTAAAAATTTACATTTCTCAAGAAGGGATGATTCCCATAAACAATAGTTAAGTATGCATCACTGTGTGCCAGGGTGGATACCTGTCACTGAAATCACTGTCAGGCTGCAAGCGATCCTAATAAAATCAGAAAGGAAAGGAGAGTTAGGTTGATGGCTTTACGAAATGATGTCTGCATGAGTGGCAGATGTTTGTGGTATAACTATATTATGTGCATTCAATTGTTATTATAGAACAATTGATTCTAATAACTTTTATGTTCATGATCAATGTGTCATAAATTCACCTGAATTTCAAAAATAACCCAAGAAATCTAAAGAATTGTTCTTCAGTTGTTTTCTCCCAATATACTCAATAATAATAAAAACTAACTGATTTGAGCCTGCATTGAATTGTGGATTCTGACAGATCTGTGAGATCTCAAATACACTCGCCAAGTCCTCCTGGTTCATGGAAGACTTGACATGCTGCCCAAGATGATTATCAATTATCAGCTGCACAATATTGTCTGGTGTAAGTGAGTAGTGTGATTAATAACAGCAACTCAAGCATGAGCTGGAAAACTGTGATCTTTATTGACTAAGTGAACTGGCGATGCTCTTTTCATTTTGTTTGTACTCAATTTGTGCTGCTTTCAGTTATTGATAGAGTCTATTACTATTTCGTCTGTGATATCATTCCACATTATATGAACCAAACAGCAAATATCAGGTGAGGCAAGAAACATGTTCATTTATTGTGTAAGAGTAATTTTAGCCTAGCAGTCTTCTATTCCATTCATCAACAAGCTGCTAGAAATTGTTGATCTATATTTGGTAGTCATATTATTTACATATATGGTAGGCTTTACCTTCATATTTATAAATATGTCTTCTACTTTACCACTAGGTCAAGATATTTCTTTCTTCCCTCATAATTCTCTAATATTAGTATTCACTCTAATCACATTTTTAACTAATTAAAATCAAGGCCAACAAACTATTATTTTAGGAAAGGATATTGTTTTGGACATCAATTGCTGTCTCATTTTTATCCTGAGCATATATCTATATAATCTTCAAATATGGGAGTGCATATTTACATATAAATATACCTATGTAATGCATTGGCTCCTATCAGAAACTAATGCCAGATGTTAATCAGCTGAAAGAAATATGTAGTCAGAGGGACAGGGGTTGCCCTCAGAGGTTTCTGATGCTTCTGTTGGGCTCAAGGTGGAAGGGAGAAGAATGAGTTTAAGATCCTTTCCAGCTGTTCAAGTATGTTGGAAACCCCAGGAAACAAAGGCTGACCCTGGAACATTTCAGTAAAGATGCAGCCTGTACCCCAAGCCAAGGAAACAAGACATCTTCAAGGAAATGGTGCATGAAAGACTGAACCACTGGAAATCTCTGACTGAGAAATATTTTGGGGACTTTTAAATAGGGGTCACATGCTACTAAAATTCTTGAGAAGCCAGGTGCAGTGGTGTATGCCTGTAATTCCAGTTTCTTGGGAGACTGAGGAACAGAGCCTCTCTTCTAAGGCCTTGAAATAGGTCCATGTATTGCATCACCTTTGAGGAGTTAGCTATGCCTATAGAGTCATCACATATCCACCTTTGGGCCCCCAAATGACTGGAGAGCTCCAGAAGTAAGACCAGGAGTAAGACCAGGAGGAACCCTCGGCAGGCCCATTGGTGAGCAGCTTAGGCACCCCTGGTTGTCTGGAGCCCCGCTCCAGCAGGCACACCATGCCCACCTACAACCAATGAGTCAGTGAGGACCCCTTTGCACAGCCACCAGCAACCAGCTTAGCTGTGCGGGTGCCTGCAACCCCAGCCACCCCCCCCCCGCCTCTGATGTCCTGGCTGTGTTGGTACCTGGTATCCACACTTGAGAGGCACAGGGGGGCATAAAGGCCATTGTCCTAAGCTGCAGAAGTGAACAACAGAGAGAGGGACTCTCTCAGGCTACTTGATGAAAACTGAAGTGCACTGGAAAAGTGAAGAGAATCTCTGCAATAAAGGCACACCAGACCACCATACTTGGTAAGTTGGAGGAATCATCACCTCCCATCGGAACCTGGACTATCTTCAGGGGAAGGGGAGCTGGAACCTGCAGTAGAGTGTTGCAGAATTCAACCCTACAGGAGGACAGGGAGCTCAACTTGGGACTTGCAGCCAGAAATCTGCCTGAATATCATAGGTCTGCTACTGGCTTGCTGAGACTCATTGACATATCTGCACACTGCTGCCCATGTTGTCTATTGTGACAGCAGAGACATACCCTGTTGGAGGCCCTTCATTTTTGTCTTTTATTTGTGATTTTCAAAATTATTATTATTATTATTTTGTTTATTTTTAATTTTCCTTTTTTTCTTCTTTTCAAATTTTTCTTTTTCTTGTTTTTTTTTTTCTTTTCTCTTTTCTTTTACTCTCTCACTCACTCCCTTGCTGGACCACATTGTTCTTCATTTCCCTTTGTGTTAATATTCTGGCCCTAAATTGTATTTCTTCCTTATTTTTCTTTTCTTCTTCTTTTCCTTCTCTTGCCTGTGTCCTCTGGCTTCACTGCCAACCTTCCCCTATCCTTCTACCTACCTATCCCTCTTCCCTAACTCCTTCTAACTCTCCATCCCAAAGAGTAAAGTTGCTATATTGAAGAGTTTATTAGCTATAACCGTATGTTGGGTTGGTCCTCGATTTTAATTTAATTCACACAAATAAAGGTGTTAGATTAATAACTACCAGGCCAGTCCACGCTCCTAGGGCGAAGAAGCTGAGCCAGTCCCAGCACCCAGAAGGAGCTCCCCTGCTGACATTCCACATTCCTAGGGCAGAGAGAGTGAGCCAGTCCCAGCACCTGGAAGTAAGCTCCCCCACTGCCATTTCACGCTCCTAGGGCAGAGAAGGTGAGGAGCGCGGTGGGCCAGAAGCACCCCCACTATGGAAATGAGAAGACATGTAAACAAGCCTCAAAAACAGACTTCTGGATCACCTACAGCAACCCCAAAGGGAAGCAAGATGGAACAATCTGATACTCAACCACCTGGACTCTGAACAGGCAACAAAAGAGGGTCTGGGAAAAATGAAATCAGAAATAATTACTCAGATAACAGCAAAGATGGTGCTTATAGTGCAAGACATGATTAATAAATCTAGAGAGGACACAGATAAAAAA
>NW_004624742.1:18151739-18184875 GCF_000247695.1 Heterocephalus glaber | reverse complement strand
CTAGAAAAAGAAGAGCATAACAAACCCAAAGCTCATACAAGAGAGGAAATTATAAAGATCAGAGCAGAAATCAATGCAATGGAGACTAAGAGAATGATACAAAAATCATTGAATCAAAGAGTTGGTTTTTTGAAAGAATAAATAAAATTGATAAAACTTTAGCCAACCTTATCAGAAAAAGAAAAGCAAAGGCTCAAATCCATGCAATTAAGAACAAAAAAAGTGAAGTCACAACAGACTCAGCAGAAATCCAGAGGATCATCAATACTTACTTTGAGAACCTGTACTCTAATAAAAAGGAAAACACAGAAGAAATGGACAGATTCCTAGATACATACGAATTGCCAAAGTTAAATGAAGAAGACATAGAAATTCTAAACACCTCAATTACAATGAGTGAAATTGAAAATGTAATAAAAAAATTTACCAACAAAGAAAAGCCCAGGTCCTGATGGGTTCACTGATGAATTCTACAAGACATTTAAAGAAGAACTATCGACATTACTCTTTAACTCATCAATGAAATTGAAAGGGAAGCAATACTTCCAAATTCATTCCTGGAAGCAACTGCTACTTTGATTCCAAAACCAGGGAAAGACCCAACCCAAAAAGAGAACTACAGGCCAATCTCCCTAATGAACATGGATGCAAAAACCCTTAATAAGATACTGGCAAGCAGAATACACAGTGTCATCATGAAGATCATACACCCTGACCATGTTGGATTTATCCTAGGTATGCAAGGATGGTTCAACATCTGTAAACCAATAAATGTAATACACTATATTAACAAAGCCAAGGAAAAAAACCATATGACCATCTCAATAGATGCAGAAAAAGCATTCGACAAAATCCAACACCCATTCATGATAAAAACCCTACAGAAAATTGGAATAGAAGGTCTTTATCTCAACTTAATTAAGACTATCTATGAAAAACTAACAGCCAATATCATACTAAATGGTCAAAAACTGACAACTTTCATGCTAAAGTCAGGAACAAGACAAGGATTCCCACTATCACCCCTCCTGTTCAGTATAGGTCTAGAAACATTAGCCACAGCAATTAGACGAGAGAAAGAAATAAAAGGAATGCAGATAGGAAAGGAAGAAGTTAAACTGTCATTATTTGTTGACAATATGATACTTTACATAGAAGACCCACCAAAAATCTCCACCAAAAGAGTTCTAGACTTAATTGACAGATTCAGTAGAGTAGCTGGATATAAGGCAAACACTCAAAAAACAATAGCCTTTTTATACACAAATAGCAGACTCACTGAGAGAGAAATTAGGGAAAAAATTCCTTTTCCAATAGCATCCAAAAAAATGAAATATCTAGGAATCAGTGTAACGAAGGAAGCAAAAGACCTCTATGCTGAAACTACAGCACTCTGAAAAAAGAGATTGAAGAGGATATAAGAAAATGGAAAGACATACCTTGCTTCTGAGTAGGAACAACCAATGTAGTAAAAATGGCCATACTTCTAAAACTACCATATAGATTTAATGCAATGCTGATTGAAATTCCAACAATATACTAGAGAACTAGAGAAAAAAATCCAAATATTCATTTGGAACTAGAAGAGACCTAGAAGAGCAAAAGAATTTTAGGCAACAGAGACATGGCAGTGGGTATCACAATCCCTAAATTGAAACTATACCTTAAATCTAGTGTGATAAAAACAGCATAGTACTGGAGGCCGGGTGATTTAGCTCAGTGGTTCCACCACTTGCCTCGCAAGCACAAGGACCCAAGTTCAATCTTCGGTACCAAACCCCCCCCAAAAAACACAAAAACACCATGGTACTGGCAAAGAAACAGGCCTGAGGATCAGTGGAAAAGATTGGAAGATGCAGAAACAACTCTGGACCTACTCAGCTACATCATCTTTGACAACAGAGCCAACCACCCTCATTGGAGGAAAGATAGCCTATTTAATAAATTGTGTTGGAAAAACTGGATTTCAACCTGCCAAAGACCAAAACTAGATCTATATCCATCACCATGCACTAAACTAAGATCAAAGTGGTTAAAGATCTAAATATTAAAAGAGAAATGCTAAACTTGCTGGAAGATAAGTTAGGTAGAACTCTTGAAGACATTGGCATAGGAAAAGACTTTATGAACAAAACCTCAGTGGCACGGGAACTAGCACAAAGAATCAATAACTGGGATCTCATCTTATTAGAAATCTTCTGCACTGCAAGAGAAACCACCAACAGAGCCAAGAGACAACCTACAATGTGGGGAAAAATTTTAGCAGCTGTACCTCAGACGAAGGACTACAATCTAGAATATATAAAGAACTGAAAAAAATCAGACCCCCCAAATTCAAAGACCCAATCAAAAATGGGCATCTGAAATGAACAGACATTTCTCAGACAAAGAAGTAAAAGCGGCAAATAAGGATATGAAAAGATGTTCAACATCACTGGTCATTCGAGAGATGCAAATGAAAACAACACTGAGATTCCATCTCACCCCAGAAAGAATGGCTGCTATCAAGAAATCAACCAATAACAAATGTTAGCGGGGTGTGGGGAGAAAGGAACCCTGCTCCATTGTTGGTAGGAGTGCAGACTGGTGCAACCACTGTGGACATCCGTATGGAGATACCTCAAAGAACTAGGGCTGGAGGTCCCATTTGACCCGGCTATTCCCCTGCTGGGTATCTTCCCCAAATAATTAAAAGAACCATACCACAGTGATATATGTGCACCCATGTTTATAGTGCCACAGTTTGTAATAGCTAAAGCTTGGAAACAGCCCAAGTGCCCATCAACTGGAAAGTGGAAAAAGATGAGGTTTTTTAATAAAATGGAATACTACTCAGCCATAAAGAACAAGAAACTAGAGACATTTATAGCTAAATGGAATCATATTGAGGCCATACTCTTAAGTAAAATATATAGGACACACATGTATATACCAAATAGTTTCTCTGATGTGAGAAACTGAAAGTGTAAATAATGATTAAAATGATTAAATGAATAATTGATAATTTGAAATAGGAAGAAAAGGTCCAAAGAGGTAGGGGAAGTGGGAGGGGAAGGGGATGTGGGAGGGGAAGGGAAAAGGAAAGAAGAGAAAGGAAAAATTATGAGAAAAGGAAAAAATGGATAAAAAGTCTTTGTAAATAGCAAAGGGTGGAGGGGGTGAAAGAAGGACAGGGAATGGGGAAAAATAAGAACCAAGATACATTATGTGCAGGTGCAAGCACCCAATGATAAATGTAAACATATTGTATACCTAAAATGTACCAATAAAAGAATTTAAGCCAAAAAAAAAAAATTAAATAAATGAGCAGCTTTGCTCCAATTTGCTTTCTTGCCATACTGTCATTTTAGATTAAGAATTGTCCATTAGATTTTTGGCCTTGCTAATTGTGAGGGAATGGTAAATTGATGACAATGAATAGATAAATTGCAGACGTTTCACTCCAAAGAGTAGCAAACACATGGGGCAATTGATGGAGAATGTGGAGTAAGAATTTATGTTTTAAGTGGAAGTGTAAAGTGATTATTTGCTCTCTTAGTCACTTTCTTGTCAGTGAGACACAATACCTAACACCCACAACTGTAAGGAGGAGAGGTTTGTTTTGGTCACAGTTTGTAGAAGTTTCAGCCCGTAGTTGGCCAACTCCAAGGGAGGATTACATGGAACACAGGCCTGGCAGAGGAGAGCTGTTTAGGTCGTGGCAAACGGGAAACAGAGAGAGTGGAGGGAGAGCAAGGGAGGCAGATCTGTTCTCCAAGGCCAAGCTCCCGGTGACCCGCCTCTTTCAACTAGGCCCCAACTCCCAAAGTCACAGCTGTAATCCACTGATGAGTATCACATTCCCATAGTCCAATCACCTCCCCAGACTCCTGTCTTTGAATACATGAGATTATTTTTTCATTAAGTTTATTGGTACAGTTAAGATATGCAGTACAGTTACAGTCATCATTGGGAACTTGTACTTTTACATGATGTATCTTGGTTCTTGTTTTTTTCCCATTCCGCTGTCTACCCTTCAACCCCTCCACTCCTCCCTATTTACAGAGTCTTTCTTTACATTTTTTTATTTTCTCATATTTTTTCCTTTCCCTATTTGACCCAGATATTCCTCTTCTGGGTATCTTCCCAAAAGAATTAAAAGAATCGTACCACAGCCATATATGCACACCCATGCTTATAGCGGCACAGTTTCTAATAGCTAAAGCTTAGAAACAGCTCAAATGCCCATGAAATGGAGACTGGATTAAGATGTAGTTTTTAAAATAAAATGGGGTACTACTCAGCCATAAAGAACGAGAAACTAGGGACATTTATAGGTAAATGGATGCATATTGAGGCCATACTCTTAAGTGAAATAAATAGGACACACGTGTAAATACCAAATAATTTCTCTGCTGTGAGAAACTGAAAATATAAATAAGGATCAAAATATATAATTGATAATGTGAGATAGGAAGGAAAAGTCTAAAGGGGAAGGGGAGGTGGAAGGGGTAGGGGAAAGGAAGAAGGGAAAGGAATGCATGAGACTTTGAGAAGACATCTAGATATAAGCCATACCATTTGCTAATAGAAATTAATCAATAAACATAAGGCTGACCAGGGAGGAGATTAGTTGCAGAATCAAAATCCCTCAAAAAAATAAAAACTGCAGGGGTAATAATTTTCTAACTTACTATGTGATGCAATTTTGAGTTGCTATTATCTCTTCAGGCCTTCAAATAAAACTCTATAATGGCAGAGATATTTGTTGTTATTTCTGTCTCACTTTGAATAGGCATTAGGAGTTAGGGGTTTTATAGAGACACAATAAATATTTGCTAAAACAAAATGAACAAATAAACAAATGAACAAATAAAATGAATGATAAATGAATAAATTAGATGGTGGTATTTGCCTTATATGTTAGCATAGACTATTATTCTATTGTAGTAGGAGACAAGAAAGGTGTATAGGAACAAATTCATGCAAGTTTGTCCCATTGTTGATCAAATATATGATACCCTTATCAGGTTAGGTCTATTGAATCAGTGAAATGGAATATACAAAATTAACTTCAAGGGGAAAATTAAAGTTAAAATCTAGGTATATCTTGCAGAGAATAACACAAAAATGTCAAGAGATGGACAATAGGAGAAAACTGTGGGTTTTTTAAAAAAGTTAAATCATTAAAGATTTGATTTTGGAAGCCAAACATCTGACTCATGTATTCCACAATGACAAAATAACAAAAAAAATGGGAGAAAACTATTGATAAATATTT
The DNA here is from genome assembly GCF_000247695.1 of Heterocephalus glaber. The sequence continues at coordinate 18,179,615 of NW_004624742.1, read as the reverse complement.
CAACAAGTGAGCTAAAATGATGACAATTAAAGTGAATAATTATTATTAAATTTTCATAATCAAGGGATGAGGAAAAAATCTCAAAGCTTGCACAGATGTAAGCCCATTCTCATATATAGTTTTCATATGATGTCAGCAGACTCTCAACAAAAATATAAGGAGACAAAAAGAGCAGCAATTTCAAAATTCGGAGGGAAATGTAGTCTCATCATAAAATTCTAAATTCAGAAAAAAATCTATCCCCTGTGAAGATACAGTAAGTGCACGATCAGATATGTATTTACTCAAAAAAGAATTACCATCTTTGGACACTTTATCAGGAATCTAGTAAAATGAAGAAGTTACATAAGAAAGAACAAAGAACAGAGCAAAAGAAACCAAGAATGCAACACCAAGAAAGGCATATACACTATTTCCAAGATCTAACTATAGTAAATTGTGCTGCTATAAACATAGATATGAATGTATCCCTGTAATATGATGATTTTTAACTCTTTTGGGAAGAAATCTATAAGGAGGATAGCTGAGTCAAATATAATTTCTATTTTAGTTTTTTGAGGAATCTCCACACTGATTTGCATAGTGGTTGTACTAAATTACATTCCCACAAACAATGTAGAAAAGTTCCTTTTCCCCTACATACTTGCAGGATTTTTTGTTAGATATTTTTTGATGATGGCCTTTCTTTCTGGGGTAAGATTGTATCTCAGTGTAGTTATTCATTTCCATTTCTCTTATGACCACTGATATTGGAGATTTTTTTTTCCTGTATTTATTGGCCATTTTCACTTCTTCTGAGAAGTGTCTATATTTATTGGTTTATCTTAGGTAGTTGAAAAGAAAGTTTTGTGCTATTGTCTATTTGTTTCTTTTTTGTAAGAGTCTTACTGGTATATGTCTTGTATTCTGAGTAGCTGTTTTGAAGATAATGATGTACAGTGTATTAACTATTGTTATTACTTATTTTTTGTTATGAAATTTTGTTTTTATTTTTTTAAAGAAAAGACGAGGTAAATGAGAAAAGAAATCCTAGGAAAAAAGCTATGTCCTAGAAATCCTAATGTAGAGCTATACACTAGACTAAAAGAATACTTCCTCTTCAAGCAGGAAGATATAAAGTTTCAGGAATAAGACTGCAAGTAAATTAAAATGATAAATTATATAAGACATCTGAATGTATGAAACATTTTACTTAATGGCTACTGGAAGAAATAGGATGAACTGATTATTATAGAAATAATTACGCAAATAAAAAGTGATTTTTTTTTTCGGTACCAGGGATCGAACTCAGGACCTTGTGCTTTCAAGGCAGGCATGGTGCCACTGAGCTAAATCCCCTGCCAAAACCGGTAATTTTTAACAATAGGAAATATTTTTAACTGCTCTTTCAAGAAAGGAACAGCAATAAGCTGCCTGACTTGGCACAGCTTTTAATGCATATTTAAAATGGTATGAACATTAAATAACTGTCTACTCCAAAGGTTATGTTAGAATGGTAAGTGGAAGAGAAATTCAGAATGGGAGTAGCAGAATAAGAGAAGAAAATCCTCATCTACCCTAATAGCACAGGGGTACTTTCCTTTAGCAGACCAGGGAAGTGAGAATACAGCCAGATCTGCTCCCCTACAAGGACACTATGTCCCTTTACCCTGATATATCAACTTCACTGGGTTAAGAAACACTTAGCAGCGCCGGGGATTTAGCTTAGTGCCTCTGTCTGCCTTGCAAGCACAAGGTCCTGAGTTCGATCCCCAGTACCAAAAAAAAAAAAAAATAGAAACACTTAGGTTAGTGACGCACTCTCCTGTCACCTGCTCTGTTTCCTGGTTGCCATGAACTAGGGGCAGGTTTTCTTTGCAACGCTCTTGAACCACGACATTTCCTGTCTTGGTGATCTCAACTATGGATGATATTTTTCCATAAAAATAACTCTGGGATGGAGTTGAGTACCTGCATGAACATGTGTGGCCACTTCACTCTGTTTTGATGAAGTTCTCAAAATATGTTTTCCTTATTTTTCCTATAGATGTATTTGGAATTAAAAGTATGTAATTCATTAGTAACAGATGGAGACATGTCTGTATGCATCTAATTGTATAAGACTACACACACACACACCTGCACAAAGACAGGAGCACATCACATTCAGTTAAACACGAGAGAAGATGTAATGCCTGTGTTCAAACCTAGTTGTCCTACAGGTTAATTATCACTTGGCAAATGCAAATGAGTTCAGAATTATAAGTAATTTCAATGGTTATTTTAGGTTTCAGATGCTTGTGTCTTTTATATATTTAGTAAGAGGGAGGAGCAGTGATTAAAATTGAAGTAAAATTTACAACTCTGCAGTGTACAGTTGGACGACTTTTGACAAACGTATCTCTCCAGCAGTCCAATCAGCATAGGAAAACTTTTCATTACTTCAGAAAATTCTCTCATGTTCTGTACCAGTCAGTTCTCACCTCCCCAGGAGGAACACTATTCTGGATCTCTGATTTCTGTGTTTCTAGAAATGTTTGATGTTGCATGACAAGTGAAAGGAATCAGACAATATATCATCTTTTGTACTTAGTTTTTTTTTTTAAACTCAAATAATGAAGTTCAGATTCATCTGTGTTGTTGAGTCCAGCAGATGCAGAAATGTTCTGTTCTTTTTCTTCTTCAAGAAGGAACTCAGTGCCTAGCTGCAGAAAGTGTGGTGAGCGGATATGCTCAAGATGGTATATCCTTCAAGGTCTACCAAGGTTTTAGTCTAAGTTACATGTTGTTTGCAAGCAGCCTCCAACCAGTGGAAATTCAAGTGAAAAGGTTACATGCTGCTCTTCAGGAGGTCTCTAGTCAATGACTTTGCAAACTCTTGGGATTATAGCTTCGATATTTATGCCTAACACTGTGCTTGTCTTGTGAATCACTTTTGCTCTGAATTTCTCCACTGGGCTCGCAGAGTACCTGTAAGACTTTAGGACAGCAAAAATGGTCCTGACCTGTCATACTTTCTTCTCTTTCTTCAGTTGTTCCTTTGCATCTTAGCCCTTTTTGTGTTGCTGTAACAGACACCCACAACCTGAGAAATTTATAAAGAAGAGCAATTCATTTCTCACAGATCTGGAGGAAAGAAAGTCTCGGAACAAGGCAGGGCACCTGGTATGAGCCTTTACACTATGTCTTCCTGTAGTGAAAGATATAAATGGAAGAGAGCACGCCCACTATTGGAAGCCTTTTTCTTAGCAGCATCAGTGAATTCATGAGGGTGAAGCCCTCAACTCAGACCCCTGCCCCTTGGCCCCATTCTCAACAGCGTTGCACTGGACAGTAAGCTTCCAAAACACCAATTTAGCAAGACACATTCAGATCACAGGATTACAATTTTCAATCCTACCTCCTCCAGATTTGCTGTATTGAATGTATCAATAGTTCATTCTATTTCATCAACTTTAGTGATTCTGATTGCAAGAACATATCAGGATGTTTTCAATTCTCTTGGCACTTGGGGTTGTCACTTTGAGCTGTTATGAATAAAGCTAATGGTAATATTATATATATATTTTAAAAACGTTATGTTTCTGCAGCAGTAGGGATTGATTTTAGGGCCCTCATAGCAAGTCCTCTTTAGGGTTCTGCCAAATCACTAAGTTGTCGAGGTTGAGCTCAAACTTGTGATCCTCCTGCTTCAGCCTTCCAGGGTGCAAGGGATTACAGCCACTACACCTGGCTGATTTGCTTATTTTTAAAATGTACTTATATTTCATTACTTTTAGGACTTGTTGGGCCATAAGGCCAGCGGTAGAGGGAGATGCTGTTTGGAACCTTTGGGAAGCTCCTATGTGTGAACGAGGGTGGCCCTGGGGGTTTTGGAGCAGAGTCCTGCTCTCCTCTGTGCATAACTGCTCTCCTTTGGGTCATGGTTTTGGCTTACTATTGGACCTTAGTCGAGACTGAATGTTTCACTTTAGGCTTTCAAGTGACCGTGAGCCCTGAATTATTCACTGTGTTTGGGATGTTTCCAGACCCGTGTAGCCTTAAAGTCGACTGTACACAACAACGCTGTAACACTAACTAGAAGTGGTGCATAATTAATTAAGATTAAGCAGGCCCTGGAAGCATAAGTAAGCCTGGTGAAGAAATGGTCAAATACTGGCAGCCCCTACTACTGTTTATGAATAGGCATAGAGCTTAGTTCTCTTGTCTTTTGTGAACATGGAAATAGTAATAAAGCCCTAATAACAGAAAACAAGTGTAGTTGATGCAACTTTGGATGGACATAATGAAACATAATTTTCTAATTTGAAACCACAATGTTGAAAAGGTCTCCATAGACTAAAAGAATCTTGATATTAGCTTTCCATAATAAAATTAACTGAAACACAAGATGAACTTTTTTTTCTACTATAGACCTTAGTGTTTCTGTGATGAAGAAATGAGAGGAAAACAAAGCGGATAGGTTGCTGAAATGTTTTCATTTGTCAGAAATTTTATAGATCATAATAGCAATAAATTAAATTTTAAATCAGAATTATTTTCATATGACCTTCAAAAATGATTTATGTGCAGTCTTTGCATATTTTATACAGTTGGTGATGGGATTGTGGTGAAGACTAATTTTTGGTTGGGGAATAGAATCCTTTGATTATTAAATGGTTGATTCACTAGGAAATGAGAACAAGTAAAAAACCATCTGCAAAAGGAGGTGAAATATTTTATCTGTCCTCTGAGATACAATAAGCTGGGTAATGTTTTATCATACATCCATGAAGAAACTTCTTTCTTTCTGTCTTTACATGACATTATCCTTCACAAGCATTTCCTTTTTTATTTCCTATATGCTTAACGGGGAAGGCATTTTTGAGCCGAAATTTAAAGTTGGATATTTCTTGGGGCATATTCTTGGTTAAATAAACTGGTAGTCCTTGGAAGTGAAATATGATCTATGTGAAGTCAGTGAACTGTTTCAAGGAGCTCCTTGATGGCTTTCTGGTAGAACATTAAATATTTTATTGAAAAAGAGAGTTCCCTTGGAGTGTCTATTTTGAAAGGTAAGGTGTAAAAGACACAGATTTGAATTTCTTCAATTACAGCAGATTTACTTCATTATTTCTAACTTTTATTAGCTATGTCCTAGCACTTATTACTTATTTCTGTTATTACTTATTCTCTTATTACTATTTGAACTTATTTTTTGTTGTTCTACAATTAGGAGAAACACAACAAATGGCAAGTGCATGTTTTAGTTCAATACTTGCATGCGTCATACTTCACTGAAAGCTTGTTTAAACAGAAAATTAGGAAAATTAAACACAAAGTCTTACTTGGTATTTATTTAATTGTGTAATGTCCTTGGTTGACAAATTGAAACATATTTCAGACTCTTAGGTTTGAAGTGTATGAAACAATAGAAAAAACTCTTTTTTTTCTTTTGTCTCACTCAAGGATCCAACCTGGGGTCACCGTGTGGAAATATCTCTGGGTGCTGGGCTCATCTGTGAGTGAGAGAAGCATACTGTTCCTTTTCAGTAATATATTGCCATTTCTGCCATATTATTGTCTTATTTATTTACCATATTCAGTGAGATTTGAATACAAAGTCTAGGTGATAAAGAATTTCCATAGTGATTGTGTTCAAATACATACCTTGGTTTCTGTGCTACTACTTCTCAGAAATACTCTCTTGCACTTTCTGTAGATTGATGCCTAAGTTAAAGTTGACTAAGTTCTAAAGGCATCATTACATAGACATTGATGTATACATGAAGCTATTAACATGGAATCTTTGACAGGACGAGCTTGAAACGAATTCCCTGAAGCCATTATCTTGAACTGTCTCTGAATTTTCCTCTTTTGTTTTTCATCGAAGAGATCTTTCTTGGAAAAAGACATAACACATAGGAAGTCAGGAAACATTTAGGTATTTCCCCTTTGTAGGTTCGGAGCAAACTATTTCATTTTTAAAATGTGGAAAAATATAGTGCTTCTGGGCTGAGAATATATGCCAAGTTTCAAGTATTTTATGTCTGATTTATAAACCTCTCAAAAAGGATGGAACTGCTGACACATTAATAGAAGAATGAGTTCTGCATACTTCAAGAAAAAAATACAGAAATGAAATAAAATGGACAGTGATAGCATGAAGAAGTTTTAAAATAAAACAGATAGGAGATATATAGTATCTATATTTAATAAGAAATAACTAAATAAAGATTAAACAGTTAATATTTACTATTATTTTATTTTACCTTCTTCATCCAAAAAATCTAACATAAAAATGGTATTCAGACACATAAATGATTCCTTTAATGTTAAGAATGTTTTCTTCTTTGGAAGTTATTTACATGTTAACTCCTATAAATCTTAAGTTGCAAAAAGGAAGGCAAAATCTTTGAACAAACATGGTAACACCTGTATTTTTAAAATTAACCCAGTAAAATATTTAATATACTTAAATATTATATTACCCAATTTCCTATTGATACAGAAGAAGTTATGATTGTATAATCTATCCTAAGGTAAATTTGACAATGTGTTTTCAAAATCCTAAAATTTATGAATGTAAACTCAATCATTATACTTCTAAGTATCTATTGTGTGTTTTTAGTCATTTGTTAAATGTTTATTAATTGAGTCATGTGTATATGACTAAAGTTGTAAATAACTTTCAAGAATAATGGAGGAGACGATTAAGGTAGAAGAACAAATGGAATATTGAATACATTTAAAGAATAATTCCTCAAAGACAAGTAGCAAATCAAGGAAACTGGAAATTAGTACAAAATAAAGTAAAAAATGCACACACACACACATAAAGACACAGAGAGAGACAGAGATAGAGAGAATGACAATGATTTAGATAGATTAAACAAGATCTAAAAAACTGAAATCTCTACCAGTCACTGATACAAAACATGCTAAATTGTTGGCCAAACCATCATATACATGGCTGCAATCTAAATTCTTTAGAATATGATCCAATGATTATGAGTTTCCTCAACCACTTTGAGACTCCCAAGAGAGTGGATGAGGGACAATTCTTAGGATAATATAATATAATATTTGTAAAGGCTGTTTTTTTTTTTTTTTTTTTTGGTACCGGGGATTGAACTTGGGTCCTTGCACTTGTGAGGCAGGCAGCAGAACTACTGAGCTAAATCCTGGGCCCTAAAGTCTGTGTTTTGAGAATCATCCTCCCTCGTTTTTCAGAGGTGAGAAAATTTCTTGATATCTTTCATCAAACCTATTGGTGGAGATCATCTTTCTACAGAGTCCCACTGCTAGTGGATACGTGACCCTCCACAGTTGGAAGTCATGAGGAACTCTGGTATAACTCCTGTACAGAAACACATATGACGAGGGTGGGCTAGTGAACTGCATGGGCAGCCAAGCTGATCAATTGCTGCTCAGTGGGGAAGGACTTGTAAGCCAAGATGTCCGGGAAACAAGGATCAATGAATGGCTGCTGACTAGATGAGAATCACCAGCAGTAGAATGGGTATGTGGCAATCTTTGTTACTGTGCTGTCCAGGTTAGAGTTCTAGTAGGAAGAAACTGAAAGTTAAACACAAAGGGGCTGAGGAATGACTATGAAATGACTGCCTGATCAACTCAAGTCAAAAGTCAACAGGTGTCTTGCCCAGGGTCTGTGAAAGCAAGTTCACATGAAGTCGATATGGGCTTACTCATGTATTTTTTTTTTCATAGTGGACTAATACTCCAAATGCATGTAGTGAAAATTAAAATGGTTGGTTTGAGAATAGTTGTTAAATATTGCATAGCGAGGTCTTTCTGAGTTTTGATGCCAGAGAGGTCTACAATCAAGTCTGGCTCTACCGATGATTAGAATGAATAATCATAGACAAATTAATTAATCTCTTCAAACCAGCTTCATCATCCATTTTGTAACAGGGATGATAATGCCACCTAACTCCCAGAATTAGAGTGAGGATTAAGTGAGACAATGAATGTAAAACATTTAATCTAGCCTCTTGTAAGTAGTAAATGCTCAGTAAATCTTAATTACATTATTATCATTCTATTCTTTGTCATGGAAGCAAAACACCTGGGACAATGAGCGTATCTATGGGAATGCTGGGCAACTGTTGCTGGGGAATCTTTCCTCATTTACATCTGAGAAATACAAATTCACTCAATGTAGCTTTATAAGCCAAGGCCATTTGAAAATTCAACTTACAATGTAAAATGTGATTTTAAATTAATATTTTCAAGTTTCCTATAAATTGCCAAGTAGAAAAGAAAACCCTTCCCATTTCTTGGAATGCCAGAAATAAATGGAAATTGCACAAAAATATCTATCTCCACTGGGAGAATGCACCCATAAACAACATCCGTCACTTATTCTCAGGAAAATTTGTTCCTTGCTTAAAAATGACAAAAGGCTTGCTCTGCTGTCTTCTGTATTATTTAACTAGGAGGGAATGTTCACCACCTCTACATTTGAACTCTATTCCTGCCAGTATCACAAATGGTGTCACCAGCAGGGAGCTTGCAATGTTGTTTGTGATTAAAAAGCAACTTTACTCCCAGGCTCATGTGCAGTATGTATACGGAAAAAAAAAATGCTTTTCACCATGTGAGCACTTAGACTAGTGCCCAAGATTTTAAAAATTAAATTAAAAATATGTGCATTGTTCCTGTGAAGGACAGTTAGTAGCCCACATGATTGTAAGTTGTAGATGCATAGCTTTGAAGCCCCGATCTATAATTTACTGATTCTTTCGTATATAAATACTCAGCTTGGCAAATCTGATTTCCTTTACCACCAATCCCTGTGATTTATTCTCTACAACTATATGGTGTGAGCCCCCTGTGGGAAGCCTGATAACACCCTCCTGCTGCTCTGTCCACCTGTTTAGAATTTACATCCAAAATTCATCTAAAACATACCATTTTTGCCTCAGAGAATAGTGAGTTAATATATTAACAAATTCCAGATGAGCTAGATATGTTCTGAGGGCTTTGCAATTTTGTATTTTGCAAACTGCTCTTTGATGGAGCTGGCAATCTCTGCTTTTCAGAATAAAATCAAAACAGAACCACCTCCCCAAAATAAAGCTCAAACAGAACAACACACAAAAAGAATTCCTTCTATGCACATTTTGTGATTTTTTTCCCTCCCTCTCTAACCGTGACATTCAACATGCCAGAGCCAGACACAAATGATTATATGCATTTTAGGTTAGATTTTCTTTAACAAAAACAGACAGAATTTATTTTTCATGGGAATTATGCAATTTTTCTGTAATACAGGGCTACCTGGCTCCTCAGGCAACTCTCCATCTATCAGAGCTCGGAGCTCAACTTCCTTCTTCCTCCTTCCTAGTAAATTGCATTAGTATAGATTACTTTGCAGTGAACATTGAGTGGACTTCTTTGATCAATATCAGCAGAGTCTTCATGCTTGTAACCTTATTCATAAGTTTCTCTCTTCTGTTTCTTAAAATATTTTGGATTGAGGGTTATGAATAGGGGGCGAGGTGATAAAGAGCTTCTTTAACTTTGTATGCTCATGCTAGAAAATTCCAGCTTCTGGAGAGAATTCTGAAGAACAGATGTCTTCCTTCCAAAGTGAAAAACATGCATCTGTTTCTTAAATGTCAAAACAATAGCAGTAGAGATATAGCACACACATGTGAAGGTTTATGTGGGAGTGCAAAAGCCATGGAGCTGGGCCTTATTTATGGACTGCTGAGAAATCCACCACAACAGCACACACATTATCTGACCTATGCACACATGCAATTTAAGGTGAAGGAAAAAAAGAAACAAGAAAGTCAGAAGGGCAGAAATTACACTATTTATTTTCAGAAATGTAGTTGTTGGTTTGGCTAATAGAGGTCTGCAATGCAAGCATGACTATCTCATTAAATATTCCACCAGGATTTCTGTTCATTGCTCTATTTTAAACTTACCTGGGTTCATTTAGTTCCAGTTTCTTATCTCTCCATCAGTGCATAGTTTGGTTGCTGTTACCTGTGGATCAGTTTGTTTTCTTCCAAATGCCTGCATTTATAGAATGTGGTCAGGAACTGATAGGGTCCAGAAAAAAACTAGGTATATTATTTCTTCCTGTTCAGCCAGTACACAAGCAGGAAGGAAAATCCACCTTTATTCCCCTTCAAAAATAGAGTTTTCACACTTACGTAAGAGGGAAAGACTAAAAGGGGGTTAGCTAGTGTCAGTATTTTCAATATGGAATGGTAAACATTTAAATGCAATTAAATGGTAGAATTAATTTGTTAAGCCTTATATTTTCCCTTGCCCATTCAAGAAGTATACCTCTAATTAAATTTCCTGTTGGCCATACTAATGAAAAGCATATCATCTAGAACTCCAGCTACAGTCAGCATGTGTGGGCCGTGGTGATAAGGCTGGGTAGTTGCAGGATTAATAATTGGCTTTTTATTGAGACTGAAAGCAGTGCACTATATAGAAACTCAGAGAATTACTTGAAATCACATCTATAGATTCTTGGCTTTGTGCTATTTGCTTAGTACTGCTTATTCTGATAATTCCTTACTCCCTTTTTTGTGTTCCTCTGATTTTTGCAAGCAGGATAATAATCATGCTATAGCTATTAAATTGTTTTCAGGTCATTTTCTTATTATTGCTTTTCCATAATCCTTATAAGCAAGAAGTGCAACTTAAACTGCAGAGGAAGTTCTGTGATTAAGAATATTGACTTTGATACCTTGAGCTCATGTTCCTTATTGACAATGGGGACCACAGAGTAACTGTGAATGTGGCTGGTGGACAGGCATTCCCCTCAAACCTTTCAGGGATGAAAATAATCTTAAAATAATACTCAGTTTGGGAGAAAATACTGAATGGATTTCTTCATCAATGCCAGCAGAGCCTCATTTCTTTTTCTGTTTCTTCAAATATTTTAGACTGAAGGATACGAATGGAGGCAAGGTAGTAAAGGATGCTACTGCTGCTGTGTGTAAAAGTATGATAGTTTACCTTTTCCTGACTGAGGCAGAGATGAGGACATGAAGATGAGGATGTCATGAAGAACATGAGCATTTATCTGGCACACAAGCAAGATTACCATTAACTACCCTCTTCACCATCTCTAACATGAAAAAAAATATGCCTCGTCCAAATTCTTTCCAAGAAGCCCTGCTGACCCAGTACTCAGTGAGGTCACTTGATGGCAATATTAGAGTATATTGCAGGCAATCCCAAGGCAAGGCAGCAGAGAGAACGGCTTCTTGAATTGATGCTATTTGTTACAGCTTCGGCATGATATTCTTCTCATACTGGAACCAATAAAAAATACATATAAGGCTGGTTCTTTGATACTGACTTGCACTAGGGAATTAGGGAACTTTCCACTCATTTCATCCTTTGCTCTGTGAACCTGCAAAATAATAAGGCACCCATAGACTGTTTCCTGGTGAATGCTATGTCTGCTTCAGTGTTAGAGGTTTCTCCGTTCTGCATAACACCAGGCCATAACCTTTACTACTGTGTTTATAATCCAATATCTAAAAAGAAGCATAATGCAATTAGTGTAGAAGCGAATTCTCCAGAGACTCTGAAAGCCTATAAAATACTTTGCTTAATTTCATTTTGTAAAGGAAAAGACTAGGAAATGCTAATTTCTATGGAAGAAAACCTGCTTATTGAAAGATGAAAAAGTAGCCTATATCTATTGGAATTAATTATCAGCTCTAACCAACGGAGTCAATCTTTCATCTGTTTAATTGCAGCCACTGTCCATTCCTCTTCTTATGACAATTCAAGTCATAAAGCTGTAGGACACACAATTCTCTGCTGCCTTTGCTTTGTAAATATTTGCAGACCCCTAAAATACTGAATGACTGCCTAGAGGACTTTAAGTACATTATTATTCTTATTTGGGGCAGCTTAATCATTTAATATTCCTTTGCTATCTCCATATATTAATATTTATTAGTATTATCTAGTTAGAGCTTTATTTCATACTTGGGGGATACATTTCCTAGCATCATTTACATAGCTAGTGCTCATGATTTCCAATGCACTTAGAAGAAGAGAAGATTAACCTCTGTACATAACATGTAAACTAAGTATAGTTAAAAATGAGGTGCCGGAGTTCAAGGGCAAGTGAAGTACATGTGCTTCTTTCAGACTAAGGACTAACAAAGTATATTTTATGCATTCCACTTTGACTATACAATTACTTTTTAAAAATTCTGTTCGCATCCTTAATTTAAAAATAATGAAGGGATTTCTTTTGTTTTTATAATCTTTTTTTATCGTTTTCCGTGATGAAAGGAATGGTCTTAGAGATTATTTGCTACAAATTTCCATAAAGAATGCAGTTTATCTTGCACTATATGTCCATTAACTGTTATAGTCTTCAATCTGTCAGCTCTTCAGCAATCTTTTTCTAAAATTTATATGCAAAGCTTATAAAAACATCTTATTGACTCTTTTATTATTCAGTATGTTAATTTAATATTTTTGGAGAAACTAATAAAATCTAAATGCTGAAGGAAAATGGAACTTTTTATAATTCACTGAGACTAAAATATATCAAATTTTGAATTTTTTCAAAGAAAAAGTATAGAAAGACATCATTTATTTATATAAAAGTTTAAAGACGATCCATGTAGGGGAAAAGAAAGGAATATTTTTTAATTATAGTTCTTTTGTAACAGCAGGAAATGGCTTTGATATACACTGAAATATTAAGGAATGAAATTAAAAAAACAATGTGGACTTGTAGCATTGCCAGTCTTTCAGAAAACTATGTTCAGATCTGTGTGTCATCCCAAAGGATGAGGATGGGATCTGCTCCCTTGAAGCACTTTATTGTATGAGTAGAAGTTTTAGATCTAGTTGTAGGGTAGTAGAGAATTACAAATGTGCACATGTGTATTCAGATGCTCCTATTTGTGTGTGATAGTGGGGAAGGCAGTAAGATTGGTGTGCTGTACTTCATTGCTTTTTACTGCAATTTCTGAAATCACCTGACATAATGAAATTAATGAAATAATGCCAGACAGAGTTATCTGATAATTTAGAATTCAGGTGATATATACACCATTTCTTTTTAGGTGTCCCGTATACTTACAACTGATGCACATGTGTTCCCTTTTCTTCCCCCAACATGAACATACAACAACAAACATAAACTCAAGCCAAAATTTATCAACATAAGGCTTAAATAACCATGCTAATAACTTTAAAGTCATCCAACTGATCCTTTTGGTTGGGCTGGAGAAAAGCTTGTGCTTCGTAAGCTACAAACTTTGATCGTTAGTTTTAATCATGTGTGCAAGAGTAGAACAATCCACCACTGTAGTTGGCAATAACATTCTAAAGCAAGAGCTGTCTGTGATTCAGGGTGTATGAATAGCACCGCTAAACGTGTAATGGTCTGCAGAGAGAAACGGAAAAATGGAACAATGGTACCTGGAAGAGATTTGTATGAATTATCATGTTAGAATGAATAAATTGAATATAAATTGGGAGCAACAGAAAGGACAGGTTTTAGTAGAGCCTTACATGAAGACATTTCAAGGAAATATCCAATTAATGGACTCAGAAGCATATTAGTATGTTGGGAGATGTAATAAGCTGTGGAGAGGTGTATGCCTACAAGTGCTAGTGAAGACAGGTGAAAATGAATTGTTAATTAGAGAGCAATTGATTTCGGTATTTAGAAAAGTGGTTTAGTTTGATTTTAAAGTTGATTGAGACTACTGGAAACTTCTGAAGAAGTGCTATCAAAGTAAATTCACATAGGTTAATTATACACTTCTGGATGGAATATAATAGGGGAGGTATATTTTTAAAATTCTACAGACAAGTAAAGCATTCATTTTAGTTTATGCTAATTGATTTATATCTGTTGCAATGATAAGCGGAAAGACATGTAGTTCCTCGGTTCATTTTTATAGGCTTATTTGTTCCTTTATTTTTACTTTTTTGTGGGGAGAGCGCTATTTGATTGCTTTATTACCCACATTTCTTTTGAAAATGAAACATTTGGCTTCCAAATTGTGTATTGCATTTCAGAAGAGACACAACATGATGAAATTTGCTAAAATTATAGGAGCCAACTCATTTTGATTTTAATATTCATGTGGCATTACTTTTTTATTCATGAAATGGAGAAATAGTAGTAGATTTGATGATGTGATGCCCAGGCATTAAGAATGGATTCTTTTGACTAATAGCAGGCCAGGGAACACTTAAATTGAGTCTTTTATATAGGTTTTGGGGAGAAAGTGCAGGAAGAAGATTGATCACAATGACTTGCTAGTTAAAAAGCCTAAAATCACTAGAAATCCACAGCCAGCCTAAATAGGAGAGTAATGATTATAGAACTGTTACAGTAATCATTCTTTACAGAGGTTGACAAATAGTACATGTTTAAAACAAGGTATTTGACGTATTTAACACCAATAACAAAGTTTATCTTAATGAACTCTGTAGGAAGTTTATTTTCCTTTGATAACACCTATGCTGACTTCAGTGTTTCCTGCATCTGCAAGATCTCAGAAACAGAGATAACTGCATTAACAGCTACCACTCTGGTGACTGGCTTGATGTGGCAAAGAGGAGCACTGTGCGTGTGCGTGTGTGTGTGTGTGTGTGTGTGTGTGTGTGTTTCTTGTGCTCCTCTTCATTTATAGTTCAGCCCAATCTTGTCCTGCTACTGCAAGGTAACTCCTAGCTGGAAATCTTTCTGTAGACATAACTTATAAAGATACAGAGAATTCCAAATCTTAAGACTCTTAAGATGTGCATATATTTTCTTGGGCCTGACTTCATTTTTTGCTGTATATCTTGCCATGTGGGCCAAACATTAATTCTATGGCAAAAGAATCACTCCAGGTATATTTTTTTCCACCATTAACTCTACCTTTTGCTCTTCCATTAATACTTTTCATCCCTTCTGGTTTTGTTTGGAGTACAGCACACCTCTCCCCCGCATAGAGCCTTTCTTTACCACTTAGCACCTGTGTTGGAATTACGGACTTTGATTTCTTAAATTTCCTTTTATTAGTTAAAAATCTTTCAATTATAATGAACAGCACACAAATTCCAGATTAAAGTAAAAGGAGGAGATTCTAATATAACCATTTAGAAACATTTAATGGAACCCTAGGGGTGAAATATAGTAAAGAATCAGGAAAAATAGGATAAAAGGATAAAAAAATCTGAAGAGACCAATGGTATTTTCTCATGCTATTTTATTTTCTTTGTCATTATCTACTTCATTATTCTCCTTTTTTGTGGACCAAGTGTCCATGATTCCATCTGCATGGAGAAGTACAATACAGATACCGCATTATAGTTATTACAGTTCCAGCTCCATAAAGAATATCGCTGAACACACTCTTACCACTTCCAGATTCACTAGGGCGAGAGTTTGATTCTCCTGTCTTGGACGGAGAGCTCGCCACTGCCTCAGTCTGCCAAGGTTAGGGAGCACAGTCAAAATATAAAGAAGTGTGCACATTCATCACCTTTATGAGTGGGAGTGGAGCAGAATCACTTTATTAGAACCTAGGAGCAATCTTTTATCTCTGAAACCTCAGCTGGCACAATCCTGCCATATACATTTCAGGATGCTTTTGTATGACTAATGAGGCAGATCAGAAAAATAAACTCTCTGTTCCATTCAATAATATTTATATTCCTGATTTAGAATTTATCATGTTTTTATTAATTTTGACATCACCAGAAAGGGCAATTAGCTTGCTCATGAAATGATGGAACTTTGCTGAAAATTGTCAAGTGTTTTTTTTACTGGACTAATCAATCTGATAGAGCCAATTAAAATATTTTTCAATGTAAATAAAACATTTGGCCATTGCCATGTATATAGTGTAGGATTGACTTAACAATGTTATTAACTATTTCTATTAGATGGAAGAATAGATCAACTTTCCTCAGACATACTGCTACTTTAGCATGCTCATATTCAGCTATGTTTAGCTAGAAATCTTGAAATATATGTGATACCTCCTAGCTCGAAGATTCAGCCATGCCTGGGATGTCAGCAGCTGCCAGAGTGATTTCATCAGGATTAGGTTTGCTTGTTTATGTTTTGCAATAAAGGACAACCTTATTGCCAGTGACATGGATCTAGCAATATTATCAGTGTTTCATTAGAAAATTCATGCTCTAGTTTAGAAATTCGTACATGCATGTTGACTAGTTCTTGATATATATATATATATATATAAAATTTATAGATTGAGGATATAATGGTTAAAGCTTGTAATAAGAAAGCTCCTAAGAAATCTGTTAAGAAGTCATGAGCCTGGCAATCAAATGAAGAATGAGAACAATTAGAACTAGTATTGTAAAGAGTCACACTATAAGCATATTTTGTTAAAATTAGATATCTTTGCAGTTCTGGGCTTCACAAAATTTGCATCAATATATTCTGTGAATCTGAGTTGATTCTGGTTGCTAGAACTAACAGTTCCAGGAAAGCTTTATTCACCAATACCAGAAAATACACATAGTCCAGATACTAAAAAAGAAGTGTGCTCCTTTTAAATCTTGTTTCATTTGAAGTCTTATATTATTTGGAGTATGTTTAAGTGTCACATCAGCCTGCATTCCTCTGGCTTCCAATCTAGTGAATCATATAGGAAATTTGGGCAGAGTTAATTTCCTGCAGTCACTGAACAGTCAAAAACACAGCTTCTGGGGATAGCATTAGCTTGCTATTTACAGAACAGGCTGCTTATTAGACTGAGTAATCAACTCAGGAACCACACCCAGGTCATAGCACCCACCATAGAGAGGCATTCAAGGACATTAGCAGTCCATCTATTGTTTGAGAGAGCATTTAAAAAGTGTCATAATTAACAGGGGGCAGTGAAAACAATGCTATAGAGTTAATATCACATTCTCTAGGGAATTAAGGTGCTTAATTCTCACTTTAAATATTCAGGCTTCCCCCATATGTATATCTACATATAAGAAGGGAAATAAGACTTGGAGAAAATTGTAAGCTTTACATATTCTCCAATTCCATATTTGTTTTAACCTCAGAAAAATCAAATGTCAATCTTTTTGTGTTTTTCCTCAAAATATCTGAAATATTTTATAGCTTGAAAAATGCAGATGTTCTTGGTGAAGTTCTATAAATGAGAGGATGTAATTAGACAAACAGTTTTACATGTCTTATGTTGCTTGATCAATAAAACGTTCAGATCTGCTCTTCCCCTGGTCTGGGTGTCCTGATAATGTCTGTACTAAAGAATATCAGAAGACAAAGCAGACAGAAGGCTCAGTAAGTATAAAAGCTCATATGTGAGAGCTGGTGTGAGCAGAATGTGAAGGTCTTGAAGGCCCCGTGGAGGTTCCATATTTGCTAGCACTGAGAAGTTCTTGGAGGGATGTAAGCAGGGGAAGAAAGTACTCTGACCTAAGTGTTGAAGTAATCTCAGGCTTCTAGGTTAAAACTAGAGGTTGTAGATTCTCTCAAACTTGACTCCAGAGCAGAGAGCAGATGATTGGTATAATAATCTTGAGGGGAGGCAGGGGATGTTACTAGACTAACAGTTGCAATGGATGTGAAGAGAAGCAAAGAGATTTACTTTAGAGGCATAGTAAATATGACTTGTACTTAAGAGAAATAGGAGGCAGATGGCTACTACTCTTTATAAGATGAATGACTGATACTGTCACTTACTATGCTAGAATCCCTTCTCTGCCTGGTTACATTTAGAGTAAAATTCAAACCCTTGTCAGATCTCACACTCTGCCCTGTTGGTGGGGCTCTCCTCCTGGCAGCATCTTTTTATTCTTCCTAATCTAGCTATATCTGGCCATTGATAATTGCCCAAAGCTGCTGCTCTGTCTATCGCTTCAGGATCTTTGCAGATAATGTACTTCCGCTTGGAACATCTTCTCTTCAGCTAAGTGACTCATTCTTCTACTCATTTTCTTCCCATGACCTTCAACATCATTTCTTCCAAGATTTCCCATTATAAGCTCAAATTACACGTTTTATTTCTTCCTGACCCTCATCACACACGATCCCTTCAGCAAGCAGTCCATACTGTGTACACCCATCATTTTTGTATTCTCAGTCCCTAGCCCAGTTCGTAGAATGTAGTGGGAATTCGATAAATATTTTTATTAAATAACTGCCTATAATTTACTCTTGATGAATCATGAATGCATTAGTTCTTTTAAAGACTAAAGTCTTCATATATATACATACACACAAGTAAACAGCTAGACCAATATATACCTATGGGTGGTATATATATACACATGTACACAACTATCTTTTAATGGAAAAATAGAACATATTTGGAGAGATGTGATGTATGATCATGAGTTTTACAGGAAACCTTATTTTTGACATTATTTTAACCAATTAATATTTAATAATGTTATTTTGTAATGATATTTTAATTTCTTATAATGTTAGAGACTTTATTAGAACTTCTGTAACTCCTATAATGTTAGAGAACTTCATTCTACCAATTTCCTCTCTTAGAATGAGGATAGTATCAGTAATTTTTTCACTGAACTGTGAGCATATGTGAGTGCACACATATCTGAACAAAGCTTAGAATAGTACCCTGCACATAGGAAGCACTCATTAGATATGAAATATTTTTATAATAAGTAATTTGCTACATTACAATTGTCTCTTTGGGGGAATGAAATCTTAAATTATAAATAAAGCTGTAATGTAGTTTTCCATGCAATGCTTTTTCTAAAAAACACAGTTTAATGTAAAAAGTAGTGAATCTTGAACACTATTTAAATCTCAATTTTAATTTTTCTTATGAAATAGCCAATCTTTGCTGTTCTTCAGCTTTTGTAAAATGTGGGAAAATATATATAGTGATGTGTTAAAAGTACAGATTTTTGGTTACCTAAGAAATGGTCACATGAATTATGAAACTGTATCTATATTTTTTGTAGGTAAACATCAAAAATTATCTGTTAAAAGAGAACTTCTACTATGGGTTTTAATAATGTAAAACTGCTAAAGTTTCATAAAGTGAGTTTGAAAGTTTTATTGATTCATTTATATTAGTAGCTCTTTTCCTGGTTTAATTAAGCATTACAATCATCATGTATTTTGTTAAGTTTGCAATGATTCACAAATTAATAACATTAATGATAGCAAGGAAAAAAGTAATAATGAAACATATTCATACTTATTACATCCCGATATTAGGCTACATAAAATACAGCTCTGTTCTTTGAATACTGTTTGTCCTAGCAACTTCTATGAGGTTGGCTTTCATTCTTTAAAACTCACTGACTAGTGTTTTAATTGTTTTCTAGTCATCTATCTCATCACCATTTGTCTTATTCAGTACTCATTTTATATCAAAACTTTGCAATTCCAATATAACATACATGAAGATGTGATGATCTATAATTTTTTCAGGATAAAAGCAATATAATTTAAAATTATTACTAACAAATTATCCCTGGAAAACAATTAAATCAGTTTTCTTATTTTATACACAGGTTAACATAATATGCACTAAAAACCCTTCATTTCATGCTCATTTCCATAATTTTCACTAAAGAAAATAACCTATCATAGGATTCTTTCACCTAAAACACTGACCTATCACAACTTAAAATGAGTTCAACCATTGTTTAGCAGGAGATAATCGACTACCACAATAAATCTTCCTAAAATAACACCACTTTTCTGCTTACTTCCTTAAGAAAGGAATGCTTTGCCCAAGGGAAATGTTCTTATGATTCAGTTTAGCCATGTGGGAGTAGTAACAGAGACCTGACAGAAAAGGAATCTTCATTTGATTCTTTGTGCTCTCATAGTAAAATACCACAAACCAAGTAGTTCAAAGACCAGAAAAGTATTGACTAGAGGATAGAAGTCTGAAATCAAGTAGTTGGCAGGACCACACTTCCTCTGAAGTTTATAGGGGACAATTGCCTCCATGATTTTTTCCTTAGCTTCTGGGTTGCTTGCAGTTGGTTTTCCTTGGCTACACATGCATCATTCCCTTCTATGCCTTCATTTCTTCATGAGGCGTTCTCCCTTGTGTTTGTGTTTCTATGTAAAAATTTCCCTGTTCTTACGAAGGCACCAATGATTGGATTTAGAGTTCATTCTAATCTAGTCTCTTCTTATTTTAAATACATCTCTTGTTTCCAAAGAAGGACAGCTTTTGTGGTCCCAGCTGAGCATTATTCTTAAGGTCATTATTTAACTCAGAACAGAAATCCTGGTCCAGAGTATTTTGGGGTGGTGGGTGGGGGAGAATGGTCTTGCTTGTATTCCAGGATGGCCTGAAGTCACTGTGTAGCTCAGGCTGGCCTTGAATTCGTGATCCTCTTGTCTCAGACTTCCAAATGCTGGCATTACAGGAGTGTGCCAACATGTCTGTCTAACCTTTTATAGTTTTTAAAGGTTGATCAATGGTAGTATTATAATTCTTTAGAAGGAGGAAGTTGTGTGGTGTTATTACACAGTAATGTAACTATAGATACCAATAATTTGATATTTCAAAATGCTAGATTAAAGTGATTAGAAACATTTTACCATGAAAGAGGGATAAATGTTTAAAGAAATTATATTTTTGAGCTGATTTATATGTTGGACAATTTTTGGGTATATCCAGACTTTATGCTGCTTATTAATATGAAAATCTTAATGTTTTATTCACATTAAAATAATTTAAATATAAAATAAAGGCCATTGCTGGTGTAATGTTCATGCATGCTACTTCCAACTAGAGTTGGTATGTTTTATAAGGAATTCTGCAAATGAGATTAGAGGGTTTTCATTTTGAATCAAGCATTCATATGTATTCTCCAAGAGACCATACTCATAGGCTGTGAGATGGATGGAAATATAAAAATAGGAATATATATTTAGAGTGAAAAATTTTCCAATTCAATTTTTTTCTGCCATTAGGACAATTTGGGTTTAAACTAGTCATGGCTGTGGTTCTGCTGAGTTTAATTGATAGTGTCTAATTTTCAATGGCCACTTCCTAGTGTCTTGTTATTAAGCCTCCCCAATTTTCCCATAACAAGCTGAAAAAAATCTATCCAAAAACAGTGATGACCTGCTGAGGATTTTATGGTAATTTTTATCTCTTCTCAGGCTCATTTGTCAGTTCTCCCACATCCTTCAATTCTATGGCTTAAACAGTACCTTTCCAATTAATTCTAACTTAATATAAATAATTTATTTCTAATATCAGAAAATAAAGGCTTGTAATATTAGAATTAACATGAAGAGCTTAACATTTTGTAGGCATATGCCTTCAGGTCATCAGAGGAAGCAGTATGATGTGAACTAAAATTTCTGACTTTTTTGGTTCATCTCATCTCAATAACCAGTTCTAAATATCCACATTTCCAAGGTTATGTTGCTTATGACCTACTTTTACTATTGATTTAGATTCTGACTATGGATTTTTCTACCAAACAGAAACAGGTTCTGCTTAATTTAAACACACAATAACATGAGTAAAAAATAAGTAATTTTTTAGATAGAAATTATATAGTTAATAGAATTAAAAGAAGAACTGAAAGGCTAAAGTCTTTAGGCAAGACATCCAGGGACAAAAGACATTTAACATATAACATACTCCTAAAATTATCACTGGGGAAGCTTGCAGAGGAATATCCTTGATTATATGTCTAATATCTTTGGTTATGGCTCTGAATCAATGGATACTTATTTACTACAAACCTTTCATTATATATTTGCAAATTAAGCCACAATCTCACTTTAAGAAGCCTGTGTCAACATTTTTATTATCCATGCATGATAAAGCTTAGAAGGTCCTCAAGGAATGTGCCTGAGTATGTTTTTCTCAGTGACATTTGTATATTTGGTGAGTGAATTTATGAACATCTCTGCTTCCCATTTTAGACTTTATGCCTACAAAAATAGTGATGACATTTAACTACAGTCAATGTCATTTTGCCTAACATATAGACATCTTACTTTATTAAGATTACACCAGATTTCTCCCCAGTAGGGATTATTTTGAAGACTTGTTGATTCATTAAATAATATATTTCTCCATTCTACCATTAAAATGAAAACAAGATGGACTTTAAATTGACATATTTAAATATACCCAGAGAGGAAGATATTCTCAGACATATTAATTCAATAAGATTTTTTAAAAAATCTATAAATTTGCATTTCCATATAAAAACCATGCAATAGATAATTCTAAATAGATAATTCTAAGCCCTAATTTAAAATATATTCCATATGGAAAAGCTCAAGTTTTTATCAGTTAAGTCACTCACCTTTCAGAAAGATTTTTTTTATGTGGTCAAAGTTTCTGTCATAAAATTTAAAAATCATTTCTTCACTTTGAATATTGAAAAGAAGATAATGAAAACCTTGCTCCTTGCGATTTCTTTTTAAAACTTCTGATAAAAATTATGCTGATTCATCCACAGAAGGGATTAGCAATTCATAAACTAAAGATTTAACATTTTCTCTTTTCTAACTCTCACTATATTAAATCTCTTTTACTGGCTATTTATATATATAAAAAAAGATCATTGCAAAAACAAAGTAAAATAGTTGCCTTCTTGCATTTAAATTATCTGGATATTTGTAAATGTTGAAAACTAGCTATTTAACGGTACTATTTAATCAATATTATTGCTATATTTGTTTCACAAGAAAGATAAAAATATTAATTTGTATAGACTAGTGGCTGATTCAGTATCATAGGATTTTGAATTGAAAATGCCTGTTGTACAAGCAGGAATTTTAAAAAGAGTTATTTTATTGCATGTTGTTCTAAGTAGTATGAATGCTAATATGACTACTGACAGTGCTTAAATGATTTTATATAATAATTTAGGCATGAAATACTCCTGGTTAAAAAAATAAAGTTGCTTGATTCTATTTATTTATTCAGTAACTAAGGAGGCATTTATTATGTAATTAGGCCTTTGAATGAGGTACTTAGCTAGGTCTTGGGGGTCAAAGACTTAAAAAGGGAATAATAAAATGTGAGTTTTAATTAACAGGAGATTTATATCATTAAAATCTTTCTTCTTTCTCAACGGTAAATCTAAATACTAATTGACAATAGTCTTCTCAGCTATAACCATGGGCTCAAAACAAAAATATAAGTATCTCCTTCTGAGGTTTTAATTAGTATCATTTAAAAAGATGTCAATAAAGAAGTTTGGAAATTAAATGTCCTTTAATCTTTTCATTCCCAAATATGATGGATTATTCAGTTGAAATTTATATACACATATTGACAGGAACACAAAAGATTTATTCTTCATAATATGGGCCAATCAGTTGATCAGCTTACTTGCTTTTATTTTTATCTTATGGTAGGAAGGAGCCCAGAAATAGTCTGTTTTCAACATATAAATTATTTAAATTTTTTGTGTTAAAATCAATGTGTCTTTGAATTTTTGAAAACTCATTACAGCTTAAGAACTGTAGTTTTTTTTTTTCTTTCTCCTTCTCTCTCTCAGTGTATATACTTGTAATTCCAAACAGAATGATTATTAGCATTTTGGCATGTTTGCCAATCTTATTAGGGATTTTGGAAAAGTCTCAGGAGCTCTTATATGTCAAAAATAGTAAAGAAAAATAATTATTTTCAAAGTTCAATAAAGGATTAAACCCATTCCTTTGTGAACATTCAGAACTCTGGTTTTATTGTGAAATTCAGACAAAACTGTACATTGGAGCCTAGAAATAAATTTGTAATACTTGCTGGTGTTTAACAAGTAAAAAACAAAACAAACTATACTTAGTATGCTCAGGACTATGGAAATGAAATTTAATCAGGTTGAACCAACAGGTTTCTTTCGAATTGTATCATGCCACGATTGTAAGACTGGTTAAAACAAATTTCTGTGCCAACTTTAGTCTTCCATACACAGATTAAACCATCATTTTTGCCTCTGATTTAAAATTTATGATTTTTTTTTGCCTTTGGCATCAGGAAATTTCCATGGTTTACTTTATTGAATAGGGCCTAATTTTGTAACTTGGGAGAGGAAGGGGATATAGTGCTTATTAGTAAACTCAAGGTTATGAAGAGAAGGCTGCATGGAATCCTATTTGCATAAAAATATCCTGCAATTTCTCTTGGGAAAAATGATGACAGATATTTTTGAAGTGTTAAGTAGTTTGCCTAGCCAGGATTAATAGTGCTTAATGAAGCAAGGTGCAAAGACATAGGTGACTGCCCAGAACTTACTTTAAGAAAATAGGAAGGAAAGACATGCAAAAGTAGTAATGATTAGTAGAGAAAAATTCCTTTTAAAGCTACACAATCAAATCTCTTGGAGGAAAAAACTAAATGTTAATGAAGCATCTATTAGAAGTTACCAGGTAAGAATGTAAATATGATGTAAAACACTCCTAAACATAGGAACAATATTCTTTGTGACTATTTCTATCTTTAATCCTTGTGTGTTCCATAACTTTTAAAAAGTATGCAGCTTGTGTGTATTAATTCATTAGTTTTTAAGTGTGAAATAGAAGATAAGGATTTATCTTCTATTAATCTACTTCTTATTAATCTATCTTCTATCTTCTTATAATATTTATCAATATTTTGATCACCCATTGCTCACTCATCTGTTTTCTTTGCCTGAATCCAATTTTGAAAACTATATTATTGTTAAAGATATTGCTTAAAGTTCTTTCATTAGTCAATGTACTAGGTTTGCATACTTCTATTTATTTTCTTTTCTTTTTATTTTTTCCAATAACAATATTTTATTGTTCATCTTACAAGCTGAGCCCACTTCAAGTGTAAAATCAAAATACAGAGCATTGTCATCATTCTCCAAAATTTCCCTATGTATCTTTGTAGATTATATCTTCTTACACCTTCTCCAGATAAACAGTAACACACAGTTAAGTCAAACTCTGTGTGTGTTAATTGTATTGGCATTTATGTGACTTAAAAATGTAAAAGATATTCTTTTGTGCCTGCCTTCTTTTATTGAGCAAAGGGGTCTTTAAATGGATTTATACTACTGGATGATTTATTAGTTCTTTTCTTTTTGTTGCTGAGTAGTGCTCTGTATGGATACATCACATATTGCCATTTATTCAATTTTTCATGGATATTTGGCTTTTCTATGTTTGATCATGATGAATAAAACTGTTCTGAATCCACGCATGCCTTGGAAATGTGGCAGATTCAGTGGTACCACAATAAAGTGAATATTGAAATAAAGAATTTTCACATTAATTTCTTGATTTTTCAGGACATTTAATAGTTATATTTACACTGTAGTCTATTAATTATACAGTAGCATTATAGCCAAAGTAACAATGTACATACCTTGATTAACAGTACTTTATTCCTAGAAAGGCTAATACTATACTCAGCTGAGACTTCAGTGAGTCAAATGGCAATCTTTTGGCTCCTGGTGAGTCTTTCTCTGATATTGATGGCTGTTGATTGATGAGGGTGGTTACTGAATATTGGAGAAGCTGTGGGCATTTTTGAGAATCAGACAACAATGAATTGTTGACATTAACCGACTCTTCCTTTTAAGAAGGTTTTTCTCTGAATCATGTGATGCTGCTTGATAGCACTTTATCCACAGGAGGAGCTTCTTCCAGAGTTGGATTAGGTTCTCTCACTCCCTAACTCCACTTCGTCAACTAAACTTATGTGATATTAAATCCTTTGTTGTCACTTCAGCAATATTCACAATGTAATTATCAGGATCAGATTCCTCTCCCATTTTCTTTACTCATCCATAAAGAAACTCTTCACCCATGAAAGCTTTATCAAGCAATTGCAATTTAGTCACATCTCAGTCTCCACTTCTAATTTTAGTTCTTTCACAATTTCCACCACCCCCATAGTTACCTGCAGCACTGAATTCTTGACCTCCTGGAAGTCAACCAAGAGGACTGGAATCAACTTCCCTCACGCTTCTGTTAATGTTTACTTTTAAAACTTCTTCCATGAATTAAAAATAATGTTTTAATGGTATCTTGGGAACCAGAAAGTTTTACTTTTACTTTGCCCTGATCCTTCACAGGAATAGCTATCCATGGCAGCTATACATTTACAAAATGTGTTTATTAAATAATATGACTGGAAAGTCAGTAGCTCCTCAATCCATGGGCTTCAGAATGGATGTGGTGTTATCAGGCATGAAGATATTAATCTCATTATACATCTCCAACAGAGCTGCTGGGTGATCAAGTACATTATCAATGAGCAATGATATTTGGAAAAAAATTTTTCTGAGCAGTTCTTGACAGTGGTCTTAAAATATTCAGTAAACCATGTTATAAACAGATGTGCTCTAAACCAGGCTTTGTTGTTTCATTTATAGAGCACAGGCAGAGCAGATTTAGTATAATTCTTAAGGGCCTTAGGGGTTTTAGAGTAATCAGTGTGCACCGGCGTCCAGGTCACCAGCTGATGCTTTAGTCTCTAACAAGAGTCAGTTTGTCCTTTGAACTTTGAAGACAGACATTGGCTTCTCTTCTGTGACTATGAAAGTTTTTAGATGGCATCTTCTTCCAAATATGCCTGCTTTGTTCACGTTGAACATCTGTTGTTTGTGTAGCCAGTTTAATGGGTTATCTTTATCTCACCAAGCTCATTTGGTTACTGGGCAGCTTCTACACCACACTGACTGCTTCACTTTGCTGTGGAGATGGCTTCTTCCTTTAAAACTCCTCAACCAACCTGTTCCTACTTTGAACTTTTTCTCTGCAGCTTCTGAACTTCTCTCAGCCTTCACAGAAATGAAGAGTTAGAGCCATCTTTTGAATTTCATTTGGGCTTAAGGAAATGCTGTCATTGGTTTATCTACTACTCAGACCACTAAAACTTTGTCCAAACCAGAGTGTTTCACTTTCTTATTATTCACATGTTCACTGTGGTAGCACTTTCAGTTTCCTTTGAGAATGTTTCCTTTATATCACAACGGAGTTAAGAGCTTGGTGTAAAAGGCCTGGCTTTCAACTTGTCTCTGTTTCCAACACGCCTTCTTCATTAAGCTTAATCTTGGCTAGCTTTTTATTTAGAGTAGGAGATATATAACTTTTCCACTTGAACAATTAGAAACCATTGTAGTATTAAGTAGCCCAATTTCAATATTTTTGTGTCCAGGAATAGGGAGGCCCCAGAAAGAGGAGAAAGATAGAGGAACATCTGGTTGGTTGGTGGAGTAGTGAGAACCAGAACACACATCCTTTTCTATTAAGTTTGCCGTTTTATGTGGGGACAGTTCATGTCCCCCCAATAGCAACATTAATGATCACAGATCACCCTAATAGATATAATAATAATAGAAACTTGAGCTATTGTTAGAATTACCCAAATGAGACACAGAGGAGAAACTGGTGTTTGAAAAACAATGTCATTAGAGCTGCAGCATGCAGAATTTCCCCAATCTACCATGTGTGTAAAGCAAATAAAGTGAGGGCAATAAAACAAGGCATATGCTTATGACCAAAATGGAAATTATGAGTTACATGGCAGGTATATGTTAGAATTTACCAAATAGTTTTCTAAGGTAATCTGGCCAATTTTCCTTCCAACAGAAAATTGTAAGAATTCCAGTACCTCCACATGCTCACCATTTTGGGTACTGTCAGTCTTTCTATCTTCAAGTATTCTGGCAGCTTTGCAATGATTTTCCTAATTACTACTAATTACGACTAATACTTTTTCTAATTACTGATAAGGTTGAACATCTTTTCTTGTCCTCTTTACCATTTATACATTTTTCTAAAGTGTCTGGTCAACGTATGCCCAATTTGGGTTGTTTTTAAATTATTGAATAAAGAATTATTTATATATTCTCAATACAAAGTCTTTTAAAAATACCACAGAGATATATGTGCACCTATGTTTATAGCGGCACAGTTTGTAATAGCTAAGGTTTGGAAACAGCCCAAGTGCC
>NW_004624742.1:18056128-18141278 GCF_000247695.1 Heterocephalus glaber | reverse complement strand
TAATAGCTAAAACTTGGAAACAGCCCAAATGCCCATCAACTGGAGACTGGATCAAGAAAA
The DNA here is from genome assembly GCF_000247695.1 of Heterocephalus glaber. The sequence continues at coordinate 18,141,218 of NW_004624742.1, read as the reverse complement.
TGTGTCTTTTTTTTTTTTTATAAAATGGAGTAGTACTCAGCCATCAAAAATGAGAAGTTAGAGACATTTATTGCTAAATGGATGCACATTGAGGTGATACTCTTAAGTGAAATAGGACACAAATGCGTGAATACTGAATAATTTCTCTAGTGTGAGAAACTGAAAGTGTAAATAAGGACTAAAAGTTATAATAGATAATGTGAAATAGGAAGAAAAGGGGCAAAGGAGAGAGGGAAGTGGGGGAGGGAAGTGGGAGGGAAAAGGAAAGAGGGGAATGGAATTAATATGAGAAAATGAAAAAATGGAAAGAAAGTCTTTGTAAATAGGGAGGGATGGAGGGGTTGAAGAAAGGGTAGGGGAAGGGGGAAAAATAAGATCCAAGAGAGTATGTAAACATGCATATCTCCAATGATGGATGTCATTATACTGTACTCCTAAAATGTACCAATAAAAAGATATACAGAAAAGTAGAAATTCATCATCAAAAAAAGAAAAACTGCAGAATCAAATTTAATCTCTTCTTCCTTATTGGATAGAATTTGGCCTCCTTTTACTCTAAAGATTATGATTATGTGACTTTCCTTAATGTAAGTAGAATACAACATTCACAATTTCTAACTGACTTAAATATCATTTTGTGCTCATAAATGGAAAATATTTAATGGTAAGTGCTGGAAGTGTCATTCTTCGGTTTACTCTTTTTTTTTTTTTCCAATAGCAGGAATTGAATTTCTACTAAGTCATGAGCAAGATACCAGAAATCATAATTAAAATGTGACAGATCTATATGTGGACCTTTTTGTGCATGTTTTGGTGTTTAGGGTGTTTTAGGAAAATCAATGGACAAAAACTAAACAGGGAATTAAGACAGTGTATTAAATGCTATTGAGATTGCCGGTTTGTAGTTAAATTAACCAGATGATTTTTTAAAAAAGGACTTACGCTTTTAAAAGCTCAACTACTTTATCCTGGGTAAAAGTAGTCAAGTGAAGTAGATGTTTTATTGATGCCTCTTGACATTCTAACATCTATGATTCAACAAATAGTTTTTTTGAAAGTGCTTGAATATAAAATACACTGACTCAGTTACCACTCTGTCCCTTGACCCTCTGACCTTGTTCTCCTTTTAAGATATTTCTGGGAAGGGTCTGTTTGGCATGTAGATATTCACAGTAAAAATGTGGCAGTTAGTCTGATAATGCTAATTTGCAATATTATTTTAATATCACTGGTGACTTCAGGGTTACCTAGTTTTAGTTACTAGCTGAAGCTAAAATTTCCTCTTTTATAGATAGGCAGTTGGTATTAAAAACTGTGTCAAAACTTCTTTTAAGTATCTAACTATTGGCATTCTTCTGAACATATTCCATAAAGTCATGTAAGCAGCTACTTCAGAAAAAATAAGTTGATTTTATTGGTCCTGAATACCTTATGAAACTTCTAAAATAGAATCTGGAAAGAAAACTGATGGAAAAAAATGAACTGAATATACTTCCAAGGAAGGTACTAGTAAGTGACATTGGTGGATTTGACATTTTAGCACATGTCAAGCTTTGTATTAGAGTTTGCAGAATATGGCACAAATTCCGTGCATTTTCATGTCTTCAAATAGAAGATAATACATGGATGACAACTGCCAATGTTACAGCATTTTCATATTTTAAATTTTCTAATTTACATTTTCTCTTCATATTTAATTTAAACAATATTCTGAGAATATAATTTTCAAATCCACCCCCAAATAAGAAAGAATATTATGTATCTAGAATGATTGACATGGATTGCAATATTACTGAGACAGAGGAACACTGGCTGGTCCAAGTCAATTTTAAAGTTAATTTAAAAAATATATTAATTTTTCTACAAAGGGAGAAGATAATTCAAATCTGTAATGTGGTGTCATTATCACCACCATTATTATAGGAATAAAGAAATTGGAGGAGATGACAATTTAGGTCATTTGTAGTGATAATAGCTTTCAGTAGTTATAACTTTATCACAGTGCTATAAATTAAATGAAATAATGTATGTAAAAGTGATTTGAAAATTATAGTGTTTTATATAAAAGTACATGTTGGGCTTTGTGATGGCCAGTTCTTTCTTAGTTGATCATTTAATCCAAACCAATGGTCAATTCAGTCAATTCAGAGTTTTACCTCTTTTTTGTAAAATGAGTGTGCTATAGATTGACTGTTAGGCAGCTGCTGTAACATGACTTTCTGGACCCAAACAGAGTCTTGTGGGCCAGAGTGTGGAGGAGAAAAGCACCATTATTGTTGTCTGATTAGACAAACCTAGCCATTATAGAATTATTTGAAATGGTTGTAAAAGAGCTGGTGATTCAAACAGGACAGTGAGCTCCTACTGACTGGGATAAAAAGGAAAGCACAACCAGATGCCATTTCAGAGTACAGAGTGTATTAGTTAGGTTTTCTATCACTGAGACATAATATCCAACACCCATAAGTTAAAGAAGGAAAGGTTTAATTTAGCTCATGGTTTCAGGAGATTCAGTCCATGGTCAACAGGCCCCAAGGCAGGAACATCATGGTGGAAGAACATAGTGAAATAAAGCTACTTATGTCATGGTACCTGGGAAACAGAGCAGGGAAACAGTGTCAGAAACCAATGAGTTTGTGATCATATATGGTAGTCAAGATCATGGGTCCATGACCACTCAGACACATCCAAAATTGTCCTCTACTAATCTTCTAGGTGTTAATTCACTGAAATTGACATATAAGAATTAATAGTCGCAGGGAGCATGTTGGTCATGCTTATTTTGGCAGTTGTCTGGATATCTAATTATAGCACTCAGACATAATTTAACTAAAGAAACCATTGTTACATTTTTCTCAAATGTACATAATACAGAAGATAAAAAACTAGCATGTATTAAGAATCTACTTTGTGTATGTGTTTATATGCTACATTCTTTATTAACTTATTTAACAAATGCTATTGGAGATATACCAATCTGTCACATAAATGGCAATTTCATTTTACTGGGGCTTACAACAAGGTAGAGGAGTAATTCAAAAAGAAAATTAAGGTAATTTGTGATATCATAAGTGTTATGGAGAAGTAATAGTGTAGTGTTGTAGAATGATTGAGACATTGAATTAATCAGCTTTCCTGGTGCTGGGACATAATACCCGACACCCAAAATTTAAAGGAGGAGACATTTAATTTAGTTTATGGTTACAGGGGATTCAGTCCATGCTTATCTGGCTCTAAGACAGAAACATCACGGCAGGATGGTGTGACAAAGAAGCAGAGTTCATGGTAGCTGGCAATCGGAGTTGAGAAAAAGCACAAGAGAGGAAGCTGCCAGGACCATATATAGTACCCATGGTCATACCTCTGTGTCTCACCCAGACACATGCAGAACTGTTCTTCACTAATTCCTGAGGCATCTCTCAAACCAATCAAATTGACAATTGGGTTTAACCATCACAGGTATCTTAGGTCGGGTGTTGTCAGCAAGTTAACTTTGATGCAGAGCTGAAGAAAAAAGAAAGAGTCATATTGTCAATAGTAAATATAAGAAGAAGAACATAAAGCAGCACCCAAATGTGTCAGATTTTACTAAGAGTTTCCAAAAATACAGCAAAAAAATATCATCTGATTTAGTAAAACAGAGATCATGAATAACCGACAAGACAGGACTGAAATTGAAGTTGCTGAAAATAAAGATACAGAAGTAGAGAAGTTTATAGAAAATACTTTCAATTACTTTAATATTAAAAAAACTCAGACATGGTAGTAGATGGAGAGAAATTGGTTCCCAAGAAGTAAATTTTCAAAGTACTGTATGATGCTAGGCGTCATCTCAGATCAATAATAATAATACGAATAATGATAATGATGCAAAAGTAACTATGCTGGCTTATAATACGCCAGGTATTTTACTAAATGCTTTACCTGAAGTATTAAAATTTAATATAACATCTTCCCTTCAAAGAAGGCACTATAATGGATTCTGTTTTACAGAGAGAATGGAAATGCAGAGATGACACACACAATCAGTGGCAGGGTCATAGTTTGAACCCAAAAGGTTTAAATGTAGAACATAACATTCATAACCAATTCTCTATAAACTGAAGCAGCAGGTCATAAAGAAGGGAGTTATTGAAATTAGATGCATTATGAAGTAAGGTACTTCTACCAAGTGACTCAACCTCTTGATGCAGGCTCAACATTCACACTCAAACCTCCTTGAGTCAAAAATTTCCCCTTATAGATTGCTGCAAAATCAACTAGCCCACCCCTCTCTAAAGTTACCCAACACTGTGTTTCGGGGTGAGGAAAATGGGAAGCAAACCAAGGAATTTATTACATAAAAATTGTCAACCCGAATGTGCATACCTGGTCATATTTCAGGAAGCCTGCATGGTCTTCTGAATTGAAAGCTTTATATTTTATTTAAAGGCTGTGGTCAAATACCAGTATTCGGGAGCATTCATTTTCATTCTATAAAATGGAGATCTAATAATTCTTAAAGGATTTTTGAGAGATAAACTATCTTCTGTAGGTATTTTCTAGGCTAAAAATTGTTATTCTTTGGTAAGATGTTAAGATGATGATTTTTGCTATGATTCAGTTCATCGTTCTTAGGTGCTGATGCATACCAGCCTTTCCTGAATTTTACCTCTTCTCTTGTTTCCCCCGCTGGATAAGAAAGGAACAGGAATGATATCTGCATAATAAATTGACTCAACAATTTTGCATTGTTTTAGTTGGATTCAGCCAAGAGGAGGCATAAATAGGAGAGTAAGAGTCAGAAAAAAATAATACACTACACTGGCTCTCAACTTGCCAGGCTAGTTTTAAATAGCTCTAGTTTCCTATAAAAAACAGATACTGTCATGTACTATTTCTGGTTCTGGTAACTGTTTTCTCCTCTTGCCCACTGAGGACAGGGGGTAGTAACAGTTTTCTATTTATCAGTGTCACTATGCTTGACTATACTTTGGTGCCTTCTCCAAATACACTTTAATTACCATTTTTGACTATGAATGTCTGAAATCTTGACCATGCTGTTAACCTGGAGATCTCATTTTGTTTTATTTTCATACAGTGGTTTCTAATATTTCACCAGTGGTTCTTTTTAAAAATCATCCTCTACAGAAGCATCTTAACATTTTAAGTACTGGCTCCTTAAAACAAATAAATAAACAAACAAACAAACAAAAAACTGGTGGTGCCATCTTGTAATTCTAGCACTTTGAGAAGCTGAGGAGGGAGCAATTTAAGTTTGAGCCCAGTTTGGACAACTTAGCAACTCAGCAAGACCTTGTGTCAAAACTGAAAAAACAATAACAATAATAATAAAAGGGATAGGAATATATAGCTCAGTGTGAAAGCACTGAGCTTAATCCCCAGTAGAACCAAACAAATACACAATCAATACAACAAAATGACAGGTAAAAGCTAACATTAAAATCTAGTTTAAATATAAACAAATGTTATCCACTATATTAGTTACATATGTAATAAATACTTTTTACATTTTATGTCTTGCTTTATTTTCTGATAAGCAGGAGTTAAAAATATCAATTTGTTGGCTGGGGATTTAGCTCAGTGGTTCCGCTGCCTGCCTCACAAGTGCAAGGTCCCAAGTTCAATCCCCGTTACCAAAAAGAAAAAATCAATTTGGCTTAAATTTGTAGCTTTTGTTTAATGAATTTTAACATATTTTATAAACTATATAAATTATTTTCTATTGAAGCTTTATACTTCTATTTTTTAGTGATTAAATCTGGGTGAAATTAATATTGTATTATTATGTGAGTAGGGATAAAGTTTCATTTTTTTCTATAGTAATTACCTATTTAATAGTTCATTTTTCACCATTAGTAATATCAACACAATCAGAAGCTAAATTGACATATCCCCATTCTTTCTATTGGTTAATTTTTCTATCCCTATATTAACATCATTCTTTTCATGTAGATTCAAAATAAATCCTAATAACTCTTTAGTGTTTCCCACTCTACCTTGATTTTTTTTCCTTTCTGAATGCCTTTGCTATTCATGACATTTTGCATTTCCATCCAAATTTTAAAGTTAGTCTGTCAACTGCTATGCAAACATGTTGGCATTTTAATTTGAATTGCATTAAATCTATAGGTTATTTTAGGAGAATCGACATCATTGTGAGTGATAAAACTTTTAACATAAGTGTGATACCTTCCATTTATTCAAACTTTATATAAAGTCTTTGAATAACATCTCATAATTTTCTGAGTCTGAGTTACATATCTAGATATCTCACTTGTATTTTTGTTACTGGAATCTATAGGTTTTGAAAAATTATATACTCTATCAATATATTTGGATATTGATTTGTACCCAATTGTTAAATATTTTCTTTAAATTTAATAATTCATTTGTAGAATTTTTGTCCTTTTTGTAAAATCTGCTAGCATATTTTTATATGTAGGTAATAAAATTATCACAAATAATATAATACTTAATAATTGTATTTTTATGGATAATTACTACTTGTCTTTTATTTTACTGTCCAGACCAAAACCCCCAATAATTTCTACCGTAAAAGACTTTATTTACTTGTACTTGATATTTAGAAGAATGTTTTGCAAACTTTAACCTTTATATGCAATGTTTATTTCATATATGTATTATATAATATATACATGTTCATGTATATATTTGTCACATCAAGATAATTTCCTTATATTTCTAGTTTTTAAAGATAAACAATGTTGAACTTTGACAAATGCCTTATTTGCATTTATTGACATAATTAATGTTTTTATTTTTGTTAATTCATTGACATTTTGGAGTAAATTTATTGCCTTATAATATTAAACTAATAACTTCCACTCAGAATACCATAAATTGCGAGTGATGCCGATTGTCTTTTTAAATGTTTCTGAATCAAATTTCTGATATTTCATTTAGGTTTTTGTACCTATATCCATAAATAAAATTGGTCTGTACTTTTCCTTTCTCATTCTAATATTGTCTCAACCTCATAATTTTTGTTGGAAAATCTTTCTTTCTTTGTTTCTCTATTATTAAAAAAAATGAATTACTTGTTCCTTTTGTGTTTAGTAGATCTCATCAGGGAGACATTGGGGTGGTAGTTTTCTTTTTGGAAAGTGTATAAATTGTTGATCTATTATTTTTTATGGTTATTAAGTTGGCTGGATATTGATTCTTTTTTGTTTACTATGGAATTATTGGCCTTAGGAATTATTATGGCTCCCGGTTTATAACTAAGGAAACTAAGCTCAAGAGCTCATCCATCTCCCTACAGTTGCTCTAATGGAATATTCTGAAGGCCAGAAAGCTGATTTCAAACTCCAAGTGCTTTTTTTTCCTGTACTGGGGATTGAACTCAGGATCTTGAGCTTGGCAAGGCAGGTGTGGCACCACTGAGCTAAATTTCAGGCTCTAGTCTTTAAACTGCTATGTCACACCACTTTTTAAGTTATACATTTCTGGATATATGTCCATTGATTCTAAGTTTTCAGGCTTTTAGAGATAATGATATATATGTTTCATTTTTAGACTTTAGTGGTCTATAATTATTGTTTCAATTTTAGCCTAATTTTGCATGACAGTTTTAAATTTTTATTACCTAATCAGAAATATCTCCCCCCTCACTATCTATCTGGGCTATCTAATTTCATAGATTTGGTTCTTGAACCCTGGGCTTTGCACCTACCAGGGAAATGTCTGCAGCTGAGCTTCACCCTCAGGAGAAATTTATAATCTTTATGAGCTGGTTCACATAATCAACTTTTGACTTTATTTCGTATGTCGTATATTGCTTTAGGAATCTCTTGCATCCTTTTGTTTTCTCCATAGTTCTAATTTTACCATTTTCCTAATTTAGGCTGTCTGTAAGTTTGGTTTATTAATATCCAATATATTTTCCAACATTCTGAAAGTCTTCACATGAATAATTTTACTTTGTTGTTTTTAGTAATTCCTTCTTGATTTCCTCATAAACCAGTGAGTTATTTAGAACTTTGAAAAATCTTTCCTCAAAATCACAGTTTTTCTATTTTTGTTGTTAGTGTTGCTATTTTTTAAAATTATATATCATTTCTTTGTACACATTCTCAAAAAATTATGAATTTAAACAAATAATACCAGTAAAGTTTCAGTCAGCAGACAGAAATCACCTGTTATTTCAATATACTTCCATATAAAGAATTATGTGCTAAGCACAAAACAATAAACTACCAGGAGCATAAAAGAAGACTTTAAGTGATACTTTCCTCAACTGAATGTTGCTACTTCTTTTGGATGCAGCTTTCTCTAGCATCATCATTTATTTGGGGCACCAATAGAAGCTCTTCCATGGTTTCACTGAAGCCTTCTTTTCTCATCTCATCAGGTAACCAAGTAGAGAAGATTCTGTGTCATCCAATCTACTTTCCCCAGTGCCACCTTTGTGATGTGTTACAATGGTAATTTGATTGTTCTTCTACTCTTCGTTATATTTCAATGGCCTTTTCTTCCTTTGGTGATGAAGATATTTAACCTGCCTAAAAGAATGTTTAGTCTCTAACCAGTCCTGGTTTGTTGTCCACTTCCTGAGTGGCTTGCAGTCTCCTGCTGCATAATGGGGTGAGGTGTGTATCAGCCCTTCTCTCTACTTTGTGCAGGAGTTTTAACTGTATCGCTTCTTTGCATTTGATACACTTAATATGTAGTTTCAATCTTTTCCCCTATCTCTCTTTCACAACATTTATATTTAGCTCATCAGATTCATATTAGCCATCACTTAAAAAAATCTTTTCTCCTCCTCAGATGAAGATCAAATGTGCTCACTTAGGATCCTGATCAGATCTGTGCCTTAGAATTTATCAGGATACATTTTGTACTGTTCCCAATTTACAGATGAATAAAGCTAAGAATCAGAGTCAGGTACAGATTCAATGGTACTTCTCAGTTTTTCCTTCTAACTATGTTATTATTTAAGGGATAGAGATAATCTAAATCACAGCATACATAAAGGTAAAGCAATTCTAAATGGAATTTTTTAGTTAGAAATTGCAAATGTTTTGAAAAAGAGGTTTTTAAAAAAGTGAAATAGTACTCAGAAAATCAATATATAATATCCATTCCTCTCCTCAGCTTTCTGGGTATTGCAGTTTGAAAAAAGCTGCTCTATTTGTGTTTCCTGTAGTATCAGAAACAATACAAATCCACGTACGTAACAAATCATTTGTGAGATAATGACAAAGAGGTAGACAGCTTAAGAAAAACAGGAAGAATCCCTATGGTACTTTAAATATTAATCAAAACATTTTTCCTTAGGAAGACTTATGGTGAACTTGAGATTAACAGCATGAGTCATATCCAGTCCAGACCAAGCCAGGGGTAGGAGAAAGTGTCAGTTTAGAATTCATTCCACTTCAGGGAAGATGGTTGTACAATTATCACAGAAATAAATTACATAAACATAACTGAGTCGTACGATAAATCTTTACAAAAGACTTAAGTATTCCTAAATTTCATGGCATTATTATTTCACCAAATTTACTGCATTCTTGCAGGATTATTTGTCTATGTACTCAAAGGCAGTAAAAACAGCTGATAGCTTAACTATTAGGAACCCTGATTTTTGAAATCCCACTCCTTTCCCTGCTTTGGGGCTGGGGACATCTTATTTTATAAATAAGAGGTTAAGATTTATAATCTCACAGATATAAACTTCAAAAGTCAACTATGCTATTTAGCAATTGATGACTTTGGGCATTTCTACTTGATCTTGGGAAATTTCTTTGCTTCTATAAACACAGATAATATCTTCACCTTGTAGTTGCATAAAGATGACTAAAATTAAATATCATTTACAAAGCAACAAACTGGTGAACAAACTTCAAGTTTACTCATGAAAAGATTATCTATTGGTTTTCATCACTCTCAACATAGTGATCTGCTTCAGGTGATGTCTGATCCAGAGTTGAAGCAAGAGTGGAAGTGGCTCTGGACATATGCTATGCATTCTAATCTCTTTCCCTCGTTCCTGTTGCAGTCACAGCTTTTGCTTCCATTTGTCCTGTCAAAATACTCTTGCAGATCATCATATTCTTCCCTCTTCATCCGACAGGAAGTTCAGGAAAAAGAAAAAAAAGATATCTTGGGCCAGGGATTTAGCTCCATGGTGCCGCCGCCTGCCTCGCAAGTGCAAGGTCCTAAGTTTGATCGCAGGTGCAAAAAAAAGTCTTGGTTTTAGGTATATCTACCAAGGTTAAAAGATTCAAACTGACTGGATGGCGTTCTGCTGTATGCTGCCCTTAGAACCGTGGGCCACGACAGAGGGAATGCGGTTGGTTGATTTCTCAATAAACTGCTCTTAGTATCCTGCACTCTTCATCCCTGGAGCTGAGAGTTGACCACTATTATCCTAGATGTTGTGGGCTCAGAGGGAGGAATAAGTTTCTAAGAAGAAATTAGGCGAAGGAGGTCTGTTGTTCCAGGAGATAAGTTAACAAAAGAGCCCAGAGAGGGCTTAGTCTATAAACAAAATTTTACTCTCTCATATAAAGATGTTAATTCTCACTGCATGCATGACAGATCTCCACATGTGACGATATTAGATAACAACCAAACAACCCAATAAAATTCCAATCTTTACTCATAACATTTCATTCTCCCTTGTTGGTTTTACAAAAGTGATGTTATGAATTTCTTCAAACTTTTAACTAGACTTGTATTGGTTGTTTTTGTGTTTAGTAGGGTAGTTTTTATGATTATCTCCCTTAAATAATAAATATGATTAACAATAATATAATGAAAAGAAAAATGTTCTTTTCAAGTATATTTGAAATAATATATTAGCCTTGTAAATTATATTAGTTTGGATAAAGGAAGAAGAGTAAAGCAAAAAATTGCTGGGGTTCAATAGCAGGATCATGTCATAAATAATATTCAAAGGAGCGACAGTAAAATAGAGTCCACTGGGGTAGGACAATTAAATGGGAGGAAGCATCTTGTCTATATTTAGTGCCTTTAAACAAGTGAAAGTTAAATTGGTCTTACAATGATGGTGGCAAGTTGTCCTAGATCTGTCTGTTGCAGAGCTGTCACTGTTAAGTTGATTTCTCACTAAACTGCTCTTCCTAGTATTATGCAGTCCATTTTATTGCTGCTTTAGAGAAAACTTCTCCCAGTCATCTTGGATTGCACGCCATTCTAGTTGTTTTGACTTAGTGTTGAAGCTTGCATTCATATCACAAATGATACCATGTCTCAAATTTTTCTTCAACTCTTTCTATCCCCCAAAGCCAAAGTCAGTTTCTAGCAAGCTTGCTAGGATTTGGAAGTAATACAAAACAATGTGTTAAGTAACAATCTTCTAAAACCCGCTGCTTTCTGATAGAAGAGGAGGGGAAATTTTGTGGTTCTTGTTGCATGATGCTTGGGTATGCTGACTCAATAGAGAGTTGTGTAAATAAATTGGCATGAATTGACTGGTATTGGATAACAAAGTTGGCTGGAACCTTGGTTGCTGCAATATTTATGGTGTTCAAGTAGAGTTCTACCCTAAATGGAAATTCAGAAACATTATTTACACTAACACAAGAGGAAGTAGTTGAGGTATAATAGAATTAATGGGCTTTCTGGATAATATAATCCTTGAGATTGTTAAAATCTCTTACCTTTGGCAATTGGAAAGAAAGCGGGAAACATTTTGTGAACTCGAAATAGTCTTGGATGCTGGTTTTTGTTTTGGGACAACCTAGAGAATATAATCTATCCTATTTTGGCTAAACCTTAACTTCTGTGGGTAAAAATATATGGTGATTCAGGCAGAAAAGACAAATAGCAGAAAAAGATCCTGGCGTGTGATTTTCATAAAGCAGTTCCTTAAGGGACAAAGTATTTCATTAAATCCTCAGAAATGGATATTGGACCAACATAGGATAAGACATTTGGTGACCTTTGCAAGGGACACTTTGTCATTTTAACCTCTGTCCCTGCCCTGATTTCCTGGCTCTTCACAGAGGGTTGGGAACATGCCCCCTTATGCCCTCCTCTGCACTTTAAAGGGCAAGTGACAGTTAATAGTGCTTTTTGTTCAAAAGACTGTTACCAAGTCAGTTTATGTAAACAAACTTTTAACATATTTCTCAATGACTATTTTGATTTGGCAATAATTTCAGCACCAAGTTTTAAGTTTGAACCTTTAGATCTGCCAGGATTGAGCACAAGCTTGCTGGAAGAAGCTCCACTCTGTCTATGCGAAGATTTCACAGTTGCAGGTCATGGAGGAACAATTTAGAGGACTGATTTTGTTTGGTGCCATGAAGGGCGCTCTGGAGGACTGGAAGAAGGAAACTACCTCACATGGTTAAACACTGTATGCTCTGGGAGTCGTTTTTTCATTGTGATCCCACCAGGAGCAGCCTAAGTACAAGAGATAGCTCATAGTGTCATCAGTTAGTGTGAGCAAAGGGCACCAGGAAAATGGCTGAAGTTCAGTAGGAAACTCATTACCATAGTATCTTATACTTTTACAAAAGCTTGTTTCTAAATGGAGCTACTCTTTGACCATTAAGTAAAGACACTCGTGGCTTGCTGCAGCATAGCAGCATCTTTATGGCCTGGGTATCACTTTCATGTTAAAAACACCAAGTGACAAGAGCCACAGCAGCTGCCCTTGGGTCAGGGTGAGTCAGCGGCCTGAGTGTAAACAGGACTCCGCTGCGGTTCTGACCCTGGCTGCTGATTGCTCCACTGTTCTCCCACATCCTGGTCCTGTTTCCTGATACTGAAAAAAAGTCTATAAACAAGCTGTTGAGTCATCATTAAACTTTGAGCCATTAAAAATCACGTGTTTTCTTAGACATTTAATGCTGCATTCCCACTTTACCTTACTTTTTAAGAGTGACTGCTTTTAAGTCAGCTTCAGAACACGCTGGGAGACTGACCTTGTTCAGGTCAAATTGCAACAATGAGGGCTTCAGAATGAAGCCCTCTGCCCCTTCCTCCCAACCCGCCCACACCACAGAGCTGGGACAGTCACTTCCCAGCGACTCTCACCCAGCTGCTGAGGAGAAACCAGGCCCTTAGGAAGATGAAGAGGGATTCTGACATTTTACCCAGATGCTGATGAACAGCGAAGACAGAACAAATACAAATCTTCAGCCACAGATTTAAAGAAACGATATAAATATAGCACTATCTGACCTTTGGAGAGAGGAAAAAATCTGACCTTTGCAATGTTCAATTCTTACCTTTATCAGAGGCAACACCTCCTCAATATACTGTGTGTCGACACCAGTCCACATTAAATTTTCCAGCTCATATGGTAAAAATAGTTTCTGTATGTATTTGTACTGGGGATTGGATCCAGGTGTGCTCTACCACTAAACCACCCCTCCAGCCCCTTCGCATCTTTTTTATTTTCTACTTTGAGACAGGATCTCAGAAAGTCACAAAGTTGCACTGGTTGAGCTGAAACTTTCCATCTTCCTGCCTCAGGCTCCCTCAGTGTTGGAATTACAGGAGTTCATTACCACATTCATCCAGGACATAACTTTTGTAATAACCTATTTTAAATACAAGAATGTACCAACTCAAATTAAATGGTTTATTATTGTCTATTAACAGCTATATCAAATGAGCTAGCAAAAGATGTTTCTTTTCAGAAGATCTTATTTGTTGCATATGAAAAATAATTTAAATAAATCAATATATAGGTTAAAGACTGCAGAGACAAAGCTTTGTAATGTAATGGTTTAAAAATAATTTAATATATTCTTTAAAAAGAAATCAACAAAATAAAACATTTTGCAGATTCCTCATTCCTCCACCCTTCACTCTGTCTATGCAATTAATGACTCCTCTCATGCTCTTACTGCCTTGGTCTCCTCTTATACCCTCAGTAAGGAAAAGTATACAAGGGATATTTTATTTCCATATGTCATGGAATTTCATAATGCAGTTTGAAAAAATATCCTTCAAAATACATTTTTAACTTGTAGAATTGGATGAACTGTATGTATAATCATTTTAAATGACTTACCTATCTCTGTGTCCATTAAAATGTGAGCAGAACCCCTTCTTAGGTGAGTTCTAGTCTTCAAATAGAGTTTTCTACAATAAATTTTGAAAAATCAATTCAAGACTTTGGAGAACTGAAATATGATACATGTATTTTTTCCTCAATAAACACTCCTCAAAGTGAATTTTTCAAAAAACATGTTAGAAGTAATATGTAACTCTAAATCTCAAAAAGCCTGACTATCCTAAACTGTGCTTATGAAGTACCAAACACCAATTTAGTTAACCCTGCTTCATGTAATTATTTAATCTCAGAAAAAGGAGTTCATTTGCACCTCACTCTGCAAATGTCACTCAGTTATATACCTAACAGGTAGTATGAACAGTTGTATTATAGCAACAACAACTTTAGGGGCTGGGGCTGTAACTCAGCAGTATAAGATGTGCCTAGCATGTTTCAAACTCTGGATTTAATTCCCATTACACACAAGCACACACACACACACACACATATCTGAAAACACTTTAATGGTCAGATAGTGTCCCTATACCAAATTGCTCTGTCTAGTAAAACAAAGTGGGATTTACCCTGGGCTTTATTTTTACTGTGGATCCTAACTAGAAATGAAGAAAGAATAGGCTTTCGGGAAGAAATCACTGGATGTGAAGAGGTTAGAATTCATCATGCACCTGACATGGGAAGCACATTTGCCTAGTGAGTACCATTTGGCTGCATTCCTCCCCATTTCTGCATCTTTTCCCCTCAGTTCATTCCCTCCTTCATTCCCATCTGCGTCCCTGTAGACTTGTGGGCTTTTCCTGTGCATAATGGAATACAACTGTTTATCACCAGCTCAAAGCTTTTTACATTTAGCAGGATTTTCAGTGCCTTTCTTCATAAAGGAGCCAGGACTACTGTTTCAACACATGTATTCAATCTGCATTGTTACCAGTGGTCTACACGTGCGGTTAGGCTAAGTAAGTAGCTCAGTTTTGTAGCAAAAGTGCCTTTAAAGGCTTGAAGGTGAAGAAAAATGTGAGAAAATTTAGTGTTATTTTACAGCAGCAATTTTTGAAGAAATAGGTATTAATAGGGAAAGGAAGTAGAACAAGATGAATATTACAATCACTGTTTAAAGACAAACATTTTTTCTTTTGTGCACTTCACAGTAAATATCATTTCACAATAGCATCTTTAAATTACGAACCCTTTAATGCAGAATTCTTGCTCATTGTAGTGTGACCCTTTGCCTTTGGTATCTCTCACATCCACTGTCTTTCTCCCTTCCCTGTCACTGCCCAGCACTTGCTTCTTTCTTCAAGAGTGGAAGGGATTAATGATGAATCTAGGCAGAACAAGTGATATGAAAGCACTTCTAGCCAATAAAAGTTGCAAGGTCATTATTAATAGGGAAGCTACTAGGAGCTTGTTAGTAGGGAGCCTTGGCGCTCACAATATATACAACTGGAAAAAGTGATAGTCGGATCTGTAGATGAGGGGTGTTTGGGCAGAGATGTAATGTTCGGATTCGTGTGTTCATGGACCCTCCACCCCAGATGGCCCAGTTTTACCCACAGCAGAGGCGGTATGCTGCTGAGAGAGAGCCTGTTCATTTTCCACTTGAATGGAATCTAAAAGCACAGAACTCTCACAAGAAACTTGGGTCTCACAAGGTTTTAAACCAAATTTTGCAGATTCAGGAGTGAAGTCAACTGAACTTGATAAAATCGTGTGCTTTGGTCCTTCCACCCCCAATATCTACAAGTGAACCATCTGTGCTATTCTATCAAGTATAGGGAGAGAATCATGTCTTATCTGACCTATCCCAGATCTTCCTAGTTAGCAATAACCATAAGTAAAACCATTTAAAAATACATTCTGCTGAAGGTGTAAAATGTCTTTCTCCTTCCCTACTTATTCTTACCTTCTCTGACCTCATAGACTCTGCTTAGTCCTTGATAAGTAAGGATCCTCTTTCTCACTACTCCCAGGAACTGTATTAAACACACATGACTCCTTTGTGGTTACTTAAATTCCATTAGATTTCTTTTTCTTTGTCTTTAAGATGTCTGATTAAATATTTAAATTTTGTACTTTTCCTGAAATTATTCATGCATTTTTGTCTCAGCCAAAATACTAGTTATTCAGAGTTAGACACTCTAAGGACTGAGACATTTCTTGTCTCCTGTTCCATTTGGAATTTGCTGTGATATAAGCGTTGTGTTGGGCAGATCAAAATGTTTAATATATTTAGTTATATTTAACATGTCCCAGTCTTCCTCTCAGCCTTTCTTATCTTTTCCCTCTCCACAGCACTTACTGTACTATGTAAATGTGGTTCAGTAAATAAAATAGTGCTAGCTATGTACCTGCCATTGAGTTAAGTCTTAACGTGTACTAAATCAGCTAATCTCCAAATAACGCAACACAAGTACCATCTTCTATGGGGAATTTAAGTTCTTTGACTGAGGTCACAAGCTAGGGAGTGGCAAAAATTCTATCAAGCAGCTAAGCTATAGAATTTGTGTCCTTAACCACTTTCCTATGCTGTCTCTCCAGCCTCATAATTTGCTTAAGGAATCATTTATTTTAGGCTGTTATAATGGTCCTGGGAGGGTTTCTGAAAAACCTGTCACAGGTGTGTACAATCTTATGCTCTCTTCATTGGCTAATGCACTTGAGCTACTTCTCTGTCAGGGTAATATCTTACAATGATCAAGTGCTGAAGAAAAATTTTTGCCCACACACAATCCCTTGTAAAAATGCATGTACCAACTCTATACAAAGAGTGCAGTCAGATTTATTTTTTTCTAGATCATTTTAGATAATTATCAATATCATCAAGATGAGAAATAAATTGACTCAAAAAATGGTTTGTATTGAAAAGAAAGGGGAAAATAAATTTGAACTGTATAATCTTCATTCAAATACTTCCTGAGGATTTTGTTGTTATTGAACTGATGCGGAAGAAGCAAAAAATTTCAAGTACAAAGGCTGAAATTATAGTTCTGATTTTTTCTTGATTAGTAAAGATAATAAATTACTAATTGATGTGCTAGGATTTCATGGTGGAAACTTGCTATTGATCTGTTGGTTGAGTCTCCCACCTGGTGGCTGAATTTTTCTTGAATGCAGCTGCAGTAAGCATCGGCAACAAATAGGTTTTTATAGACCTAAAGGACTTCTGAATAAGTTCTCTTTTATTGGAAATTTATTTGCAGAAATATTCAATGTTTTTCTTATCTTGCAATCTTGTGTATAATTGCTTCCTAGGTAAATGTTTAAATAAAAATATCACAGTAAGGGCTCGGGATATAGCTCAGTGTTTCTTGTGCCTGCCTGGCAAGTGCAAGGTTCTGAGTTTGATCACTGGTACCAAAAAAACCCACAAAAAAACACAGTAAAAGGCATGTTGCCAGCCATCTCTCTTGAAAGCACTGTGGCATGCTCTGAACACACTTACTCCGTCATTCTTGCCACTTTCTGAAGCAATCCTGAAGTCCCCTTTCATGACTGTCCTTAGTTGCACTGCTATGTCTGCCCAGATGTCCTGGATGTATTAAAAATATTTACATTTCATGGTAACTTTGACTTTTGGGAAGAACCAGAAGCCACACGGTGTCAGGTCTGGTGAATAAGGCAGATGAAGACACATTGTACTTTAAAAGTCTTTGTATTGGTACATGTTTAGAATATGTAAAAAATTCCATTCATTTTGTTGAATCGGTACATATACATATCTCATCTTTATTTTACTCACCCCTGCCTTTCCATCCTCAAAGAGCCATCCCATCTCCATATAAACTAATCCCTGTTTCCAACCATTTCTCTTTCTTTCTTTCTTTCTTTCTTTCTTTCTTTCTTTCTTTCTTTCTTTCTTTCTTTCTTTCTTTCTTTTCTCTTCATTTTATATTTAAATTATTTATAATTTGCATCTCTCATACAATATAAACCAATTTTAGCCTTTTGTGTTTGATTTATGTCACTTTGTATTATATTCTCAGAGTCCATCCATGTTCTTAAAAATGACTCAAATTTATTCTTTTTTATTGCTGAATATAGCATAATGTTTTTATGAGCTGGCTTTTCCACTGGATGGCACTTGGCAGCAGCATTTGCTGCATTTTAAAAAAATCAACACATAAAAACACTCAGGAAAGTGGACTTGCAGAACTGCTTCACAAAGTGGCAATGATAGGAGAACTGTGTTCAAAGCAAGGGGGGATTAGGAGGGGAAATTGTAACAATGTGTCTTTTACAGTAATACTTTTAAAAAATTTAAACATTAACTATATATTTTGATCACACCTTTTACATTAACTGCATTACTGAACTTCTTTCGTAAATGTTTCTCTATTTGTAGTGTGGGACCCACTCATCAACTGAATAGTTTGGAAAATGTAGATTTCTAAACCTTGTCCTAGTTCTATTATTAGACTCCTCTGACATAGGACTCAAGAATTTATATTTTTAAATGAATGTTCCAGGTAGATTTTGCTTGCTAACCACTAAAGGGCTAGAGAAAAAGGCTCTTATCTTGGTTTATTTTAATGCTGTTATTAATGTTAATCTGAGGTAGAGGAGAACTTTAAAATGCCTAATAAATAGAAACTATCACAGAAGCATTAATAAAGAGGTTTTGTCTTTTGAAAAGAGATCTTATAGACAACACCATTTTCTGTACTTTCCCACAGGCATCAAAACTGCCCTGTCTTTAATAATTATTTTGACTGCTTCTTCCAAGGGTTTCAGAGGTAGGTATTAAAGTGCGTGTTGTGTAGAAAGAATATATAGACAATAAAAGACAAACTATAAAGTTTATCTCCATGAATAATCTTTCTTTGTTTGAAACAAATAATATGTTCTTTTTTAATCAGGCCCATACTTTGTAGGGGCTGGAACTAACCTGTTGAACCCGGCATGCAATTTAGAAGGCAAATCCAAATGTTTGGGAGGTCTGCCCATCAAAAACTCTGACTGCATAAGCAGACAGGTTTTCCTTCTTTTTCTTTCACTGAACCTGGGACCTGAGCTATACTTTTCTCAGCTGGAAGTCTCTCTTTCTTGGTTTTGTGATTCATCTCTAAACTGCAGATACTTTTAGGTGTCGAAAACATTCATATCGATTTAAATTAAAGGGTTGGCTCTTCCATTCCCTTCTACTTGTCTCGTCAAATAATGAAAAAAAAAATTGAGCAAAGATGCTTTGCCTTTTACAACAATAATAAAATAACAGAAAACTATTAGCCCACAAAGTTACATGTTTTTTTCTTTATTACCATTACTTGCAATTTGAACTAAAACATTCCTTGAAGGATCTGCCAAGTAATTTTTAAGGCATCTCGGTTAATCCCTCTCCACTGGAGGTAGCCAATTCTAACTGGTCTCTGACAGTAAGCATTCCCATCAGATCTCACCTTTTCACTCCAATGTTGCTTTTACTGTTTTATTGATAGAATGGAAAACAATAAACTTCAGGGACAAGGTATTTGAAATGAAAATTTCAGAAGATCAGTAATTCCAAAACTATATTGTGGTCAAGACTTAAGAAATGAGTGAACTACAAGATTATTTTGTGGTTGTTTTCAACTATAATTTCATGCCTAGATAGTTTAAAGAAAAACAATATGATAAGATGAAACTAGGTTACTGAGGATCTTCTGGAAGTAGGGCACATGTAGTAGGGCACAATGTCTACATCTCAGATTAAATGAGTTTCCAAGCTAGTTCTTTATTTGTTATGTGTTTGGATGCATTAGTTGTTTCCTTATGTACAGAACAGGAATGACTAGAGTACTAATTAGTGTCTGTAAGTATTACATGATACAATGAATATGTAACTCAGCAAGTTTCTTAACATGTTCTAAGTTGTCAGTATTAATTATTTTTAATTATTAGTAAAAGAATTAAGGCAATATTTAAGATGAGTTTAGGATTGTATCTCATTTCTTTTGGCTTTGGTTTTCTTCAGTTATACATTGCTTCCAAATTCTTTTGCACACCTTTATTTCTGTGATTAAAATACCTTTTAAATATTGTTTAGTAACATCCTTTATAAGAAATATTTGATGAGACATGGAGGGCAAAGATTAGACAATAGAAAAATTACATTCTTAGGTATTTGAACTCTGAAATCAATACATAATATATGACAATAGAGAAATCTATCTAGAGCTATCTTGAAAGGTGTGTAAGTCAGCAATATTCAACACCTAATTTAGTATAGTCAGTCCTTGGTAATCAGCTATTTTGAATTCATCAAATTTGGTACTCAATGCATTTTGATGTGGTAATTTTGTCCCAGGACTCATCATTTATTTGGTACTCCACCTGCAAACTAGAACTTGTTGGTGTCAATTGCCTTGAGACTCACTAACTTTTCCAGACAGAATAATTTGTCTAGCACTTGTCAGCATTTGTTTAGCATTCATCTCAGAAACAATTAACAATGTGCACCAAGGTACCGCTGTAGTTCTCAAAAGGGAGCCATTCTTCCCCTGAAACAGCATTCGGCCATATCTGGAGACATTTTGTTTCTCACAACTTGGGATAGTTATTGGCATCAAATAGGCAGAGATCAGAGATCCTGGTCAACACTCTAGAATGCATAGGAAGCCCCCACAGCAAATTCAGTTCCAGCTCAAAATAGCAATGGTGCCAACATTGAGAATGTTTGCCCTAACCTGATAAAAGTAAAAATATACCCAAGGAAAGAATACAATTTTCAAAGGGGTCATTCATAAGTCTTAGAAGTAGAGAGAAAGAGAATCACAAAGACCAATATTTTGTGTCCAGTCATTGTCTTTCTAGGAGATGTGACTGCCAGGCCAACATGACTGTTATAGTTTAGACCTAGAATGTCCCGAGAAACCTCATGTGTTCAGAGCTTTTGGAAGGTAATTAGATCACAGGGGCACTGTACTCATCAGGAGTTCAATCCACTGATGTCTTCATAGCTGATTGTTTTGTTGGGAGGTAGGGCCTGGAAGGAAGAAGTGGTCACTGATAGCATGATCTGGAATAGTATATCTCCCATTCTGGATCCTGTCTTCATTCTCTGCTTCCTGACCACCATGATGTGAGCAGCTTTCTTTTGTGCCAGGCCCACCACTATGCAATTGCTCTTTTGAAGACTGGTATCCATGGGCTGAAACTTCTGAAACTGTGAGTCAAAGTAAACCTCTCCTTCTTTAAGTTTTTTGGTATCAGATATTTTGTCTCAGTGACAAAAAGATAACTAAAACATTGACTTTTGGTCATTCCCAGAAACCAGTCTGTGTGAAAGGAGACACTGAAACCCTAAATGAAACCCCTTTTCTAAATTCATACTCATTGATTAATCTAAAAAGTGGGCATCTTTTGTACTTTCTATTGGAAAAAGTGACTCAAAATTTTGTTCCACCTAACAAATGAGACTGTGTAATGTAGACTGTCATTTGGACTATGATAAAATCAATTTTCCTAACTTACAAATGTGAAGGGTACACTCCTAGGCAACAGTCAACTGACCAAGGTAAATGCTAACTTGTATTCAACATGGGAAGGTGTTTAATTTATAGTTCAATTTCTGTAAGAGATATATGCTCTTCAGATTATCTATTTCTTTGTGAGTAAATTTAAATAGTTTCTGTATTTAAAGGAATTACATCGTCATCGAAGATACAAAATGAATGGGCAGAAATTTATGCAAAATATTTCTTAAGTATTTTCTTCATATCTCAGGATACTGTAGTGATATCACCTTTGATATTACCTATATTTTAAACTTTTTCTTTCTTTTTGTTGATTATACTGTCTAGAATTTATCAGTTTTACTGATTTTCTCAAAAAAACTTTTGGTTCCACAATTTTCTCTATTGGTTCTATCTTTCTCTCTTTCTACAAACAATTCATTGATTTCCTTACTGACTTTTATTTCCTTTTTCCTTCTTACCTTGAATTTAATTTGTCACTCTTTCTCTTGCATTTTAAAGTAAAATCTGAAATTATTAATTTGATATAGTTCCTCAGTTACCATATAAAATTTCCCTATGTACCACATTAGCAACCATAATGCTGCTGTATTGTGATTTCATTTTCATTCTGGCAAAATATTTTTCATTTTTTTTTTTTTTTACTTTTTTGACTGCTTAGAAGGCATTCAATTTGTAAATGTTTGCTGACTTATCAGAGATCTTTCTAGTTTTTCATTCCTAAAATAATTATTTTTTATATTCATAGAACATTATTTGGATGACTTATATTTATTAAAACTTTTCTTATGGACTCAGTTATTGCCTAACTAGGTAAAGGTTGTTGGAAAATTTTACCTAGTTGGAAGTTATGTTGGAAAATAATGTTTATTTTTTGATTGCTGGATGTGGTATTCTATAAAAGCCAATTGGTTTAGATGGTAAATAATTTTGGCCACTGGGCAAAAACATATTAAGGCATATTTTAAATTATACGTTATTTTATATGTTATCATCTAGAAATATTTCTAGCTTTCTCCAGTAAATTTCTTCTTTTTTATTATTCTAAATTTTGGAGACTTTTAGTCTTAAGATTTCCTTAAGTCTTTAATTAAGAGTTAACCATTTTAAGAAGCTTTTCTTGATTTCTTCTAGAGAACTATTAGTAAACTATAGTTTATATTGGTAGTATATTCATTGATATGTTTCTTTTCATGTTCTATTGCATGTAAAGATCAGTTCTTTTCTATTTTCATATTCTCAAAAGCTAATAGAGAATTTGGAATACAGGATATCTTCAAAATTTTTTCAGAGTAATAGTGTTATTGTTTGCACCCTTGACATTTTTGATTATATTCAATCCCACTTGGACAAAAGTTCACTTTTTTTGGAGTAACTGAAGTCATCCTAAAAGATTTCAAACTAGTGACAATCCAGCATCACATTGAACAACTCTCATCATTCAAACATTGTCCTTTCTGGTACTAACTCAGTCTGTGTTTGAAGAGTTCCATTAAAAATTCTTTCTTATTTTATAGTGAAACCTGCCTTACTGCTTATTTTATTTAGAAAAAAGTGCATCGTTGTGTTTATTCTTTCTTGGTTCTCTTTAGCCATTCTTTGTTATGCTAAGTATCTCTAATTTCTTTATCTATTACTTTTATGTGAAATAGTTTAGTGACTATGTACCATGGTAGTTATTTTAGACCATGTGTATACATAATGTTATAGGTTGTCAATGTACATTTCATGATATACAGAAATATAAGCAATTTTCCAGCTGTTTCCATTGTATCCATAAGTTTTCTTATTCTGAACATAACATTTTCGGTGCACAATTATAGAAAGAACCAAATGTGAGAGAAATGCAGAAACTAGAGGTTGTCTACTTCTCAAGCTCTTATCAGGGCTATTATACATAACTGTGTATGCTGCTCACTGCTCAAAGATTTCTATATAGAATAAGAAGCAGAAGATAAAAATCTCATATTTCCACTCTGTTATCCGAGAATTTTGAGTTCATGTTTGTCTGTGTTGCACAAGAAGTTTTGTTCATTTAATCCAAGCTGAGTGCCCGGTTTTTATTGATCTAGCAAGGCACTTTGTCTAATTATCACCCGAGTGTTGTAATATAGTGACAGTCTTCTTCTCATCCATATCTCATATTAGAGAAAAATTGCCTAAAGTGGGTAAACCACTACACCCAAGCCATACAATTAGTGATGTAAACATAAAATGTACCTAGGAGGAGTACATTCTGAATGAAATCACTCATTTGGATATTTACCTCTACCTGCTCATTGTTTACATTTAGCCATATGTGTCCCAAATGTTACCCAACCAAAACTTCCCGAACTTAGATTTTGTTACCTATGATACACATTTAATGAAGTAAAAGAAACTCCAATCCCCACAACCTGAACATGAAGTTGTCAGATGAGGAAGTATAGAACACAGATATTACTAGAATAAAGGGTACACATGATGACTTGAGACAGTTTGATTCATTGTTGTGGTTAAATTCATATTTCATTTCTGGACAGCTTCACCATTGCTAGGTTACTGAAGACAAATCATATACTGTAATGATTCTTACCACAAGGTTTATAGAAGTAACAGAATAAAAGCAGACATCACATCATACTCAACCAAGAAGTTACAAAATGAAAAGTATTAAAAATTAATTTTCTGAATTCCACTGTATTTGCCATATTAGCTTTATGCATTACTTCATTTTCTTTCTGCTATAAAATTCATTAATTTTAATCCAGGATTAACAGAATAAGAAGAGGAGAATTGGTTTTCTGTAGGATATTCCATTGTCAAAGTATCCTAATGTGTGTTATAAATAATGAATGAGATAGTGTTAGAGTAGGGACTCTGTAGGCAAACAGAGTAGCCATTGTACAAACTGGTGATAACTCTATAAAAAGGCAAATACTAAAATGAAAATCCTTTTATATCCTGTCTTTTGTTTCTCTAAGTTTTGGTGAAATTTTAAGTAAGTTATTATCTGGATGTAAATCTTACATTGAGAGAGAAAGAGACAGACAGAGAGAGAGAGAGAGAGAGAGAGAAAGAGAGAGAGAGAGACACCTGGGAATGGCTAATACAAAATTCTTTAATTAATGTTGTATTTGGAGATCACAACAATAATTCATTAGCCTAAGTAAAGCTATTAGAATGGTTTACTTCTAAAACTTGTCCTTTTATAAGCAGTTTGGGCAGAGGTTGGAACCTCTACCAAGCAATGAAAGGCAGTTCAAGTTCACTGAAAGGAGTGATGCATATAGTAAATCAAGGTGAATTTACCCCCTCCTCAGATTTTTTGAAGCTGAAGGAAAATGCAAATCTAACCAAATGGATGACTCTGTGAGTGACAATTTCCCACTTACTTACTTTATTATGTTTCTCTTTGGCTGTAATAAAGATGCAGTGATTGATAGGACTGTGGCAGTATTTTAAACACTATGATGAATGAAGGATCCACAGGTGAACTTGGGAGAAGTCATTTCATTTAGCCTAAATCCTCCAAAACCACTTTATTATTTTGGGAGGAATTCTACTAAAGGAGTTTAATTTGCCACTTCTATTGAAAAAAAAAAAAACTCAACTGCAAAGTTACTCTTTCAAAGCAGAAAAATACAACATATTGAGGTAAAGTTAGGTAGGGGAATGTTTCCCACATTTTTATATGTAAAGCTTAAAAGGATAACGTGTTAAGATCCACTTTATCGCCCAGAGGTCCTATTAGCATGTGAATCCAGGGGAATACAAGCCACATAGATTGAACTGAAAGGGTACAATCCAGATTGAGGTGGGCTTGGCTGACATGCAAGTATTTGGAAGCACAGGTAGTCTAAGGATTATGCATGGCAGAAGAGAGGTCCCAAAATGGATTATAAAGGAGCCATCGCAGAAGATGCATCCAAGAGACAAATGAGAAGTCAAGAAGATGGTGGGTAAGAATTCCAAAACTGAGATAATTAAAATCAGACTAGGAGACAGTCTAGGAGGCAGAAAGCGAAATTACAAGTAAAAGATGTTGTCTGAGTGAGTTAGGTACAGTGACGGTGTAGGCTGAGCAGGACAGTTTTTCTGTAATGGACCAGTGAGTAAATATTTTACACCTTCTGGTCCATTTTGTGTTCGTGGCACCTACTCAACTCTTTGTAGCATGAAAGAAGCTACAGAGAAATAAATGAATGAATGTGGCTGTGTTGCTATGACAATCTACTTGCATAAACAGATGATAGTTTGTATTTGGCCCATGGTTTATCAATTAATAGATTCTGATATGTACATAGTGCTTGTTTAAAGGAATCTATAGCTGGTCAGGAATCACTGTGTAAGAACATGGGCCACTAACCCATGTGTGGTATATATAGGTCCCTGGAACCCAGGTCTTCTTAATAGGAGGCAGGGCTGCTGAAAGACCGATTTTCAGAGTGGTCACTGGTACAATCTTAGGGCACTGGAGTTGAGGAACAAAAACAAAAGATAAGGAATTTGAAGAGCAGTAACAGAAAAATGTAGACTTTTTTCTTCATCTTATGATCATTTAGCCTGACAGGCACTAGGAACTTTTGTTTTTCCTTTGGACACACACACACTCACACACACAAACACACACACACACACTGACTTTTTTCCATTCTAGAGGCTGACATTCTGTTTCTTTATATTTTAAGTTCAGATAGTTGCATGCCTTTCCCTTTAGGTTAGGATATTTCATAGAGTGAGCTGCTAACATATTCCTCAAAAGATGCATTTTACTGGTATTACAAGAAAGGGCATCTGATGAAATTGTGATATATATACGAGTGACTATTTCAAGTAATGTATTGCCTGACTGAAAATATAATCAATGTGCATGCTCATGTGTGTTTATGGGATATAAAAGTACACAAGGAAACTTCATCAGTCAGGGAAACAAATGAGCGCTCTGAGAATGAAGGGAAAACAAGGACCATTAGTAAACTCATCAGTCTGTATTTGAGCCTTAAAACAAACTCCAGATGAAGGAATAGCCAAATACATTTTTTCAAGGCCTACAGGCAAAGCATTTTTATGTTGAGATTTTTTCAAAAATGTCAACTTTGAGTTATTGTTAAAATATTTTGAATCTCTAAGAGGTCTTGTAGATATTTGTGTTTTGCTTATTAAAAAGTATGCATACCATCATTTAATGCTTTGAGCTAATTTTTAGTGGTATTTGTTTTGTGACTTGTACACTTACACAGAACTATAATATTTAGGGGTTAGCAATAAATGTAGGCCTTAAGATCTCCCTCACAATTTATGTAGTCACCTAGAAAGAGAATTTGCTTTAGTATATTGACACTCTCATTTATTACATTTATATAACTTAATTTAAATGAATCAACACTGCCATTACAATCATCATCATCACTATTTATCATGGTAGACATGAATACAGCACCTCCATATATTATGCCTCTTAGTAATTACAACAATCCAGGGAAACAGATGAGAACATGTGGTTCAGAGAGATTAAGAATCTTGTCCATGATCACCAGTTGGTATGTGTGCGGAGCTAGGATTTGAAACCAATTCAAGCACATCCCATGCCATTAAATATAGTATAAATAGTTTACATATAGTATATAAAATAACTAATTATAACATAGTAATATTAACACTAATTGCTATCTATTATTAAGCAATTATTTGTTGAGATAGTTTGAGTCTGATCTTTTTCTACTATAATGCAATCTGTATTACAAATGAGCTCCATATTCATGCTTCTGAGTTTCACAACTACCTTCATAAATATCAGCCACCATTGCATTGTTTAGCACAGTACAAAATGCTCCTTTCTTGGCAGCTAAGTCCTTTTTGCCCTACCTTATTTTGCTTTCCAGACAGGAAAATATAGATATGCTTTTAGTGAACACGGTGCCATGTTTCTTGGAAGATTTTGTCTTCATTTACTCTTTACCTTTTATAAGGAAAGATTACATGTTCCTATGTTTCTATGAATATGAATCTTTTATGTTCATTCTTTCACTTGTTGTTTAATATTTTCTGAGTATATATGATGTACTAGGTGCTATTCTATGGTCAAATTGAACAATGAACATACAGGATGAAGCCCATACTTTTATAAAGTTATTATTTCAGTGCATAGCAAGAGACAACAAATGAGTAAACAGATAAACCCATAATATTTTAGGGATAACAAATACTACAAAAAAACAAAATGAACAAGAAGTAGAAGTTGGCAAGGCAAGGTAGAGGTGAAATATTTTGGCTATCTTGCTCCAAACTCTTAATTTGTGGATACAACATCTTGTTTACATGGACTCTAGGTAAATATGAATTACCTTATCTGTGATTCTCCAATATCTTCTTAAATATGCATTTCTTTCTTATAACCTTGACAGTCCCATGACTCCGTAGCATGTTTACTTTGAAATGCTGAGAATGAATTGATTTAAGATGGAGCTGAATACAGAGAGGAAGGACAGAAAAATTTCAGTGTCCTGTAGCTGTCCACAGAAACATGCTTTTAATGATTTTTCCATGCTCATGCAAAATAAGCATCCAGGACTTCAGGTTTTCTCATCCACAAGGTACACCATTGAAAGCCTGCATTCCCACACAAGGAGAATCTATGGCTAGTGATTTTCTTGTGTGAGTCTGAGTGTGTGTGTGTGTGTGTGTGTGTCTGTGTGTGTGTATGTCTGCATATGTATTATGTAACCGTGGGAATACAGCTGGAATATAGATTTGGCCCTACATTCAGAAGGGAGCACTCAGATTGTTTTCAGGTTATTGATTTTAAA
Organism: Heterocephalus glaber; assembly: GCF_000247695.1. Next base: position 18,112,962 of record NW_004624742.1, on the reverse strand, counting down.
GATGGCAAGAATTTTGGACAGTTATATTCTTGAGCTCTTAAATGAGAGACTTGCTATGAGGAAAATGGATTCAATAGAATCTGAGCAGGTTTAGAGATTGGTGGAAAAGTATTTGGAAAACCATGAACCAGGGAACATGGAGGTACACCAGGCCAACTGGGGGGGGGCTGTTTATGGGGTGTCATTAATGTGCAAGAATCTGTGGGCACAGGATCTAGAGGCAACATTCACTATAATGATTCCCAGACATGAAATCACTCCAGCCCAGGTGCAAAACCAACATTCCTTAACAAATCTATCAAGGAACTCCAGATGTTTGTATTGAGGGTCACTTATAATTAATATAACTTTTCCAGTTTTTCGCAGCCTCAGTCTTCATATGGGTCTGTTTCAAAGGAACTAAAAAGAACTAGGTTTTCCTGTCTCTTCTACAACACAAATAGCTTGTATCTGTGTTAATTTAAATTATCTAATAAAGCAGAGATAATTACTTGAAGTTTTTATGTTAACTTCTTTTTTTGTTTAAGTTAAAATCATGAGGTGCAAATTAACTTGCATTCAGAAAAAAAAACTCATAAGATTTCATAAGGGAATGAATTTCATAGGAGAAGGACAGAAAGGAATTTATAAAGGATCCAGAGCTCTGAGGATGTTAAATTGCTATAATATGAAAAATTAATAGTAGTAACTAAAGAACATTATTTTAAAATACTCAGGATATTAATTTTTAAAAACTCTCATTCCTGAAATATTTGGAGAAAAATGTTTAATGCATAAAGTAAGCAGGGATACATTTGTTCTTATTTTGAATGTTCTCCCATGGAGATTTGGCCTATCTTTTATACATACAAATATAAGCTGCTAGGAATCCCCAGGCATTAAAGAGGATTTGAGTAAACTTCAACATAGGGGTAAAACTCATAAACATAAGATATTGAAAGTCTTAAAAATATATTATCAGAGTTCAATGTGGAAAAAATTTGAAATAATATATTACAATTTTTCATGAAATCCTGAAATGAAGATAATTATTTATAAAGTAATGAGATATGCAGAAAATTAGAAAGCCCTAAAAGGGAGGTTAATAATTATTATAAAACACATACACATGTGTGCATTCACACACACACTCATACACATCACATTATTGCCATGTTCAGAGAAAGTGTGGGAGAAAAGCCATTCGCAATGTAAAATTCAGGTCATGTTTATGGAAATAGAGAGATAAAAATTTAATTACAAAGAATTTTTTTATTTAAGAAAGTTAAATTTGAAAGATGTAAACTAAAAGTTATAATAGAATACTATTGGAAAAGTTATAATCTTTAAATTTTGCTTTGGAAATTTCTTCAATAGAATAGACATGACTAATGTATAGATATGAAAACCTTCATTCTTCTGAATTTTAAGTAAATTTCTACATTAAATAAGATCTGTTCCACTTAAAAAATTTTTCTGAGTAACTAAATGAATATGAATATTGAAATTGCAAACAATATATCATATATTTTGATTAAAGACAACATTTATTGTTTTAAACTTAAAAGATGGAAAAGAATGCCTATGATTTACTGTAAATTGTATTAGTGCTTATTATCCTCCTTCCTTGATTTGTCAATTCTTATTTAAAGTCTTTGTTAACATTAAAAGCCATTTAGCATCTAATTTCAATATTAAAACATACCTACAATTCTGAGCCCTGCTCTAATTTGGGGTGAACGAGGACTCACAAATGCCCAGCTGGCTAGTGTAAAAGATTGATGATGAGGGAGTAACGGGGTGCAGAGTTTGATATATTGCCTGTGTTTCTGCTTTGTGGCTGTCAAGAACCATGTTCTGTGGAAGATGTAATATTGAAGTAAAGTTTAGGCACAACTATAAAGTTGGGAAAATGAAAGAGGTACAGACAGCAATTCTAAGAGAGGATAGTAGTAAACCTAGGAGCAGCTGATAGCTTCTTTTCTCTCATGTTGACTATATATTCCCCTTGTTTCAAAACGTCAGTGGAATAAATTAGTTATTCCAGTATTAATTGAGCATCTAGGCAGGATATATTTAGCATAGTACTATGTCTATTAAGTTCTATAGTCTATTAAGTTCTGCCCCTATTATCAAGGAAATCAGATACTGAATGGAAAGGATAAATGAAGATAAAATTGTTAGAGTAATAAAAGCAATGTACAACTGAATCACAACTAAAGGCATGTACCTTAGTGGAAGGAAGCTTTACTAGAGTACAAGAAGATGTTTTTCCTTATGCTTTTGTGGGTAGAAGGTGTTCTTCCTTTCCCAGCCTTGATGTTTTGTTGTATACCCTGCTGATTTAGAATATGAGAAACATGTACTGTGTTCAGAAATCAACTTGTTGTCTTGACCGGAGAACAATGTTTTTCTCTCTCACTTAGTCCCTTTGCTGTTTACTTCTTCGTTTGCTGCTGAACTCTTCACAATGCTTTTATCAAATAGTCTTGTTTGGATTAGGATTCTTGTCACAGAGATGGACCACGTGATAGTTCATGATCTTTCTATGTGAGCCACTGTTAGAAAACAAAGCTAAGCCATAAACATGATGATTGCACTTGAAACAATTTGCCACGTCTTCTGGAACAGAACCTGTGATGTAGTAACTGAGTCTTTACTTTAAATCTGTTGACTATGTTTGTTTTACCCCTAAAACAATAATAAAATAATTGCTATTTGTATTAAAAGGAAACTGAGATGGGGGGAGTGGGGAGGGGAAAGAGACATTTAAAATTAAGATGTGTTATGTACATGTACCAACTCCCCATGAGGAATGTAATCATTATGTACTGCAAACATGTACTAATAAAACAATTAAAAGAAAAACACAAAAGCCAAATATAGAAAGATGTTCAATCCCTTCATTGGCTAACAGGCCTATCTTCTTAGGTTACCTTTTGCAGTTAGGTATAGACATAATGAAAATACAATTGGAGGCATTGGCATTAAATAATTCAATAACATTCCTTAGAAAAAGTATCAACCTTTTTTTGTCAATCAATTGCCAGGCTAAATATAATTTGAGAAGCCTAGAGAAGTTAAATTATGAACATCAAAAGGCACAATTTGACATTACTTTATAATCCTTTGGGTTCTGGTAAAGTTGAGTCATCATTGGCCCTGGGTGATGGATATCAATGACCCCAGTGGAAATTGTTATATGTTGAACAAATAGGTAAGACTTATATCTTCTGGTGGATGTGATAATTGAACTGAGGTCAATCCCTTGAGCAAAAAGATTAGATAGGTTAGAACTAATCATGTAGAAAACTCTATTTTCCAGTTTACTCCAATTTAACTCTAGGGACATAAAACTTCAATTTACTAGTTGAGCAAAGGTCATGGGGTGACATGCAAGTAATGTTACAGTCAGATTTCAAGGTGTTCAGAGTGGATATCATTTATAATCCAAAAGCTCGGGGTTAGAGTGGGATAATTTAAAGTACTCAAATTGGTACCCAAGTAAAATCCAGCTTGGAAAAATCAGTTTCTTTGATGAGAGGTCTGCTAATAAGAATGATGCACTGGAGATTGGTAGAATATCACAACTGTGATAACTGAAGTTGATATCTTCCTGTTTGTTATCAAGGTTAATCATTATTTTTAAACAGTTAATCGAAATTAAACATAATTATTTATACATGGATTTTCTTTCAAATGTCTCTCATCTGTTTATCACTTATTCATTTTTTCATTCAAATATGCTCATTGAGTTTTAATTATGGAAACAAGAGCTGGAGGGGCATGCATGGAAAGAGAGATTTAGACTCAGACCTTTTGTAATTCATATTCAAGAAGAACACACAGACAAAACAATTACACAAATAGTTACTGAATTACAGTTTTGACAAAGGTGCTAAAGAGCAGTTGAAGGGCCAGGACAGTCACTAGGTAATCATCTAAACATCTAGGAGCATCTAAGATTCAAAAAGTTTTCCTTGAAATACTGAATTCTCCTGATCCCCAAAGGATGAATAGGCATGGATAATAAGGGTGTAGAAGTAAATGGGAAAAAGCACTGTGGGCGAAAAAGCAGCTCTGTACAAATCCCTTGAAACAGATTCCTTGAGAAAGCCAGAGTTTCAGGAGGTGGGGTGAATAGAGATAATGGAACATGATGGCTTGCTTATGGAACCCACCATGTTGTATGTCCTGTTCATATGCCAAGATCACGGTTTCCATTTTAAGAAAAATAAGACATACAATATTTTCAGAAGATGAACATAGTCATTTTTCATTTTTAAAAGATTCTCTTGGATGCAATGTGAGATTTTTTGGGGATTGAAGAATGAGAAGAGTAAATAAAAAAGACTATAAAAGCATTTCTGTAATTCAGAGAAGCTAGGATAGAAGCTTAGACCAAGTTAGTAACAATAGACCTGGGAAAAATGAACATAGGTAAGAGATATTTAATAAAAAATAGGCAAGATTTGGTGATTAATTGACAATGAGGCTGGGAGAAAATAGTTCGAAAAATGCTTCTCTTATTCATGGCCAGTGTATAAACATGGGGTGGAATTTATTGATAAGAGAAATATTGGAGAAAGAAAAATTTTATAACATTGATGTCAAACATTGAAAAAATTTGAACAAGTTAATGATCTATAAGTCACTGGATTCTAGTCTTGTAGACTGAACAAAACTTGTATGTTTTGAAAGAATTTTTCTGTCACCTGGACAGTGACCAACATGTTAATATAAATGTTTCTCCTTTCATGATTGAAATCAGTGAACACAGCATATATTGTGAAGAAAAATAACTTTTCCTTTGTAAAGAGTTTCTCTCCTACTTCATTCATCATCCATCCATTCATTCATTCTTTGCTTACTCATTCATCAATACATACTGGACAACTTACTCATTTCTGACTTCAGCTTGGATGCTGAAAATATGGCAAGGATTAGGCCAGATTGAGATGAAGGATATTTTGATCTTTCAGATTTTCTTGTGTGAGGGAATTTAGTATCAGGAAAAAAATGTTACAATGGTTCTTTAGGCAATTTAGTAATATTTCATACATATTTTAGAATGTTGATAATTTACTTTTTAGGAATATACTTAAATATCTACATATTAAGAGAATAATCCTTAAATTCAATAATGTTTTAGTGTATTCTTTAATAGCAATAATAAAGAATATGTTAATGATCAATGATGGATATTTTGAAAAAAATCTGATATGCTCATTTAATCTCCAGTCATTAATGTCTTATAAAGAATTATTTATAGATATGTAAAGTTTTTCTTTCAGTATTAAGTGCCAAATTTATGACCATGTGATTCTTCTGTTAAAAGTAAAATGTAAGTATTGATATATATGGCTAAGACTGGGAAAACAAAATATTTTAAAGTAATGATATTACTTCTTTGTGCTGTTTTTTGTTTCAGAATTTTGTACAATGAGTATGTATTTCTTTGTAACCAATAGAAAAATTTCAATCAATATAAAAATTATCCATCAATTTTTTTATTTTCTCAAAAATCTTTTTTAGCACATGTAATTATTGCAGATTTAAAACAAAAGAGAGGGAATATGTGTGTCTGTGTGTATCTCATGTATGTATATTTGGAAAAGGTGGTTATTGAAACCATCTTGATAAGTTTGAGGCTTATTTCAATCAGGAGTGAATAAAAGCTTATTGTAACTATTCATGCCCTTTTAGTCTTTATAGAAATAGCAACTGAGTATATCTCCACTGCAGACATTGCTTAGAGGAATTAAGTGATGAAAATTGATTTTGACTTAGTGATGTTTTCATATGTAAGCCGGATAACATTTTAGTCACAATTGTGGAATCTTGTGAAAAAAAGAGATGAAAGCTGTATTTTATATTATTAAATCTCTCTGGCCAGCATGTCACCAGGCTACATTTTTAGAACTCTGCAACCTGAGTATTAGGAACCATGGATACCAGACAACAAAGAAGCAAAAGAAAGATTTATAATTTAATGCCAAAAAAAAATTGACTCTATTTTGTGACTCCATTTACATGTTCTGAGACCCTGAGGAAAATCTCAATTTTGCTTAAAGAGAATACTTTTTTCCATTTAGCAAATATTTATGAAGCAGCTACTATATGTTAGATATATCCTTCCCCACCAAAGCTAGGGAAGAACTATGAATAAAGTCATCTTGACTGGAAAATCTCCGGAAGAGTGTGCTAAGTCCCTGCAGGTTGAAGAGGGAAGAGTAGCAAACATACAGGTCTCATCAAAGCAGGCACATATGTGAAGCCACATTCGAATTCTGAAATGCTATGCTTGTACTTTTGTGTTTGTATTAATAACAATATTTTCAGGTTTTATTGTTATCCCAAATGTTTAACTATTACAATGCACATTCTAAGTTTACCAGTTTTCCTGTATTGTTATAACAAATACTCTGAAGGTTTAACAGTGTATTTAGTCAATACAATTCAAAAATGCTATTGTTTTCCTCACTTGATGCCATCAGTATCTTTTTAATCCTGAGTGGTCTATAAATTGTTTCTAAGATCACATACAAATGCTTCTGTGAAGTGTTCTTTTTTACTTCATATAAAGAAAAAGCATGAGGATTGACTCCTAAGGGTGGTACCTTGTCTCAGCTCACCATTTAGAGGTAAAAGAAAGGCCTTTCTCTTTAGGAACCCCTTCCAGAATGGAAGGTTACATGACCGAAGATTAAATTCTAAGTCTCAGATTAGCCAGAAAGACTGATACGAAGATCAGCAATAGCTTGGGGATGAACCACAACTAAGGCAGAAATTGTCAGCTCTCATTGCTTTAGAGGAACACAAGAAGGGAGAAGTAGAAGATACAGACAGTGACTGAGAAATGGAATCAACTTATTGTCAAGGGAACACTTGGTTAGATGTGGGTGAATATTCATGTGTGTTGAAAAATGAGACAGGTCCCAATTTGACACTGTGAAAATCTGTAGGAGGGTAGAAAAAGAGAAGCTGGTTGCCAAGGCTGCAAGGGAGTAGACAACTTCTGGACTCTAACTCATTTTCCAGGGAAACTAAGGAGTTGTAATGCCTAAATGGACCAATAAGTTTATCAAATAGCAAATATCTCAGGCATTGGAACTATTTCAGCATTGCATACAAAATACTATATTTCAATGGCAGGCTTCTAAATCTCATATTAACAGAGCCATATTTCCAATGAGTATTAACAAATATTTACAGAGATATTGAGATTAGGTTATACAACTGAGGAACTTTTATGGGGGCTATAAAGCAAGATATAAATTAACGGACTTCTTGGTAATAATCATAACAATCAGATATTGCGATTATATGGATCTGACAACTTATAAAGCACTTTCCTTTATGTTAGCCTCCACTTTTGAGATTAGGTTATGCATGGGATGCATGTGATATGGGGATATGTGCATGTATGTGTGTGTATTGCTCCCAGTGAATCGGAACCTTGCACTTATTGTACTGACTGATTATTGAATAATGACTTGGATAAATATTAGTGTAGTGCCTAAGTTCCGAGGAGAATTGAGATTTCCAATAGGCTGTCATTGTCTATTGTGTCTTCTGTCTTCAGTAACTGAGTGGATTGAAATAAAAGCAGGAATAATTTTTTTTATTTATAGATGAGTAAATTGCAATTAAGACAAGTAAAGTAAAAATGGTGCACTTGAAGTTTCTGTACTTCAAGTCCCTTGCCAGGATTGAAGGAGAGGCAAAGTCAATGGGAGTAACTAAGAAAGAAGCCAGTGCAAGTAGCTGGCCCCTGAGAGTGAGTTAAGTAGGTCAGAGAATACTGAGAGGAAGCCAGTATGGCACATAATGGGGTGTGTCAAGTTCTTGAATATCTTTATCTTTCTCCTCTTGCTTCCAATGGATGTACTTACTCCTATAAATTTTGAATTAGGTGACTATTTGCTAAAGCTAGGGGAAATTAACTTTTATTAAGCATGTGGAAGAAGCAATTACTATAATTCTCATTTTAAGAAAGTCAGACACTAATAGAGTTTATATATTTTTATATATTTTTAAGATTTCACCAAACAAGGCATAACTATTCTGCTTAAGTTCTTGTCTCTACAATTGTGAAATGCAGGCTTAATGAATCAGTAAATATATACCCATGCTTACCATGGAAACTCACTATTCAGTGTAGGATGTAGATGTGCAGGTACACAATTACAGCTAGTAAAAAGTGCTATAATATTTCAGATGCTCAATGAACACTTGGGGTTATCATGGGGATATCAAAGAAAGCTTTTTGGACATCAAAGAAAGCTTTTTTAAATATTAGACCTAGAGTATACTGAAGGTTTTAAAGTTTTTTTACTGGGTCTGAAAATATTTTCAAGATGAAAGAAAGTAGACAACCTTGGTTCCAATTATCTAGAAATTATCTTAAATGTCCACATCACCTAGCTGTCTGCTTTATTGGCCACTGACACAAATGTGACTTCAGAAATGGAGGTGTTGCAAAATAAATTATCTTACCAAATGTTAGAAAACTAAATGTGGATTGATTTTGTAATGGTATAATTTACCAGCAAATTCTATCCAACTCTATTGTGGAATCATCTGCATGTAGTGCTTTGTGACACTTTGATCAATAGCTCTCATAGTTTATCTCTTTATAGAATATGTGTGGCTTTTTCTGTCTTCATTCCTAAATGTACTGACTTTTCATTTTCTATTTCACTTCTCTCTGTAACAAGATTTCAAACTCTTTTGTCTTCATTAAATGCTTGAGTCACATAGACACAAAGTATATAAATTTGACTCTGTGGTTTCAATTTTCCTAATTTGGGATTTGCGAATATCGTTAGCATGCTATCTACATCTCTTCTACCAACATATTTATTTTGAAGGCTAAGTAATAAATAAGGAATACAAGATTTCACTAAGCACTTAACTACATTTCTGGTCTTGTTTTGCTATCTTTAGTGAGCTTTTAATCTCCATGAATGTTAAGTGACTTTCAGTTTTTAGAATGAAGTATTATGGTACATTGCCAAGTACATGACGGTTAAAACACCCACAGACTCTTGGCAGGGAATAAATCAGTGAATGTTCGTGTGGACAAATAGTGTCTTAACAAGGGAACCATATGTGTTCCAGTGAAAAGTTTTGTGAAAATTGCTTGATAAAGGTATTTTCCTATATCCATGTAAAGAAAAAAATTCATCAAAAACTATCAAGGTGACAACATTGCCTTTCATGATTTTTGTATGTCATTAGCAATTAATCAAGCTCCTCAAGGAGTTGTTAGTTACAGCTCTCTTCGGTTCAAGACTTGTGTGAAAGCCTCATAATTAGGAAAAAAATCTTACCAAGCCTTCTGTTTGAGGAAGCATTGCTTTCTTCTCTTTCTGTTCCAGAAATGTGTAGGTATGTGTGAAGTCAATTGGTTATAATAAAGACAAGACAAAAGGAAGTATGGAAAATCAAGAATGTTTTTGTTTGAAAGTACTTTTGCTCTAATTTTGCATAAAACATCATATATATATACTTGTGTATTATTAAAAGAAAATTTATATAAAACAATGTCTGCTACCTGAAGAAAGGTGCTTAGATCCTGAGAAAGTGAAAGTCACAGAACTTATTTGCTAATGAAGAGTTTTCCTTCCTCTCTGATGGCTACCTTAGGAGAAATCTTTGTCATTCAATTTTTTTTTCACATGAATAGCAGGCTTTTCATAATTGCCACAAGCTGAAAGTAACCAAGATGTATGTCCTTTAATAGCTGAATGTTTGTTACTACAAAACACTGGTGTATCCATTCAAATGAAATATTATTTAGTGATAATGAATAAGTGAACTCTCATAGCATGAAAGATACAAATGTATATTGTTAAATAGAGCAAGTCAGTCTGAAAAGGCTGCATATTGAGTATAATTATAAGACATTTTGGGAAAGCAGCACTATAGAGACATTAAATACAGCAATGATTGCTGGTAGTTTGATATGAAAATTGAAAAGATAAAGGCAGAAAGAATATTTAGGGACAGCAAAACTGTTCATTTACCAATGATTAGGGTATATGAGAATACAATCACAGATATTTAACACTGTGTATTTATTCAAACACATAGTATTTTTTTTAGACACATAGTATTTTAAACATAGAATAAGAGTAAATGTGTAAAATTAAAAAGAATTAAGTTTGGATGTTATCTGTACAAGAATTGCAGGAAAGAACAGAACAATCTGTATTGTAAAACACGAAAGAGCCTTACTGAAGAATGTGGGAGAAAGAATTACTAACATGAATGACCATGGAATGTGTGGTATCTATGAGACTAAATGTGAACAAGCAAACCAAATTGTAAATAAACAAACACTAATACTCTAGTTAAAAAATTACTTCACATGGGTTTACATATGGGAATTCTGATACTGTTATACATACACTCTGGAATTCAATAATTCATGAAATTGACAGCAGAGTTTGGGAGATTATATGTCAACAAGAGAAAGAGCCTGGAATGATTTATGTGGCATTAATAGGAGAGGTTTGGAGAGATCAGAATGAATTATAAATGAGGTAGATAAGGATGGTTACATAGAGAAATATAGCTATATTGAACATGTTAGGTAAGTGCGCTACTACTGAGCCACAGCTTCAGTCCCAAATCTCAGGGTTATTAACAACAGTAAGTCACTTCAATAGTGTGCACCTTCTCCATTGTTGGTGGGAGAGGAGACTGGAGCAACCACTGTGGAAATCAGTATGGCGATACCTCAAAGAACTAGGGCTGGAAGTCCCATTTGACCCAGATATTCCCCTGCTGATTATCTTCCCCAAATAATTAAAAGAATCATACTACAGCGATATATGTGCATCCATGCTTATAGCTGCACAGTTTGTAATGGCTAAAGCTTGGAAAAAGCCCAAGTGCCCATCAACTGGAAACTGGATAAAGAAAATGTGTTTTGTTTTTTTTTTTATAAAATGGAGTACTACTCAGCCATAAAGAATGAGAAACTGGAGACATTTATAGCTAAATGGATGCATATTGAGGCCATACTCTTAAGTGAAATAAATAGAACACACATGTGTAAATACTGAATAGTTTCTCTAGTGTAAGAAACTGAAAGTGTAAATAAGGATTACAATGATTAAAATGAATAATTGATAATTTGAAATAGGAAGAAAAGGTCCAGAGGGGCAGAGGTGATGGGAGGGGAAGGGGAAAGGAAAGAAGGGAAAGGAAAAATTATGAGCAAAGGAAAAAAATGGAAATGAAATCTATGTAAATAGGGAAGAGTGGAGGGGTGAAGGGCTCACAGGTAATGGGGAAAAAATAAGAACCAAGATACATCATGTACAGGTACAAGCACCCAATGAGAAATGTAAACATATTGTATACCTAAAATGTACCAATAAAAGAATTTAAGGAAAAAAAAAGTGTGCACCTATGGTGTTATATCAAAAAACGGTATTCATTCTTTGTAGTCTTTTTCCCCAATGCACATTATTTTGACCTAAGTAGAAGGAAAACAAGAAGAATCATGATTGTAGTGCATTGTCTAAACAACTTGACCTGTACTGCTCAAGATTCTATGCATCATCAAAACCAAGAAAAGTCCGAAAAACTTGCACACAAGAGTAGCCTAAGGAGACACAGCTACCAAATGCAATGTGGTTTCCTGGGTAAAATCCTGCAACAGAAGAAGGACATTGGGAAAAACTAAGGAAACCTGAAACATATGAAATACATTAACAGTGGTAAAAATAACAATAATTCAATACTGACTTACTAAATGCAACACGTGTACTTTTATAATATTAGGTATTTATAATGGGGGATCTAAGTACAGAGCATATAAAAACTCTCTGTAGTAGCAAAGCTACTCTAAAAAAAACTGCTCTAAAAAAGTTTATTTTACATGTAAACATTTTGTCATCTGAATGCCTGAGGTTAGAAGGCAAATGCTAGAGATTATGTGGAAAGTGAAGGGAGGTTTTCTTTCTTTTCTGAGATCTATCTTGAGAGTTAGATCAGAAGTGAAGAAGAACAAGGGTAATTTCTATATTATATACACACACATGCAAATAAATGATTAAAGATAATTTTGTCATAAATAACATCAGATAATTCCAATCTTTAATTCTTTACTACATCTCCAATTCATTCAATTATTTATTGAAGTTTTTAATTGACCAAACTATAGTTGACTGCATCTACAGATATAAGCCACCAAGGATGGAAAATATTTGAAGACAGAATTTCATCTGTACTACACATGTACAAATATATTTTTTGGCATTATTCCCTAAACAATATAGCATAATACTATTTACATAGAATTTACATTTATTATTTATAAGAAATATGAAATGATTTAAGTTATAGAACAGGATGTACCTAGTATGTACAATGCTGTGTCATTTTGCATAAGTGGCTTGAGCCCTGGGGACCTGGAACCAACCCAAGGACAGCTGTATAACCTTTGCATCTTTCTAGAGCCCATAGAGGAGAAAAAAAAAGTCCCAGCCCTCATAGAACTTAACTATGATGAAAGTAAAGGCATAATTAAAAAGTAAACATTATTTTAGATTTTATATGTTCAATGGAGGAATATTTAGGATGATAGAATATTTTGTTACTCCAGGAAAGTGAAATATACAAAAATCTACAAAGCCTTTAGTCCAATGAATTACCATTCAGAACTCTGTCAATGACTTTTAAGAAAAAAACAAATGTCCTAAAACCCATACCTACCTAGCAGAAGAAGCCAAAAAATAGTAGTCCTTCCCTCTCCTCAATTTTGTCTTTGGTTCACATGAGAGGACATTGGCTGGCCAAATCTAGACCTCATTTTTAATTCCTGGTTTCAGGATGTCTGTGAAAAATAATTTTTCGCTCTGCATTCTTTGCATCACAAAAAGCACATGAGACTCTGGTGGTTTAAAGGAGAGGCTATTCATTGTATCACCCTAGAACCTGTAAGCAAGAAGGCAGATGAAATCCTTGTTTTCATGAACATGAGTACTGAAAATATTGTGGAGTATTAAAAATTAGATTTGAGATAATATAATTAGATTTGGAAATATAAAGATTATGGATGCTTTTAATAGAAATCAGTTTTTTCAGTTATGGAGAAAGAAACTTCGTGTACTGGGTAAGTCTTTCAGAGTTACATGAACTAAACTTTAAGCACAACATACTGTGAGAGTTAAATCAATTATTAAGTCTTGACATCCAACTCGTTACTTCTCAGCAGACTTTGGTTGCAAAACTGTGGGGAGCGCAGTTCACAGATCAAAACACCAGGATCAAAAACCCAATGTGATGGGTTAGAGGTGGCTTGTCCTCAAGGTAGAGATATCAACATTTTACTAAGTGAAATGAGCCCAGAGATATATTAATTACAGAACAGTTATTTATTTTCACAGTTGGCTGGAGAACATTAAAATTTGGCCAAGCATCAGGTGTAAACAATAAAGATAAGGTCCAAAGTAGACAGACACACAATTATTTAGGACTTTTGGAAACTGAAGTAATTGGTCTCTAGCACAGGTCTAGGAAAATTTCCATAAGGAAACCATGTGAATTCATGGTTGTGTAACAAGACTCCCTTACCCAGTATGTGAACGGGGGATGTTGCAAAAATGAGAATAGTTGTGGCTGAAAGGACTTCACTTTTGGAAAAGAAAGTACTAAATTATGAGCTCTATGTTTGATAAAAAGATTATTTTCCACCCATAGTCTTTCTCAGAAATGGGATAAATAGATCATCAAGGGCTTAGTTTTGGTATAACAAAGCCATTATTTCATAGGACTAGTTCCAGAAATGTAAACATTTTTCTATTGGAAAAGAGTATTGCAAGATGCTTCTACTGGTAAGATGGAACATACCATTCTGTTGTAACTGTTCCGAAGTAAATACAAACATGAATACATTTGTAAACACAATTCTAGAATTGATCCTCCTCTTTCTCTTTTGCAATGTATCACAAACTTTCTGGTCAGTTCTTTATTTTTATCCTTCCACATATTATTTGCCCCTCAAAATCAATGTTTTGATTGTGAAGGTGATGTTTGGGAGATAGCTGAGCATTACATTTGTGTAAGAACTTTTTTGGGACTCCTAAAGATGGTATAATAGATTATAAATGACAACAATAGCATCACATTTTCTAACTACTAGACAATTCAACTCCTTGTTTTTTCTTTCTTCTTTTTTCTTTGTTTTTTCTTCCTTCAAGTCTTCTTTTTCTCCCTCCCTCACTCAGGAGGACATCTCTTCCAAGGGACACTTCTCAGAACAAAGCATTCCAGGATCAATATTAATTTAAGAGTTAATTTTTAAAAATCTCTACCTTTAAAATTATCATCATGACATTTAGTAATGATAAATAAATTATTAATATGTATGTGAATAATAAATTTAATTCCTTTAACTTTTATCCTTTTTACAATTATCTTTCATTCCCCAACCCAAGCTTCTGGTATCTAGGTTATAATGAATTGTTTGTGTCAGCTTAAGTTTTTAAAATACTAACACAAGATGAAAACAGTTACTGATTTTACAGTGAACATGAATTAGAAATTTTAAGAATTAGCCAGTAAGTAAGGAGAATACAAAGGATAATCTTAAATTTTTTTGTAAGCTTTCAAACTTCTATTTCATATATAGTTGAGATATTTTTCTAAGAATTATCAGAATGTTTCTCTATATGTTACAGCACGTCTTCACAAAGATAAGCAATCATTGGAGTATATTTTGCATAGTTTCTCATTATGTTATAAATATTTATGGGAGAAAAACATGCAATTGGCAGAATTAAACATGAGTAAATTTTCCTTTTCTTTTCTCAGGGTGCTAGCCTCTGTAACAGATTCTGTGAACTTGAATTTGGAATACTAAATTTAAGGTTCTTTATTGTAAAAATGTTTTAATTTAAAAAGTTCTCTCTCAACATATGAATTAATTTGTAAGTCCCTAAGTAGCTGTTGTCTGTATCTCTCAAAATTATATAAGAGATCCCAGTATCCAAAGATGTTAATTGAAAACTCCTCTTGTCCTTTTTCAATAAAATACAAACAAAATGTTACAGTTACCACCCAGAACAAAAATATTTGGGTAGTACCGTGTAGGGAATTTTGAAAGGTTCAATTACATTGTCAAGGTCACTTAATGAAGCAATGACAGATGAATCGTTCCTAGGAATAATCACTTTCCTTCCATTTTCTACCAGATTTTGATTCAGCTTTGAACGCTGACAGATATATAATTGTTAAGAGCTTGCAAGCCAACATAATGAAATGATTTATATTTTGAGTGATGAAACTGTTATGAATACCAGTAGAAATTTTATAAATAGTAACAGCCCACTCTATTTTTTTTTCACAAATTTCTTCCCTCATCTTTTTTCATTACATATGGGCAGTACCCACCGTTAGTGGTTAACTACAGGAAACCTAGAGGAGAGTGAAGCTGTTCCCACCCCAGATCCCTTCAGTTCAAATCCTGTCTTCACTTTTCTCTCTTAAGATTGGAACTCCAGAACAGATATTTGCAGTTGTTCTGAATCACGGCCCGTGGTTCTCTTCTTTAGTGGTCTATTTAGATCTCTGGGAGGTTTGGCTATATGATCTTTCCCCAGATAGTGAGGATAGGAATAAAAGAGAGTGCTTTCCTAATTTGAAAGGTCACAAAAGTTCATTAGAAAGGAAAAGATGGATTGGCAAACCAATTCCAAAGCCCACCAAGACAAGCCCACCTGCTTCTCACTTCTTGAATGGCTCAAATTATTTTGATCTTTGCAGGCATTATTAAAGTTTATTTTATTTTCATTAATTCTTGCTGCAATTATTGTTTTTAATTTGGTTGCTGGTTTATTTTATGTAGACATTCATTCGAATTATGGTGTGTGTGTATGTTTGTGTGTTTCCGGGTCTTAGAATTTACAATAAGCGCTGGAAGGTAGATAAAGTCTGCAGAATGGTAATTGCCATCATTTGCAAACATGCATATTTAACTGGTGAATGAAAAATAGCAGATACAGTAGTTGCATGGAAAATAAGCACGTGATATTATGCAAAATATTATATGTCAAGCAAAATAAATATATACAAAAACATGAGGATAAACTTAGATACTTCACTTCCCTCTCAACATGAACCACCTTCTTCTTCTGATTTCGAGCCTGCCTACAAAGATAACAAGGGGTTTGGTGCTGAGAGACAGTGCTGTTTGATAAGCCCTGGGGTATGTGTCAATTGTCCTGGGTTTAATGATAGCTCAGCCACATCTAAATCCTGCAAGAAACTTAGACAAGACACTTTAACTTTCCTCAGCCTTGATATTTCTCATTTGTAAAAGTATACAGCTGTATTATATGTTCTGGCACCTTCCAAATTTACTATGACATCCAAACAATGTAGGCAAAAATATTGTGCAAAATTTAAGTCCATAGTACTGTAACATTTTTTATTTTTAATAAGCTTCAGCTTGTTGATTAACGATGAATGACTTTGACTCCCTAACACCCACTATAGATTCACTCTTTACATGAAGTCAGAGGGAAGGCAAAATTAACTCAGGCCCAGGAAAAGTGACTTAACTTTCTGGGCCAGTGCTGACAGTAGAGAAGAGACTACCTGATCTTTTATTCAAGGGACACAGCTTCATTGGCATCGGGCTCAACATGACCCCTGCAAGTGCTTTGTTTTGCCTTCATTAAATCTCCACAGCATTTCCAGGTGATCTGAGTAGGCAGACTTACATGTGCCCACAGTACAAGCAGCTGACACGCACATCCTCACATGAAGGTTATTGATAGCTGGTCGTGTTGACCTCACACCCCTGCAGGCAGTTGAATTTGTGACCCTCTTTATTCATCAAATATTTATTGTCTCCATGAAAAGCACCAGACACTGAGGGACTCAAGAACAGAAGCATAGAGTTGATATATGTCTCCTTGGGTTTGACTAATGTTCCTATGGGGAACTAAAATTAAGGGGAGACTAAGTTGTAATACACAGCAGTAGCAATTGAGAAATTCCATATGTGGTAAGAGAATAAAGACTGTGGGAAAAATATCATTTCCAGATGAAGTGATGAGGACCAATTAGGTATAACAGAAAAGCTCACTCACTTGAAGAGTGGGATAAATTTTAGAGGGTGAAGAAGGAGCTGTCGGGAAAGAGTATTGATGAAGCAATACAACCCAACAGGGCAAGCCTTTGCCCCATCTCCCCATGCTTTTTCAATAAAATGTTCTGTTCCAGAAATGTAGCTATTTGTGCTGCATGTTGTTCCTGCTTAATGTATCAGAGTATTCTGTAACTGTTTGAGCTGCACAATGTTCCTACCAGATGTTTCAGGAAAGTTCTGTTCACTCTACACTCCTACTTCTGTGAGCATGCTCACCCATCATATGGGCCCAACCCCTACCCCATTGATCTCTATATAAGGCCACTTCCACTTCAACTCAGGGCTCAGAATTCTGAGTGGGCAAACTCCTCTGAGCCAGCCGGCTAATAAAAGTTTTCTCCATCTCTTTGAGTATCTTTTGGATTCTTGAGTCTTCAAATTTCTGGACCTGTAAGCAATTGAGTGATAAGTACTTGAACTGTAGCACTTGACTGTGACACTGAGCTGTTCCACTTTGCCACAACAGAGTCAGTACTATAGATGGAAAGCTGAGACTTTGGGAGATATGTGGAAACAAATTTACTTTTTAAATGCTTTGATGCATTTTTGATACTATCAGGAATCAATTGATCTTAAATGTAATTGCTATAAATATAACATACTAAAATATTAGATTTCACTATTATTATCCATGGTAACGTGGTTAAAACAGTGTACCTTTCAATTACTGTTTTTACTAGATTAATCAGAAGGGCAACAGTCATTTACATTATAATCCATGGAGTGAAGTGGAGACTTATATTGCTTTGAGCTGGACAGTGACCACATCGAGTCTATTACAAAGATATCAGTTGCAATTCGTAACATAAAATATCTGGAAATATGGGGCATGGGGCACTTAGATCACACTTGAATGGAGAGTAACACTTGGTCTGGTGAAGACTGATGGTGAAGAGTAGTAAAACAGTTCTGGACAAGAAACCAGGGGATCCATATTCCATTCTCCATGGTGTTCTAATGTAACTGTGTAGTTACGATTCATGAGGATCATGAATCCTCAGTGATTATGTGAATGGAAAATTATTACAAGTTGTGAAGTGCTATTTAAACAATAGCACATTTGGAAATAGGATAAGGAATTTCTGGAAAGTTTGTGAGATGTATAAGAATGAAATTTATTAAATGGCCAATATCTATATTATTTACCTTGAAATTCCTTTTCTTGACAATAGAATGAAGGTTTATTTATGGACTGTATTAATGTGGCCTACAGTTAAAGGAAGGTGATAGAAAGAGCAGGAGAAGGAGCAAGAATGTGGTGCAGCTTCTGAAGCTGATGAAAAGTTGAGGCTGAAAGTGTTCTAAAGAGCTGTGCACTCATCCAGGGATCCACATACTGGCAGCTGTGTGAAGCAGCATTTGTCACATGTGGGAGAATGGTCCCTCTTCTCTAGTTGGGAATTAACAACCTTGCCACATTTTTGTCACAGAAGATCAAGGTGTGCTGCTCCATGAAAAATTAAATGATACTGTGCAAACTTCAGGGTTCCCAATTACAGGCAGCAAAGAACATTTTAGGTAGTTTAAGCAGAAATGAATTAAGACCTAGTTGGTAGTTCAGTTAGCATTAGAGAAAGGCAGAGAACCAGATTTGAGTTTCATGGTCAGAAAAAAATGTCCTACCACACCATGGACTTTTCTAAGGGAAATGGCTGTAAAGTTGATGCCCAAACTTAGGAACCTGGAGCAGGCTTTGATGCGAATATACCACCATGCTATCCAGCACATCTCAATTCCTTTTGACCAGCTGCCTCTTGATACAGGTGGATTTGATTGGAAGAAACCGAGTATAGGCCTGCAGTCTAGCTGAAAGGAAATCAATACAATGTTGTTTTAAGCTTTCTGGTTCATGCAGCTAAGAAAGGGAAGGTAGAAAGATGTCGAAGCACATACTAAGTCAGCCAACTATCAGGATCCTCTACAGGACAAGACCAGTTAATAATTATAGTCACCTTATATATAGAACCTGTTGTGTTCAGGGCCCTATTTTCAGTTTCTTTGCTGTTTTAATTCATTTCATCCTTAAAAACAATTCATGATGTAAACACTCATCGATTTTATAGAAAAGGAGGTACAAGACATTCAGCCAGTTGCTCCAAATCATATAGCTTCTATATGGCAGAGCTAGGTCAGGGGCCTTGTCTGTCTGTCTCTAAAAGGCTGTAGCCTGAACCATTATCTCGCATTGCCTTTCATACCCAGAGTGAGATGACTGTGACAACCAGGGAATATAGGGGAAGGATAAAGTTAAACTGGTAAATAGTCAAAATTATTGGCTTTGGTAAATGGGTGGACTTTGATATGGAATTTGGCCCCAATCTGGAATTCAGCTCTTGGACACAGCAAAGCTACCAGTAAAGGAATTGTTCATTTCTATTATTTGGTGAAAGTTTTGCAGCCTGGCTATGTTGCATGGCAGAGAGAGAAGCAATCCGGGTGTTGCTATTCCTTCCATTGTGGTCTTATGCTGTACTGACATAAGAAACTGACTGGTGGCACAGCAGAATAACATTTTTTTAGGAAAGGTCAGAGAAGATTGTGTTCCGACTCTTGACATCACTGGAACAGTCTTTCGCCTTGATAATTTCAGATCTTTATCAATGGCCAGGAGAGAGACAGTGGGAATATGGTCTGACTCCCAAATCCCAGCGTGATCATGAAACACAAAAATTGAGAAGAATCATCTGACTTGTGAACTGGGAAAATTTGCATTGGAAATCATTGAGATAAAACAAATATTGACTTTGAGTATAATAGTTTATAACTACACTTTTCAAAATGCACCAGGGTAAGTATTATTAGAACAACGATAATTTCTCTTTCTAGTTGAAGTTTTTATTGTCTGATTTTAATGTGAAAGTTTTGGTCTTTGATGTCTGGATTGCTGGGACACATATGTCTGTTAATTACTTTATTTAAAAAATACCATTGTTCAGATGTTAACATGGTTCATGTCTGGACTTCCTGGAGACTATAAGGCTCTCTAGGGGGTACTTTGCCTGATGAAAATGTTGTTCCTGAATAATCATTCCTTCCTCATATAAGTGTGCTAATAAATACCACTAACGAGCATATTAAATATGTTTCTTCCTCCATTATGTGCTAGGTCACCCCTAAACACATCATAGATTGGTTTTACTTACAAAATGGAGCTATTTATTTACTCTTTAGGCAAGAGATTCTTGGCTAAGGGCCACTGTATTGCTTGCTCTCCTATGCAATGATTAAAAGCATTAGAAAGATGTAAATCTGAGTAGCATCAAATAGAATGAGGAAATAAACAGAATAGGAAAAGATGTAAACATTTGGTAATGTCAAAAAATATTTTTCCTGTTAGAGAGAAGTGTTTTTTAATATTACATCCATGTAATATTTTTTCCAATCTAGTATGAATTGTCTTCAATAAATATGTTTGTGCTAAATCTAACCATGTTTCAATGGAGTATAATGTGAGAACCACATGTTAGGAAATCTATCAAGCATAACATAGTTATGGCAAGTGTTTTATGGTGATGGAATAGTTACATTCTCAAAGTATGAAGGAAGAAGAATTGTCTTATTTTCAACAACTGTGAAGAATGCCCAGTAGGGAGGTCAGCTGTTCGACAAGATGACATTCCTTTTGATCTATGCCTTCTTGTTTCCTATTGTTCTTTTGTTCTATAACTTGATGCTATTCGCTGAAATGTATCAACTTTTAATAAAAGTTATTTAGCCTTTCTACGTCATATTCGTATGGTCTCTATTGTATCATGATTCATCAGTATAAATATAAGTGATAGTAATGGAGTCATTGCAGTGACATTTTTTGCTGTATTTATGTTTGACTATGCAAAAAATATCTTCCAGTTTGGGATCCATATCTCATAACTGAATAAAGAGTTCACAGAGAATTCCACAGTTTATCACTTTTTTCTGTCCTTATAAGTTGTAAACATAAACTTAGAGACCTTGAGTGCTTTGGTAAGATAGGTCATCATGAGAATTTCAGTCACAAAGCAAGTTAAGAAGAGTAAAATATAAGGAGACATGAGAAACATCTTCTCTATTTTAATTAGCAAGTTACCTGGAAAGACTTCATGCTACTGATTAGAAAGTCAAGGTGTATTTTACTACCAAGGGAAACATAAAAGACAGAGGAAGAAAGAGTTTCTCAGGGCACTGCATCATTTAACTGACAGACTTTTGAGTGGTAGCCAATAAAATCAGGCTATCACTATTAGCAGCACTCATTACATAGCTAGAAAATATTGATTACTTGCTTTTCAAGAAAATGACCTAATAAATTCTTACTTGATCCACCATTTCCTTTCTCCATATTTGTTCTGATTTGCTGTTGAATCCATTTTTTTATACATTTAAATCGGACAGTTTTCCCCATAGAGGAATGTGGGCTAAATATAATGAACAGGATCGAATTTGTGTTCAGATTATTAATGGATTGGTAACAACTGTTACTGTGCCATGTTTCTCTCAACAGCTGTTTATATTTTATTTAAAGTCTGCAAAAACATTTATATGTAGTACCTTGATCTGTATAATAATTTCCTTTTGTTCCAAGCTGTTGGAAGTGTCTTTGAACCCACAAGGAGCCATTCATCTATTCCTTGAAGACGGGTTCACTTTCATCTTAAAAAAATGAACATCATGAAAAATGAGCTCTGAAATCAGAGCGAGAAAATACAGGTGAGTGAACTCCACAAGGCAATAGAATAAGAGTCCAGGTAGCTGCTGCAAACCATCAGCCACTATTGTTCTAAACTGCTCCTGCTTGGGTCCAGGATCCAGTGTCAGTGCACTGCACCACATCTTTTCCAGAGTTATCTTTTATTTCTTTCTCTGCTTACTGCCTGTCTAAAAATTCTGCTCACTGTTTGTCACAGTCAGAAACAAGTCTGTTAAGCTCCCCCTCGTTGATAAGTAGGCGTTGGTACTTATGGATATCCTGTTGTGCTCGCCTCCCGCAGTCTTGAATTTTCTTTATTGTTCAAGCCAGGGCGATCTCAGAACAGCATTCTTTGTAAAATACAATGTCTACTTAAAAAATTTGTCAATGTGCTTCCCAAAATAACTTGGATATGAGTCCAAATGACTGTCCTCTCCACATGCTTCATTGTGATTAAAGTAAAACCAGAAAAAAAAAAAAATCTTCGAAATGGAAAAAGGAGGCCGAGCTCCATCCTGTAAATTGCTGTGTCACCCGCCAACTGCCATGAAAAGGCTCTCGTTTTAGAGGCAGCAGATAAATAAGGACATGGGTGTCCTTAATATCCAAGTAAAGACCAAAACAAAGTAAAAGAGTAAAAGCTTTTATGCTGTGTTAAGGGTAATCTGGGCTGGGTGGAAAGGTGTGGGATGCAAGGGAGCTGAGAAAGCCTGAATATAGATGAACAGATAAACACCGGGCTCCTGCGCTCACAGGGCGATTTTGAGCTTGCAATCTTAGCATGTATTTTTTTCCTAGTAAAAATTGAAGGTAAAAGTGATCAAGATCTGATACATATATATTTTAAGATGTGATATATTTATGTATCAATCCCTCAAGGTGAGCGTCATCATTCTGTACCACAAACATACTAATAGAAATTTAAAAAGAGGTGCTAGTTACACAATATTGTGAGTATACTCACCATCACCAAAGTTTTCATTTTAAAATAATTGATTCTAATAATGTAATTTTGTCTCAATGAGAAAGAGGAATGCTTCAAAAAATGGAAGACCTGCATTCTCAATCATTTTATAGAGCAATCCCTACTTTAGACAGAATTTCACAAAGGAACTGTGAGGAATCTCTTGTGTCCTTTTTAATACTCCTTCCCTGGAATGTGTTAGGTACAAAGACACCAAGTATTTATAAGGAATCAGAGCATGGGTTCGCATAATTTTTAACACCTTAGAGCATCGTTTTCACACTAAGAAAACTACAGGTCTGTTGGTGACGGGAGGAGAAGAAGAACATGGGAGGAGAGGGGGCTTGAGACTGCAAAAGGATATGTATGATGCAGGTCCCTAAACACAACTCAGAAAAAATAGCAAAATATTTCCGAAGAGAAGTATATTTATTGCAGCCCCGGAGAAGCAATTTATGTGCCAACCAGTTATGTGGGTTTATGTGCCCATTAGTTTGCTGTTCAGTCAAAAAATGTGTACTCACTACAGCAGCAGCCATCTCTCCTGATGTGCAGGCTAATTACGAGTCCTGCAGAGCACCTTCTTACAGCGACACAAACAAGTGGCAGACTCCAATAGATGCAATCTCTTCCAAACATATCATTAGAACAGATGTGCTTGAAATGCTTTGTAAAAAAATTTTAGATATACTTTTTTTGTTTCACATGTGGTAATGATAATTCTGAGTTGTGAAAGGGCTCTTTAAAAAATCAAGTTGCAAAACAGTAAGCACCATAAACTAACAAGTGATCTTTAAAAGAGAAATAGTTCCGTTTATTAATCAATTTCCTAACTTAATTCTCATTGGTTAAGAGATAATTAGTTTATCTTCTGTTTTCTCAAAAAAACTTGCTTCCATATTTTCTTTGTAATTATAATGCAAACATATTGGTGGGAAGAGATGAAAAAAATTTTTTGCTCCTTTTTATCTTCTTTATTTTGAACCTAGTAACTATTCTTGTTATTAAAATGGTTATTGTATCAATAAATTAGATGAGATCTATCAAAGGACTTTTAGATAGTTTATGGATAATTTAGTTGATTTTCTATTGTAAATTATTCATTTCACATATAAATTTTTACATAATACAAATGTTTCCTGTCACCATGCATACATTAAGAATAAACTGTTCATGCAGTGATTAGGTAGCTCGGTGGCTAAGATAGGAGTGCTACATTCCAACTGTTTTATGTTTGATTATACGTTCTGTAATGTAAAAGTTGCAGACTATAGGCAATTTTTTAGTCTATCTTTGGGCAACTATTGCTTGTAAAACTAGAGTAACCTCAAATGTTGTGGGGATATGTGAATTAGTATATATTTTATATGTAATATATGAACAATAAATTTAAACACTTAAGATTAGGGTGGCAATCTAAATTTTTTTTAAAAAATTAATTTTATTAGTACATTTTAGGTATACAATATAATGACATTCATCATTGGGAATCTGCACCTTTACATAATCTCTCTTGGTTCTTCCTTTTTCCCCATTCCCCTGCCCTCTCTTCAACCCCTCCACCCTTATCTACAAAGACTTTGTTTCCATTTTTTCATTTTCTCATATTAATTACATTCCCTTCTTTCCTTTCCCCAATCCCTCACACTTCCTCTTCCTCTTTGCCCCTTTTCTTCCTATTTCACATTATCTATTATACCTTTTAGTCCTTATTTATGCTTTCAGTTTCTCATACCAGAGAAACTATTCGGTATTTACACATGTGTGTCCTATTTATTTCACTTAAGAGTATGGCCTCAATGTGACAATATAAAAACTTCATTTCTTTATATATCTCTTTATAGAGATCATTATTTTCATGTGGTACCATTTTGCTTATCCTTTAAGATTTCATGTAGTGAAGATCTGCTGGTGATGAATTCTTTGAGTTTTTATGTCAGAATCTAGAAGCATGTGTGTCCTCTTGTTTCTGTTCCCTCTGTCTTGCCTGCTTCCTCCCATGTGATGCCCTCCACGCTATAATACAGAAAGTGGTCCTCTCCAAAGACAACCATTTGATCTTTGATTTTTTAGCTTCCATAAATGTGAGGCATAAACATCTTCTTTATAATTATCAGGTATTATACAAATTAGAAATAAAAAGTTTCTCTCTAGAGGTATTATACAAATTAAAAATATAAAGTTCCTCTTTAGATAAAGTGGTGATAAAATATCACTTGAAGGTAGACTATTATAAGCTAAAGCTATTCTTTACAAATTCTATATTAGCAGCAGTGGGCAGCTATTAATACAAAAATGTTTCAAATAAGCTAGTAAAAGAAATACAATGAAATCCAATAATTAGTTCGAACAAATAAAGCAGTAAACAGAAAAAGAGGAAACAGAAACAAAGGTCATAAAGTTAAGAGAAAGGTAAAAAGACAGTAATTGATTTAACCCTATCCATACAGCAATCAATCTGTAGAAATGCTATAAGTATCCCCACCAAAATGCAGAGATTAGCAGTATGAAGAAAAAAGAAAGAGCTAATTGCATAGGCTTACGGCAAACACACTTTATAATATATAATGATACAAATAGATTAAAATTAAAAGTATAGCAAAACATATGCCAAGGTAATAGTAGAGAAAGTAAACTATAGTACATACTTTTGTATAAGCTGAATATGATATCAGAGCAAAGAACCTTACTATAGAAAAAGAATGAAAAAAAAAAGGAATGTTTAAAAAAAAAATGGGCCGAGGATTTAACTCAGTGGTTTCGCCACCCGATGCACAAGCGCAAGGACCTCAGTTTGATCCCTGGTACCAAAAAATAAAAAAATTAAAAAGAATGTTTAGAAAAAGAATGTCATTTAAAGTGATGAATCAATTCAAAAAGTGTACATAAAAATCCTAAAGCTTTATGCACCTAAGAACATAGTTTTAATATGTATGAAGCAACTTAAGAATGTAGCTTTTTGGTGGTATGCTTGCCTAACATGCATAGGCCATATCTTTAAACCTCAGCATCATTTAAGAAAAAAAAAAAGCAAATCACCTATAATTGTACAAATAAATGAAAAATCCACAACAATACAGGAGAATTTAGATTCCATTCATAGAACCAATAAATTTGTTTAATAGATAAGTAATGATATAGGAGACTTGAACAACAAAATAACCTACCTTTAGTAAAGTATCTTTAGCAAACTGATATTTATCTAACATCAGCACAATACTCATTAATTTTAGTATATATAAAGATTAACAAGATAAGTTATAATGTGAACCATAATGAAATTAATAAGTGTAAATAGATCCAAAACACGATGTATATTCCCAGGCCACAGTGGGATTGAATTAGTAATGAAGGACTCTAATTTAAATCTAAAATTGGTATGGTAAATATTCAAGTACATTGAAACTAAGTATTATACTTCTAAATAGCTCATACTGATTGGATATGAAAATGCGAGTCATAATGTTATTATGTATAAATTTGAGAACACGACACCAAAAGTAATTTAAGATTGGGTTATTACACTAAGTATTTATGCTAAACAGAAAATGGAATCAGCTACCTCAGCTTCCACTTAAGAAAATGGAAAAAATATAAGTGAAACAGAAATTGAATTGAAGAAACAAAATAATAAGCAGCATGGCTTAAATAAACAAGAAAGAAAAACAAAAGCATATAAAGAGTTAATAAAATAAAAAGGCAGTTATATGAGACAATTAATGAAACTGACAAACCTGTAGCTAGATGGCTTGATGCAAAATGAAAGAAAATGGAAATTATCAATATCTTGAATAATAACCAACTTCCCTATAGCTCCTTACTTAAAAGAAGAAAAATTTCTGACAATAAATTTAACAATTCAGAGGAAATGTCTAAATTCCTCAAGGAACACTTTTGAGAACCTCTTGAAGAAGGTAAAATAAACCATATAACCTTAAGTCTATTAAAAAGTTTCACCGTGTAGTTAGAATATCTCCACAAAGAACGCTTCAAGCAGAATGGTCTTATTATGAATTCTATCAAATTTTTACAGAACAAATAATACTCATTCAATACAGCCTTCTTCAGAAAACTGTGAAGAAGGAAATATTTCCCAACTTGTCCTGTGAGATCAGTTTCCATGTCGGTGGTCCTCAGGACATTCTCGGGCATAATAATTCATTACAAGGACTCACAGCTCTCAGAAGCTATTTAACTCACAGTTGAAGCTTATTACAATGAAAGACATAAGTTAAAATCAGCAAAGGAAAAGGCTCAAGGACCCATGTTCAGGGGAACCAGGCAAAACCCCCAGATTTTCCCTCACATTTGAATCTCACAGGGACATGTTTTTTTCTTCCCAAAACCATGACTGACAACTCCTGCAGCACTTTGCCATCACAGTAGCTCTTCTTGATTTTGGTGTCCAGATTTTATACTGGGGATCAGTCACAAAGGCCTTCTGCATTTGTGTGACTAACATCAGCTACTCTGAATCCGCCTCCTGGTATCTTCTTTATACTCTGCCAAGTGAAAATAGGAATTCATAAATCACCTTGTCAGTATAAACTATCTGTTCAAAGTGGCACAGAAAGGCTGTAAAAACAGGCACTTTATCAGACAGTGTTCCAATGAGTCAATGCTGTTCTCCAGGCACTGGGCCAAGGCCAGCCCTGAATTCAGGCTTTGCTTCAGGATGTGCAGGGTTTGAACAGCGTAATGAATTGGTTAATGAATCCTTTTCTGCACAATTTCGAGGATACAAAAACTTGACAAAGATATTACAAAAATATAAAACTACAGCTGAAACATAAATGCATAAATTCTAGACAAAATTTTAACAAATAAAATGCAACGATATACAAAAATGGATATTATGTTATGATTGAGTTATATTTCAGGAATGCAAGCTTGGTTTCAAATTCAAAAATTAATCAGTTTCATTCACCGTATTAACAACCTAAAGAAAGAGCAAATAAACACAAGATGGTCATCACTATAGACAGAACAAATTATAGAAAATCTACAGCCCAACCCTGATTTAATAAAAGAAAGAAAAGCTCTCATCAAATTAAATTGAAGACACATTCTCATCATTTTTTAGAACACTTACAAAGCAAACAGTTGAAATCATAGTTCATACTTTAAAATTGAGCATTTTCTCTCTAAAATCAGGAACAAGGCCAAAAAAAATCAGGAACTTCTCCCTACTAAGTACAGTGTTCTGTCAGAGATTTTAGCTAATGCTACACAGCAGGAAAAAAGAAGCAGTAACAGGCATCTCAGTTGGAAAAGAAGTAGAACTATCTTTATTCCTAGACATTTTACTTTATGTAGAAAATACTGTGTATTACTACAAAAATTATTAGAAACATTAAGGAGAGATCAAAATAAAAAATCAATTATAATTTTGTATACTAGCAAAACAATCAAAATTTGTAAATGCCATGTACAATACAATAAAGTATTAATACTTGAAGATAAAACTAAAAGTTTTACAGGATCTGAATAAACATGGTTGTGATAAATTAGATTGAGATATATTCTGTCCATGTGTTATAATATTCAATATTGTTATCAGTTCTTTCCAAATTGCTCTAGGAACTTAATGGAATAGAATTTTCATCTATATTCACAAACATTCTAAAATTCATAGGGAAATGCAAAATGTTTATGATAGTAAAACCAACCAGCAAACAAACTCCAAAACAAAAACCGAAACAAATAAACAAACAAAAAATCCTCTTGAAAAGTCAGGGCTAACGATGTAATTACAGCACTAGTTTATTAAAAGCAGGCTAATATTAGTGTTGAAAGAGTGAGTTGTTGATATCAAGATACATAATTGGGATTGCATTGAATCTATATAGCAGTTTTGCAAGTATGGCCATTTTCATTATATTGGTTCTTCCTACCCAGGAGAAAGAGATGTCTTTCCAATTATCTGATATTCTCTTCAATACCACAGCGATATATGTGCATCCATGTTCATAGCAGCACAGTTTGGAAACAGCCCAATTTCCCATCAACTGGAGACTGGATAAAGAAGATTTTTTTGTTTCTTTATAAAATGGAGTACTACTCAGCCAAAATGAATGAGAAACTAAAGACATTTATAGCTAAATGGATGCACATTGAGGCCATACTCTTAAGTGAAATAAATAGGACACACGTGTAAATACTGAATAGTTTCTCTAGTGTGAGAAACTGAAAGTGTAAATAAGGATTAAAATGTATAATAGATAATGTGACATAGGAAGAAAAGGTTCAAAGGGGAAGGGGAAGTGGGAGGAGTAGGGGAAAGGAAAGCAGGGAAAAGAATAAATATGAGAAAAGGAAAAAAAGGAAACAAAGTTTCTGTAAATAGAGACGGGTGGAGGGGTTGAAAGGGAGGGCAGGAGAATGGGGAAAAAAATAAGAACCAAGAGAGATTATGTAAAAGTACAAATTTCCAATAATGAATGCCAGCATATTGTATACCTAAAATGTACCAATAAAATTAATGAATTTTAAAAAAGACACATAAAGTGGTAAATAGATCATAATAGAAGGGGAAGATAGATTTATAGGACACTCATTTCATGTGGTACAAAATCAGTTCAATGAATCTGCATGTATTTTTTGACAAATGACGTGGGAAAATTCTATATGGATATTTTAAAAAGTATTTTTGTCTGTACAGTATTCAAATATTAATTCAAATTGGATCATAGTCCTCAGTGAAAACCTTTAACTTGAAAATTTGTGTTTGTCATCTTAGACTATCTCTATACTAGACTTTAAACCTAACCTTAATTGGAAGGTAGTCAAATGACTATTAACAGCAGAATAAATACATACATTAAGCTACATAGTAATGAAAACAAACTATTACTGCATACAGCAAAATAATACACTTCACACATTTAATATTAAAGAAGGTAGACACAAAAACTTCATTCAGTTTCTTCTGTATAACAGAATATAATAGAGCCAAGCTCCACTGACCGGGATCAGCAGAGCAAATAGCCACGTGGTGAAGTAAAGGCCCCTGAGGGCTTGGAGGGATTAGTTATAAGACATGTGACTTTCCATATGCAAAAATCCAGGATTCAATGCTCTTGTGTACTTCTTCGAATATATATTTAAGTTCAAGAAAAAAATTAAAACATGTTAAGAGTACATTTTGTCTTTCAAAATATATTTTTGTATTTCAAAATATATATTTGAATTTCATAGATATTTGAAATTATATTTGAAATATTTTTGAAATATATTTTGTATTTCCAAATATTTGGAAAGAACCCCATGCATAACATTTCTAGACATTTGTTACTATAATTCAGAAATTTTAATTAGATCACACAAGATGAAGTATGTATACATAAATATATATATATATATGTTGCTTTTCAAAAACTTTTGAGGAAAAATTCACCTAACAAAATTAACAATTTTTATGTGAACAATTCTGTTTTATTTTCCACATACACTGTGTTGTGCAATCACTAACTTTGTTGACTTTCATTACTCCCAACAAAAAATCATACTGATTAGTAACTCCCTGGCTTCTTCCCATTTCCCCAACCACGGTCTCTTAAACAATTACTAATTTGTTTGTCTCAATGGAGTTACCTATTCTGGGTAATTCATGTAAATAAAATCAAATAATAGGTGAACTTTTGCACCTGAGTTTCTCTCATTTGAACCTTTTTTTTTGAAGTTTGTCCACATGTAGTACATTAATCAATTTTACAACTGAATCATACTTCAATGTTTATATGTACCACACTTTATCTATTGAAGGGCATCTGAGCTATTTTTTAACAATTGTGAATAGCAATGGTATCCACATCCTTGTACATCTATTTATTTGCTTGATTTGTGTTCAGTCATTTTAGAGAGATTTAAGAGTTCATTTGTTGGGTTATATGAAAATTATCTGAAAAAAAGAGAAAATTATCTGTTTAATTTTTGAGAAATTCCCATACTATTTTCATACCAGTGAATCATTTTACATTCCTACCAAAAATGTATAACGGTTCCAGTGCATATTTTGGGGGGGTATGTTACATATTTTATAATGAGGCAAAAGTATAATGAAGGAAAATTTACATCCAGTAAAATCCAAAGATATGAAGAGAACATTTTCATGAGTTTTGACAAATTTATACATCCACGTAACCAAAATCTCAATATATTTAAGGAACATCGTCATCACCCCAGGAAGTTCCACCATACTAGCCATTTCAACAGCTGTTCTCAGTTTATGGTCCTACTGCAATATCTTTTATTGGTACTAGATAAACTTCCATGTGAAGATATAATTTTCTTGTGCGTTGTCCAGTTAATAAAAATTTAGAATTTTTTCAATTTAGAGTTCCTATTGAATAAAGCCAATACAAACAAGCCTTTTGTGTACAGATATTTTTGAGTATATATCTACCAGTAGAATTGATGGGCCAAATGGTAGGTAAATAATTGACTTTATAAGACATTGTCACTTTTCCAAAGAGGTTGTAATATTTTGCAGGGCACTAGGAATATGTGCGTTTTGATTGTTTCTCATGCTTGTTGACATGTATGGCTTACAGTTTAAATTTCAGCTATTGTAGTGCATCTAAAGTGGTATTTCATTATAGTTTTGATTCACATTTTTTTAGTGATAAGTGATGTTGGGCAATTTTTCAAATGCATATTAGTCATTTGCCTATCAGGAATTAATAGGGTATCCATTCAAGTCTTTGCTCATGCTTTTTAAATTTGCCATTTTATTATTGATTTTAAAAATACATTCTGGATACAAATTCTCTGTTAGATCTATATCTACATCTAATCCAAATCTATATCTATATCTATATCTATACTGTGAATATTTTGTACAAGTCTGTGACTTGAATTTTCAATTGCTTAATGATGCTTTTTAGGAAGAAGTCCACTAAAGGGAGCCCAATTTATGAAATATTTTTGTCTTGTGTCTCTTTCTGTGTGTTATAGAACATTTCTAAAATCAAAAAATTTTCTCCCATTTTTCTTCTAATAACCTTTATAATTTTCCTACTTTACACTTGGTGTCAATCTCAAATGAATTTTGCGGTAGTTTGCAAGAAGGGTCATGCTTTATTCTTCCATGTATTTACCAACTTTTTAAATACCACATTTGGGAAAACTTCCATTTCCCCTTGAATTACCTTAAGCCTTTGTAAAAAAAAAAATTCAGTCAGTCATGAATACTGAATCTCCTTTCTCTATAAGTCTATATAAGTAAGAAATAAAGAAGAAATATGTACTCATGTCAGGAATATAACAAGGATGTCACTATCAGAACTTTTTCATCATATTATCAATGATGTGGCATACATTTACATTTTTCACTGAAACATACTACTTGACCAGAAAATATTCTCTTCTACAAGAACAAATACAACCACTGTATTCTAATGTAATCCCACCATAGAATAATTTTATCTGTTTTGGAATTTCATGCAAATAGAATAATGCAATATGTATTTATTTGCTCATAACTTCATAATGAGTAAGATGATTATATTGACTATATCGTGATTCAGTGAGATTAAAGATTTGCATATATATTTGTGCATATATATATGTGAACTTGTGTTAATGTTGAGTGTTTTTGCTTTTAATTTCCATCTACCCAATTTTCCTCCACTGTTTTCACCTGTTAAAAATCTTTCCATCTTTTAAGATTTAAATTTCATCCAGAATGTTTTTATTATTCCCAATTGTATAAAACTGGCCTACAATTGTGTCTTTATCGCCTCCACAGCAGCTATTATCCATTAGTCATATACATGTCTGTTTTTTGGACTTATTTGAAAGTAACAGCTGTTCTTTAATGTCTAACACATAATAATACTCAGGAAATGAATGTGACTATTATAACTTTCACATATACATAAGCAGGAATCTAAACATATAATTAAATTATGCAGTGATTCATTTATTTCCTCACCTACTCAGAGTGGTCATAAGGAGTGAATGAAAGTTATGAAATTGCAACTAAGGCTGAAATTCCTGGCCTAGCAATTTGTTCATCCACTATAGACAAGTTGTTTAATTCCCTTATGTCTCAGTTTCCTCCTCCTAAAATGGTGATAATAATAGTTCTTAACTCATAGAATCATTTTGTAGAGTAATGAATGTAAGTTGTCCTCAAAATTGACATAGTAAGTACTCAAATATATTAGCTCTATTGATTTTTATTCAGAAAACCTATTATGGGTTTTTACTGTGTACCAGACCTTGAGCTATTGTAGAATGCATTCAAAGCTTTCAAGGAACTTCTGGCTTAATGAAAATGAAAGATAGGTTTGATAAATAATAAATAGAATGAATAGAGTCCTATTAGAGCACAGAGGGAAAATAGGCAATATTCTGGCTAATTAGGAAAGATTATTTGAACATACTTTCAATAGATACATAGACATATGGAGGTTGAAAACTGAGGGACAGGGCAGTAAAAACACAGAGAGCAGGATGTTCAAAGTTATGACAGGATGAAGAATCTGGGATATTGATGAAGCTTAAAAATTGACTGGCAGAAAAAAATGAAATGATTTTAAGAAGTTACAAGAAAAAAACCTGCCACATGTAATAAAGGTAGAAATAGATGGTGACTTGAACATAGCCAAGGGATTTACAAATGATAGTGTTGTGTAAAACTGAATAAAAGTATTGAAAACACAGACTCCTTTACTAAACTTACAGAACTCTTCCTGGAGCATGCCCAAGTACAGGCTGGCATAAGTTGCCCTAAAACAAATAAACTCTTTTTGACATATCTGAATGAAGAAAGGACAAAAATTTGGATATGTTGCATCAAAAATAAATAACACTTCCATTACAGGTGATAATTTTCTGCCCCAGTCAAAAGACTCAGTTTAAAACTAATAATGTAGCAGCAAAGTGGGCTGATTTAAACTTCACCTTCTCCCACTTTGTATCCATCTCCTGTTAGACGTGCTAATATTCATAGGACCATGAAATGGCCTATGGACCTCTTATTGGAAGGATCAAGTGAGGATAATGATGGTAAAATGAATACATTACATCAGGAAAATCAGGAGTTATTTGAGGACTCAATAGAATTTTGAAGGTTTCCTATATTTAAACCACCTTATATTTAAGCTAACATTTTAGTGTAAGTTTTCTTTGTAAAGTAAATGAACCAGAAATTATAACAAGTTAGGATGTAGTATAAATGGTGAAGCAGATAGATTTAGCTGCAATGTGAAGTCCATTTTTAGACATAGCTAAATTCCAACATCCAACTTTTCACAGTTATTATTTTATAGTAAGAAAATATGACTATGATTTGCCATCCATAGACTTTTATAATGCTATGACAGTGTAGGTGGGATTTTTATAGATGCTTTCAAATATTTCTCTTTTATTGGTTTAGTAAAATTGTAACTAAGCAAGTGCTATATTTCTTGGTCTAAAGGTCAAGATTAATGTGATAAAATTAAGATTTTAGGTAGTTGACACCAACCTCTCTGTTCCTGAACATTTCTATCCTCCTAGGCTTAAGGGTATTCATTAAATGGTGGTATTTCTCCTAGTACCCATGGAATGTAGCTTCGGATCACAGAAACACAAGACACCATACAGATCATCGATTAAAACATGAAATATGGGCTTTTTCTGACTTTTCTCCCTTACTACCCGAATGTACAAACTTGAGACAATTTACTCAAACTCTCTGTACCCATGTTTCACCTGTATGGGGATCTGATAGAACCTACCTCATCAAGTTGTTCATGAATATTTGATGTTAGATTCAAAGCACTTAGAACACACAAAGTTTGTGCTCCATAATTTTTATTAGTTTATAATTATTTTCATATTTCTTTAAACACCACACTTATCAGCTATTAAATGCAATATCCATGATATCACTGCTATTGCATAAGGTGAGGTCATGTATTCCAGACATTCCAAGCCTGTTTCATTTCCTACAGATCTTTAAGGCCCACATTTTTCTTAGAACCATCTCTTTAAAGAATGGTTCCTTGACTTTCAACTTCTCCTTCTCTCAGTGCATTTTATCACTTAACTCCTTTCTCTGCATATGTCATAACAGTTACCCAACTTAGCACTTGATGATTCTGTATGATGCATATTTTTCATCTCCCAACTGCTCTATAGAATCTTACTACACAAGTGCTTATGATAATAAGCGTTAGCATTTATCGAGCCATTTATATCTGCCAAGCATACTGCTAAATGTTTGACATATATAATTTTATTTATAATCCCTCCACCCCAAGAACCACTGGTTTTGATACTATTATCTTTATAGATAAGAAAATTAGATTCATAAGTTAAAGAAAACACAAAATATCTATAATTTACCAAAAAAGAGCTGGGTGAGAATTCACATTTGCTGTCCGGTTCATATGTCCAGAGCCTCAGGTGGAATGACTCTGTTTCCAATCTGTTTATGTGAGCCATATAAAATGGATAACATTCAAGCATTTTGGAAATGAAATACTTTTAAAAATTTCTATGTTACAAATAATGTTCTATGATCAATGTGGTTGCTCAAAAAATGTCTTATTTGCATTTAATGATATATACTCAGAAATCAAATCCCATCCTTTAAGCATCTCCCTTTTGTCACCATTACTTAATGCACTGTCTTATTCCTTCTATGAAATGAATCTATCTAATCTACTATTACTAAGGCCAATTAAAATATCAGTTTTTCTCATTTGGGACAATATGAATGGAACAGAGCCACATGCATTAGATGAAATAAGTTAAGCATAGGATGACAAATGCCACAAGATCTCATAAGAATGATCCAAAATGATTGATCTCATGAAATTAGAAAGTAGAGTTATTGTTACTGGAGGCGGGGAGGGGGTTGTGAGAAGAGATGAAGGAAAGCTGGTGAACAGTACTTAGTTACAGTTAGGCAGGAGGAATGAGTGCTACTGTTCTAGTGCTTGGTATGGAGACTTTGGATAGCAATGATATGATATATATTTCAGAAAAGCTGGATGAAAAGATATTGGATATTATGCACCATAAAAAAATGATAAATGTGTAAGAGTATAGATATGTTAACCCTGATTGCTTAATGTACATATGTTTTGACACATTACTTGGCACACTTTCTCTTAAAATTCTCACCTCTTTGGTACCAAACAATATAACTCTTTAAAAATTTTTTTAAATGTTTTAAATTGTTTTTTAAATTGATAGAATTGTTAATGTTTATTGTGTACAGCATGCTATTTTGGAATATAAGCACATTGCAGAATGATTAAGTCCAACTAATTAAAAAATCCATCACCTCACATAGTTACCATTTTTGTGATGAAATACTGTTTGTATTTTTCAAGAATAAAATATATCTTATTGTTGATTCATGTAAATTTGTAAAGCAGGAAAGCACTGCTTTTCAGTGCATAGCTAAGCACTGGTGTCAAATATGACAATGACACCAATTCAACTCGACATGGAGTTGCCTTAGCCACTACAAACAGTCCACGTAGAGACCTTGGAAAACTCTGCAAAAGAAGGCAACTGATCAGGGTTCCATCATTTACTAGATGCAAGATTTGGAGAAACACATTTATTGACTTTGAAGAGGAGTGTACATGTAAAGTGGGAGCCATTATGCCTGTCTCAAAGAGAGGTTGTATAGGACTGAATTATCAGTTGTATTATAAACTGTGAAACTCTATGAAAGGTAGTATCTTTTTCTATTTGTATCCATCTACTTTAGTTTTCTCACTCTTGCCAAATTTGTTATTGATGTAACATTAGGAATGAAAAATTACTAACAGGTGGTTATGAAGTTTTCCCTAAACTTGAGTTGCCAGGTATTTGCAGTCCTGTAATTCTCAGGTCAATCAATTCAGCTACCTTTAACACTGTTATGGTGGAACTATCTAAAGATTGAAGAACTTATTGAACTTCAATCTCAAGTGATTTCTGACTATGGCTTTGTTTTCCTGATGTTAGCCTATTTTTAAACTAATTTAGCTTGACTAAAATTTAAGAATTTTTTTAGTGTGGATTAAATTGATCGCTATTAGAGGTTAATATATAGCTCATGCTCTGATTTTGTTTACACTTTTTATTTTCTTCTAATTGAAAGAAAATATTTCCTGTGTAAGAGGTAAGAAATAAATGATTTTGTAAGTACCGAAAATGTGCTTTTAATTAGCTATACTGCTGTATCAGTTCTGAAGCGGCTACAGTATACCACAGACACGATTTCTTCCTTCTCTCCCCAAGGGAAGATGAGTTTTGGTTCTCTTTTGCACATGATGGATGTGAATAGTTTTCATGAACAAGTGCTACTTTTCTTTCCAGAAGAAGAACATAGTTAGGCATATCAACTTTGACACACCTCCTTTTACAATTTCAAATTGGGCACTGCTACTTAATAACCCATGCTTGCTTAGGATTCTTGCTCAATTGAATTCACACTGCTGTAATGAGTCCTGAACATCAAGCAGAGAACAAAATGAGAACAATGCAATTAATCACTAAATTGTGCTCATTTTCAATAATATGAAAATTTCTCTCACAGTTTTTCACTTCAGAAATAATGTTTCAGGTAGTGAAGGGGTTTTAGTGATGAACAAAACAAGTCCTCATATATTTTTTTAAAAGACAATAGCAAGCCACATAAAGGTGAGTACTAAATCAAATACCTGTACCATCTGTTATAGGAAATAAACAGAAATTAAGTGATACACACTTCTAAAAATACATTTCTTCACAGCAAGCAGAAGCACATCTAGAGTTACACTTAGGAAAGAGAACAGCAAAATTTGTTATCAATTAGGAAACTATTTCATAAGATAAAAACAAATTCACAAACTTCTTGCCAGGTGAGTATTAAACACATGCACCAACACACACAATCACACTTAGCAGGATGTCACAGACATGAGTACTATTTTTATGATACAGGAAACAGTAATCTCTGTAGATCTATCTCCTTCCCTCTAAAAAAGCAGTGGGACAGGCATAAAATACAGCAGAATTTAACTGGGCTTAATTCTAAGTTCCATGGATTTGAGGTTTTTTAAAGGTAGAAATGGTAATAGATCTTGTCTCATTCACTTGGTTTTGGTTTTTGTTTTTTTGTCTTTTTTTTACTGATATCTTACTAAAAGCAAGGCACACAAACAAAAAGGTTACACCTGTAAAGAGATTTTCTCTAAACAGGCTACATTTCCTCACTGTAGTAAAAGCCCGACTGGCCACTTACGTATATTTAAGACATATAAAGGAGCTCTAATCTTTGTATTGTAATATTTGAGTAGAACATGGCTAGTTGTCTGAAAATTGACACAGGGCCTATGTATTTATGGCTGCACATATTTCTGAAGAAGACAGATCATTAAGGGCTATCATTCGAAAAACAGGTGCAATGAGCCCACCTGCAAAATTAGTTTATATGCACATTTCTGGTAATAATAAAAAGAAATTGAGCATTTAGATACTAGCTATGCATTTTTGTAGACTCTTCTGTTTTATATTGGAGAAAAAACATTTTGCATGCATATTTTGGCATCCATTTATTGTATAAATGCTGTTCTTTCCACTTTGGAAATAGTGTGAAGGACCACAATTTTTTATAGAGTGAACAAGTTTTTGAAATAAAAAATGACAATGTGTTTCACACAATTTGCAGAGAAGTTTATATGGTTGTGCCCCCGATTTTAATTTAACAGAGTTGTGAACACTTAGCTTTTCAATTTCAACCAAGGTAACTGGGTAAAAAATCCAAATGATGGCAAGTTGTGATTGATACAGAGGGTGGCTTTCGAAACATTTAAAACACACTTCAGAACTTGAGTTTGATGCTGTAAATTGATTTTTGGCTCTCTTAGATGTTTCGTTTTGTTTAGTTTAAGTAAATAGTAGTTACTAATGGTTTTTAAAAGTCAGAACCAAAAAAGTAGCATTTTGTTGACCTTAGAGTACATGTACTCTGTACTTTAATTCCTGTAAAATGGGGATGATACAATCTTTGAGCAAAAATATAGAATGGTTATATGAGGTAGCCATCACATTATAGCTGTGAGAGGCATTTTTAATCACCATTTTGCAAATTAGAAAATTGAAGATCAGAGAGATGAACTCCTCTGCCTAAAGCTACAGATCTGATAAATTTGGCGTTGGCATTGAAATGTGGGAGAGTAATTAATTTTATCAATTTTCCATCCCACAGAATGTTAAAAGACTTCCAACTTTTCCTCAAATTGTATTGGTTTAGAATTATGTCAGTATTTTCTAAACACAGTTTGTGGAGTTATGAATTCATAAATAAAATCAAGTCAAAGTTGGAATGCATAAGGTAATCTCACCATTTCTGGATTTTTTTTTGTTAAGTGCCTAAAGTTGGTTGGGGATTGCTAAGATAAACATCTGAATTGCTCCACTCAATAAACATATGGCTTGCACCACTCAGTCTTGTGTTAAAGATGTTAGAGAAATATGTTACAAAGAAATTCAAATTAGTTTGGGAGTTTTGATAGGTTGAAGTCATGGCTGACTTATTAATGTGTCCTTTCCCATCAGTTTCTAAAGTGGCTGGAAAAGAAATGTATTGGAAGAAATATGTCCTTTCTTGTAGGCAAAATAATGGTGTTGTGTGAACAATGCTTCCAGTGGTCCAGTTTTAAAATTAGTCATGTCTTTTGGAATAATGACTAATCACATCTACCTTAATTTTTTATTTTTTATTTATTTCTTTAATTTTACTTTTTAAAAAGAAGATTAATATTATAGTGCAAACATAACATTAATACTACTCATTTCTTTTTCTCCAGAAATGATTCTGACATTACTGTGATTCTAGAACATTAAGAAATCCATAAAATAACCTTTATTTTGAAATTTTCCAGAACTTATGATTGTTTCTGAAAATGCCTTCTATGTAGTCTGATTTTGTTATGCTAGTGTTTATCCTCTTGTGACAAGCCACAGGCAGATTACGATGTAACACAAAGCAGCATATGTTATTAAAAGTGGTAAATGGCTGAGTGAGAATCACAGTCATTGATGCTTTATGTGTTTTCACAGGTGTAAGTCTTTTTTCAAGAATTTCCTTAAGTTTAGTTAATGTTTTTTATGAATTCTTAATAAAGTTTCAATATTCACTAAAATAGTAATAAGGGCTATTTTAAAGGTCAACTTTGTCACTTTCCACCCCATTGAGAGTAAGCATTGGGAATATCAGGTAACTGGGTCTCTCAGCTTTGATAATAGGGTCAAGCTTATAAACAGATCTTAAAGTACTAGAATATTTCTCATAATATCTGGTATTTGTCCATCACTGCATTTCCAAGAAGCTTATAAACTTTATGGAAATAACCTCATTAACCAATTTACCATTTTTCAGAAGTAGGTATGGGATAAAGTATTTTAACTACTACTTGAGACCAACTTCTTTGTTTTTCTTTCTGCACCCTGGCTTTACACCCTGGCTTATTTAAACAGCACAATGTTGAGTTCCAGGTTGTGATAAGGGTACGATAGGGCTTGGGTGGGAGGTACAGTCAATGAACTGTGTTTTGAAAGTCACTCCTTAGGACTTCTGAAGATTCTTGCTTATGAATGGTCTTAGAACATTAAATACCTTTTCCTAGTATATTGGAATATTATCTGAACTATCACAAAAAATATGACAACTTGTCAAAATAAATCTGTAAAGATAAAGTTTACAATGTATTCTAAATTGTAAATCTATAAGAGAGATGGTGTTGGTATAGTTTACCACTGAATATAACAATAAACACTCTGTAAATGTTGACTGAATACATGAATTAATGAATGAATAATGGCAGTTAAGATGTATTAATCACACACTGTGTTTCAAGCACTAGCTCAAAGACAATAGAAATGAACATCCTTTAATTATCAGGAGCCAATAAATAATTGATAAAAATAATCAAATGGAGAAATGTACAAGTACTTTTTTCTTATGGTAATTGATAATTCAAATGGTCAATAATTTTGTAAAGAAAATGCACTTTCTGCCTGAGTTAAATCCTTTATATCCTCTTCATTTTCTTGCTCTTTCATGAATTCTGGGAATGTAGAAATATTGAAATAAAAATATATTAAATATTTCATGACTATAAGAAAAAAAAGAAAGCTACTTTGGGAACTTAATATGCATATTGTTTCTATAAAAACATAAAGGAATTTTAAAGATAAAATAGTACAAAATTATTATTTTACATAAAATACTTTGCACATATTATTCTAGACAACAATATAAATTTTAGATGCATCTCCTTTAAATAGTTCCATTTATTAAAGATGAACAGTTTTAAGGCAGGTGATGGATATTAGAAAATTATTGAGAAAATAAGATTTATATGCATAATAAAAAGTCTACATCCTAAAGCTACGTGAAAGGATTATTGTATAAATAATTGAATAGAATACTTGCAAATATTCTGGTATTTCATGGCTTAGACAAGGCACCCAATATCTACTTTTTGTGTTTAAATATATTATTTCCAAAATCACCAAGAATGTAGCATCCAATAGCTCAACTCTGGTAGCTGTAAGACATATACATTTTTCACCTTAATGTATAGTTCATTCAGTGGCTTGCAGATTTGTCAATAAGTGGCTCTCTTTCTTTTTCTTTTTTAAAGTCAGTATCTCAAAACATTTGCATTCAGTCTCTATTTGCCTTTGAGGCATGTATAGGTTGTTTTTAAATGGGTAAGCAACAAAGAATTTTTGAAAATAGTTGGTTTTGGATACTCTGCTATTTACCCACTCATCCACTACTGAAAATGTTGCATGAGAAATCATTCCTGTCCCTTAACTTGAATTCCATTTCTCCTTTACTTCTCTCTCAGGTCCAATCTAATGGTAACCTGAATTACAAGCAGAGGCATATACTTTTTGCATATTTCTTCTCA
This sequence comes from Heterocephalus glaber, assembly GCF_000247695.1. Next base: position 18,071,284 of record NW_004624742.1, on the reverse strand, counting down.
TGTTGACTGCATTTAATGAATCATGTTTGGCAATTATTCAGAGGTGACTTCAGACTCTTCAACTTTCCTCACTGTACTTATCCTTTAATGTAGAAAGTATCTGACCAGACATGGTTTTCTTTAAGGAAGAGTATCTTTAGCTCTGTAAAGGATATTGATGACAATGATAAAATAATTAAGATTATTAAAATTTAATTTTAAAAATAGGAAATAACATACACATATAATCAGCTATAAATGAGCCAGCACTCAGATACTTAAAGATGAAGGCTAATGTGTTTATCAACGGAGACTTTTTATTTGTTTGCAGATTTGTTGTCAGTTTGGAATGCTGGAAACTTTGTACATAGTGTTGTCATAGTGTTTGTCAAAGCCCTTCATCCTTAGTTGTATTTTCCTTTTGGCATCTTGCAGCACTGCAACCCTAGTCTGGAAAACATTAGCTATGACATGTTTAAATAGATGCAGACATCTGTTAACAATATTTCCAAACAATTTGATCAACAGGTCTCATATCACAGTGAGTGTGCCTTCACTTTCTAATAAAACCAAAGACACTGACACACTATGTTTCTCCCAAGAAATATTTTATGTTAGTTGTAAAAGAATAATTGTCTTAGCCTTTTATCATTTGTAATAAGTCAATTACTGTAACACAGAGGTATCATTACTGCCCAATAGCAAAGTGGGTGTTATATATATCTGAAGGATAAAATACAAATGGAAATGCAACTTTAATATTTTTATGTTGATAGTCACATTCTACCAATTTAGTAGTGTTGACAGAACAATTCTTTAACATTTATTTACTTTAATGGCCTTTATGAAAAAACTCAAAATCAAAACTTTGCCAAACCAGTCCCCCCCCACTAGCGCCTCTCCAACTTTCCTCTGAATTTGAAAACTTGCTGTTGCTCTGCTGAGGTTGAGGTCATAGTTTCTTGAGACTGTAAGGTATCAGGTCTGAAGGCTAGTAAATATTGCCAACATTTTTAAATTTTATTTGAACAAGATTGTGTTTTTGTTTTATTTTGTTTAAGCCTAAAATATTCAACATATGCTGGGCAACTTACAAAATTTTTTCCTCTGCTGTAAAAGTTCAAAACTTATATTTCTATTAAATATTCAAATTAGTATTGCTGCAGACACATTTTATGATATTTTAAAGTAACTTTCTTTGCATTACACTAAAAAGAAAATCCATCATCTATAATTTAGCTGCTGAAGTAATTGTTGAGATTTCATATATATATATATATATTTATATAATTTGACTTTTTAAACTTAGATTATACTTTAAAATGAGATCATATTATTCAGTTTCTGCACATGCTATTATGGGTGTAGGGATTGCTTTTTGAGTGCTATTACTAACTATTTCCAAGAGAGAGCAGTAGTGAATTGCATTATTTGTTCTGGCTATGTAATTTTACTCAAAAGTACTGATATTCATTCTCAACTTTATAACCTTTCAACCTATTGACCATGAAAAATGCTCTGACACAATGTGACACATATAAATGTTTAAAGTCCAAAGGGTAATTACCTATATTCATAGTTAAAACTGTGCCTTGATTTCACAATAGAAACCATATGTTCACTCAAAAACATTTTCAATAGGTTAAATAACACCCGGATTAACCCTAAGTTAGTTTATTGGTTAAAATAATAGCAGCATCTTCTTCCAATTCAGTAGTTCATTTATCATCTCTGATCAAGACACTGGACATGAACTTTCAAGATTTAAAAGCTTAAGCTTTAAAAGAACAAGAAGTGAGAAAAAAATCCTACAAAGGTTTAAATACCCTTATTTCTGACCTTATCACAGTCTTACCTGTTCAGGTACTTAATATCAGCTTTGAGAGTTGTTATTGAAAACTGTATTCAACTTTGTCCAATAGTTAATAAACAAATAATTTGTCCCCCAAGTCATGAAAGCAACAACTTGTTGATTTTTTCTTTGCACTGCACCATATGGGGAGAAATTTAGAAAAATTATTGAAAAACTTTTGATACAAATTGCTTTAGGCCTGGATCAAACTAGGGAGGTAGCCCAGGAAGGAAGGTAGACCTCTGTCAAACCCAGGCCCGAGCATCTTGCTTCACTTATCTGAGAAAGGATTTTTGTGACTACAGTATGTGAAGTGAAACTTATTGTAACTTCCAAGTAAACCAGTTCACATATAATCTTATCCTTACAATAACTGATCATTCTGAGACTTTGAAATCACATCAGGAAGCTACAAACAGAAAACAGAATTGCATATGATGGAGGTAATGAAGAATTCAAGGAAAAAGACACCTGGCAGGGGGAGGGCGGAGACAAGCAGGTACATGAGCTTTCAGCATGTGCCAGCCCTCTGCATGTTAAGCTGGTGTCCAGACTCTCCTCCCTCTTTGTGATGTTTGTAAGGTTTCTTGTCAAGCCACAGAGACCTTCTCCAGGGAACGGATGGTTTACAGGGGGCTTTGTCCAAAAGAACATTTCTGTCTCAGGAGACTTTCATCCCATGCACATTGTCTCTGAGTCCCACTGGAAGCAGAGAACCAGCATTGTGCAGAGAGAACTAGGAAGCGTGTGGACGCGTGGCTGATAGGCAGCAGGAACTTGTTCCAAGCACAGTATTGTGGTTTTTATGACCTCCGATAGAGTTACCTTGAATTGCCACCCCTCTATCCAAAAACAACACAAAAACCATGGGAAATGGGGACAGGAATATTCCTTTTAGACCTAAAAGAGTTGCAATATTCATAGGGAAAAGGATGAACTGCAGAGGCAGTTGTAACTGAATGTGCCTTTCCTTGAAACAGTAGAAGGATACCCTTCTTAAAGCCAGCCACTGTCTTTTCTTGAGACAAACAGCACTGTAGAATGTTGCATTTTTGCATCCATTACTGGCCTCTAGGCTCTGAAGAAAGGAGCAGAACATTCAGCCTTGGCAAAGCTGGCTGTCACCCAATTTATGCTGCATATGTGACTTTTCATACATTCTCTTTATACACACTTACTGTTATCTATGCAGCATTTACTGTGAAGATAGAACTTACTGATAAATGTCTTCTATAGAATGCTGGAGAAAAATGTGAAAGGTCTCTCGCATTTCATATCGCAGTGACTCTGCAACCTTCATTTTGTCACAAGTAGATTCTTTTGGAAAACGTTTGCTTGAGCTCTGGAGTTATTTACTAATAAGACTCTGAGTGTGTGACTATAGAGGAAAATTCTTCGCATCTGCATTGGAGGAATATGTGAGGCTCTTGTCTCAGTTCCAGTTATCGAAAGTTAACACCAAAGCAGCAAGGCTTTTAAAGCTACCTATACACAATCCCCTGTGGTGGCTGTGAAAGCCCACGGAGGCAGAGGTGGTAAAAACGTTTATGTTGCATTATCAAAGTGACAAAAGGCCAGTGCAGTGCCAGACCTGGTATTTCATTAAATTTTCCAGTTAGTGAGTTAACATTTGGAAGGAAGAAGCGATGCATGGTTATTGTTAGTATGTGAAAGTTGTACCCTGTGGATCTTATAGATCCCAACAATATGCACTATTGACAGGGAAAGGAAGACAGTATAAGAAAAATTGTGTCTATTCTTTTGGATGTTAAAAGTAACTGAAATACCTAAGAAATGTGATGAAGAGAAGTTCCTTTTTGGGGGGGGGGGTTCTGGGGATGGAACTCCGGACCTTGGACTTTCGAGGCAGGCAGCTAAATATCTAGCCCCTACAAGTTCCTTTCTTTTTGTAAGATTTTACTGCTTAATTTTGCCCATGAAATACAGAAGAATTAGAATTATCTTACCAGGAAAATGAGAAACTGAATGACAGTGTACTTCCCATAAGAAAAAAATAAGAACAGACATTCATTATCCATTTTGGTGTTCATTACAGATGTCAAACAGAATCATTTACTGAGGTTCTAGAAGGAATCCTTACGGTCAAACATTTAGCTAACAAAAGGTGAAGTACAGTATTGTTAGACCTAATTCAGCATTCTAAAGACAACTTTTTCTAAGAGTGCTTCTCACTTAGTTTTCCTTTTTCTGGGAAAAAGAAACATAATTATTATGAAACTTCCATAATTTTATCTCTATTCTGCTTTTATATCCCATGGTCCTATACCTCTGAATTTAATACAAATTCTAAAGAGGTTTTTAATAAGAATTATGCATTTTAAGGCATACACTATTTAAATGTAAGTATATGCAACAGCTTAAAATATGGTCTGTGAATTTCTGATGTTGACTTTTATTTTCTCCTCTCTGTGCTTCCCTTGATAAATCCTCATCAGTTGCAGAGATCTCTGATCTGTCTCCTCTTGAATTATTCTGCTGATCGTTTTCTCTACTTTTCCTGACCTCATTCCTGTATGCCATTGAGTTCAGGGTTTTTAGTCTTTGCAGTGCAAATATTCAAAGTTAACTTTAAATTCAGTAAGTAAAGAACTTTTATTCTTTTCCAAAATGTTCAGAATCATGCTGACTGCCTGCTTTCCTTGTTAACTGGGAAGCTGGTCTTTATCTCTAAGTTGGCCTCAAGCTCTTTTTAGCCTGCTCAGCGTTGTCTGCGCTCTTTCTCCCATAAGGCGGCATGGAAAAAAAGTGGTCTGATCCCCAAGGAGGAAGAAGAAACACTTCCTTTATGAAGACAAATGAAAACAGATCTCCCATTGGGGGTGCCTTGTCATTTCTTATGTGACAACATTAAACATGCTTCTGAGGAAAGGCACTTGGGATGTTGATGCTTAACCACTTCATACTTAAAATCATCTGGGGCAAGAGTAACTGTCTGGGTCCCAGAGATGAGAGAAATGTGTTGAAATGAAAGGAAGCTACGCAGCAATGTCAAAGACTACTTGGTTTTTTGTATTAATTTTCTCAACATTTACTGAGCAAAGATTTTCCTTTTATGATATGACCAAGACTTTCAGGGAATTAAAGATGACTTTGTCATAAAACCTGTCTTCAGAGAACTAACAGTCTTAAATGAGACCCATTAATAACTTCATTACTAAATAGAAAGAAATAGTCAAAGCTATTATTGAACAACTGGTTGCTGCCAACTGGATTGAGGATAATGACTGAAGCTTTCCTCAAAAAGATGCTCTTTGATTTGTGCTCTAAAGGTGAGAACTTGAGGAAGCAAAGAGGAGTTGGAAGTTCAAAGTGGTTTAGTGCTACAATGGTCATGCGCATGTAGTAGTAATATATGGTTTCATTTGTTTAGTGCTTACTTCATGGAAAGAGGATGGTGAAAATATTTTTTAAATGTAAGTTTTAGAGAATTTCCCGAGGCTTTCTATATCTCTGAGAGGAAGGGAAACTTTATCTTCTGGTGCACACTTTTTAAACTTTACATTCCTTCTATTGAAACCTAGAATGCTTCTTTAACAATTATATTCATCTTCGTAGGCTTATAGTACACATTCATGATCACATCAGTAACTCCTTGCTTGGTATTCTGAATTCTCTGTTTTTAGTAAAATTATTACTTTCTATAAGGATGAAAAAGTATTGATCCAAGGGGTTTAGTTGGAGCCATTGAAGGTTTATTCATCTAATAGATGCTTATGTAATGCTTCCTCCAGGCTGACTATATGTTGGAGATATACCATTGAACAAGACAAAACACATCAGGAAAAAATAAAAATTTGCAGACTGTTGCAAGTGACCAAAAAATGACAAAAATAAAGGTAGGATTGCAGTTCAGTAGAACTGGTTATAATAGTGAGGCCTTCTGTGCTTCTCCATTACTGTACTTATATTAGGGGCTACTGTGGAAAGCTCATAAATTTAGTTAAGCACAGTATTACAAATTGTAGGTAATAAATGTTATAGAACTTCAAAGGGCAATGTTAGTGATATTGGAATAAATCCATAACAGTCTCTGGAACTCAGGTTGTAAGTTCAGTTTTGAAATATGGGTAGATTCCTAACAAGAAAAGAATGTAGACCATTTTCTCTCAGTGAAAATGCATGTGAGCAGTTGTTGAGGATTTTTTCAAGCATTATCTCATAGAAAGAATTAACATGTAAACTCTCATAAAAATGACATCTGCCAATATAAAAGACAATATCCTAAATAATGGTTTGGCTTAAAGTCAGTAGTGTGTGTGTGTGTGTGTGTGTGTGTGTACTCTTTATGTTGAAAGGAAAGAAAACCCCATTAAACCATGACATAATAAAGGCATCGTGAGGGAAGACCAATTAACACATTTTAGGAATGGTGCCCTCTAGTAACCGTATTTACAGAAACCAAGACTGAATTCCATGCTAAGGGACAAAATTACAGATATCTTGCCCTGTTGTTTACAGAAAGATGTAGCTACGAAATTAAGACATCAGAGAGTGACACTGATATTCCCTGTACACATCAGAAGCCTTGTGTCCTTATGGAAGGTTATCCATTTTTGTGTTGAATTCCAAAATTTTTCCTCTAAAATAGAGTTAACTGGCACAAGTTATTGAGTGCAGAATCCTGGGTACAGGATAACTTAATGGTGACCTAAAATATTTTGAGAGCATAACATGTCTTGTACATAAGAGAAATCTCAGAATTGTTCTTGATTTTGAGTGGCACTACAAGCTGATTGGCCCACCAGGTTGAACTGGCTAAAAAGCCTACTCCTAAGTAATAGGGTGAATTGAACTTGCTGGATGGACTATTTAGTACTGTTCATTTTAACACCTGAGATCTCCTGCCAAAAACAACAATTTTCAATTCAGTGGAGTTAATGTTAAGCTGTTCTCTCTGATAATAATTAACCAAAAGGGTTTATTGCTTCTTGAAGTTGCTCCTAGCACATGATATAAAACCATGTCAACCCTATAGCAGAGGATCCTTTTTCTACTGTTAGCTGGCAGGTGGGCTTGTATCCAACTCATCTAGAAGCAGAATCAAGCACTTTAAATGTAAGTTAAACAGAAGAGGGACCACAGCATAATCTTTTTTTAAAAACTGCTTAGAATTAGAATGAGACCAGTCCAGAAATTCTTTCTTCTCCTTCTGCTTCTGGGAATAATATTGTAATACAGAAACTGAGGAAGCATAAATATTCAAGGTTCTTTGTGGAGATCAACATTTTGACCTAAAGGCAGCTCTTGCTTGCTTCCTGCCTGTTTCAGAGGAAGCTGACACTAAGGAAGATGACAACATTGCAGACACTGATGTTATTATTCCAAGCTTCTACCTTCTTAATTCAACACCAGCTGTCCCTGACTTTGAGGAGTATCTGTGAAATCAAATGCTAATGAGTGACCAAGGCCAGGAAAGGTGCTGAAGAATCTTACATTGTTGTTAACTTGGGGAGATAAAAGCACACAGAATGATGAGCAGTGTGAAAAAGGTTTTCCTATAATGTTGTGGCAATAAGATATAAGACTAGAAGACATGGCATGGTTAAGGTAGCATTTTGAGAAAATGTGGAAAAATTAGTCTGTATTAGAGGACAAACCAAGATTCCCACATGGACTGCTGCTATGGTCTGAATGTTTATGTTCATTGAAGATTCATGTTGAAATCTAATTCTTACTATGGTAGTATTAAAACATGGAGCTTCTAGGAGGTCATCATGACCAGGAGGATTCCACCATCGTGACTGGGTTGGTGCCCTTTTGAAAGAGGCATTATGGAGCCACGGTTATATACTCTCTGCCATGTGAGCATGCAGCAGGAAACCAGAGAGGGAGCTCTCCTCAGACACCAGATTTGCTGACACTTGAATCTTGGACTTCCCAAGAAATGAAAGCAGTCAATTCCTGTTGCTTAAAAATGACGCAGAGTAGGATATTTTGATATTGCAACCCAAGTGGACTAATATAAGCACAGTTTGAATTTTTCAGAGAGAAGTAGACATGAAGAATTAATTAGAGCAAATAGTCTAGGAAGAATTGGAACCATCTCTTAGAGATCCAGCCTGAAGCATTTGGCAGTTAAAATTCTTCTCATGATGGTGTTAGTTAGCTTATATTGACTGACCAAATGTTTTACGGCATACAGTTTTTATATTTGAGAAGAAAATCAAGCTGAGTTCTATAAAATAAGAATAAATATTACATAGAAAAGAGAATGAAGAGAATGATTTTCTTAGTTGGTATTAATAATAATTGAGCTATTCTTTCATAGAATCATGTCCTGAATTTCGATGCCAAAATATACACTTATTGTTTGCCTTGGTAGTCTCAAAACTTTCCATTGAAATAAAATAATCTTAAAAAGTAATTTTATTAGGCAGTTTGAATTTTAAAACCATCCTTGTAACTTCCTCTGAATTGTAATTGAAATTTTATTTCATTACCTTTATAATGTGTTTAACTTCTGAGAAAATTTTATTGAGCCTAAAGACAGGCTGATCAATCCACTTCCCTAAGCTGTGGGATTACTGCCTTTCCTTATTTTGGTGTCATGTAGTAAAGGGAAAAAAGCTTTCTGGCCAGAGAACAGTAGTAACTTTTTAACTCTATTTGTGTTTATAGAATCTTGGACACCTTTGTTTGATATGTCATTATTGAAGAGCTTAAAGGGTTTTACATGGAAGTAGCCACTTTTTATTGTGCCTAAAATGGAGATAAGAAGACAGATGGTGATTACTAGTCATTAAATAAAGCTGCTTCCTTAATAACCAAACAATGTAAATGCCCACTCCTTATTCCCTATCCTTCTACTTGTTAATTGGCTGCCATTTAATAAAATGAGTTTGTAATTATAAAAAGGATTTGGCTAGTTTTTCTTTCTTCTTTGATTAACCCTATTAACCTACAGAGTAATCCATATTCAAGTAATATTTCTACTGTAAGTTTTCTTTCAATAAAAATTCAGCAGAATGGTTAATAACACTTGTATTTAGGTAACATATAATTTTTTGGAAAAGATAATAAATTTATCAAGTTATAACTGAGAGTTATAGTATTCAAAGAGGAACTTGAAGTTGCATTAAAACACGGTATTGACAATATCAAGAGTTTAGACCACTGAAATCATCAATGAATCTATAATGAGATGTTCAACAAATGTAAATCATATATTGCCATTTCACTTATACCCAAGTTTTCACAATAAAAATATTTTGTAACACTCAGTGATAAAGTGATAGATAAATGTGAACTTGCAAGATGATTTACAGGTCAAATAATTTACATTAACTTATTCTCCATTTTCCAGAAGTTTACAGACAATTTAATTTTGTTCTATAGGGTTAGATACCCAAATTGTCTAGGGGTAAAAGTGGGAGCAGTAAACATCTTTTGCTTTTGGAACTATTATTCACTTCCTTGATAATTTGTTTGTTGTGGTAATGTATTTCTCTAGTTAAATGTTGTATAAATAGGCTTTTTCAGAAGTCACTTAAGGTGGAGGGAAGGACTGACAATGGTTATTGGCCTATATATGATCAAGGTAGGCTCAGTGTAGTAAAGAAAAAAATCATATTAAAGCCTACAACATTCATAAAAAACAGGTTTGGAAGATTCCAGAATATGGTAAGTTCCTCTAAAGGGAAATTTTGATAAAAAGTTATGTAGCCTTTCATATTTCCCATATTATCCCAGACAATGATCTATTGTCTCTCGGTGTTGAATCTACCCTTCCATACTCTATTTTGTGATGCTGAAATTCTGCAGATCTGTCTTCACACTTTGCCAGGAGGCTATCTGTAAGGCTGCATCAATAGGTGGTGGTGAGAGAACACAGCCAAACTCATGGAAGAATGCATTTCTTTCTGGTCATTGCCTTTGCCCGTTTATATTTCTTGTTCTTAAGCATCACCCTAGTGACAATTCTTCACCCCACTTACAGCAGTTATTTTCAGTTTGCAACTATTTTCAACACTCACAGAACTAGTTCTGGCATTCTCAGAAACCCCTCCAGCAGTTGAAAATGCCCCTCAGAAAGGAGGGTCTCAGTTCGCTGCAAACCCGTCTCCAAGCAGGGACATCAGCACCGGCTGGGCATTGACCTTTTCTTCTCAGAAATCAGTGTTTCAGTGCTCTGGACCCCTTTCCTCTAGAGTCTACGTTTGTCCTCCTAGTCTGAGAGATAACACCTACTCTCTGAAATTCTTACTTCAAGAATACTTTAGTCTTTTTTCTTTCTTTCTTTCTTTCTTTCTTTCTTTCTTTCTTTCTTTCTTTCTTTCTTTCTTTCTTTCTTTCTTTCTTCTTTCCGTCCTTTTTTGCACAATCATTCTTAAATTTTTGTTTTGAGACACAGTCTTCCTAAACTGCAAAATTGCCCAGGCTGGGCTTATATTTACAATCCGCTGACCTCAGCCTCCGGAATATTAAAATTACAAGTCTGTACCACTATGCTCATTTTAAAATATCATTTCTATTTTAAATTAAAATTCATTTCCATTTTAAAATATGTAAATAACAATTATTTATACTAAATTATCTTTATTAATTTAAGTGCTATTGCCTACATTTTATGACTGGACTTAGAACTGCTGTGTGTACAGCCTAGTCATCCCCATGGCCTTTTAAAGAAGTGTTTCTATTTTGTTTTTTTTTTTTTTTTTTTTTTTTTTGGTATGGGGGATCAAACTCAGAACCTTGCGCATGAGAGGATGGGATAGAATAGATAATAGAACTGAATATATAATATATCAATACATAATAGAACTGAAAACTGATTCTGATGCCATTGGAACATCATCCTCATAGCATCAATGAGGTAAATTCGGTTGGGCTCCTTGCTAAACAAATCCCTGAAGTGTGAACAACTATGAGGGTGCCATTCTCTGAAAGTCAGATTCCACGGTTCTTATCCCTGTGACTCTGATCACAGAGTGAGGGAGTGATGAGCTCCCCAAGTCTCTCGCCACAGTCACCTTTGCTACTTGCACCACAAGGATCTTCAACTCTGAAAGCCCAGAAGCTGTCCTGCCTCTGTTTAGGCTTCTCAGTTTTACCTTCCACAGGAGCCAGCCACTCGGATTAGATCCAGCCCAATCTTAGCCTCATTGACCTGGTTCCCACCACACTTTCTATTATTTTTATTTGCAACATTGTTTTCCACAAAACTGTTTCTTTTCAGATTTTCTTATTCTTCATTCAATCTCCATCCCAAGCTCCTTGTCTTATGTTTTATGGGGAAAAAAAGGCCTTAAAACTAAGTTCCATTTCTTTCCTCCACTTTTTCTTCTTGAGGATTGATTGATGGTCTGCTTAACCTCCTCATCCTTGATTTGCATCTGGGAAAGAATGTGTTCTTCCTGAGCTCTCCTCTCCTTGTCAATTTGTGTTCTTTTCTCTTGAGTCTCCTCACCCGATCCCTCCCACAGCCGCAGTTTTCCATTTCACCATTTCTCCTACCAACAGTATGCATCAGCTTTGTTCTGTGATGTCTTTCTTTTCAGCAATTTCCTGGATAAAATGAAGTAATAGGAATGGACTTCTGAAGACTGAGTCCCAAAATACTGGAAAAATATATTCGACTTCATATCCTGATCTATCACAAGTTTCCTTAGACCTACATTTCATAGATGTAAGATCACTTTGGTACTATATTCCAGACCATTCTTGGAAAAAAATCTTAAAAATCTCCTCTGAAGCAAACCTACAAATTAATCTGTATCAATTTACAAAAGGAGTGAAAATAATATGAGAAGAGCCACTACAGTAGTAGACCTTTGAAGGTTGAACTAGGTGCTATTTATTGTTAAGCAAGTATTCACTGACCAGAATATATGAAATATTATGTTATGTATACTAATTCCCCTAATCTGTTGAGCTCATTGAAGGTGAAAAGCATAATTATTGTTTTCAACATAATGAAACTGAGGCTTCCCTTAAATGACTTGCCTATGGTCACACAGCTTATAAATTTTTTCGCAAGAAGTTAAATTTCATACCATCTGACTTCAAAGTTTATGCTGTAACTGGCATTCTACTAATTATTTTTCATTTACCAATATGGTTAGACAGCTAGTGAGTGTATGTATCTGAGTCCACATGGAGTCCACATGTGGTGGGGCTGGGTGGAGTGAAGCCAGGGTATGCATTTTGTGGTGAGGCAGGACAAAGAATGGTGCATAATTTTTTCCAGTAATGAAAATAAATTTGCTCTGAACCATTCTTAAATGTATCACAGAGATAGTTATTTTTTATATGACTTGATAAATCTGTGAAAGACCATCTCACCCCAGATGGGAATGACATTTATAAGCATGGCCTCATTAGCACCTTCCCAAATTGAGTTCACAATCCAAGAAGAGTGAGAAATATTACTGAAAAGCAATAATAGTTCAATTCAAATCATAAAAAGAAACATATTCAGAGAGTGGTATTATTGATGTTACTAAATCTTCAACCATCAAGGGTGAGATTCTCTGCAGCACTGAGAGGCAAACAAGAGGTAGCATTGATTTCCTGCCAACCCTCACAGGTTTACCACTGCAGACATGGCAAATATCATCAATATGACTACATGAACTTTTAATAAGTGAAGCAGAATTATTTTACATTTTCCAGGCTTCTCCTCTCCATCTTGAATCCTATTGAAATGTCAAAAAAATTTAAGATTAATCTTTTACTTCAGGAAGGGAAACAAATACATAACCCCATAGTATAATTTGTTGATTATAATCTATTAAGAAATCTGTAAAGTCTAGCTTTCTCAGAAATTGCATTTGGCCATTAGGTGAATAAAAAAGCAAACAAAACAAAACAAAAATGTATATTCCTGTTTTAGGAATTTGACACTGTACATTTATGTGGCTTTGACAATTTTAGCAGTAATCCCTTTAAGCCAGTGTTTCCTCGTCTGTAACATGAAGAGGTGAGATTAGATTAGTTTTATGACTTTTTCCAGGTCTTTGGTTTCATAATAAATATTTCACCATGGCAATAGAATTGAAATCTTGATGTGAGACTCATATGCAATCACTAGAGTTTCCATATCCCATTTGTTCACAGCTCAGAAGAGGAAGGTAACTTTGAGACAGACCACTGGATTTCAGGATAAAAATCAGATTCAATTTCCAAAACTTTCATCCTCCTATTCTTATTGGTCCAAGGGATATCTCTGAGGAAGGAAAATGTTGATGGTAGCAATAGTGGCATCCCTGTTCAAATGCTGAACATGTTCTCAGTGACTTCTGCTGTAAGAATGAAACTTGAGTATGATGTTACTGAATGTGTTCAAACCCTCGACCAAGTCTATTGTACAGCTATGCCCCCATATCAAAAAGTTGGTAGTGAGGCTTAATTTACCTCACCTGAACTACACAATTCACTTGTAATTTCCATGTGCCTCTTCTCTACAGCTTCTTATGAACATAGACTGAGCTTAACTTTTTAGCATGAAGTAAGTTATTGTCATGTCACACATTGTAAGAAAAATTTTCTATTATTATTCAATCTGAGCTAACCAGAATCTTTGGTTTGACGATAAATTCAAATGATATTAGAAATCTTTAAAGAAATATTTATGATTTAAAAAATACTTTAAATATTTTAACATCAATAATAATATTGTTTTCAATTTTTCAAAGGTATCCTGTGCAGATTTATGGATGTAACTACCCCTAATTTGATGGGTCATAAATGAATGCTACTCCTCTTGGAAACTATTTTTATAATTCTTGAAATGGTTTGCCTATCATAATTTATCAGATACTAATTTTCAAAAAAGGTTTGATTCTAAAATAAACCCAACCTGCTTTTGATTTGTGCCTGTTCTTTAGTACATTATTATAGTTAGCTTGCTAAATTTGTTCATATAATTTTTGAGTATTTTACTGAATTTTTAGCATCTGAGCACTTAGCTGTCCATTCTACTTCTAAGCTATTTGGGTTTAACCTAGATAAATTAACATATATAACTTCAGAATCAATTTTGTAGTCATTAAAATATCTTTGTTCTTCTTACAAATAATATATTATTTAAATCTAATCAGATTCCATGAAATTTGTGTTAAGTAACATTATTTCAGATATCAGTGTATGTGCATTTATTTATTTTAATAACAATTCCTTAGAATAAGCCTGTTTTCTAAAATATGTTTGTTTATAATTTCAGTCAGATCTTTCACCTGGAATCATTTCTATTCCATCTAAAATTTATATATTATATTTTTTGGCATCACATTGTTGATAGCCCTTCAGAGCTACTATATCTGTAAATGTCTGTATTTTTCAATCATGCAGTAAAAACAGTACCAATAGAGATAGTATTCTAGGGTGATCATTCACTTTTCATTAATCAAAATCATACTATAGTCTTCTGCTATTTAGTCTAGCATTAGTTTAAATGCTAGTCTATTTTTTCTCTCTCCTCCCTTAAAGATCTTCTCTTTTAGTTTAATGTTGTGTAGTGTGAATATGTGGTAAATTGATCTGGAACTCTTTTTTTTTTTAAGATCAAGCTGCCATATTTACGAATTTCTGGATCCAAGGACTGGTGTATTTCAACCACTGTGCTAAATCATTTAGTCTCTATCTCTTTAAACACTTTTGTTCCCCCATTTACTCTATTTTGTTCTTTTGAAATTTCCCTTGGACATATGTCCCCATGTTCCAACCTCCCTTTTTGGTTATTAACTTTTTTCTCAACATTGAATTTTGACAAATTTTTCAAATATATTTTGTACTTCATGGTCGCTTCAGCTACATCTAGTTTGATGTTCAATCCATCCACTGAATTTTTCGTTTCACCTCTAAGAGCTTTCATTAGTAACTCTAAAACTTTTTCAAATCTCTTTTCAATGATGTTTTCTAATTTATGTTTAAAACTTGTCTTTAATTTCCCAAATCATGTTAAATAAATGGATACTTTTAGTATCATCAGTCTTTGATTGTGGGGTTCTGTTGTTTGTATTACATGCTGGGCTCCATTAAGCAATTAGTGAGAACTGTGTAGCGCTGTTAAAAGGTTTATTAAATGTTAATTCCTGTGAAAAGCAGGAGGAGAAAGTCAAATTACATGGTAGGTTACACGCAAACATCAGTCAATTATGATGAGGGATGAGGAACTGATATGACCATTGGAATTGTCCTTGATAGACATGACTGAATCTTTTCTTTTCTTTTTTTTTTTTGTATTAAATTCCTTTATTGGTACATTGTAGATATACAACACAATTACATTTCTCATTGGGAATTGTACCTTTACATGATGCATCTTGGTTCTTATTTTTTCCCCATTCTTAGCCCTCCCTTCACCC
>NW_004624742.1:17978578-18036164 GCF_000247695.1 Heterocephalus glaber | reverse complement strand
AATCACTGTATACCATGAACATACCACTAAATTTTTAAAAAAATTAATAAAAAGTGTGGATTACTTTGTATCTTTAAGCTCTTTCTAAAGATTAATCTTAAGTTATTTTACAAAATGTGCCATAGTAATAAAAATTCTGTTCTTTTTTTCTCTTCTTCAAGGAATCCTGTCCTTAGTTTCTTAAAAAGCATTAGGATGAAGCTGATGTGGAGTTCTTGTTCTATCATATCCAGGTATCTTCTGAAAGAGTTGAAGACAACATGTTACAATGATCTATGCAATCCCATGTTTATAGCAGGACGACTCATAATAGCTAAATTTGGAAGTGGCCTATGTGCCCTTCAGTGGAAGAATGGTAAAGAAAATGTATTTATACACCATGAAGTATTATTCTGCCATAAGGAGTGATAACTTGGAGTCAGTTGTAGGAAAATGGATGCACTTTCAGACCATGATGTTAAATGAAATATATCACACACATAAGCTTAAAAATCACATAGCTTCTCTTATATGAGAAACCCAAAATGTAAACAACAAACAAAATAAAGAATGATAGGAAGTAGGGCGATAGATCTTTCTCAACTGGAAAAAGGTTCAAGAGATGAAGGAAAGTGGGAGAAGGGAAGGCAAAGGGGATGAAAAAATGAATTAAAATGTATTATGTACATGCACCAACTCCCCACAAGGAATATAAGTATGTAACCAAACAGTAATACAGAAATAAAAACTGGAGGGAAAAAAAAAGAAAACTGGAGTAGCTCCTGACATTTGTATTATTCTGTAATGAGCGAAGGTAACTCTTGCAAATAAATCTGAGTCAGTTCAAGACCACTTGGTCTTATCCTGGCAATCACCACTAAATAACCTGCACAAAACACATCTCTCTAATGCTATTTTTAAAAATTGCTTTTGCTCTTACTTTCATAATCTCTGGATGCTCATATAGAAATCAAACTACAAAAAAAATACATGCAAATTGGTTTTGGTTAACACAGCTTTTGAGAATTATGTTCCTGTCTCTAAGTACTTCACAGATCTCCTTAAAATGCTCTGAAAATAAATAGAACAAACATGACTCACTTCTTAAGCCCCAGGAGGATAGAACAATGTCCGGGCATCTAGTAAATACTTAGTAAATATTTGTGGAAAGGAGAAAAATAAGAACTTTGTTGTAAATCATCATGGATGCCAAAGTTAGATATCATTCTACTAGCTTCACATATAGAAATTGAGATGTTTTGCAACTACAAATAGCACCACCTGGATGAGACAATAAACTTGTGTGATGTTCCTCTCAAGATATGGACCTGAGAAAACCTGAGTGACAGTGTTTTGAGGGGCAGTTGTTGGAAGGGATGCAGAAGAGAGAACAAAAGCCCTTACATTCCCCTGACGTGCCTCTCTGGCGATTGGCTTTTTGATTCTTTTTGTATTATGACTGGCTGCCAGAGATAAGACTATGACAGCCAAATCTGAAGCAGGTACATGGAATACAGGAAATACATTAGGTTTGATACGTGTCGAAGCGTAAATCAGTGAGGCTGTCTTGTGTATCACACAATATTAGACCCAGATCATAAGGGTCAAGGGTTCAATACAGAGATTTGACACTAAAAGCGTAAATGAACGTTATTGTCAGCTCCTCTACAAATACCCAAGGAAAAAAAGCCATGAAGGTATTTGAAGAAGTGAGAGTGTACATTTTTCTAATTGAATCGCTTCACATGAATAGTATGAAACCAAACTGCCACAGCAATCTGACATTCATGAGGTCAAGTGTTATAGCTCTTTTGATGTCATCATTTTCACATTTTAGTCAACATCACACTTAGAAAAAAATAAACCTACCATTACACACCTGAATATCACTTATTTTCTCTTTCATGATCACTTCTTAGCACCTAACCTGTTATTAGGATGAACTGAACTAATGCATGGATGTAAAAGAACAGAAAATCTGCATGTGAAAAATGAATAAAATACAATTAAAAATTTTTTTTCTCCTATACTTTATTCCTCAGGTGTAAGAGTATTTATACTGATATCGTTATAATATTTTTTCTTGCTGTTTGTTAAATTAGTGGTTAGGCCATTAAAATGGGATTTTTCCATAAGGAAACCAGGAATATGCTCAATCTGTAGTCACTGAGCTTTGCCTTCTATGGCACGTGCACTTTAAAGAGTAACTTACCGTGATGGAGCCTGTTTCAGATTAAATTTTACGTCGAACCATGAAATTTGTCTTTGAACCATCTGGTATATTGGTTGTTTAAATTTAGGGTTTTAAACTTGTCTTCCTAATTTATACACAGTGGGACCAGATTTTCTCAGTTCATTTTTCACAAGTTTTCTATACAAACCACTCTAGTAAACTACTTGCTGATAGGACTATAATATGGCTCATTCTCTTAAAGTTATGTTCGTACATTAGACCTTTCAAGGAAATGTGCATGTTTCTAGCTCTGTTCCCTAGAGTAAAATAGGACATGGAAGTTTTTCAGAGAAAAAAATTAACCTTGTTGGAAACTGTTTTGACTTCTAAATTGATCTTTCTTTTTCTTTTCTTTATAATTATAGTCAGGTAAGAATTTACTGCTATGTATGTACAGGAAGTCCTTTATTTATATATGAAATCAGAGATATATAGTTCTACGTATTCACCCTCTCTAAATTACTTTAAAATGGATGAAAATTGGAAAAAAACTCCATATCTGTTCTGAAATTTTACTTTTGTTTAGATGATCAAGTTGAAAAAAATTATTAAAAGTTATAAACAAATTACTGTTGAAATTTATAAAATGTATCATTCTTCATATGCTTTGGTTATATAATATATTATGTATTCTCCATAATATATCAGTTCCAAAAAAATGAAAAGTATATTCTACAAAATATATCAGTTCGGTAAAATGAAAACTAGCTGGACCTACCTGCTAGCAACAACTGCCTAGGAGCCATTTCATAAAAAATATTTTCAGGTTTTTATTTTTGTGCCATAAAATCTAAGTGTCCACAATAGAAAATCAACCCCAACACTGAGTCCCCGAGATGGTACCCTTCTTTGGGGCAATCAGCCTGCAAGCAGCAGCAGGTTGGTTATATTGGATCACTTCCATCATGGACAGGCAAGGATTTTTCCTTACAGGCACAGGCACTTATTCTGGGTATGGATTTGCCTTCCATGCATGTAATGTTTCTCCACATACTACCATCCACAGACTTACAGAATGCCTAATCCACGGTCATGGTATTCCACACAGCATTGCTTCTGACCACAGAAGTGAAGCAATGGGCCAAATCTCACAAAATTCACTGGCCTTATCATGTTCCAGAAGCAGCTGGATCGATGGAAAGGTGGATTGGCCTTTTGAAGATGTAGTTGCAGTACTAGGTATGCTGCAATGTTACTTTGCAGGGCCTGGGCAAGGTTTTTCCAAAGGCTGTACATGCTTTAAATCAGTGTCCATTGTGTGGTACTGTTTCTCCCATAGCCAGATTTCACAGGTGCAAGAATCAATCCACTAGCAAAATTTCTGATTCCTGCTCCCATGACTTTATTGTCTGCTGGCCTAGAAGTCTTAGTCCCAGAATGGGTGCTGCTTGTTCCAGGGAGCACAACAATGATTGCATTGAGTTGAAAGTTAAGACTTAACTTTGGGTTATTTTGGGCTCTTCATGCCTCTGAATAAATCAGCCAAAAGGGCAGTTACAGGTGTTGACAGGAGTGATTGATCCAGACTGTCCATAGAAAATTGGGTTATTACACCACAATGGAGGAAGAGAAGAATATGCAGATCTCTTAGAACACCTCTTAATATTACTAGGCCCTGTTTATTAAGGTTAGTGGGAAAGCACAACCCATTCCAGGCAAGATGACAAATGCCCGGAACCTTAAGGAATGAAAGAATGGGTCGCCCAACTAGGAGAAGAACCAACAAGGAGAAGAACCTGTAGTGCTTGCTGCTGAAGGCCAAGGGAATACAAATGGTTAGAAGAAGCCAGTTGTAAATATCAGCTACGACCTCGTGACCAGTGACAAAAACAAGGCAATTGCAATTGTTCTCTCCTATTTTGTTAATGTGACTGTGCACATATACACATATATAAAGTAGGTTTCTTTTTTTGTATATCCTTTAATTGGTACATTTTAGGTGTACCATATAATGGCATTCATCATTGGAGATATGCACCTTTACATACTCTCTTGGTTTTTATTTTTTCCCCCTTACCCTGCCCTCCCTTCAACCACTCCATATTTCCCTATTTATAGAGACTTTGTTTGCTCTTTTTCCATTCTCTCATATTAATCCCATTCCCTTCTATCCTTTCCCCTAGCCCTCCCACTTCCTTCCCCTTTGCCCCTTTTCTTCCTATTTCACATTATCTATTATACCTTTTAGTCTTTATTTACACTTTCAGTTTCTCACACCAGAGAAACTATTCGGTATTTACACATCTGTGTCCTGTTTATTTTACTTAAGAGTATGGCCTCAATGTGCATCCATTTAGCAATAAATGTCTCTAATTTCTCATTTTTGATGGCTGAGTAGTACTCCACTTTATAAAAAACCACAACACATTTTCTTGATCCAGTCTCCAGTTGATGGGTATTTGGGCTGTTTCCAAGTTTTAGCTATTACAAACTGTGCTGCTATGAACATGGGTGCACATATATCACTGTGGTATGATTCTTTTAATTCTTTGGAGAAGATCCCCCCGTAGGGGAATAGCAGGGTCAAACAGGACTTACAGTCCTAGTTCTTTGAGGTATCTCCATACTGATTTCCACAGTGGTTGCACCAGTCTACACTCCAGCCAGCAGTGAAGCAGTGTTCCTCTTTCCCCACAGCCCCTCCAGCATTTGTTGTTTGTTGATTTCATGATAGCAGCCATTCTTTCTGGAGTGAGGTGAAATCTCAGTGGTTTTTGTATTTTCATCCTTTGTAATTTACTGTTGATGGGTTTAGTATTGGTTCTTAAGTATTGTTAAACCCTATATTCTAACATTTAAATTATGAAATGTTGGGATAAATCATCACCAAAGGAATGCCTTCCATTTGTACACAGCATAGTTGTACATGTTACAGATAATTAGGAACTTGATACTGCATCTGAGGATTAAGTATAATGTAAGCAAAAGCACCTGGCTGTCAAGCTGTACAAGAATGGATTATGATAGCCGATGTGGTGTCAACTTGAATATGAAATGCCCAGAGGATTAGTTAAGCACAGCTCTGGGTGTGTTTGGATGACCAATTTACTGACAAGGGAAGACCTGCCCTGGGTGAGGGTGGCACATACCAATAGGCCTGCAGCTGGCATGGAATAAAAAGGGAGGGGAAAATGAAGGAAGTTTTGCTTCTGCTTCTTCAGAGGAGCTCTAGTCTTTGCTATGCCCTTCGGATGTCCATCTCCGGGCTTCCACTGCAGACACATCAGCCTTCCATGTCAGAACCTGGAGCTGCTATCACAGACCTGTACAGGACTCTGCATTCAACTTCCGACTGGATCGCCCAACTCTCCAGTGTGCAGTGGGCAGATGGCCTTTCTTCACTTTCTACCCCTCACTCTGCAGACACCCACTGTAAGCATATCTCATAAATCATATATATATATATATACACACATATATATATATACATATATATGTATATATTTAAATTTGTTCCTCTAGTGAATCCTAACTGGTACAGACACATTGCTATTAATCTCCCTCAAAATGCTCCCTCTCGATTGGAAACACTTGTCCCATTATTCATGCCACTTTCTGAAGCAGTTCTGGAAGTCCTCTTTCACGGATGTGTTTACTAGCTGTGATAAAAAAATACAGTGAATGCTGCTGGTGAGTATTACCCAACAAAAACCCAGACTCATAGACACTACAATGGAAATTTACACACTTTATTCACACATCTGGCATCATGTGACTTCTGGCTCTTCCCTAAAGTCAAAATTATGTTGAAAGGCTTTGAATCAGTTCAGGTCATCAAGGCAGCCATGACAGAGCAATTAAAGACAGGGAAGAGGACTCCCAGCACTGCTTCAAAAAGTGTTAAGAATCATGGGATAACTATATTTGAAGTGAGTGGAAATATTTTGATGAAAATTAACGACAATATGTCTTTTATTATAATTTTTTAAAAAATGTAAATATTCACCAAGTTGTTTGATCACACCTTTTAACTACATGAAGTATACAACATTCTAGGACATTCATTCTATCAGCTACAAATAGATGACAGAGAATGAGAATCCTGGGGGGTTACTTCCTATATGAAGTGCTTTGAAAAAGTGATTGTAGGCCCATGAGGTGAAGGAATAAGGTAGTAAAGAGTGGGGTGTAAGTTCTAGACAGAACAAGAGACATTAAAGGGCATGAGGTGAGGACCAGGAGAACAGCACATAATGAGTAGAGTTGACCATCATTGGAGAGACATAGCGGATAAGAAAGGAAAGATAACCAGAGTCCAAGCCATTCAAAATTTTCTAAACCTTTATTATGACTTTGATTTTTACTCTTAACAAAATAAAACAATACTACAGTAGCCCTCTTTCTTCTACTTTCAATCCCGACTAGTTGAATGTATTTCTTTCCTATTAGATTATTTTACTATTTGAAACACTGATACAGCTGTACTGATATACAATTGACAAGCAATAAACCACACATTGCACAATTTGGTAACTTAGTTTATGGCATCAACATGTGGTAAGATTCTTATCTTTTCATTGTACTTATGAATCTTTTATTATCATGATATAGTGACTAATGATTTTTACTTCACATACTTTTATATCTTGTTTACAATATTCTTCCTAAGATCAAAAATAAAATAACAAACAATCCTTATGTTCATTAAAGTTTTTAAATTTCTTCCTCACTTGGGTCTGAATTCCTTAGGACTTTAACTTTTACCTTTTTTTCTCATGTAAAAGTTGGTTTTCCTAAAGATTTTCTCCTCAGTAGCTTGCAATGCCACCTGTCATGTACCTACATAGTTATTTTGTACATGAATGCCTCTTTTGTTTATGAAGTTCAATGGACAGAGGATCTTGCTACTACTTATTTCTCTATACTAATTAGCATGAATGAGTTAACAATGATGTTTTAAGAAGGGATGTCATTTAAATTGGAGTTTGACAAAAAACAAACAAACATAAAATGTACCTACAGAACATATCTGGGATGTAGATTATCATTAAATTTTATTTAACAAATGTGTCTAGGAGCAAATATAAAAAATAAGAACACTTTTCTTATCTGTTAATTCATTCGATATTTATAAGGGATTAACTTTGCAATTTATGATTGAGACTATCATGATATGTGTATGCTAAAATTTATGTGCATATTTATTCATTTAACAAAAAACAAAGATTACACAAATACAGTAATCTGTGATGGACTGTACCCTGAAACCTAAGACATCAAAACAGGGCACAGTCTCTGCCCTCATGGAGCTCATAGTCTGTCCAGCAGGTCTCCATGTGAAGAAATGATTTTAGTGGGATATGAGCCATAAGGTGGGGGACTCAGGTGAAGGGTGTTGGGATGAAGGGAAAGATGGGTTAGTCCTGCAGCAGATCCAGAGAAACATTCACAGAGTGGTCATGATTCAGTTGAATCACAATAAGAAAATCTAAAGTTTACCAGGCAGAAAAAAGAAATGTTTTCTTCCCAGAGGGAATGACAAGTGCAGAGGCACGAACACATGATGGAGCAGGGCATGCTCAGGAAATAGCAGCTGACCTTTCGTAACTAAAGCAAAAACATCAGCGGTGGGGAAAGGAGCTGGAGATTAATCTGGAAAAATAGATTGGGGTCAGACTTTGAAGACATTTGAATGAAGAGGTTGGACAAATTCTGTAGGCAACAGGCGACCATTGAGATTTTGAAATAGGCAAGTCACATGACCAAACTCGTATTTCAGAAAATAACTGATGTCAGGATGATGGATGGACTGAGAGGCACAAGACTGAGATTTAGTGAAGTTTGTTTTTGTAGACGAAACAAGAAACGGATTTCTAGATTTCTATAATAAACTCTTGACTGGCCTCCTTGCTTCTCTTGCTGCCTCCCACAGTATAATCACAGAAGCCACAGCTATTCTTCTAAAAACCAAATTGTTTCACATCACTTTTCCACGCACCTCCTGTGGTGATTCTCCAACTCACTCAGAGAAAAAGACAAAGTCCACGTAATGGACAGCACAGGAAGTCCTGTCTCCTGCCTGACCTGCCCCCTCACTCCTTTTTTGCAGGTCCCTTCCTTCTAGTCCCACTAGCTTGTGTACTGATTCTCATACATGTCACATGTGCTCCCTTCCTGGTACTTGGGCCCCATAGATATAAGGTTAATTCCCTCACCGTTCTTAACTCTTGGCTCAAATATCATCTTCACTACAAGAACTCTCCAGGACACCCTATTTAAAGTTGTAAACATCTTTCCTCATATAACACTCACTGTTTCCTATATCCTGCTCCACACCCTCCCCTCCAAAGCGTTGATTATCCTTCAATACCCTATTTAATTTGCATGTTCATTATGCTGTTGTCTTTCTCTTTTGGTAGGATTTAAACAGAGATGTTCTGCTTTGTCCAACAATATATCAAAATGTGCCTACAGCATTGTCTAGCCCATAGCTGGCTCTCAATAATTTGTTTCTTTAATGAATGAAATGATGAAGGCTTCTGTTTTAGTTACTTTCTTGTTGCTGGGATGAAACGTAGGATGATCACAAGTTAAAGAAGGAGAGGTTTATTTTATCTCATAATTTGTAGAGGTTTCAGATCACTGTCAGCTCCCTCCAGGACAGGGCGGCATGGCAGAAGGGCATGGCATAGCGGAAATAGCTCATGGCAAGGCAGGCAGGAAACAGAAAGCCATCAAAGGAAGAAGAAGGAGATATTCCATTCCATGTCACACCCAAAGTGACCCACTCCTCCCACCTCTCAACATCACACCCAGCTATAAACCCATCAGTGGCCGAATCCAGCATCACAGACCCATGATCCAGTCACATCCCCAAACCCCCACCTATGAGGACACAAGGCTTTGGGAGGACATCTAGATATAAGACATTAAATCTTAAGAATGTAAGAAACTGGCAGATGGGAGGTTGGAGTGAAAAATTTTAATATAAATTCAGTGGAGCTATGGATGGGATAGTAATTGGTTTGTATTGGCCATTAAGTGAGATGACAAAGGGACCCTATCTATTCCTGTTTCACTAGGTATTTGAAATCTGTGGAGCAGAGTGCTATCAGTTTACTCTTTTTTTCTAGTAAGAAAAGTATTTCTCTTATTAATTTTAAAACTATGAAAAGATGCTATGAAAGTTAACATGCTTAAAACATTTAGAAATTATCTAGTTATACAAATAGGCATTTTCATTTATTTAGTGTCCATTAAGTCTTTTATTGTTTTTCTTTCAGAGAGAGTGAGACAGAGATAGACAATGAGGAAAGGAGAGATGCACAGGAAGAAACAGAGTCCAGGAGAAACAGGGCCCCCCCCCCCATCCGCACACACATTGGAAGAGAGAGGAACAAGCCTAGGCAGAAAAGAAGCTTTGAAATCATCACTCTCCTCCTTCAAGTATTATCAGTAACATAAAAGGGAAATAGATCCTCTTGGATACCAAAATGCAAGGATGCTCTAGTCCCCTACAGGAAATGACATATTATTTGCTCTGATGCAGAACCTGTGCATAAAGAGGGGTTTCAGTACTTGCTCTTGCCATAGCAGATGACCCAGAGGTCTTGCACTGAACCACGAGACCCTAAGAGAAGAAAAAGAAACAAAACAAAACCTGCACTCAGGCTTAGGTTAAGAAGAGCTTTGTTCTGACTTCAATTTTGTTCATTTATTAACAACATCCCCTAAAACATATTGTTTCACTTCATCAAAAATCAGTTCCTTCACAACACTGTTGTGCAATATCATTGTGATGATGAAATGCAATGCTTCTGAAAATTGGAAAGTGTAATAAAAATACAAGATAGAGTCATCACTCCAAAGAGGAAGGTGGAGTCATGAACAAAGAATTCAGTAATTTATTTTATTTAGTCTTTAGAAAACCATCATATATATATATATATATGTATTTTTTAATCAAATCTGGAGCTAAGTTACAGTTGTGATTTTTTTCTTCTAGACAGTCTCAGACAGAGTTGTCACCATTATATTTTTGCCCCACAATTGCCTTGGGTTATAATAGATTAGGGCTCCTTCTAAATTTCAGATTGGCTCACCCAAGATATTTC
This sequence comes from Heterocephalus glaber, assembly GCF_000247695.1. Next base: position 18,025,898 of record NW_004624742.1, on the reverse strand, counting down.
CTGACTAGAAAGTCTGCCAAGCTGGCATCTCTAAGGGAGTTATTTTAAAAACTGATCGGTAATTCGAATTTCACCTTCATTATTTTGGTTAGAATCAGCTAATATGTAGTCACTAATATGGCTTCATATTCTTTCTTATTAAATTTAAGATTTGAGTTTTCTATTTCGATTACATGGCTAGAAATTTCCATAATCAGTAATCTTTTTTTTTGGTAAAATTTTCATTGCTAAAGATCTTCACATATTGCATAAGACAAAGTGAACAGTAATTTTTTCGTTAGGTTTTGTACATATAAAATTCAATAACTGCAACAATGAAACATCACAGGCATGAGAGAACTGTTCTGCCCCTTAAAGAACAAAGACATCAATGGAAGATAGTTTATTGCAATAGAAAGTATTTTGAGCCAGAATACCAAAGACTTGAATCTGGTCCGGAATCTGCTATTAGTTAGACCTCAGGCCAATTGTTTTATCTTTCAGTGCATCAGTTACATCACCTGAAAAGAAAACAGGCCATTTAGTTTGTCAGTTACTTTTACTTACACAATTCTATGAATGTTATCTGATACTTTCTAAGAGGAGGGATGGCAATTCCTTGAAAAGTCATTTTTAAACTGCTAATTTAAAGTTAACCAAAGATGTCTGAAGCACTTATCATCCCAATAACTTGTCATTGGAGAAGATACCATTTCCTAATTGTATAACAAAATTTAACATATCAGTTTAGCAAGGCAATTCAATTATATACATAGCATTTCCTCTCTAGGTAGTGTAAAATCCAGTTGACGGTGATGGCCAGCAGCGTGCCCTTTTACTAGATTCCCTAGGAAACTACTTTGAAATATGAGTTTGCCACATGTGATTGATTTATGATTTATATATTTTGTTTTGGATTACTTTACCTATTTCAGAACTTCTGAACAATTCTTGGCAAAACTAGAGTGAAAGACTTTTTAAAAAATTTTAACATCTTGGGCCGGGGATTTAGCTCAGTGGTTCTGGTGCCTGCCTCGCAAGTGCAAGGTCCCAAGTTCGATCCCCAGTACCAAAAAAAAAAAAAAAAAAATTTAACATCTATTCCTCAAAGGTCTTCAGTTAATTCTGAACAAAAGAGCAATCTGATGTCTCACTCAAAAATAGCAATGCATGTTGCACTAATTATTTATCTGAATATTACAGAGTTTAAAATAAGCAGCCAATAAACAGAATATTAAAAGGAGATGAAAAAGGAACAATGATTTCATTTTTAACAATTCTGCTAACTATTCTTGGTCAGAGTAGGCATGCTGAAGCATTCTCCTAGAGGCCAGATACACTTGATGACAGACAATAAATGTCCTCATGTTTTTTTCCTTAGGAAAATCAAAATCTCCACAAAAAACATCAACACAGATTGTCTAAGTAGTTCAGACTGATTATGTGTGATCATAGCATTTTTTAAAAACAGGGTCATTGATTCAGGAAACATCAACAGCCCATTTTCTGTGTACCCAAAACAGCAATATTACTTGAATCCATTTCATCAACATATGAATTTTGGAATTTAGTAACCAACACATGAACTTGTGAAAACATATTCAAACCATAGCACACACTGTACCTAACAGACACAGCCTCTTAGTCTTTTTGTATCTAACAATTTCTGATTTTTATTTAGAAAGTCTTAAGGTATTGAAATTTGGATGCTCCAAGTCAGCTGCATTTGTGATAGAATTTGTACTTGCCTAAAGATTGTCTGGTGATTAGATTCAAATTAAACTTTTGGGGTAAGAATGCTACATCCTTGCTGCTGGACCCTGCTGAGTGCATCCCACTAGGAGCTGTATGATGTCAGTTGGATCTACTATGGGCAATGCTTTTCTTCTTCATTGTAAAGGTAATTTTTACACTTTGTAACTCTATTTTAAACAAAATTTAACATGAATTAACTCAATTATGAATTTACTCAATTATGAATTTTTAAATTGTTTTAAATTATTTACTGAATGTTTTGATAAGAAATTGGACACTCTTGCTGATTGGAAAATACAAAAATCTTGGTATTTCCAGTCTTGTATTGAGTATATTAGTTGCTGTCTCATTATTATACCAAGAACTACCGGAATTCTTGGGCATGTAATGTGAAATCATTTTTAACCTCTGATCCAGTGAAATATCTAATGAGATTCCATACAACAACCACATCAATCTGGTAAAATTAAGCCAGGATTTATTATACAATATTCAGCAACAGGAAATGTGGTTCATACAAAAGTACTAATTCTAAGTCAACCTGCCATCTGACATAAAATTTTAGTACATTTTCCATTTTATTTGTCTGAGGAATCAAATCTTACTAACTAGCAAATCCAGAGCTATTATTTCTCTAAGATCTTTAATAAATATAGTAAACACAAAATACAATCATATGCCATTTCCTTAAGTCATTTTACCTGACCTGTCATGTTACATTGCCAAATTTGTAGAGCTCAAATATCTTTTTAGGAAGAGATAACAGAGTTATGTAATAGGTTTTATATCTTTTTTTTCCTGTTTTTATTCTTTAGACATCAGAGAATACAGGGAACTCCTGTTTGTTTGGGTTTTTTTTTTTCAAACCTTTTGATTTACACTTAAAGAATTTGAAGGCAAGGAACAGATGGATTAGTTATACATTATTCTACTCTTATTTCTACTTTGAAAGCCAGATGAATGTCGCAACATGGCCAGGTGTTTCATAGTGCTTTACCACTCTGAGCAACAAAAGGATGTTTTAGAAATGATACAATATTATGAATGAAATAACACAAGTATATAATATTTTCTTTGAATATTGTTATTGGCTCGATCCTCAACAATAATAGGAGAAATGTAATGAGCAGATTGCCAAAAGTCTTTGTTCTTGAGGGAAGATTCTTTTCCTGTACATGAAATTGATGAACAGTTTTCCTTTTATAATTTGGGAAGTCATCCAAGTACCCTACTGGCTCTGATCTTTTCTATTCCACTGTATTATTTGGATTTAAAAAAAGGAAATACTGATCATATATGGGTTTTCATTTGATTACAAGCTGCAAAAATTGATTACATAAATGTATTTCTTTGACTTTAAGATTGGGAGTCTATTTTATTTAAATAATGATTACACAGAATGGTGAGTATAATAAGTAATAATGCATTCTATATTTCAAAATACTAAGCATTTTAATATTTTATATCATAATAATACATATGTGTGTGGAGTAATAATTACCTTCATTTAATAATTCCACAATGTGAATATATAAAAAAACATTTCACTGTACCCCATATATAGAAATATTACAAAGATAAGTTTTTATTAAAGAATAAAAACACTGTCCTCACCACCTAGATGTTAACAGTGACCTCCAGTGTGTCAAATTTTATAGAGGGGAGGGGATATTAATGAGAAATTGCCTAACACATATCAATCAATCTGAGATCCATGCTGTAATTTGATACCTCAACACTTTGTATTTGGTGCTTTTAAATTAATAACTTGGAGAAGTAATTAGTTTGACCAAGTTTGTCATACTACTCAGCTAAGTAAGTTACAACCAGAATTCAATTTCTGTGTCAATTCACTAACTTGGAAAGGAATAATTAGTAAGGCATATTTTAGACACTAAGTGGAATCTGGAGTTGAAAGGACCAAAAGCCTTATTGCTTTTTTGGGCTTCTTCTTTATCAATAACTTGTAAGCTTGACCAAATGGCCTGAAAATCTAGTGCAGAGACTTTAGTATAAAATATTCCATATTTTTTTGGGGGGGGCTTAATTAAAACAGGCATATTTGTTTAGTATTCATCATCGGATATTAATACGACTATTAAACAATCAGCTCCACTCAGCCTGCTTATCTTGCAGGACACACAAGGCTCAAATGGAGAAGCAGCATGCTGGGTGCTGGGGCAGGTGCTCCGGACCTGATGCGGCCCTGCTCCACGAGGAATACAGCTCATCATTCAGGTGTATCATTCAGGTGTACACTTCAAAAGCAATTCATGGAGAAGCACAGATAAGTGCTATTACTTCTGTCCCTTCCTGGTAACATTATGTAACGTCGACATGCTGTGAGTGTTCTTGCTTGGTTTCGGCCAAGTATTTTCCTTCGAAAACCCTTCTCTTGGTCTCCTTTCTGTGTAATAGATTCTTCACTTCTTTATAGCAGCACTTTGAGTAGCTCATTTAATGAAAATAACTTGTAGGAAGAGGCATTATAGTGTTCGGTGTAAATGGGAAATCCCTCTTTAGTTACAATTCTAGGGTTGTCTCTCCTATTTATATTTCTCTCAACTAAACAGGTAATGCCAGTAGCTACTGATTGTGCTGTTAATGGAGTTTCTTTTTGATGTGTTCTTTCTTGGTTTCTCCTTTCTTTCTTTTTAAATACAATCTCTCTGGTTAAAGGAGAAACAGGTAAATCATAAAACTGAAATATATTCCTGTCATGAATTTTGTAGGCAACTGGTTTTCACTATGGAGACTGCACTTTTATATTTTAAGAGCACTTTAAATCAATACTGTTTGAGTGGCTCTGGATAAATTGAGCTAGTTGCCCCTCATTTGTTTAATGTCCTGCAAATGAACTGTCACTAAAATTAAAACAATGTTTACTTCTAAATTAAAGATAATCTTTGAATTAAAGTTGCTTTTAATTTAGACAATATTATATAAATCTTCAGAATCTAAAACCCCTTGCATACTTCTGTTACATCCTTGTTATCATTGTGTCATTGTGTTTCTGTTTAAGAAAATGTATTTATAGATTTAGAACATAGCTCGTAACTCTGGCCCAAATTTTGAAGACATTTATTATTTTCAAAGGACTGACAGTAACTCTGTTCTGTTCCATGGGACTTGTTAGTTGTTCGACATAAAGCCAAGCGCATTTTTAAAGAAAATAAAATGGATGTTCTCAGCTTATCAATTGTTCTGTTATTAGTGGTCCCAAATATTGTACACTTTTTATTGGATCATTAGACAACTTTGGAAAAGACTGGGGGAAAATGTAAATGTCTGGAACAATTTGTTCATAGCTATAGGCCTACAACTATGGTGTTAAAAGCTCCCTAGTGGCAAGGTAGTTTCGGAATTCTCATGTGTTGCATAGCACTGCAGAAGAAGTACTATGAAAATTTCTACAGATGGCTGCTTAATGTGTAAATTAATCTGACTCAGTAAGTATCATGCCAGTCACTGGCAGGTATAATTATAGGTCAGAATAAAATCTTGCTCCACAAATTTGTTCAACCAGAGAACTGTATCACATACACAAGTTTATTTAAATACTTTAATTATTTACTGTCAGAATTTGTGACATATGTGTGGTTCAAATTGTAAATGCTAATAGGAATGATATAACCTAATGTTAGTAGCATAAAACAAACAAGGTCATTAAAGAAAAAAACAAGGAAAAAAACCCTACCACTAAGTAACACAACCAAGGGATCTATCACCAAACACAAAGGATTTCAAAGCAAATGGATCCAATAACAGACATCAGTCATCGTGGCATTTTGAAGTATCAAATTAAATATGAACCTGATACTTTATAATCTTCAAATTGAATTCTAAGTTACCCTAATTAAACTGCTGAATTCAGTTGAATTCAGAACTCTACTTCAACTTCAAGGTAACAGCTAAAAGTTTCAGACAAGTATATTTACACTTAATGAGATTTGCATGTGTTTTCATCTTTTATTTGGAGAGTTTAGCAAAGCACCAACCTTGAAAGCTGCATCTGTTCTGTTCCTAGAACAAGAAATTCACCCCTTCCTCCTATTAACTGCAAGGAACAGAATTCTCTAGAAAAATTTGCCACAATTGGTAAAGTATCATTTATTTTCTTTCAAAAGCAAGCTTTAATTTTGTCTGTGTGCAATTAAAATAAACCCTAATTAAAGTAGGGTAATCTGTAACTCTTATTCATTTACAAAAAAATGAAGAGATTCAGTAAAAGGAGATCTTTGATTTCTTATTACAATTTTAAGTGGCTGTTACTCATTTTAAGAACAACTGTTAAAGATTATAATGACCAAACCCTGTCCAGTATTGAGGAATGCAGACTTCCCTTTACCCAGGATGCTACTCTGACAATGGACAAAGGATTAGACTGTGTAGCCCTTTCTTTATATTCATTAAGAAGTTGAGTAGTACAATGGAAGGAATGTCAAAACTGGAAATCAGGACCTTGGTCTCTGCAAGAAGTAGTAATTGTCAGAAGAGAAATCAATGTCTGGAAACCTTCGTTATCTCATCTATAAAATGAGAGGTTTAGTCCAGAAGACAGCTAAGATCTTTCAGTTCTAATATTGCTTTGTTCAATGAAATTGTTTACACAAATAAATATAATTGACTTGTTGCTCAAGGTAACTCTGACTGTTTAAATAAAACTTATCTCAATGATATTTATGTATCAAGCAAAGTGGTCATCTTGATTTTTCATTTTAATTTATTTATTTCAATATATTTTCAGTAATATATGAAATATATATTTCAGTATATGTATTTTAGTATAATTTTTAAATTACATTCACTTTAATTACATTCATATATATATATATATATATATGTAAATATATATATATATTTCCCCAAAGTGGTTACATTGATCATTTTTATATGTCTTTCCCTCATCCTGTCTTCACCTCTCTCCTCCTCTTTGTCTCCACAAAGTCTACCTCTCTCTTTCCTACTATCCCTCCTTTATTTTGCTTTTTAAATTATTTAGGCTTTGAGTTTCTAATTAAAGACATATGAAGCCCTGTTTCAGGATAGTAGAGGTATGTACCTTCATTGTGTGTTTTGAGAAACAAATCTGAGAAAACTCTAACTCACTAACGACTCAGAAAGTTTTAATTTTAGTCATTCTTTCAAGCTGTAGATGTCAACATACATTGATAGGTTTTGAATTGGAATTTTTTACTACTGAGTTACACTGGTAACCTGCATGTTTACTGATTTAATTAAGGTCAGTTACGCTTTAATGCAAAAACATTTTCAAATTATCTGTCTTGGAACCCAGATCTGGGGGTTAGTACAGAAAAGTTTTGGTAGAGAGGACAGTGAGTATTTTCCTGGCCGAAAATACTCTTTATGGACACTAAGCTAAGGGTAATTACATTCTAGGTAGCTGAAGGAAGAAGATCACAAGTTTGAGTCCTGTCTGGATAATTTGGCAACACCCTGTCTCAAAAAAAAAAAAAAAAAATATATATATATATTAGTGCAAAGCCCCTGAGTTCAAGTCCTAGCACAAAATGAAATAAATATTTATGGATAGAAAAGCAAAGATAGGAATTTTGTGTCTTGAGGTATGGAAGATACACTCAGATTATGAAATCACATTGAGACATGTGTTACCAGTCTTCTTAGAAGAAAACTTAAGTGTTCTCTCTTCATCATGTAAACTTCTAGCAGTGCTTGTTTGTACTATATTCTTTAGTCTTCTGTTTAAAATGAGTAGAAAGCTGAAATGTAACAATTGCCAGAGTTTTTCTTTTAAATAAAACAATGAAGGGAAAGAAAAAATAATGGGATTGCTGCCTTACACTTTTATTTGTTGTCAGGAGGATAATAGAGATTAATGGAGACAGCAGCAGATGATGCAAATAAAAGTGGAGGAGCTCACATTCCCAAAGGATGACTTCCTCAGATTCACATGTTTTCTGACTTTCACAAGCTTTTATAAGCAGCCCACTATGTGTGTGTGTGTGTGTGTGTGTGTGTGTGTGTGTGTGTGTGTGTGATTTTGGAAGTCATTTAACAAATGGTTAAAATATTATATACATTAAAGAAAACGCAATTGTAGGCTAGATTGGGAAACTTGTTTTCAAAATTTGGACTAGAGCTCTATCAAATGTACAAGTATTAATCTCTAAGAAGTCAATAGTCTTCCTTCAACAGCAAAGAAATCCAATGCCCACGTTGAGAACTTGCCCAAGGACACCCCGTAACTTTGCATCTCCTGAGTTCCCTGATATTCCGCTGATGTTCAATCTGCAGTGTAGGCTTTCTCTAGTTAAGAATTGTTTTCTAATATTATGGACCATGCAGTATATACCAGCTATAGGAGCAAGACCCATACTCATCCATATGACTAAAATAGAAATACATTGTTAGAGAGTGTACCATAAACTGAAAACATAAATGTTAATGTTGGAATATTGTGAAGAAGTATCATACCATGGACATTGTCTATACTCTCCATAACTGCTACATTATTAAGTATCTTTAGAGGACAATAAATATTTTTATTCTAAGACAGATAATTAAGTTTAATTTTTGTTCATTGTTTAATTCTCAGCCATACCTCAGAAGCAATCCAACATAGTTTTTGTTTTGCAAGTTACAAGGAGAAGGATAACACTGAACCAGATTATGTCATTGCTTTTTTGGCTGCTCTAGAATCAAACCACAGGAAGAAAAAAATAGAAGTTAACACACAATCCACTGTCAGAATCAATAACATGGAAAAAATATATTCTCAGTAGCCTTAAAACACTCCTAAGCCAAATTTCTTAATTAAGTAGAGCATGGTACTCTTTAGTTTCTTTATTTTTTCTTTGCTAGAACCTGTGTACTGTAAGCATTAGCTAATACTATAAGGCACTCATGCCGTATATATATATATATATATATTTGTACTGGGAATCGAACTTAGGACCTTGCTCTTGCAAGGCAGGCATGGTGCCACTGAACTAAATCCCCGGCCCCAAACTCCCGATATTTTTTATCTAGCTCTCCATCATTTTAAGAGAACACATAATTTAAAATATATGTATTCATATGCTTTTATGTGTACTAGATTCATTCAAAAATTATTTATATACTAGCTAATGAACATCATATACCAGATATCAGGTACTAAGCAAGATACCTATGATATGTTGTATTATAGATTTTATAATCTGGTGGTTGATACAGGCATTAAGAAAATAATTATTATAAAAATTATTAAACCATGAAAGAGCTCATTAAGAAAGATAAAGAGTTTGTAATGGAGAAGTTAAACATATCCTGGTTAGGGATGTAGAGAGTTGGGGTCTTGCAGGCCAACTAAGAGAGTTGCATTTAGGTAAGACCTTGAAGAACGCATGAGATGCTAAGCACACCATGGATCAGTGAAAGAGCATCCCTAGCAGCCACAAACCATTAGTGGTACTCATCATGCATTCTCATGTTGCCCTACACAAAAGTCATCCAAATGTCCACAGCGATTCATTTCAGTACTATTTTGGGAAACAACAGTGCAACTGGCAAATGTCTTGGGTCATGGAGACTGAGTTCAATTTATTAATTGTGGAAATATACAAATTGATTAAACTCACTGAATCCTTATCTCTAAATGGGGGATGTAAAACTTTCTTCCTTCTCTAGATATTTTAGGATTAAATTAAGTAAAACATAATATGCAAGTGGCTCATATTTGATTTATGACAGTTGCTAATATCCTGTATTTTCTTTCCCCGTAAAGAGGAAAACCCTTTAAAAGTAAGATACATATTAAGAATGTGGCTAGGAGTCAGAGTTTGTGAAACAGAGTTAGAAATATTCAGTGGAAAATGTTTTCAATCCTGAACTACAGCATTTGTGCACAATCTTTTTCTTTACCTGTGAATTCTCCAGAAAACAAATAGTTCTGCTTCTGGACAAGCAAAAGCTTCTCTTTACTTCAGAACATTGTATTGAGCAACTTTATTTAAACCTGTAATTTAATCTTTATAGACCTGGGTAGTCAGTATTGTCACCGACATTGTATAGATGAAGAAACTGAAGTGGCTGATATTAAATAATTTACCCAAGCTCAAACTCTTATCAAGAAGCAGTTTAGGATTCAGCCTTAGCTTCCCTAATCCCAAAGGCCATGTTCTCAAAACTCATTGAGCTATATTTTATGGAGAAAATATTTTATGTCTACGCATGGTTGACTACAACTTGAAAAAGCTTATTCAGTATTACTCTAGAATTTTATTAAATATAAAAAATAGTTTATTTTTACCATGTAAACATTAGACAGTACAACTCCAAAATATATATATATTTTCAACTCCTGGTCAGTGTTTCCTCAAGGGAAGTATGGAGGGGGTTGAATTTCAACATTTTTGCTGTTTGTTGTTTTGAGAATGGTTTTAAAGGGGGGAAAGAGTTGAGAAACATTGTCATAGAGACTGCTATGGTTTGAATGTATTTCCCCCAAAATATGTGTGGGAAACTTAATCTCCATTGCAAGACTGCAAGGCTATGGTGCCAACTTGGAGATGCTCAGGTCTCACTTAATCTTGTTGAATTTGTCACCTTCATGTACAGAGAGCTTGAAGTGGCAAGTCTGAGCTCTTAGAGCTGTCTTGCTTTTTTTCCCTATCACCCATGGGCTGACACAGCAGGAAGGCTCTAGCCTTACCTACGCTCTTACACCTTAGACTTCCCAGCCTTCAGAACTACGAACCAATCCATTTCTGCTCATCATAAGTGTGTGATATTCTGTTAAAGCAGACTAAGATACATACTTTCCTCACAGACACAACAGGAATTGAAACCACATTTTTTTTAATGATTCTTGATTACTGAACTGGTAAATTCTTTGAAATAATAATATCTGCAACTAAATACATAAGATAAATTTGACTTTGTTTAAGGAAATGAAAATTACTCTTCCAAATCTTTGAAAAACATATAAAGAAACAATAAAATTTGAAAAATTTGTTTTAAGAATTTCTCTTCTGGTCATCTCTTAAGGTAAAATAATAGAAAATGTGAAATCGGCTATCCTCATGAGCGTGTTTATTTATTTATTCCAATATTATATTAATACCTAAAATGTACCAATAAAAGAATTTAAGCAACAAAAAACACAAAACAAAACATGAGCCTTTGAATTCAGCATCCTTAGCCAATAGTAGAAAAAAAATTACTGAAATGTATCAAGTTCTGAATTATTTAAATAACAGTCCTAAAAATACTGGGAAATTAATTAACATTTAGCATATGTGGGAAAATGCAGGATACATAACATTAAGATTTTACTGCCTCGCAAGCCCAAGGTCCCAAGTTTGATCCCCGGTACTAAGAAAACAACAAAACAGAAAAACCGTAAGATTTTAACTGGGAGTTGAGCCCAGGCTCCAGATGACCCCTGCTATGCCTGCCATGTTGCTGTATTTCCTACACTCATCACTGTGGTCCCCTTGAATAAAGTGAGCCTCACCATCTTTCAAAAGAGACAGAATGAAATTATAACTATAAAAAAAATGAACAGTTAAAATGTTAACACTTGTTCTGTTGGACCAATACATAGGCATATACATTATTTTTGTTTTCCAGCTCTTTATAAAATGGTCAAATTGCCTTAAAATTTTTCAAAACTAGTAAAGTAAAAAGTACAGTGAATTATAATTACACAGAGTAGCAATCTCCAAAACTGCCTAGCATTTGGTTATTTCTCTATCAATTCACTCTTTTTCCATTTGCATATATCTACACAGTGATATGTATTTTATTATATTTAAATGTCTTGTTTATTTGCCAGATTACTGGTAAATAAAGAATAAGTGTTGTGTCTTATCCATTTATGTATGCTCAGTTATTAGCTTAGTGCCCTACATTTACTGAGATTTCAATGTTTTTTATTTAATACAAGTAAGTGTAAGTGAATGAGTCACTAAATATTAATATCAGGTGTTTCTCTGAAGTATATACAAGACCTTGGTGATAAAAATTGAGGCTCATATTGATAAACTAAATTTACCAAAAAACTTAATGTCAACAAAATAATGAGTCTGGACAACGATCACCAATAGTGATAAATAAAGGGTTAGAAAAGTACCTTGTGTACCTTCTGATGCAAGTAGACTGCATCTAAAATAAAACACTTTTACCTAAAGTTAAACTTGAAACAAATCCTGAATTCCATGATTCAACTATTAGAAATATAAAAGACGGAAGAATGTTAAACATCATAGAAATTCAATCATCAAAGTCCAGATCATGAGAACTGTAAGGGAGAAATGAGCCAGTTCTGTCAAAAATAAATTGCAAAATGAGGGAGGGAGGGGGAGCTTACCAATTAAAAGAGACTTGAGAGATGAATCAATCTATTACAGACAATGGAGCTTGTTTTTATCTTAAATAATATGAGAGACAAATTTAAATTGATGATGTTAAAGAGTAAATGCTAATTTTAACTGTGATAATCATATTACGGTCATTTTTCTTGTGCTGTGCTTGACAAAAAGACATTGTGTAGATATGCATAGGCATGTTTAGGGATAACCTGATGTCTCAGTTGATGAAAAAGATGGAAGGTTATAAATGAAACAAAACTAATCAAGAGCATACAATTATTGAAATTCGTGATGTGTACTTTGGGATTTAGTACACTATTGCTTTATATAATTTAATGTTTTGTATTATAGTTTCATTATATTTTTTCACACAGTTTTTTAAATGAAAAATGTTTCAAAGTAATTCAAAGGAAAACAAAACAAAAAATCTAGGGAATTCTTAACTTGATAATGAGGCCCTGCTTGATCTATCCAATAGTTTTGTAAGAGCCTGGCTAATAGAACATGGCACTTGTTTTGGCAATGGTAGGTCAACATACTTCCATTTGTTTTTTTTTTAATGGTTTAATAATCCTAGGAAAAGTGTAAAATGTAAATGTAAATGTTTGCAAATCATGGACAAATTAATGTATACTGGTCTTACTATCACAAATCTCTTTTTTGGGGAGTTAACTCTTTGATTTCTCTTTTATAATTATTTGGGCTTTGTACATGTCTTTTTGGGACTCTCTTTGGCACTTCCCTGAAAAGATGTCCAAAAAGGGTTTTAGCAGGAAAGTTCTGTTTGGAGTACAGTATAAATTAAATAAGTGAATTACGTAGAATGTAGAGATTAGACTAAAATCATCAAAAATCTGTCTCTTACACACTAATTGAGTTATCTTTACATGCATAAAGAAATGATTATGTAGTAAATTCTTGTCCCAATTTTACTACAATTTGCAAAGAATGACTATAAAATGATAGTAATAGCTTCTGTGATGGGTAATTGTATGTGCCAAACTGGCTGCACCATGGTGCCCATGCATGTGCCCACATTATTCTAGATGTTTCTGGGAACATGTTTTTGGATGAGATTATAGGTGAATCTATGGAGTAGGAGTAAAGCAGACTGCCCATGGTAATGAGAGCGGACCTCATCTAATCACCTGAAGGGTTGAGTGGAACCAAAGGCTGCCCTTCACCAAGCAAGAGGAAATTCTGCACCAGAAGCCTTCAGACTTGAACTGTGTGGCACTGGCTCTTTCTTGGGATTCCAGTCTGTCAGCCCACTCTACAGATTTTGGACTTTTCATACTCTATAGTTTTGTGAGCCAATCTTTAAGTTAAATTTCTGCACATACACACACATGGCCCGTTGGTCCTAATTCTCTGGAGAAACCTGACTAATAGCCTTAGACAAAATCTGAGACATAACAAACCTTAGAGTTCTGGGTAAAACATGAAACATCTAGTCATAATAAGATTCAGTAAAGTAGTGAAACTTGATATTGGCCTTACCTTTAAATAGTCTTACCTCTCAAACTTGTCTGAAATATTATCATGTGTTTTGACAGTTACTGTACAGATTTTCTATTTTTGCTCAGTTAATTTATTTTAAAGGAAGTCACAATTATTGTCTCAACTATGAGTCACTGAGTACTTAAGTTTTGATTTACTGTTATTAATGCAAGATGAAAAATCGCAGTAGGTAAGACCCAATGATAACTTATAAATGGATAATTCTAATAGATTACATTTTTGAGTCGGTCTATGCAATTTACTTAAGGAATATGAAGGTTGTTTCATTTGGGCTGCTACAACCAAATGTCACATATGAAAGGACTTCACTAACAGATATTTATTTCGCAGTTTTAGAGAAGGGGGATTTGAAGATCAGGGTGCTGACAGATTGGGTGTTAATGAGAGCTCGCCCCTTGGTTTAGAGATGCCCTTCTTTTCATGTCCTGATACAGTGCCTGGATACATGAATGCAGAGGGGAAGAGAGGGAGAAAAGAGAGGAAGGGACAGAGAAAGATCTTCCGTGTCTTCCTATGTTTATAAGGGCTATTAAACCTGTCCTGAGTTCTCCAGTCTCCTGAGCCAATCTGATTACTTCTCAAAGGCTCCACCTCCAAATATCATCATCACATTGAAAATTAGGGCTTCAGCATGTGGACTTGGAGATATTTGTTTGCAAACACTAGAACAATAAACCCACAAAAAAAAATTCTAGATACGTAACACAACTTTTGTGTATATGCTAACTGTACTAATTCCTTACATCTTAAATCAGAGGAATAGTTATAAAATAACACTCAAAAGGTATACATGTACATGTATATATGTATGCACATATGTATATGTTTGATTATATGTACATACATGCATGCTTGGAGATGTATTGCTTGATGGTGAAGATATGTTCCAAGAAATCTTTCATTAGGCGATGCTGTCTTAGTGCCAACACCACAGGGCATATTTACAGAAACCTAGATGAGGCTTCTTGAAGTAACATGAGGAACATGGAATACATGAGGCTACTGCTAGCTTCACATGCATCCTATCGTACAGTAACCTTTTTTTCATAAGTAGAAGTTCAACTTAAAATAATGACTAAATGTATGGTATAATAAGTGCATAAACTATAAGTGTAGTTGTTTATTGTCATTGCATTAGGTGTTGTGCATTATTGTATGTGCTAAGTTTATTAAGATTTGGCAAATCATGGTGGAAGGAAGATTAAAAAGCAAGAGATCTTCCTATTGGTAGGGGATCTAGGGCAAAATTGCACTGATGAATCAAGCAGAACATCACTTCACAGGGAATCTAATGCTCCTTCAGCATCTGGCCTTTGACTAGCCTCATTTTGTCAAATAGTCTGTATCACTTCCTTTCCATTTCTCTTACTTCTATTTTCTTATGAAAGTTTTGTCTTTCAAGTTTGTTTCTTGGCCTCTAATCACACTACCTATTTCCATAAGGTCTTTTACTCTAACTCCTCCTTTCAAAGTGAGTTGTCTTTCTAAGTAGAATAATTCTGGTACTAGCTGTTAAGAGAGTAATTACACTTCATCTCATTACACAAATAGTGATAACACTACTTATCACATAGGGTTTTTGTGAATAGTTTTAATGGAAGGATGCTTGTAAGTAAATTAGCACTATCATCGTGATAGAGCAAGTTCTAATTACATATGACTTATTTTATGTTCATATTGTTACTAAGCAAATAAATAGCCTTGGCTAGAGGATACATAGTGAAAATCAGGGTCTTGGCAGGGAAACTAGAGTGAATATAAATCTATGTCTTAGCCAATAAACATGGAAACCAGAATAAACAATTTTAAATACTTGGCTCAAAATTTCTTTTCTCTTTGCCATTGATACAGGAATACCATTAATTCTTATGTCTTAGGACAAATAAGAGATGCTTAACATATACTAAAATTATTGCATAGGTGTGACTGTAGAAGCCTGTCTTCCAGTATTTGAGAAATGATAAGATACTCACCTGAAAGGAATTCACAGGCCAATTTTATTTTATGTGCAATGTATCTACATCACTTTAACTAATGGAGAAGGGTTTCCCCCTTTCCACATTCCTTCTCATCCTCCCTGACTCCATGGCTTTCTGTTGTACTTCAGCCATACATTTCCTATGAAACAACTTTGCCATATATATATATATATATATATATATATATATATATCAAGTAACAGTAGACCCTGAGCATACAAAATTGAATCATTCTATCATTCTATATCTTCAAAGAGTTTGCAAATCTAGAGGGAATTTTATGGAAAGTAAAATAATCTAGGCAAGAAAATCACAATAGAATTATGCGCATAGTACTGAAATAGCACACGGTACAGAATTTGGGTTAGCAGAAACCACAAACTCATTTCTTAAAGATGATGTTGAGCTGTGTCATGATGTGGAAATCAGCAAGGATGGGTAGGATTATAAGAAAAAATTTCCAAGTCCAAGAAACTATTTGAGCAGAGGTACTGAATCAAAAGAGGTCATTTTTCATTGTAGATGTTACAAAAAAAGACATAGTTCTGTTGGCTGATTTGAACATTCAATTCTACTTTCTAGGTTTCATTCTGGAATATAATTAAATACAGGTAAATAGAAGCTAATAAAACCTCTAGAATAGTTGAGAAGAATGCATGAAACACACTTTTGAAGTTCAGAAAATCAGAAAAAACTATTATTACAATAATGTGATAATACAATAATAATTCATCCAAAATCTCAGCAACCAGCAGAACTGAAGGAGATTATTCAGTGAAAGAATTCAGTGAATATCTTATGAAACTGCAGGAAGTCATCTGCTACAGACTTTCTGCCTATCTGCTATAGTCAGGACAAAAATGACTTTCTATTCTCTTCTTCCTTTTAAATATCACTTGAGTGACTTCCACTAGAGAACCTCAAATAGGACCCTAGTGGCAATAGAGCCTGAGAATTATAAACTCTTTGGTTTTCCCCTGTAAGAGACATGAAGGATCATAAGAAGAAGGGAAAAATGGTGAGAAGCAACTGAAAATTCAGCATCCTGATACAAATTTACCACACAGCTGGCAAAATTTTGTTCAATACTTAAAAGTACTAAAAATTGTATTGTGAAATACTTGGGGTATTTTCAGACATGTTTAATCATTCCTAAATGAAAACATTTGCTTCTTAAATAAACAAAAAATACCAACAAAACATTAAGTATAGGAAAAAAGTGTTACGATATATCTATTTTTTGTCCTATTTATGAACATTGATCACAGTTTAGATACCATATTACAAGTTATGAAAACATTCTGGAGATGAGGCTGGGAATTAGTCCAACATGTTAAGTAAAATATGTAAAAAATGAAGGATTTCATTAATCAACTAAAGAATGATTATTTACTTAAGTGCTCAATCCCTACCTACATGATATTCAAACAGAAAAGTCACCTAAGTAGCAAGCTAAGTGCTCCTTAAAAGGGAAAATTGTTAAACATTTGTTTTGATATTCAGGCTTATACTGTTCTCGTGAACACATTGCTCCTTATTTTCATGCATTCTGATCTTTTATTAAGTATCTTTTTAATATTACAAAAATAAGAATCATGAATATATGAAAAAAGATGTAGTTTTGACTAAATGTGTTTCATAACAATACTCAAAGAAATACATTTCAATTAATTTTTAAATTACATACTGAGACTCCTCTATTTCTATGCTACAATAATATGCAATGGCTTTAATTTTATACTCTTACTTATTCCAGTGAGCACCCTTTGCCTGTAGTGTTAGTTAGCCTTGATGAACTACAGCCTGAAAATGGTACATGCAAAATTTCAGAAATAAATAATTTATAAGTTTAAATTTTGAACTGTTCCAAGTAGCATGATGAGATATTGTACACCCAGGCTGTGAGTCATTCCTTTTTCCTAAGTATAAATATTGTATATGCTACCTGATCATATGTTTATCACTTAATATACTTCTCTGTTACTAGACAGTTGTGGTACCACACCCTTACATACTAGCTGAACACTAGTAATGCTTACATCACTTATGACATTTCATCTCATTTTACAGTATGGGCATTGTACCATCACATGTCATAATCAAAAAGGGAAGTGCAAAATTTTGAGGATGATAACATGCTCATATATTTTTATCACAACATATTTTTATAATTGTTCTATTTATTATTAGTTGTAAATCTTACTATGCACAGTTTATAAATTAAACTTTACAATAAGTATGTGTAGGACAGAATTGTAGAATATATTGTGTTCGGTATTGTTGTTTTAGGCATGCACTGGTGGGCTTGGACTACATTCTCTGCAGTTAAGGACGGTGGGTCTACTGTATGTCCTCTTTTAAATGTTGCAAACATGACTCCTTAAGCAACAGTTGAAGTTGAAAAGGAATTTATTTTTTTTGGTACCAGGGATAGAACTTGGGTCCTTGTGCTTGAGTCGCTGGCAGCAGAACCTGAAAATGAATTTTAATATTAACTGGACATTTATCTATGATTGTTGAAATCAGAAAAGTCTTTTCAATTTCACCATAGTTTCCAAACATAGGAATATCTCAGAGATATTACTGTTTCCATACCAGACTACTACAGTAAAATAAATATTTCAATAAAGTGAGTCACAGGAATTTCTGGTTTCCCACTGCATATAAAAGTGATGTTTATACAAAACTGTAGTTTATTAACTGTGCCAATAGCATTATGCCTAAAAAATATACGTACCTTAATTAAAATATACTTTACTGCCAAGAAATGCTAACAATCATCTGTGCTGTTGGAAAAGTGGCACTGATAGAATTGCTCCATGCAAAGTTACCACAAAACTTTAATTTCTAAAAGGAGTAATACTTGTGAAGCACAACGAAGTGAAGCACAATAAAACAAGGTACACCTTAAATTGTTACATTTCCGTATTATAAAATCAAAAGGATACCGCACATCTACATTGGAAACCTATTGGGTCAGTTCTTTTCATTTGTTGATTTCATGAAGAGAACATTGTATGTAAAACAATTGAGAGACAGGAAAAAGGACAATAAAAGATAATAATAGAAGCCCAACTACCAGAGATGATATATCTATACCCCTGGTTGATTTATCTCCCTCCCTCCCTGCTTTCCTCTCTCCTCTGTTTCTCTCTCTTTTCTCCTCTCCTCTTCCCACCTCTCCCCTCTCCCTGCCTCTTCCTGTTTTCAATAATTCATATAATCTCAAGCAAGGGCAAAATGGTAATATTCATTTCATTATCCAACTAAGTACGTGATCTCAGTCTATAAATTAGTGATTCCCAACACATTTTTTTTAAGAAACGCAAGCCAAACATTTCTTTGTAGAGGTTAATGCAAAGTGTCCATTTATATAAAGAAGCCTCACAAGTCTTCAAAGAAACTCATTGAAGAGGTTCAGGAATACTATACTGTAGCTATTTGCAAACACCTAGCTTGCCCTGGTACTGCTACCTAAAAATAGTTTTTAAAATGTCTTATGAAACCCTAGAGATTTTAGAACACACTTCATAATGAGTAAAAAGTGTCTAGAAGGTTTTAATCAAATAAATACCTGAGAGATGTTCTTTACTCATCATCAAGTGTTTTAACCAGTGGTTGAAGGATGTAGATTTAAATGCAGGACACATAATTTATAGGATTACTTAACAATGTCCACTCAGAAAGTCAAATGCAGAAGAGTGAAAGAGATCTGTCTGTGCTCTAGAGACCTGAAGAATCCGGCTGAGGAAATGTCCTGCATGAGGGCCTAGAGCCCACTGCAATGTACCATGCAAGTCCATATCGAGGTTCTGCACCATAAATGCCCAAGGGCCAGTGGTGGAAGCTAGAAAGTCTGCCCTGGTGAGGTGAAAGATCTGTGCCAGAAGGCTGAGGGATCTGCACTGGAGCCAGGAAGCAATGTTCAAGGTGAAGACCAGAGGTCCCCGTAAAGAACAGTACCCACCCCCTGGACCTCGGTCACCCAAGCCTCTCTGACAATGAGAACAGGTGGGTTTGCATCAGAAAAATCAGCCAGGGCAAGCTTCTCCAGGTAAATCAACAGCATACAATCTTCCCCTCCAGTTCTCCTTTTAGGCCCTTGGCAACAGTCTTCAGATTGGTTTTCCATGCCCAGAACTATGTTGATTCAGTTCAGCTGTACATCCCCACTTCAGCTGATCATCAGTTAATACACCACAGAAAGTATCCACAACTCTGGTCTCTGAATGCAAATATGACCAAACTCCCCCACTAACTCCCTACATTATCTTGGCTTTCTCAGAGATTTCATTAAGAAGCATGTTCTTAAATTTAAGTCATGTAGTTCTCACCACTAAGGTTTGCAGAAATGATTATTTATAGGAGATCAAGGAAGGTTATACCACACCAATCATACTGTCATAAAAGCTTTTGAAGTTTAGTTATGTTTTTTTTTCCTACTTCTACTCTTACAAATTCTGTTTCCAATAGCATGTAGAAAATATTATATAGTATATTTCTTAGGGGTACCTGAATAAATTTTCCTTTAAAAAGAAATAATGCCTTCATTATATTTGCTTTTATTCATGAAGAAAATAAAAGTATACATTTGATAATTGTATAATTTGAGAAATGATTGAAAATGAAGATTCTTCCAGTTATTTAAAATTTTCAGTGTTTTACCTTCAAAAATGATGCAAACTGGGCTGGGGATTTAGCTCAGTGGTTCTGCAGCCTGCCTCACAAGCACAAGGACCCAAGTTCTATCCCTGGTACCAAAAAAAAAAAAAAGAGGAAAAAAATGATATGAACTGAATTATGGTTCTTTAGAGGAACAGAATTATTACAAAGTATATGTATAATTATATAATGGAATTTATTAGGTAGGTTGATAGGATCAGAGGCCAATTACAATGACCTTCTGTAGAATTAGAGGCAGAACCCCAAATGGCTGTTTGGATGCTAGAGAGCCAGAGAATATAGCAATAATCACAAGTCAAAGGCCCAGAAACTCACTATGGAGTCACCAGACGTAGAAGCACATTGAGTCTGTGTTGGAAGGCTGAAGAAACTGGATTCCAATGTCCAAAGGTAGGTACAAAGACTGGGGCTCTTCCAAAACAGGTACACCCTTCCTCCTTCTCTCCCTTTATAGTCTCTCTCTAGGCGACAAGCCTGTTGGTTGGTATCAGCCACTTCTGGGTAGGTCTTTCCTCTTCAATTTGCTGGCCCACCTGTCAGTCATCCACAGACACACCCAGAATTTACTAATCTGCTAGGCAGTTCTTACTCACCAAGTTGATATATTACAACCATCACATAAGGATAGGGGAAAAAATAATCCTTCTATTAATGTGTGTATTTATGAAACCAAAACTAAAAAAAATAGTATTAAATATTCTCAGAAGGAATTGATCTTGTATTCATCTCACTGACAATTAAGTACAGCACACTTCTGAGTGTAACTGAGTGAGTCGTGGAGACCTCACCTTGGATATTCTGTCTGGTCCCTGGTTCCTTCTTCCATGGCTCTGTTCCCCTGTGCTGCTTCCCAGCTTTGCTCCACCATGACCTTCCAACATGATATTTATTGCTGCTTTGGAGCCAACAGACCACAGGCTGAAATTATGAGCCAGTTAAACCTCTGTGCCTCTAAATTGCGTGGACCATGTTTGTGTCCCAGAAACAGGAAAGGTGATCAGTAAGACCTCCTTCAACACAACCGAGGGAACATAAGAGAAGTAAAGAAATAATTTCATTTAATTCTTGGAAATAAGTCAATGTGCTTGACATGTCTATTGGTTACACTCTTCTTTTGCTTCTTGAACCTACCATAGGAAGACTGCAGTATTGACTATAGCTATGAGTTAGGCATTTTAGTTAAAGTCCTAGAGATTTCTGCTTTACTTTACAGAACTGGTACTATGGTATTATTTCTACTTGCTCTTGGGTAAATGATAGCTGTTTTGCCAAATTGTTTTCAGTCCCCACAAGATCCTTTAGAGGTATGGGCCTAAGTTAATATCTATTGAAAATCAGCCAATTAATTTTTCTAAATGCATAGAAGAAGTAGGTTCATTACTCATATAATCTCAAAAGGCTGTAAACAGTAGCTAAAGGTCAGGGCAAGGGCACTGTTCTTCTTAGAATGATTTCAAAGTGTTCACGTATGTTTTTTCTTGAAAGTTAAAAGCAACTGGATGAAATAACATATTTTAAGCGACCAGTTTTAATTGCAATTTCCTTTTATATAAGAAGTATAAGAAGAATGTAATATCAAAATTATTTACTTCTTACCTTTCTTTGAGAAGAATGTAAAATCAAAATGACTTACTTCTTAACTTTCTTTGTGCCAGTGAACATTTGATAAGACTTTTGAGTAGACAATATGATGGCAAATTGAAATAGATGAAAGAAATATTTTAATATAGATATTAAAAACAACTTTTAAAACAAAAAAAATCCAAGATGTAATAATTTCTTAGAAAATTATCCAAGAATGGTATCAAAAAGGGGTAGTCATGTCTTTGTACATGACACAGAACTATGGGAAAATCTCAAAGAAGCATTTCATTTACACATAATGGATTTTCATATTGGGTGTGACAGCATGAAACAATAAAATAGTACATTGTAGATACACGTATAGAGGTTTATGCTTCCATACTAATTTTTTCTTATGTTAGATATAGTTCTTTTTGTGATCAGTGTTGGGAATTCTGTGTGCTGTGTAAATGAGTCTCAGAATTTTAAATTTCTCATAGTTTTGTGCCATGAAGCCATATGAGTTGCTGGTGCAGTGAATTGTTGGCCATAAAGTCAGAGGCATGCAGAAGTGAGGGAGGGAATTATGGTCAGTTAGATTCTATGTCTTGTGCCAGTTATCAATTTATTACCACTGTTCTTTTTCCAGCTTTGGAACACTGACGCTGATCCCTGTCAATGTGTTTTCTTTGCCAACTGGCTCAAAAGGAAACTTTCTGAGGGGGCAGGAATGCTGCATAAGGAAGAGGCATCTCTCTTGGGCTCCAGAGTGGTTTTATTCCCCTTGCTCCCACAAAGTGTCACAGCAACAGCAAGCACCATGCTCGGCGCACTTATCATCTACCAGCTTTTTACTGGCACCATGGTGGGTGAATTTCCAGCAAGCTTTGCTGGCATCCCAGCTGCCTGTTTTGTTTCCAGTCTTGTCCTTGTTACTTCAATCAACTTCTCCACCACCCAATATGGCACAGTTTAACTCTGTCAAATGAGAAAAACGGGTAAAATTGAGGAGCACTCTTCCAAATATGGCTCTTCCCTGGTCCTCTGCCTCAGCTCCGGGGCGGTTGCTGCTTCCTACAGATTCTATTCCTATATCCTCAAGGTTCTTTCCTTCCCTTCACAATTAATCCCTCATTACTAGCTATTAAATTTTATATTAAATGTCTCTTGTGCAAACTACCGGTGTGCTTTCTCTCTCTCTTGACTCAATTCAAATGGCACATATCCCTCAGCTCCAGCTGAGTACTGTGTCATGGAATATGTGTTATTAGAGCTTTATGTTTTTCAAAAAATCTGAGACATTTCCTTTAAAATCTTTTAATTTCTCAAATTGTTTTTTTCTTTAACACTTAAAAATTATAAAGTGAAAAAATGCTTTGTGAATATGACGATTTTTAAATTTTGATGTGTACCCATCAGTGGAGGAGAGGTCAATACAGAGTCATAAGACAGTCAAGTTTTTGGTAGGAACATGAGGGAAGATCAGAGAATACACCTTCAAAATGGCCCACTAAGGCAGAGAGAGTGGGTGTGTGGGCATAGTGTCGAGTTCTTTAAGACTATTTTAGGGGCAAGGAAATGGAAGATTCTCTCTCTCAAAAAAATTTTATTGCCACTTCAAACGTGAGGAAGGAGTTCCACATCATGTGTACACACACACACACACACACGCACACACACACGCAATTGAAACATAGAGTTGAAGTTAGTCATTTGAAGCTTCAATTACTCATGGAAATGAAAATAATTTCCAACTTCGCTTTAACATAAGAAAAATCTTGAGACTGCCTGGTTTTTAAAGGTAAAGGAGCACTTTTTTGCAGCCAAGAGTTTTAAAAGATGGCAAAAGGAAGAGAAGAGGAAAAAAAGGGCATGAAATTTTAAAACTACATCTATTATTTTTGAACTACCTAAAAAAGTGTGATATGATTTTGTCACTGCTTTGATCTAATTGTATATTCAGGAATGCAAGCCAGTTACAAGGGTTTGTTCTATTTTTAGATATATCTTCTTTCATGTTAAAAACGGAGAACGAAAGGGACAAGCAGGTGAATAGTGTCTGCTAATCTAGACACTGGCCACTCATCCTTGGCATAATGGTTAACTAAAGAAGGCTGAATATTTGAACAGTTTAGCTTAGGGGAGCATAGAGTCACTACATCTTTATTTTTCGTCGAGGCAGCTGGGCAGAAAATTAGCCAATTGAACTTCATCTGTCTCTGTCTATTTTCATTAGACTTTTGAGGAAATATAACATATATATTCTTTTTCTAAGAATATAAATATATATTATAAGAATAAATATATCATATACATATTCTTTTTCTTTTTCAAAGTGTATGAATTATTCTAACCCAAAATATAATGAAAAATATTGCATACCACATTAGGAGAGTTGTATATTTTCTCTTAATATTACATTTAAATTGATATCTCCCATACATAACACAGAAATGGTGTTAAGAAAGCGCTCTTTTTCATAACATAAACAACACCAATAGTAATTGAGAAAACAATTAAAAATATTTAATAATAAAACTACATCTGGGACTTACTATGAAGAAAATAATCATAAAACAAACAAAATATTTACATTCAAAGAGCTTTTGCTTACTAGAATTAACAAGCATGTATCTGACAAATTTTAAATCTTATTAGACTGTGATTAGATTTATGAGGGGAGTAAGCACCTGAATAGCAAAGTTGATACATTCTTCTCAAGGAATAGAAAAAGAGGAACTATACTATAACAAATGGTTAGCTTAAACCAATGTGTAGAAAGTGGTAATGGTTATCCATTGAAAAAAAATTGTCTCAGAAAAATAGAAAGTGTTTGTACATAGCCAATGATATAGATGGGCTAGAAAATAAGTTGTTGGTGAACAGTTACCACTAGGACCAAAAGTGAAGGGGTCAATGCCTTGCTATGGAGTTTAGATTTAATTGTCTACATTGGTATTGTCAAAAATATTTCCCAATTCCTAGTGGTTATACCTTCCTATCTGTGTTTTTTTAAAATGGTGTTATCAATGTAAAAAGGGTATTTGGAGATAAAACATATTATGGGACAGGCTCTTGAAATAACTGAGGGCATTTGACAGTTAGGTCCTGAGCTATAGAAGGAGTGGTAAGTATGAAGGATAAGACAACTTCCAAAGACATTTCAAAGGTAAACTTGAGAGGACTTGGTTGATTAGATTTAGAGGGTCAGGAGAGGTTGGAGCCAAAGATGATGGAAGTTTCCGAGTGTGTGAGTGGGAGGAGAATGGCCCCATTACCAGAGTAAGAGAACACAGAGGAGCAGCAACTTTAGGGCGGGTGCAAAGATCATGAGTCCAATTTGGATTATCTTGGGTTTTCAGTGTGTTTGGGGCACACATTCTTCATATTTTCTAAAAATAAAAGGGCTTTGGGGGCAATCATCTAAAATAATTGTAATATTAAAATATGATTTATAAATGTCACCCTGATGTAAAAATATTTAGCAATGCACATCATTAGCTCAAACCATGCTATTTTCAAGAGGCCTATGTATACACATTAGGTCTAAGGTGTAAAAGTCTATCCATTAGGGAACGCGGTCCAAGCAATTACATTTGATTTGACCTAGCGCCTGTACATTTCGGAGACATGGAATAAAAACGGAAAATATTTTTTCTTATTTTATCAACAAATATTTTATATAATTCTTATTTACAGACAATTGGATTTTAATATAAGCGTTAATCAACATGGCATTAAGGAAAGAATAAAATAATTTTAACTAAAGAGAATAGAATGAATGAGCTATATGTTACTTTCAAGCAAGACCACTTCTTTTAAAATGTTTAAAGTCAAAAGTGCTCAGTAATTCTTTCCATTAAATTAATATATTTAATGTTCTAATTATGACTGCTAAATATTTGGATTGGATTGTAGAATAGAATGAATACTAGGATTAATACTAAATTCCAAATCTATTTTATATAGTACTATTGAATGTGATTAAATCAAAGGTATTTTAGCAATTAGTAGAACGCATACAAGCTGTTACTATGCAAACAGTCTTTAGGTCATCCTGGATTCTTAAACTTCGGAAAATAGAGTAGAATCAGCTTTTAAAGTCTGTTTCCTCCCATTTTCTTGTCTACTCAAGTAAAAAATCCTGTAGAATATCAGACATTTTTATAGAAATATTAATCAGTTCATCTTCCTAATTTATCTTTCTTTATTGAAACTTTTTGATTCAAATAGAATCCTTGACAATCAGCATGTAGCAGCATTGTAGTGACACACTTCTGTTTTTGTCATTTATATTTCTCTGGCTGCACTCAGTAATGACTTCTGGAACTGGAACTTCAGTTTTAAAATAATCACCTTATTTTAGATTTTTAGATTGTTATTTTGTTGATTGCTCATCTCAAGTTATAATACTTATTGGAATATAAAGCTAGAATTTAATTGTCTATAAATAGCAGCCTTTTCCTTGTTTACAAATCCAGGAGTTTTATCCTAACATATCTTCAAAATTTAACATATAATCTTGATGATAAACATCAATGTATATTTCTTATAGTTATAGTCCATTATTTCAAGCACTTTACTTGCTTGACATTTTCATTGGCCCCCAAACCTGAAAGGAATTACTTGAAACACTTTCAGAAGCAGAAATAGTATGGTTTAAGTTCAACTCACTAATAAATGCTAAAAGTTGAAAAATCTTGAACTTGAAATTCTTTTTCTTTATAAAAAATATACTGTAGACTTGTAAAATCAGCAGAGTCCTTGAGTGGTAGAATAGCTAGAAATGATGGTAAGAGAGAACCCTTTTTCACAGAAAGTTTGTTATTTGTCCTTGATATTGTGTATTGAATGCTGATTCCCCACTCTATGACATCTCAATAAATTTAAAGAGGATTTCCAGCCCAATAGTTAAAAGATGCTTAGTTCTTGGAACACAATAAAAACTATATTATTTATAATGTTTGTTTTCTCTAATTAAGTACAACTTATCTATGCAAGTGGTCTTTTTACATTTAATGTTTAATCTTATTACAAAACTCTTGAGCTACTTACAGAGTTGTTCCTATCAGCACAGAAAATTGGACTATGTGTGAGCAATTTCATGCAGGAGAAGATTGGAATGGTTATTCCAGAGGCATGTTCTAGAGTGTGTACAGGAAATCCACAGCTCAAAGAGGAGGTCCTGACAGATGCGAAGAAACAGAGACTCCTAAGGACAACCTATCCAGCTCTGTTTAGATTGAACTCCACTCCAGGGAATATAAGTGAGCAGAACTCATTTGTCTCTTTATTTTTTCTTTCTAGTCTGTGTTCCTGTGTGCTTCCACTTTCACTGAGAAACTGTGGAAAAAAAAAACCTCAGTAGAAACATTCTGCCTCATCAACAGTATTCAGTAAATATTCAAAGTTTACTGAATATAATATATAGTTTAATTAAAAGGAGTTTATAGCAAACTCTAAAATTTCCCGTGGAGAAGTAGCGACAATGACTTTAGACAAAGCCAGTGCGCTTAGAGAAATTTTACACAGAAAAAGATAAGCTTCCATAAAGTGAAGACTGCTTGCCATTGTATTTTCTTTGTTGGCAGTTTGAGGGTCTCCTCAGGTGAAGGTGTGAGACACACCCAGGGTGCGCCTTCTGGGACAGGTACTATGGAATCTCAAGGCCTTTCCTTATCTGCCTTTATGTTTTGTTCTTGTTTGTTAACAGAACATGTGAAAACATATGTGAGTTCAGAGAGTATGTATTTTATATCTGGGGTCAAATTTCAAATCTTTTCTTTTCTAGTTCTTAAGTTTGAGCTGCTTAGTTACCCTGCCTCAGCCTCCGTTAATTCATCACTAAGACAGCATAACAACTATGTCTACTTCACAGGGCTGTGGTGAGTACTCTACTAGATGATTAACAGTTAGCACAGTTGTTGTTTCATTGTCAGTATTACTATCATTTTATTATTATTCTGATTTATAATTATTATTCTAAATTTATTATTATTCTGTGACATTTTGGGAATTGACCATTCAGGCTAACAGTGTCTCTTCTTACATTGTAGCCACGGTTCACTACTAGACTGTTTCCGGGTGCTGACTTATGGCCCTATCATTGTACCTCAGGTCCTAAGGGTGCTAAGTATGACACAAATTCCCAAGGGAGCAGCAAAAGTCCCTTATCTTTTCAGTTTATTGGCAAAACAATGAGTTCCATGAGAAGTGCCAGTCACTTGTGCTTTGATGAATTCTTTCTGAAGTCCAATCAAAAATTTAAATACTGTAAATGAAAAGATGGAAAAGGCCATTATTGAAATAGATTTTTATATATATATATATTTTTTTTCTTATTACCTTCCCCAGCTCTAAGCCATCAAATGAAGGCAAAGAGGAAGACTGTCTATCCCTCGACAAGACAGGCAGAAGTGTAGACTGCTAGGTCTTGATGCATCCTGGACAGCACATTCCTTGTTTTTTGAGGCCAGTCCAGCCAAGGGAAGGTGGAAGAGATTCTGCAGTTGGTAAGAAGAAGGGCAGTTACTTAGTTTATAGGGTACTGTGCTTAGTTGCAAAGGTAAATGCACAATATCAGCAAACATCTCAATCTGTACTTGATTTCTACTTCCCCAGCTGTCACTGAGGGTGAATAACGTGGCCTGCATGTTGGTATAGGACATGAGGGGAATGATTCTAAGAAACAATCTTAGTGGAAAAAAGTACAAGTTTTTGTCATGGATAGTTCAACACTTTTCTGATCAAACTTGTAAAAACAATTATGCAACATAGATGACCCCTCACTGTATTCCCTGTCATCTGTTCATCCCCTCCCCTCTTTGCATTTAAAGACAGGAAGGAGAATGTAAAAGCCTTTACATGGGGTTCAGGTGAGGAAGCGCATCCAGGGTCAGGAAGCACTGAGCATAGCAGGGGCTGTCCTTTAGCCCTGCCACACCTCAGTTTCCTACCAGTTTCTGAGCAGGACTAAGCTACCAGCATTGGACATGGAGGCTCTGGCAGAAGGGAAGACATTGTTAAAGTTTGGAATTGGAGTTATTAGAGGGGAGTGGAATTAAATGACTGATAAAACTGGGAAAATATTAATAGCTAATGCAATTTCTATGAGATTATTTTTCTGTCATTCTAGCCTAGAACAAGAGCAAAAGCGGGCAGCTGGAGAGTCTTTAGGAGGCTTCAGACCTGGGGAGTTTGCACTGGGAAAGGGGCTATGCAGCACCAGGAAACTATGCAATAGGAACTGGTCAATTTACTTTCTAGTGCTCAAGAGTCATCGTACTAATGCAATCTCGTATTATTATAGACACTGATATAAACATGCGAGTTCAAAAATACATGCTGTTGGCAGAAAGGAGAAATTAAGAATGGAACTGATTCATCAAAAAGTTTATAAAACTATGACACAATTCAATTAAATAAATAAAAGCTAGCATTGATAGCTTTAAAAATGTAAATTCCAATGCCTAATGTCTCCAGTCATGTTCTTTAAATCATCCAGAATATACATTCCTCTGTGGTATTTCAGGTCTGAATACCAGAAGGTTATAATGCAATGTAATGTTTTCATGATCAAATGGCCTACTGTGCTTTTAAAAATCATAAACTCAATTAAAACTGCTCATAGGTCAATGAATGAGTTCATTTCTCTCATTAATGTGTTTTGTGCCCCATCCTCGGACTGTCACTGTCTCTCTCAGTCACAGGGTGGCTGCAGTGTGACCACGTGTTATGCTAATGTCACAGGAATGCCTACTGAAGAAGAGACTGCCTATTACCGTGTCTTCCTCTTATTTTATTAGTGCACATTTGTGGTACATAATGATTACAATTATCGTGCGGAGTTGGCACATGAACATAATATATCTTAATTCTCTTTTCTCTCTTTTTGTTTTTCATCCCTTCCCATTCTCCTCTCTCCCTACTCCTTCCAACTTCTGGTCCTCTTCCCATTTGCAAAACCTCTATTTTCATCATTTTTTTCTTTCAATTCTTTTTTTTACCATTTCCTTTCCCTCCCCTCCCTCACTCTCTTTTCATTTTTTGTTCTCCCAAGAAAAGATCTCCTTACTTCTTCTTTGTTTAGATTCTATTTTGCTCTTTATTTACTGTATAACTTTTAAAAGATAAGGAAATATTTCCTTAATGACCCTGAGCAGACTTCTTTTGATAGCATTTTGGGAGAATTGTGTCCTAGATATCAATCAATACCAAGGAGAATGGAATTATCATTACTGCCTCACTGATTCAGTATCTTCCTCCCTGTCAGTCAAACAACAGGCATACCAGCAGATGCCCTGGGATTATGAAAGTAACCACCAAAAGAAACAAAATCGAGCCTGAGAAGATGCAATTTCCTCTGAACTGTGATGAGAATAGAAGAAGAAAGTAAAGATAAATTTTTCTTTTTAATGTTTACTTAATTATACTTGAAATTGTTTCACAAATATGTCATCATTAATTTTATTATGTTTAGGCCATTATTCTGTTACATTTTAAATGGCAATTTCAATGAACACTTCTATGATAGAAATAATATGTCACTTAAAAAAACTTTTGTATATGTTGGTACTGCTGTGCCCTCCGCATTTGCCACAGCCAAGGACACTGAAACCATTTATTCAATAAGAGCATTTATTAATGACCGCTAATGGACTAGGCATAATCAGAAACTTGTAACTTCTCAAGTGGGGATCTTCTAGGACTGCAGTGTCTAAAGTGTACTTCTCTAACTTACTCTATTAATATTGGGAGAAAATACAATTTATTAGAATTACGTAGCTCTACTTTTTAAAGAATTAACTGCAAACTTAATGAAACATTCATAGGCACAGGTAAAAGAGAAAATTCAACTTTTCTTACATATTTGTCAACTGGGCAATTCAATCTTCTTTGTGTGATTTGTTAGAAGTGACATGACTTGCTAAAACAATAAAAGAATCTCCATAATTAACTTCCTAGTCATATTCTTTAAAATCCATTAGACTTTGTTTTAATTTGCACAGGTATAAACTTTCTCAGTGTTACAATTTCAGGGTAACACAGTGTTAAACAGCACCAAATGCAGTTAAGTACCTCTATGTTTACATTCTTATACTCTTGGTTTCTCTCCTTAGTCATTACACCTCTTGAATATAGGGCTGAATTCACTAAGCCTCACTTTTCTCACTTGTATAAAGAAACCTTCATTTTTTTTCTAGATTGGGTTGTTGAGAGGAAGAAATGAGAAAATAATTTACCCTTGAACTTGACATATACCTTGGATTTAGTAAATAGTAACTGTTATTTTGAGTTTTGGTGTCTTAGCAAGTGTTTATATCATTTTCAACTGGATTTTAGAATGTAAAAATCTCATAGGAGCAAAGACAGAGTAGCTAGCTTTGTGGAGTCATCTTCAAGTACCAGTTGTACTAACAATGTACTAGAAGGCCTTACCATATGTCTTAGCTCTTGTGTTGATGCCTCATTTGTAGGAAAAGCTATTTCTTTTCAGAGAAAGATGAAGGAAGAAGAAAAAGGGAAGAGGAGAAGAATAGGAAAAAAGAGATTTCTGGTACTTCCTGGGCACATTGTTAATTCTGCAGAATATTTTTAAAATGGGAGAGTTTTCTTTGATATTCTTATACATCCTTGTTTCATGAGGCCTCAGAGTAAGCTGTTTAGGTCCGGAACATGGAGATCCTCTAAAGAATAAAGATTTTCCTATGGTTATTCCACAACAGTAATAGAAACATCAGAGAGTGTTAAAAAAGTGAAATAAAATGGAATATTTGTTGTTGGCTTGTATTTATTTCTAACTTGGCTGTTGCATTTATATGGGGTTATCTCTAAATGGGAACTTTCTGTATCTGAATTTTTAAAATTGTGTGTATGGTGTGTATTTCTGTGTTCACGTTTTTAACAGTATTTCAAGCCTCCTGTAAGACAGTTACTAGTTATTTTATAAATAGAGATTATAATAATGCTACATAGAATATGCTTAAATGGAGAAATGTATTTGGGTAGGTAGATATTCAGTTATATTTATAAAAATTGTATACAAGAATTTCCCCACTCTTAATCTCCTGGCACAGAAAGAAAAAGAACACGAAGAACACACAACTTACAAATCAAGTGTAGAGAAGAATCCATGCAAAAGAACATGCAAATTGCAGACCTACTTTGTACCCCTTTGCATATATAGTAAATGCTTTCCTGAATTCTTGTCCAGAAAGTGATTTCTTATATTGATTCCATCAATCCTTTCATTCTATCTACTGGACTGAGTGTGCATTTCTAGGAGGATGGGTCAAGGTAGGGAAAAAAAGACATAAAATAAATCTTTGCAGAAGTCATGATTTCAGTTCCCTTCCTTCATCCAGATTGGCTTGCTGAGTTTCCTTCTTTTTTCTCCCAGATGGAGACCGAGAGAATAAAGCCCTTTAAGGACACTTCAGACTGTCCTCAGGGAAGTGGCTGTAAAAGCCTCTCTCCTAATTAGGATGGACAGTACTTCCTGTTCTGCCACTCTCTGGTTCCTTCTGACCCTCAATATATCCCCTGTCTGTTTTCATTTTAGAGGTAAAGAGATACTTTTGTCTTATCCCCATAGGGTATCTTCCACTGCATATATTGTCCGAGGTTGGGTGGGGTAGGGAATAATAAACTACAGCTGAAATTTTCCTCGGAACTGTCATTTAGGACCCCCAAAATGAGCAAGGCGTGTTTGCCTGTGGCATCTGAGCTTAGAGTCTTGCTGTTTCCTCTGAGGACTATTCATCTGGCCCTAGGAAACATTCCGCAACTGCAGCACTGGGGGAATGCATTCCTGGAGCCACACTTTTGATTTATAAATCCCATAACACAAAGTGCTGCACACAAGGTCATGAAACAAAAAATCCAACATGGGCACATAAAATACTCGGGCTTTATTTATTTAAAGAATTAACCTTTCTCCCTCAGACAGCTGGAATTTCTATCAATTCTACTTAACTAAGGCATTTTACATGTAATTGCCACGTTTGCCCCACTCAAGTAAGAGACACTATCAATTCATTCTGTAGCCTCCAGTTGTTTCTGTCACAAAAAATAGGACCCTTGGCTGCTTTTGCTTCCTTTTAACGAGTATTTGTTAATTTTGATAATTTGCAGAGTTTAAAGAACAGCAGTTCTATTTGTGTAAATCACAAGATTTAATTAGAGAAGAGGAATCCAAATGGTGCAAATAAAAGTCTATGCATAATAAAATATTAATTGCCTTTAAAAATACAATAGTGCTCCAGTATTCTATTACACTCCAGTGGAAAGTGCTGCAAGCCACATAACCCAGTGCCACGGCCCCACTGTAATCCTGGCAGCCTTGCAAAACCATTTGTGACTCTGTAAGGCTGGGGCAGTGATTCTCCCTTTTCACCACTGATAAGGATGGTTTGAGTCTCCTTTGTTGCTAGATGTGGAATGTTTGCAATGACCTCACTGGTCGGGTTTTTTGCCTTACACTCTTTTGTACCTGTTCCTACAGACTTCTACAGTCTGGAATGCTATGAAGAATCCAGTGATTGATATTGTGAAGTGTTAAGAATTTATTTGGGGCACAATTAGAGGTGTTGTTTTGGTCCTGCCACCTAGCAGCTTTGTCACTCACGAGTCTTGCACCCTCTAGTATTTAACTTCTCCTCTTGAGATCACTGCCTCTCCATCTGTACAAGAGAGCAAGGAGAGGTGCTCAAATCAAAGTAGGTACTTTGACTTTTAATCATTCTAATATAATATAGTAATATATAATATAATATAATAATATAATATATACTATATAGAATATAATAATAGCTAGCACTCATTTTCAAATAAAAAATTTTGAGAACTTCAGTCCGGAATGAAAGTTGTGATACATTACATAGTAATATAATGAACTTTTGAAATACAGAGTGTAAAATAAATTCATGTAAGACCCAAAGTAATACCAATAATTTCATACATGTTTCATAGTTTCAAAGATAAACTTCATATATATGAATTAGATAATTGCATTTGTCTTGTAAATATCAAAGAATCAAGTAACATTTTGCATTAGAAAGGAATGTATACAATTTAATGATGACTAATGTCAGTATTGTTATTAGAATATGCTTAATTTTCATAAAGCAAGTAGGCATAAAGAAAGAAGTTAAAAAGTAAAATCCATAGTAGATACGTATGTTATACCATACAATTATTTTAATTTATAAAAGTTCATTTTAGGCTTAGACATCATTCACTCATTATTTACCCTTTTATTAAAAAGATACAAAGTGCTCACTCTCTTCAATTATTATTCTAGTCACTGAATATGGGCAAGGGGCAAAAAGAGTCATTACCACCAAAACCATGGAACATTCCATTCAGGACAAGTATACATTTCAAGATGTAATTTTAGTAACATGCAATTAATATAATAATAGGGAAGAACCATGTTACTTTTAGAGTATATATTAAACCATTAACATTAACATCCTGTTTTAGAAATAACTAGTACATTTTTATTAGTAGTAAACAGCAAAAACTTTTTTTTTATTTCTTTGGTTTTCTTGAGTCAGGGTCTCCCTTTGTAGCCCAGGCTGGCCTCGAACTTGTAGTGATCCTCCTGTCTCAGCCTCCCGAGTGCTGAGATTACAGGCGTGCGCCACCACACCCAGCCAAAAACATCTTTTAAACAAAAAAATTACAATCTTAATACATAAGATTTTGCTGAAAATATCTAGGAATTTGTATCAAATCTGAATTTCTAGAATGTACGTTACAGAAATTTTATGTCACTGAGCACCAGTGGTAGGATAGTCATGCATGGTAAAGCAAAAAATATTTTTTTCTTTTACTGTGCTGTTGGCATAGCTACTATGGCAAATATATATTCATACTAAATTTGTTTCTTCAATTATATTTTCTCTTTCATAGATGACAGAAATTATACTTCATGTGGAGTAATCAAATACATTTTCCTCTGTCTCTGTGGAGAGTCATTGCTATTAAAATCTGTGAATATTAAGTGAAATAAAGTTACAATAATGGATAGATACAAGATGTGTCATTGTCATATATTTTCAACATTTTCATGGAAGACCAAAATTGGATAGAAATATGCCTTAGCCTACAGATTTTTACAAGACCATATGAAAATCATTTTCTATAATTCCTGTGATCAAGAGCAGCAGACATGAAAGAGGGCAGGCCCTTGAATTAGACCCACATCCACTGAGCTGGCCTTTCGCTCCTGTTTACAGAGAGAATATAGCATGTGCCCCACTCTACCATCTGTGGAAAGGCTGGGCCCAAAGGCGGTATGATCACTATTGCCTTTCAATAAATGCTTCCTCATTTTTGTGTAGTGGTGTGAGGACAGGGATGCATTTGACACCACTTTTCCTTCTGTCCTCAAGGTGAAGCTGACTAGTACTCCATAGTTCCCACCCCATCCTTCTATTCAGAGTACCCAAGCAGACTTTCCCACACAAGGAAGGGAAGCACAGGAAACAAAAGTGGAGGAACTTCACACCATTTACACATTTTCTGTTGTAAAAATGAAACGAAAACCAAAAATCTTTCACTGGGCTTGGTGAAGCAAGCCTGTAATCCCAGTACTTGAGAGGTGGAGTTGGAGACCAGCCTGGGCTACATTATGAGTTCAAGTCCAGTATGAACTGCATAGCAAGACTCTGTCCCTAAGGAAATAAATAAATCAGAATAAAAACAAATACAAGAAAAGAGAATTACATAGAAGAGAGAAACCATTTAACAAAAACACAAAATTTGTCCCAAAGAAAACAGATAACTCAGACCATCAAATATTTTTAAATATTTCTTACTTACCTGCTCAGATATTTAAGAAGTTACCAGGTTCATATAACATGAGAAGGATGGATATGTAAGGCAAACATGTTCTAAAAATGAAAGGGATCAAGGCATGGGTGAAGGGAAGAGAAAGGGAAGGGAAAAGAATGAAGAAAGGAAGGAATATGTCTTATGCATGTGTACCAACTTCCCACAAAGAATGCAAACATTGTGTACTACTTTCATGTACTAATAAACTAAACTAAAGTACAAAAGAACAGACCAAAGAAAAGAATACGAGAGCTCTTAAGAGATAAAAATATGGAATATGAAGTTAAAATAAACCAATAAAACTAAAACATAATAACAGTAAAATTCATATAGCATATAGTAATGTGCCAGGCACCATTACAGGAACCTTACGTGTATTGACTTATTTAACGATTACTCTCACAATGATGGTGAGGAGGCTATGCTATAATTACTTCCTTTTATAGGCCAAGAACTGGAGGCAGGCAATGGTCAAGTTCTTGGCTCTTATCACTCAGTTTGGAAGTGGCAGAACTGAGCTCTCAGCTGGAGTAATCTGCCTCCAAAGACTTTGCAGTTATGAAATAACTATACAGTATTTCTCCCAGCAAAGACATGATTAATAAGATGAAGACTATTTTCATAAGGTTCCAGATGGAGAAAGTCACAAGTGCATGTACAGAGAGTAAAATCAGAGAAGTATCAGATTTCTTTTCAATCATATTATGTGGCAGAAAGCAACAGGCTAAAATTCTGAGATCCATGATATTCAATTCAGATATTATCTGAAACCAAGCAATCACCTACATGTCTGAGCAGAATGGAGGCCTTTTATAGTATTTTGGGGTTGGAAAAAACTAGCCTTTCAAAACCATTCTGGACAAGTATTTGGACGATGGGGGCAACTAAATGAAGAATTCAAATAATTAATTAAAATAAGAGACATTTGCTCTTATATTGTAGCACTATTGATAATAATTAAGGTATTGTGGAAACAACTAAGATATCCTCTAACTGATGAAAGAAATAAAAATGTGGCATATATACTCAGTGGAATAGTAGTCAGCCATGTAAAATGATAAAATCTTGTTAGGAAGATACATGGACCTATAAGACATCTTGTTCGCTGAAACAAGCCAGGCACAGGCAGATAGATACTACACAGTCTTATTCATATGTGAAACCTAAAGAGATTGATTTCTTAGAAAATGTAAGGGAGTTACCAGAGGCTATGGAGATTGTGAAGAAGGAAGGATTAATCAGTGCTACTAAGTTGCAGTTGAATAGGAAGGACAAGTTCTGGTGTTTTATTGCACAGTAGGGTGAATGTGGTTAACAATATTATTATGAATATTTTGAGACAGCTAAACAAAGATTTTGAATGCTTTCATCACAAGTTGAAAAGTAATAGATTTGCTAAATGTTCTGATTTGATGATTACCCAATTATACATGTGTTGAAACATCACACACTATCCCTTAAATATGTTAAATTGTTGTATGAAACAACACATTTTGTTGGAAAAAAATTCAAAAATGAAAAAGGAATGTACAAGATCAGGGAAATATTAGCACAACTGAGCAATGGAAGGTAGGAAAGAAGGAAGGAAGGCTGGAGGGAGGGGGAAAAGGAGGAAGGGGGTTTCGAGTAGAAAAGACTGAGGGTAAAGCAGTAAGAAAAGGAATTCCCAGGAGGCTGTAATTCTGCAATCTATGAAACATAGTCATTTTGAGGGAGCAGGAAGTACAAGGGTGACATCTGGAGGAAAAATTCTGAGGATACAGAAATTTGGAATTTTTATGGAAAAAAGGTGAAAAATATGATGAAGGTATAAAAAGTCATAAAGTAAAAAAGAAGAAACATTGTAGCAGCTCTCAAAATAGCAATGAGTTTGAAATAAAAATGAAAGTCTAATTGAAAGGCTATATGGATAGAGAATCCTTTTGATCTTGATGTTAGGTACATTCTCTTTAGAGTAGCTCAGGAATTCTGGGATTGGGTCCACTAATGTAGCTCTGCATCTTTGACTGGCATAGAACTATGTGCACGTAATGTAACTCTGTGTGTGTGTGTGTGTGTGTGTGTGTGTGTGTGTATGTGTGTGTATCAGTCAGTGCTCACTAGAGAAGCATATTTTATATGAGATATAGAAACGTGTTGATTCACAAAGGCTTACAATGGGCACTTGTAGAGTCAAGTGTGGAAGTGTACAAAACAGCTGTCCGTGTGCTAGAGATCAGAAGGATCCAGCCGAAGGTCAAAGTCCTGGAGCTCACTGTAGTGGCCCATGTGAGTTCATACCAGGAGGCTAAAGAGTCTGCAATGGAAGCTGAAGAGTCTGCCCTGGATGCCAGGAGATGATGTCCAAGGTAGGGGTGAAGACTGGAGCTCCACTGAAGAAACAGCATCAAGACTTCCTTTTTCCTTCCACTTTATTTCATCCAGGCTGTAAGCCTATTGGTTGGTACCACTCACACTCAGGGTGGGTCTTCTGTAATTGGTAAATTCGTTTAGACACAGCCAGAACTATGCTGATCCAACCATTTGGCCATTTCTTACTCAAGTTGACACAACAGTCAACTATTATAGTGTGTGTGTGTGTGTGTGTGAGAGAGAATTCAATAAATATTCATGTTAATATGCATACTCATTCCTCAAATGTTAGAGTAAATCATTATTTAAGGAAGATTTAGATATAACTCCCATTTTGTTTATAAATATGATCTGCACTGACAGCATGAGAATTGTAATGTAGCTAAGAGAAAGTAGAATGAAAAATAAATTAAGAAAAGTTGTGGAAAGTATAGAAGATGAATATATTCATCTGAAGAAAAGGAAAGCCACAAGATACTCTTGAAGGTCATCGAAACTCATTATTGAAATGTTTACCAATAGAAGAACTAAAACTAAAACTGATAATCATTAATCATAATAAAGGTAGGATGAGAAGTGCACAAGCTGACTACAATTTCACATATCATGAGAGAGAGTAAAGAGAGACTGCAATGTGTTGCTTACAGAGACAAATACTTTCAACCTCAAGGAGCTGAAAGGGCAGGGGAATGGAACAAAATGGTCTAGGACATTTTTGGATTGGGGGTTTTACCATGAATTGTTTGCAGTCTTATTATAAAGGGGAGGTGCTTTTTTGATATAAGTAAAAAGTAAAAGTATTATATTTTTAAATTAGCATTTGCTCACCACAATTTTATAATTTTTTAAGTTAAGGGCTTTTAAATGAGTCAATCTATTATTCAAATTACAAACAGAGCAGAAAAAAATGTCATTCTGCTGCAAAATAGAAAGAACTTGTGCCATTTTCGAAAACTGGGATGAACCTAGAAGACACAGTGCTAAGTGAAATAAGCCACAGACAGAAAGAAAAATATTGCATTATTCCACGTGTATGTGTAACCTAAAGGAAGTTGAACTTATACAAGCAGGTAATGGATGATTTTTTTCAGAGGCTGAGGAAGGGAAATAATAAGTTGCTGGCCAAAGGGTACAGACTTTCAGTTATAAGATGGATAAAATCTGGGGATCTAAGGTATTGCATTGTGACTATAGTTAATATGTATTATGTACTTGGGAAATTTGATAAGAAAATAGATTTTAAGTTGTTTCCTTACATACACATAAACACATACACAAAGTTGTAACTATGTGAGGTGACAGATGTGTTAATTATCTTGATTGTGGCAATCATTTAAAAATATTTATGTATATCAAACCATTACATCAT
This sequence comes from Heterocephalus glaber, assembly GCF_000247695.1. Next base: position 17,986,524 of record NW_004624742.1, on the reverse strand, counting down.
ATAACTTGAATATAAACAGGAAATATATTCTCATCAATGTAACCAGAGATAATAAATACACTTTACAGAGTTGGCTACTAGATCGAATAGATAAATTCCTAAGTTTATGCATGAATATGGGACAAAGGATTTGGGTGTATATGTTATCAGTACTGTAATATCTGCATAATCATAATATATAAAATTCATGCAAGGCAAAATAAATAAAAAGGCAAGTTTTCTTTTCTCAACAATTGCTACATATAATCAAAAGACTGATACTTGAAAGCATTTACCTCCTTTGAGTTTTCAGACTGTGTTAACATAAGGTACATACATGCAGTAGCAAAAGGAATAAATATTCAGCACAGAATCAGAAGATGTGAGTCTCGACTACAGTGTGATGTTAGCAAAGCACTCTACAATTTTTGTGATTCAATTTTCTCATTTCCAAAATAAGGAATAGAGAAAGAAAAGATAAAGAGGAGAAAATAAGAGAGAGGAAGGAAAGAACAAAGAATTAAAGGAAAGAAGAAAGGAAGGAAAGAAGGGAGGAGGGATTTAACTGAGAAAGATGGTTGATTTTTAACAGAAATTAGAGAAGCAAAATTGAAGAAATAGATGGGGAATTCAGAAAGCTTTAAAGCTGAGAACAAAGGTTGATGTTTTAGTCATAGATCTTCAGGAAATAAGAGGTCCCTGGAAGGTAAGGGAGTAGGTAATAAGAGCACATTGCTAATTATATATAATATTATATATTATACATTGTATATCCCTAGAAGAAAAAACAAAGTGTAGAATGTAGAACGATTGGATGCACTTCGGATTTTCAATGCATCAAAATTATATTGAGGTGTATTCAAAGTATTCTAGAGCATTAGAAGTTCTAAAAGACTTTCAAGGTGTAGAACCTGCTTTAAAGACATTTATACCCAGACAGGAGGATAAAACACCCTGTCTGTATGCTTAAATATGCAAAAAAAAAAAAAAAGAAAAAGAAAAAAGAAAAAGAAAAAGAAAATTGCCAAATATATTAGAGAAAATAAATGGTTCTGGATTTCAGTAGAAAAAACACTTTTTTTTTTTTTCTGCTGTAAAAAGAAGACTTTCCAGAGCATAAAAAAACAGAGATGGTACTTAAGAAAGTTGAAATAAGCCTCTGTGGGGAGAGAAAATGAGAAGTGTGTTAGCTAGCACTCAAGAAGATCCTAACTTCTGAATTCCCCCAAGAGGGTGGCTGAGGATCTGTTGAGACTCCATACCTTTAGACTCCTGATCTTTCCTTCTTCCTTCCTTCCTTCTCTCCTTCCTTCCTTCCTTCCTTCCTTCCTTCCTTCCTTCCTTCCTTCCTTCCTTCCTCCCTCCCTCCCTCCCTCCCTCCCTCCCTCTCTCTCTTTCTTTCTTTCTTTCTTTCTCTCTTTCCTATTTCTTGAAAAGTGGCTACCTTGAGGCTACCTGGGACAAGAAGCCAGAAGATAACAGCCCTACAGGGTATATATTGAACTCGGAATATCACAGATGCTACTTAAGTGCTAGACAACTGAGCTGAGTGCATCCCCAGCCCTTTTATACATTTAATTTCAGACAGGGTCTCAACGTTGTTGCCTTGTCTGTCCTCTAACTCAGGATCCTGCTGTGTTTGCCTCCTGAGTAGCTGAGATTACAGACATACCCCACTGCACCCAGCCCAATATGATCTTCCAGGGAAAGCTCAACTGTCATTTTTTCTTTTCGAATCTGAAAAAGGAAACTGGATTTTCTCACTATACTTTTTCAGTGTTTATGACACATTGTATGGGGCCCAGAAGTCATGAGTTCTTCAAATCAATAAAGTCCTTGATGTCTGGTTCTCCATTTTTTTTCTTGTTTCAATCTTAATTAGTTTGATAAAACCAGCCAAGAGTGTCCAGCATCATAGATCTTTTCAGCCACTTGCTGGTCACTCAACAGGTAAGGAATGTTTTTAAAGTATCTTAGTCAAAAATTTTTGAGATATTTTTACCATGCAACAGGACCTCAAGTTTTCCTGCCTCCAATATCAGTTTTCACACCACCTGCTGCCTGACTGCCTCCCAGTAACATTTCCTAGAGTCGGTTAGACCATAATGGGAATGGTCTCCTTTCCAGGCAGCAGGAAGAATCCTGTGTTCTGAGGTCCTACAGGCTGTGTCTGATTTGAGTGCTCATCCTTTCTATACCCTCCGGCTGGCCTGAACTCTCACATGATCATTCCTAACTGTAGGGAGGTGGGCAGTAAAGTCCAATGTGTGCCTGGGGAGAGGGGAAAAAGTCAGATAATAATCAATGGGCAACTCTGGTACAGAAGAAAATGGTGCTGTGAAAAATTGGCAATATCTGTGAAGGAGGAAGTGTTGGCCTGAGCATATTTAAGCTGCATATTTTGCCATCTTGGCTATAAACAATCCAATTAGGGTCAAATGTAAGCCAGTCATATTAAAAGTTTATTATCTGTTTCTTCAAATATAAGTTCCCTCTATGTGATACCTTCTATATCTTCTTAATAATCCTCCTTCGTGCTTTCCAAATAAATTTCATCTAAAATGAAAGTTTAAAATTGAAAACAGGCACTAAGGCATCCTTTCTAAGAAGTGCAGTCTTAGAACATCCCTCACCTTCAAATTCTACTGTCTGTTTTCTAATTCCACAGTGCCCAAGTATTTCAGAAGCAATATAATCTTCAGTTTATTTCAAATTTCTAAGCTTTCCCTAGGGCACTCGTCTCTCTACAGGGCATGAGTAACTAGGAACATAGACGGATGCTATCCTCTTGGTTAAAGTTCAGGAAGGAGAGAAATTGCCCATGTAGAAACTGCACTTCCAGTACATGTCACTGAACATAAAATAACTTGGGCCTCCAGGGTTAATGGTAGCATTAGAATCACTTGAGGCTCAGGTAAGAAAATTGTAATTAAAAAGGAAATAGAGTTTGAGATATAGCTGAACTTTATTATATAAAAATACAGGGTAGCATTTCTTTCTTAACCTTGGAGCCAAGTCTCTGAACGTGCTAGAGTTTTTGATAACTAGAAAATGCCTTTATGAGGAAAGGGGGAAAGAAAGAGATAGTGTTACATAGACCACTGTCACCCTTCTGCCCTGAGTTTTGGAGAATAAGTCTTGCTTGCCACTTATTTTGGTGTCTCTACTTTTGTTTCATGTTAGCCCAATTTTCCTCTCACCAGATTCTGGGCAAGGAGATTAACTCCTTCACAGCTGGTCAGTTATCCTTTCCCTAACCCCTGTCAACTGTCTCCCTGGTTCCTTCATTAGGGAGTTTAGCTAGTTAGGCCAACTATCTTTGGGACTTTTTGGGGTATGTGTTTTCAAATAGCTAAAATTGCATGGCCTAGTAGCAGTGCTTTTCATTCATTCTCAGTAACAGACTGAAATAAACACACCACCATCTGATAAAGGTCAGCTTTGAAACACAGTTCCCGTTGTGCCTGTGGATCGGACCACAGAGCACCCTAAACCTTTCCTGACTGCTAGTACAATTTAAAATCCAATTAAAACCTCCACCCTCCTGTTTAAATTCTGAAGGGCTTATGGACTCAGACTCTTCTGAAACAGCCTACTAAAGTCATCCTCCCCTTCCTGCTCTCAATCACCACTTGCGCTCAGCAGTTGTTTATTTCTAGGATTAAATTGAAAAGACCTCAAGGAAGTCATTTTGGAAATGAAAACCCAAGAGCATAGACCTCTCACTCCTTGCTTATCCACCCGAGTGCTGGTACAATAATTCACAACTTGGCACACAAAACTTCCTCCCTCAGCACACTCACTGGCTTGGAATCCTAAGTCTGCCAGTGCCTGGTTTTTTCCCACTTGCATTCACATGGTTTAAATGGAGTAAAGACCAGGAGAAATTGATTTCCCTCTGCTGCATTATACGTACATGTTTCTTTGATCTTACAGCTATGCTGAGTGCCTGGCAATATGACAATTTTAATAAACACCACAGAATGCTGTCTAGGATGCGTGCAGCTGGGAGTGACAGGGACCTTGAGTGCATCTGTCTCGGAGTCCCTTTGAGAGGAGAGACTTAGGGCACTTGATATCACACACCTGCCACAGGTGCTTAGGTCCTCAGTAGTGACGTACCCTTCACCTGAGAATTCAATCACAGCAGCGGTTTGCATTTCTCTTGCTGAATTCTTGTGCCTCCTGATACTTCAGCTCTGCCAAGTACTCACTGGTCCAGAACCATGCATTCTTTGTGTTTGTGCACATGGTATTAAGGGATTAAAAGACAGGGAGGAATACTTAGCCTTTAGGAAGTAAGGTCTTGGAAGAGTACCCTGTCCCTGAACAGTGTGTGACTGCTAATACAAGGTTTCCTCTCACTCATACGGTCTGGGAACTGGTGACTCACAAATGTGGTTGAAACCCCTGACTCTTTCTACTGTGGCATCTGTCCCTTTGCAGAAAATTTACATGTAGAGAAATTTTACCAAGTACTGAATGGAGTTTCAAGTCCTCTCAGAAAGTCCACAGGGTTCAGTGAAAATAGAATCTAATCAACCTGTAAAAATTGAAATCCCATATCTATCGCATGACTTGATTTGATTTGAGGTATCATCTTTTTGATCCCTAAGCAATAAAAGGAGTTGACTATCTTTTAGGAACATTATCTGCATCTGTGTCTCTCTTTCTCAGCCTCTTCTTCATTATTGGCCTTCTTCCTTTAGGCTTCTATTTCTGAAAACTTGCTAATAGTTCTTTGGATCAAGCATAATACAGACTGACTGTGGTGAGTGTGCCTTTTCCACTAAATAGGAATAGAAAGTAGTATGCATTTCTTCCCTTATATTTATGACTGGCATTTCTCTGTTCATCATTTTTTTCAATCCTCCTTTCTCCAAGATTCAGGTTGTCCTTTCTCATTCTGAAGGTGTTATGAAGACTTTATAGATAACAATTTCTTAGTCAACTAGATTTAAATCACAGCAATTTCAGAATTCTAGGTCACTGGACTTTCCCTTTCATGGTGGTCCACTTTCACCTGTAGAGTGTACTCCTTTTCCTCCTTTTCCTCGGCCCAAACTCACTCTGTGGGGCTTGTTTCTTTTCCTACCTTGAACGCAACTTTGCTACTGTTAAAAAAAAAAAAGGAATTCTCCATGGTGTTGGGCTTGATTCTCCTGGATTCCCAAAACTCCAGCACCTTAGGGAAGTTTATGTTTAAGTAAATTTTCTTTCATTAAATATTCCAAAACAGGGACATCTGTCTTTTTCACTACTTCTAGCAAGGAAAATCTTGTAAATTTATGCAGTTTTAAAAATTTGTGTGAAAGTGTGAATATTATTTAACTTTAGTCTAAGAAAGTAATCAATCCCTTTTTTTTTTTTTTTTTTTGGTACCAGGGATCAAACTCGGGTCCTTGCGGTTGCGCAGCAGGTGGCGAAACCACTGAGCTCAATCCCCGGCCCATCAATCCCTTTTTGAACAAATAAAGAATTACAATTCAAGGAAGTTCAAGGAAGGCAATAAAAGATCTGATATGTTGTTCAGCTTTCTGTAACAATGTGTAGCTTGCAGAATTATCTGAGAAATACAGAAAATTAGCAGTGATTATTTGATTAAGAGAAATAATCAGTCATGTGGATTTAATCTTGAGAAGAGTGTTCTGAGAGGAGTTATTCTATAGAGTAAGAATATAAAAAGCCCTTTGTTGGGATTGGTAATCTAGATTATGGTTTGGTGTGAAAATAACTACTGAAGGTGCATTGTGAGAATAAAGTTTTAAATATATATATATATATATATATATATAGAGAGAGAGAGAGAGAGAGAGAGAGAGTGTGTAGGTTACATTAACCCAACTTTGCTCAAATTTGTAAAACCTATGATTTCACTCATCACTTTCTAGACAATATTTTGTCCTACTCCATCATAAAAGCATGCATTTTGTGCATCGCATTACAACCTGGTCTTTATGTATTAATATAAACAGCTGAGGAACTCTACGGCTGTGCATAATGTACAGCCTTATTGAGAAATAAAAAGAGACCTGTATTTTCAGTCAAGAATATATGAATACCACACTGAACTCAGTGGAATTTTGCCATAGGGAGATCAGATGTCCTTAACTACAGTCAAAGAATTGCATGAGGATTATTTGGGAAGAGTTTAACGTCCTATTCAAGAGGCAGTATCAGAGGCAAGGGTGCCTTCTAGAACCGTGCTAACACACAGGTTCCATTGTGAATGGGGAGAACCTCAGGGAACACCCATCTGCTCCCTCCTCTCCTTTCTGCCTCAGTTCCTGCATCGGCAATGACAGTGCCCTGTGCTCTCTGAGCTCAACTTCCAAGCACCAATGTGATCATAGCCTCGGGTGGGGAAGCTGGCCCTGAGTTTACTCAGCTCATTCAGTAACAGAGGAAGAAAAGGCATGGGATGATTTGCCCAACTCCGAAAGCGTTCTGGAGGAACAATTGTTGGACCCAGCGGATTTGACTTGTTTGCTACTTCTGTGTTGAGACTGAACTTTGTTTTTATTATTTTTTCCTTCTCTTTTTAAATTTTCCTTTCTTTGTTTCTGTGACCAATGATAGTAACTTCTTGGAAAGGAACAGTCAAAGCTGGTCAGTGTATATAGCAGGCAATCTTCGTGTATTTGGGTGCCATAATGTGTGTATGTGTGCACAGTTGTGTGTGTGTCTGCTGTGTATCTGGTATTACATTAATAAAGACAACTAACTGCCTTTGCAAATATTTTGGAAGTTAGGATTACTTTTTTGAACATGTTTCCATTTAACTCCAAATCTCCAAATTTTGTGCTCAAATGTGCTGGCATATTTCATATCTCCTACAATATGATGGGAAATAATAAGAAGCAATTTCCATGTTGCTTATCTCTGTTGTAATTACAACATATTCCATAGGAGACATTATTTTCAAATGATTTCCTTTTTACTCAATCCTGACTTTTTCTCATCCCGGAGCAAATATTCACTCAAGTGGTTTAAACCATCTGTAGTTTATAAAACACCTTTAAGTTATTGTTTTCAAGTTTCATACCTTTTAATGCTTTCCTATTTATTTCCTGCTGATACCAACATATACCCTGCCAAAACCAATCTTTGGTGGATACTAACATATTCATTTTGATCATTTTATCCAGAAAGTTTGCAGATAATAAGCAAAATGAACATCTGTGAAAGCTAGGTAATTTGTAATATTTATGGAGAGTTCATTTCTGTGTTACAGTCCTTATGAGAAATTCGGTTACTCCAGGCGCTGTATCATGTGAGTCCTTGCAGTGATCCTATCATGGGACAGGTTGAGGACTGCTAAGTGGGATGCCAGTTCTGTAGGAGAGTATTGCTAATGAAAGCTTGAGCACTATGCAAGGTATCCATGGAAAGGAGTTGATGTCATTCATTTTTAAATTGTTACATGCCAAATGCATTATGGAAAAATGTTTCCATCTTAGAAAAGTCCAAAAATAAAGCTTAAATTTATTTCTAGTAATGAGGCAGTTGATGATTTTACTCAAAATATCGATGCTTAGCTAAATATTTTGGAAAATGAAAATATGGTAAGAATGGTTCTAGAACAATAGGTCATTACCATATCACCTATTTGTAAATTGTCAGTGTCTGGAAACAATTCTCCACATGTTCATGTTTTACTTTGATGCATTATATGGTCAGGAGAATGTACTATAGGGTTTAGATTTTTTCTTTAAATATTTTAATATATTCATTAATCCATGCCCCAGGCAGTTACCTTAAGGTCAGATCAGGTGAATTGGGTGGTAGAGGAAGATGCTAAACTGATATATGGCAAATAAATTACCAATATGATTTAGATTCAGGGATCTGAAAGACATTTTAAAGATCATATGATTTCATTCCTTTTTAAATTAAATTCTTTTATTGGTACATTGTAGGTATACAACGCAATTACATTTCTCACTGGGAATTGTACCTTTACATAA
>NW_004624742.1:17886456-17973138 GCF_000247695.1 Heterocephalus glaber | reverse complement strand
CCCTCTGGGCCAGGAGTGGTGGGACAGAAGGTGGCCCAAAAGCCCTTTCCTCTGGGCTGGGAGCAGCGGGAGGGATGGTGGCTGGGAAGCCCCTTCCTCTGGACCAGGAGCAGTGGGATGATGGCTCAAAAGCCCTTTCCTCTGGGCTGGGAGCAGCGGGAGGGATGGTGGCTGGGAAGCCCCTTCCTCTGGACCAGAAGCAGTGGGACAGCAGCTCAGAAGGCCCTACCTCTGGGCCGGGAGCATCGGGACTCAGTACTGTGGTCTGGTGGTCCAGTGTCCTCTGCATCTTTGTAGTGTGGAACCAGGTGGCTGTACAGAGGAGCAGGGGGTGGGGGGTCCAGTGGATTGTTCTGATTTCATTCTTTATTCAACTGAACCCTGATGATATCTGAAAAAATCACCTGCTGATGTAACCTAATTTGATGTTGATTCAGGACTGAAACCTAGGTCTCCTATCTCCTACAGGACCAAGAGCAGGAGTTGGCTCTTGAGAGTGAGCTTGAAAAATGGTCCATTATGGTGGGTGTTAATAGGCAGTGACTCTCCCTCCTTATTAATTTCCATTAAGGAGTCCCCGCTCTCCTCCACAGTCCTCTTATGCATATTACTTCTTTTGCAAGAGTCATCATCTCTGAGTTGATTAGTGAGCAAGATCACTGTGTGCCCAAGGAAAGTGTTTGTAAGAAGAAAGTAAATGGGGCTGGGGATTTAGCTCAGTGGTTTTGCCACCTGCTGGGCAAGCTCAAGGACCCGAGTTCGATCCCCGGTACCAAAAAAAAAAAAGAAGAGAGTAAATTTTCAGGCTTTTTATTCTTTCTCTTTTATATTTTTCTTTTCCCCTGTAACACTTTCCACTTAGATCCTAAAATTAATACTGAAAATAATTTATGCTAAAGAAAGTAGGAGAAGCAGGCTTCTTCTCTTATCTAGCAGCCAATAGAAAATAATTGAAGGGGGAACTGGAAGATGGCCATGCCACCATTATTTCTATCTGTGAATATATATATTTCCAATTGGTCAGAATGATACTATGAATTTCCAGGGCACATTTTGCACATACTTTGTGCCACACAGAAAAATTATAATTTATTTATGTTGAATTACAAGGTAATGTTCCTGCTGAAAGTACTAATGATACATCGACTTCCTCAGCACAGAAGTGTTGTGCTATCCAGAAAATTCCCTAGGATAATGAATCTAATCAACAAATAAGTGTCTTACCTCATGGGACACTTTGGTTTTCCCAATACCAAAATGAAAAATCATCTGAGCTTATCATTCACAGGCATTATACAAACAATAAGGTACAAAGAAAAGATCTGTAGAAGAAAACAACATTTAGAAGAATTTAAAACTCACATGCTGTAAACGTTAATGTGATCAGTGTAGCCAAATCGTGTCTGAGGATGCTCACCAAGCAGACACCAACTTTCCTTTGTATTGGTAAAATCTACTCAAGGCCATCCCCACACTTGCTATTTAATTAGCTGTTGTTAAATTAATCAATTAGTGGAATATTCAACTAAAGGAGGATGTTATTTTCTTTCTTAATCCATAATTATCAAATAAAATTATTAAATTATGTGAAATTAAAGGATTTGAGGGTGATACTCTTAGTTATTCAAACAAATTTAAAGAAAATTGTAAAGGTTGGTTCTCTACCAGCTAAGAAAGACTGAATAGGTTGGTCGATCTTTTTGGTAGAAAATGTTCCCAAAAGTCTATGTAATATAAACAAATCCAAGTCTTTTATGACATGAGAAGATGAATATTTTATTTACCTACTTCACTTGACACTGCAAAGATGGTTTAATAATGATTTTTGAACAGTGCTTTTGATGTTTTCAAGACAGCATCAGATAAGCTATTAGTTTCACATGTAATAGAAATCTTCAAAAGTAAAACGTTAAATTTAATTGGGACAGAGATCTGAGCTTAATGCTGCTCTCAAACAAAATGCCAGCATGTCTCAAGGCATGCTGAGAGACATTATCTATTGGGCACTGTATAGTAAACTTCTGTTAACCTGGGTCATTAAAACATACAGGAGTTTGCATAACATTTTCAGGAACAGTGAGATTTTTTCCCCCCTTCTATTCTCAGTATTTATAATGCTAACTCTAGAACTTTGAAAAATAACTTCTTCATTTCTTTGCTCAATTATCCTCAATCCAGTGAGCATTACTTAGGTTTTCTTGGGGACTCATCTGGCTGTAGGTATTGTCTCAAAACACTTCTTTTCCTCTCCTTCATGTGGTGGTGATACATATTTTCTCAAAACACTTCTTGATTTCTCTCCTTCATGTGGAGCTATTCTAGTTTCATTTTATCATTTGCCTTCCTTTATATTTATAAAAAATAAACTTAACTCAATTTTTTTTTTTTGGTACCAAGGATTGAACTCAGGACCTCGTGCTTGCCAGGCAGGCAGGTATGGCGCCACTGAGCTACATACCCGGCCCAGGGCTCAATAAATTTTTTATAATTACTCCTATGAGTTAAGCAGTAGAGTAAGTGTTAAAGATGGATAATATACGTTTCTGCCCTTGATGAATCTACAGGCACTGCAGTTTACATGCACAGGGGTATTAGTTCGGATTGCACTGGGCAGTGACCTTCACACTTTAAAAAATACTGAATTTCCAGCTGTGTTCTTTTATTTCTCTAACACTGAGCCCAATTATCATTTGCTATTTATTACCACTCCACTGTTACAGAGCTTCAAAGAACTTAACATTCTCCTTATATCTCTATCAAAAGTGAGGAAATAATGAGTAGGCTTCAAGAAAAAATGAGAAAGCATGTGTATTTAAGGGAGGAAATATTTTTATAGATGTAAATGACAAGTGTTTTAGGATCATGGCTCAAAACACTCCACCTTTCATCCTCATTTATTTTCCTTATTTGCTTTTGGCATTGTGATTATGTATCTGTTGTTTACTTGCTGCTTCCACCTTCAGCCAAAAATTCTGTCACAGTTTGGTTATAATCTTTGATACCTTCTTTCTTCACTTTATAAAAACACTTTTCCTCTTTGTGATTGTTTTGAATTTCTTTTCACTATCTTGTATTTTTTTCTGAATTTTCAAAAATGCTATTAACCAACAAAGTATACCTTACCTTTGTAGACAAATTAATGATAACACCTTTGCTGTACCCTATTTGATTTCTGTAATTATTAGTTATTTACAATGTTTTTGGCTGATAGTGATTTGCTCAGATATCAGGTTAAATATAGAAAAAAATAACCTTTTTTATTTTTGCTCATCTGTTCATGTTCTTCATTCCAAAACAGATCATATTATTTCTGATGTGGTTACAGTCTGTATATTATCCAACAAAATAGTCATAGGTATAACTATTCTATATAGGAAAAATTAGTAGCTTTATGAAATAACTTACTTTGGCTTTATGTCATTTCTACTATTTTGGTCCCGGTGTGTTTCAGCTCTTTGATTCCCCAATAAATCCTTTCAAAATTTCCATATTCTAAAGATCACAAAACAGCTGTTCTATGCAATCTGACCCCAACAAACAGGAGCAAATAGAAAGGGCTGCTTATAGACACATTCAGAACATCTATTTAATCAGTGACAGGGAAACATACAATTAACTTTAAAGGGGAGCAGCAACATAACATTGCACTTTGAAGGACAAAGCCCTCATGACATCTCTCTTCCAGCTGAATGCAAAGCTAAACACCCACACATACACAAAAATAGCTGTCTATAAAATGCCATCTGTGATACTGAATGTTTGGGGGTGGAGGGAGACAGAAATAATGTCAGGTAAACCAATATGTGGCATACATCAGCAAAAACTGAGGCAGTCAGAAATGTAAGCTTTAACCACAAATCCTGTGGTGTAACAGCAATAACATTACTATCATCCAAGCAAAGGAACATAAAGGAATCTTCCCACAGACACAGAACCAAAATGTGTTCAACCAAATGTATTTTTGTAGTGTCTGGAAAATGAGGCTGTTTAATATCACTGTAATTATCACAAATACTGACTTCCTAAGCGTGAGAAGGTTATTTTTGTTTTCTTAGGTTACTGTTAAGTGCACATTAGTGAGTAAACACAGTCCCTTTAGGTAAACACTAATCTCATCTTGTGTGTGTAAACATAGATTTAGGTATTTTAAAAGTTCATTTATTATCCAGTTAAGCAGGGAGTTCAGTGTTCTTATTAGTATGGAGTGGAGAGAAGCACACATTTGATATCAGGAAGGTACTGGGTAAATAGAATGGGCAGTATGAAAATGCTCCATTTATAAGGTCTATTTAGTATCTGCTTCTGAAGAATAGCTCTTGTTTCAATCAGACTAGAAGTGGCATGATTCTTTTCAGTCTTACATAGAAACTAAATTTGATCTCTGACATTAGGATTTTCATTTTTATATATGAAAAAAAGCATTGTTATTGCATTCTTAGTGAGCATACCCTTAATGTGTAGTGGTTGGGAACAATTCAAAAATCTTATTTATGTTGAATAATAATAGGTTACAGAAATTCATTGTAATCCTCTTGACCCAGAAGACTGTAACCTAGATGGTTAGGTATAGTTCCTATGGGAATAGGACTGGAAGATGGAAAGAATAACAAGGGAAAGGCTGTTCATGCTAAAAATACAGTCTATAAACCTGAAGGAAAAGTGAAAAAAAGAAGAAAATTTTAGATGGTTTTCCTTTATTAAAAATGTTTTAAAGGATCTTAGAAATGAGACCAGAGACATAAAAGATTTGAAGTACAGTGCTAAAGTCAAGAAAGACTAACTTTTGGATAAAAATGAGCAAAAGTTGAAAATACAAAATAAGATTCTCATTTTTTTCTTCCCTGTACATGCCTTTGAAATTCAGAGCATTGCTCTAGTGGATGAGAATATTAACAATTGCAATGCAAACTGGGTTGGTATAATAAGAAATATCAAAACTCTCATTTTAGTAATCAGAGTCTGAGTCACAGAGGACAGCCCTGCTTGAAGCCCATTAACACATCATAATAACCACCTGATGTAATGAAAACAAATGAATTCCAAAGAAACAGAAAATGTAAGAGTGGGTCATTACTGCATAGGCTAATGAGGAACAGATTTTACCTGTTGTCTTAGTTTCCAAAGAAATTTTTCAGTCCACTGAGGGCATTTTACACCAGGAAATATTTTGTTCTTGTTTGGAATTTCTCCTTGGAACATGTTATAGGAGTATTTCTGGCCTTCAGCCTTTTTGTTTTAGTTTTGCTAAGCTGAAATCACTTGTCTGTTGCTCATTACTTCATTTGTAATTTTAAAGAAAATAAGGATGTGAGCGAGCTGGGAGGTTAAGAAGGAAGTGCTAGAAAAGTGTCTGTTCCAAGTTGAATTGCTGAAAGGACAGAGAGAAAGGCAAAGCTAAAGGGGCCCCCACACCCTTATTCCTCACATTTCTAGTTTTTATTTAGTCATGACTACTGAAAACTATTGCTGACACTGTGTTGTGGAAAGGGATGAGCACAAACGTTGGAATTTCGATGGCTTTGGGAACTCGAGATTGTTATCTATTTATTATAGGAGATGAATAATAAGAATTCATGCTTTAATTCCATGTTCGATTGGAGGTTGAAATTGTGTCTTACGTATCTCTGGCCAGGTTACGACATTCTGCGTAGCTTAGTTCACTTCAGAAGGGGACAGTTTCAAAGTCTCCTCATCCTCCCTTTTTACATCCTCCTCTAGATCTAGCCACTCCTGTTCACTGCCTTGAAACATACTCCAAATTTGCAATTTAGAACTTGTCTTCCTCCTCTCCACTGACCAATTAGCCAGCTATTTCTCACTTGAGAAAATATCCTCAAACATACGACATATTTTCATTTTTTTCCCTGACATATAGGCAAAATAGGCTGTAAGTAATGTACATTTCTTCTTGATCTCTTGCATTCCTACTGATTTCTTTTGTAACGATAAACTTGTCTTAGCATTTCCAGTGCCTGCAACCTAGTAGATGCTCAAAAGCTTGAATATTAGATAATAACTGAATGAAGTCAGGTGAAAACTCTAAAGTACTATATGGATTTTAGCTGATCATATTCAAATATCAACTCTTTTGATTCATTAGGTTTGTATGCAATGCTGATGCCTTGCAGTTTCACAAGCACATGCTTCTGACAAGGACGGGCATAGATTAAAATTGGAATTCTCTTTCTTGTTAAGTTCATCTCCTTGCATGAGTTAGGGAGCCTGTCACAAATGGAAACTTTTATCTGTAAAACGGAGCAGAAATAATACGTATCTCACAAGGTGATAGTGCTGACTTTATAGGGTGTACTGCCAAAAAAATGAAGAACAATAACAGTGTATGTTTCCCAGCCCTGGCTCAGAGTAGGTGCTCAACCCACCTTCCTTGAACGACTAGATTAGCCACAGGGACAAATGTAGGAGAATATGAAATCTTTTCCCATGGTGCCTAAATATATTCCCAGCACATTGTGGTAGGGTTGTATGCGGGATTGATCTTACCTGTGGACAATTTATTCATGATGGCAACTGCACAATGAGATTTCAAGCTACCAAGCAAAGATATAACCTGCTCAAAACCTCTCTTATTGGCTCAACACAAGATCAAGAAAAAAAATCTTATAGTTGACTGTTCAGAAATCCCTTTTCTTACAAATATACTACAGAAGTGTAAATTATTAAGCTACAATCAATATTTCAGCATAAATAAATAATGCCAAATAATGTGAGATTTGGAGCAGACACTATATGTAGCAAGAATGTACATTTTTTGGTTGGTGCCCCAATTTATACCTGTTTTCATGCAACAATTGTTAACAGCTCTTCCTTTTATTTTGGTCCCAGGGTGGATAATGAATTGCATGGTGAATTCACCTAAATATTTCTAGCCAACCTCCAATTCATTCTTGAGACCATCTACAATATCCCTATCACATGGCTGGAGTACTGAACCATTTTTCTGAAAGAGAACTTACTACTTCCTGAGCCAACATAATACAGTGTAAGTTCAGTTCTAATAGATCCTCCTTAAAATACAGTAATTAGTTCTAGCTTTTGCTACCACCCACTGGTTCCTACTATACACTAGGGTTATACAGAACACATCTAACTTCTCCTGAATGTAAGCCCTTCAAATATTTGAAGCCAGCAATCCTGTTCTGACAGAGGGTACTTATTTCCTAGCCATGCATTCTCATCTCTTAGTTCAGTTCTTCCTCATATCATGTGGCACAGAATTTCTTCACCATTCTGATTGATCTTCTGTAACTATATTGTAGTCTATCCTCATCTAAGGGCATTTCCCAGAACAGCACAATAAAATTGTTTTTTGACTAATACCGAGTAAAAGAAGACCGGAACCTCTGCCCTTGAGTAGTATGCATCTAGCAACAAAATTAAAGACCCAGTGGTTGTTCTGTTCTCCCCATCAAATTATCAGAAATTGTAGAACTTATTTTCTAAAAGCAAAACCTTGTTTTCTCCATGGTATTATTTGTACCATTGAATTTTGTTATTCAGAATACAGAGTGAGTAGTGAAATTTGAGGAAATAATTAATGGATAAGACATAGTTGTTAGGAAGAAAGAGGAGAAGGAGATGGAGAGGGAGAAGGAGAAGAAGGAGAAGGGGAAGAGGAAGAAGAAGAAGAAGAAGAAGAAGAAGAAGAAGAAGAAGAAGAAGAAGAAGAAGAAGAAGAAGAAGAAGAAGTTTGTCAGTTTAAACTTTCATCTAGGGAGGGAAGGTATAGATATTTTCAAGGATAAGGTGTAAATAAGTGAAATAAACCAATGAAAGACAGGCAGCTGAGCATGGAAGATATCATTAATGCAAACCAATGCTTCAGAGACTCTTCCCTTTTCCTTACCAACAGAAAATAGACACTCTCAACATCCTGTCATTGAGCAGACCCATCCCTTGCAATGATCAATGGACCTAATGAAGAGGGGATAGGCATCATTAATAGGACAGGGCACCAAAGGGATGCCTGCAATTTTCCATATTTTCTTCTACCCCCCCAAAATGTCACTAAAGCTTCATATTGAAGCAGAATTGCCACAATTTAACTCATTCTTAACACTAGGCCACCACGAGGGACCATCTATCTCAGAGTCTCATAGTTTTTATTCTTGAAGGCCTTCATTGATGATATACTGGTTATTAAAGAAATTGTGAGTTCGTAAACATTAAAGAGCTAGTCAACCAAGGATCCATGACTTTCTTTTAATAGTGATTATGTGATAAGCACTGGGCTAAGCACTGCACAGGTTTCTCATTATCCTTCTAATGATTCCATGAGCTTTGAATCATCTTTAATTGGCACATAGGAAGAGAGGTGAGGTTAGTTCTCAAGGTGTTAGCTAGTTAGATTCTAAGTATGAATTCGTGTGGTATTAAACTCTGTGTGCTTGATACTTCCTTATGCTGCTTTTACACATTTTTTGTGTTCTTTTGGTCAAGTTAAACATGACTATTCCAAGTTGGAAAGAATACATTAGTGATCCATCCAACTGTTCAACACTTCCTTCCGTAAGCTTTCACTGAGCATTGATTTTAAACTAAGCACAATCCTACATAGGAGAGATTATGGCAATGAGCCAGGCCGCTACATTCCTTCTTCTTTTTTTCCTTCATGTTCTTAGAAGAAAAGTCCTTCCATTCTTAATATTTTCTTCTAGTGCGGTGAAGTCCATTTCTGTAACTCTGTTTCTGCTTAGTATCTTGCTTGGTCTTCCTCTAGAAAGGTAGAGTGATTCAATTGATTGGTCAGTTTTGGTGAAAAGACTAAAAATTCTCAGATCTGTTCTATCTTTCTACTGCTCCTTAGAAGTGCACCCACTTTCTGTAAATTCAATTTGGCCTTCCTGTTTTTTTTTAATGCCTTTTCTGTGCAAATTCCTTCCACCTAAGAAGCCTGTTCCAAGCACAGTGGCCCGAGATTGGGTGAACAAATTAGGCTAATTTTGGAGATCAGTGACCAAACTCTTTGACTTTCACATTAGTCCAGTTTTTCCAGTCTAATTTATATCAATAATAAATGTGATGGACCGGGGATTTAGCTCAGTGGTTTCGCCGCCTGCTGTGCAAGGGCAAGGACCCAAGTTCGATCCCCGGTACCAAAAAAAAAAAAAATAAAAAAATAAACGTGGCTTTTTGCTTCTTTGTCAGTTTTCTATGTGGGTGTACCATATTCTCCGAAATTTAGAGATAGAAAACAGCACAGATTTATTTTCCCACAGTTTACGTAGGTGAGAAGTCTGCGGTTCCCTTCTCAGGATCTCATTAAACTGCAATCCAGATGTTGGCCAAAGTTGCATCTCTCATCTGTACTTGCAGTTTTCTTGCACTCTAAGTAGTTGTGGGAAGTGCTCATTTCCTTACTTGCTTTCAGTTGGTGTTGCTGTCAGCTCCTAAGTGTCACCACATTCCTTACATCACCTGTTCTATCTTCGGTGGTAGAAAAATGAATCCTTTAAGTATCGAACTCTGTGACCAGCCAGAGAAAGCTCTTTGTGTATAAAGGGCTCAAATGATTAGGTCAGACTCACGTGGTTGTCCTTGTCTTGAGGTCAACTGTGTCATAAAGCAAAATCTAATCAGTGCAGTAGAATCCATCATATTTACAGTACCAAGGATTATGCAGTACATGTACAATGATGGGAGAAGGGGCAACTTGAAGGTCATGTTAGAGTTCTACCTATTGAAGCTTCCATATTATTTTTTAGTCCATGTCTAGTTTTATTCTATGAAGTGAGGTAAGAAATTTATGTATTTTGACTAGGGACCCTTCATACCTCCAAGAGTTCCTTCGTTTCCTTGTCTTAATGGTGTGCCATCTAATCTTCCTCTTTCTGGAGCTAGAAAACAAAATCTAAGAAAAATTGGACATATATATATAAAATATCACACACACTATTTTTTATCTAGCATTCTAACTTGAAGGAGGAAACCTCTAAAAATTAATGAATATAAAGGCCATGGTTTCTGGAGTCAGGTGGGTAGGGATGGAAAAGAGTTGGTGCAGAATCATGGAGTAAGTGATTGTTTCAGCCATTGTGTCAAATTTTTCTTTATTCTTGGAACTAGAAGCAATGGTTGTCCAAGACATAATAGCCAGCGTCTCTGACTCTTTTGCCTATAGACTCATTTTACAGTGGCTGAGTAGGTTCCTTGCCACATATTACTATGACCCTCTTTTTGTACTTCGAATCTGCCTTCAAGGAAGTTTTCAGAGCTCTCTGAAAATTAAATTCTCGGTATTTAAGGAACTTATAAATGAGTCCTTTTGTATTATCTCTATATTTGTTATATTACTAGTCCTTAACTCATATATATGTATACATATATATCCACACATACCTGGCTATGCACATGATTTATAAGTAGCTAGAACTATTCATATGCAATTTTCCTAGAATCTCTAAGATTTTATAGCACTGTAAAATTTTGCATAAAGAAAAGATGGTGAAAGAATTTTTAACTAGCCAAAAGAAAGAAAAGGTAATGATGATTAAAAATTGTTTTATAATGGCTTTTATTTTCAAAGGAAGAAAGAAACATTCTAATTACTGAATTGAATAGAAACACTAAGCCGATAGATAAATAGGTACAACATTATCCTTGTTTGTGAAATACTTGCTATCCATCATCTAAACTTGTATAACCAGCCAGCTACTACCTAAAGATATTTACATCTATAAAAGGTGGGCATTGGTGGGAGAGAGATTTGATAGTTAAATTGATTCTCTTCTATTATTTAAGCCCATGCCATAATAGGTGACAACATTAAATGATTGAAATATATGATTTTTTTCTGTAAAAACACTCATGTAAGAAAAATTGAATGATACTGGGAAATCGACTGGAAATATACAAGTAGAGCTCATAATAATTTCAGAAACATCATGCTTTAGGGCTGGTAAAGCAGCATCCACGATTACTAAATTGCATACACACGCCCAGTGGTAAGCTGGCAAATCACCTTCTAGGTTGAGTGGCATATTTGATAACTGGAGAACATGCAGCCATAAAATCAAAGCAAACACTGAAGTCTTTTTCTTCCAGACTTGTTGAAGAGAAATGGAGACTTGCTCTCTTTTTCCAAATACTCTGAGTTGATGTGTAAGGATTGCAACTGTTTCAGCCAACAGGATCTTGTCAGAATTCCTCGACTACTCTCTGTGGCTGTGCCTCCTTGTGCTGTGTAACAGTGGTAATGCTGCAGTCGGAGCACGATGAGCTTCCAATGGGTATCAGAGCACTGGATTCTCTCCAGCATTAATACGATCATTTCTGGTACCACTGGGAAATTGTGCCACCTCTTTATGTTCGATGAAATGTCTTAAATATGCATTTAATTTATTCACTGTAACAGTTGCTTTTGTTGAGTAAATACTAACTACTTATTAGAAGCCTATTTATTGAAGATAAGCAGCTATATCATAGACACATATCAAATTTATGGTTGCTAAATCTCACTTAATATGCTTTGAATATTCTCTTGGTCTTTAACATACTGTACTTAAGATGACTTTATATATCCTAACCTTTCAAACAAAAATAGTTGCTATTGAAGAACAATGTATAATTTTTTCCTCTTATGCTTATTTGCAGAATGTTAAAAAGCTATATGGTAGTTACCTACTCTATCTTATTCTTAGTAGTTTAAAATTTCAATAAATGTGTTTTTAATATTCAATTGATTTATAATCAGCAGAAATTACATACCTTATTCAAACAAAATTAAAAGCCTGAGATATTTATGACATTTGTTGTGATGCTCCCCAAAACTTCTTTTCATCCCCTAGTAGCTCTCAGAAGAAGGAGAAACTTTATTACCATAAAAAAAGGTTGTTTAGTTTGCTCTAGAACAAAGCCCAGTAACACAACTAGACTAGATGGTCAGTGATTCAGTTGACAAATTTGTAGCTAGGATTCTCACTCTAGCAACAATGAATGAGAAAATGTTACCTTTTTCAAATATGACATGTTCTTTCAATCAGAATGCTGACAGCATCTCTGTATGCCTCTGGTGTGTTGAATAATTGAACGGGATCTTTGCCAGGATGCAACACTGCTATTTTATTGCTATTATTTTGCACTATTTGGTGTGGAGTGATGATAGTCTCTCCATACTGAGACAGAGGGCCCTTTTTAGTTGGCAGCTGATATTTACATTGAAAAGAATCTGCCCCAAACCTGGCATTTCCTCCTAAGTCTGTGAGTTAAGATGTTTGTAATTTGAATTGTTTTTGACTGACTTCTTGCATTATCTGATTTTAAAATTCTGAGATTTATTTTTAAATTCTCCTTGCTGGTTCTCTTTTTATTACAGACTTATAAGAACAACAGCACAATTTATGAACATGAACATACAGATCCTAGCTCTCTCAAATATCATATTTTCTGTTTTGGGAGTGTTTTAAGAAAAAAGATATATGTCTGGTATTTTAGAAAGCAAACTGAAATTGAATGAGTAACAGGAAAGAAGATACTTAGGGTAAGAATAAACAAGTTAGTATACAGTCCTCTCTGGTCGCCATAATAACCCCAGCGAAGGTAACTACCTCCCAGTGGACATTGTGATATTTTCATGAAGTCACTCAACAATGAAGACATTTTTATACACGTTGCTTTAATGCTTCCAATGCAATTTATTTTATTATCAAGAGATTTGACTGGAATCATCTTTTGTAAAAATCCTGAAAAGCTCATTATGGTTTTTTTCCTCATCCCCTGACTGTCTTGATTGTTTTCTGTAGACAACAGACAGGCATGTGGTAAGCATTGTCTGGGGACTTAAATATTTTCCTGGCAAACCATTTTGGAAGGTCAATAGAGCAAGAGATTATCCCCTGTTGGTTAGGTAGAAGCTAACCTAGCTACTTCAAAAGAGCCAATAGCCTCTTTTAGTCTTTGTGAATCCAGTTATAATCGATGGAATGTAAAGATTACATTCCTACCTCTAGCCACACACTCCTATTTCTTTGCATTAGTATTGATTCAGTCATAAGTCTCTTTAACCATTAAAGCATTACTTATTCCCAAATCCTGCATTTAAAGGAATCTAGAGTGTCCTTTCCTTTTAAGAACTAAGAAAACAGATGGGTCTACCTCCCTTAAATTATATTGGATTTCAGTTCCTATTGGGAAAATTATGATATTTTCATGAAGTCATTCAACAATGAAGACATTATAAGTGTTGCTTTAATGCTTCCAATGTGATTTATTGGCCAGTTATTTATGCACGAACAAGGCTTATTCATAAAATCTGGCACTGATTTTTGAACAAGGAGGACAATGGCTGTTTCAATTTTGAGACAATTATAACAATAATAAGAAGATAGCACATTATGTACCTTGTTCATTGAAAGTTCATAACAAAACAGTTGTATCACATTTTACTTATAAGAAAATTGAAGCATACCAATTAAGTAATTTATGCAAAGTCACACTATTAAGTGTTAACTCTGACATTAGGATCTGTATCTGTCTGAAGACAAAGCCAGTCTTTTTGGTCAATATGTTTTACTATTGCCAATTTAAAATATTTTATTTCTGATTTGTTGTTGTTGTTGTTCCTTGTGGTTAAGCCTTTGAAGTGAATTTGATCCCCATGCCTTCATTTTTTGTTTAGAGACAGGGTCTTGCATAATAGTAAATTGGCCAAGCTGGACTTGAAATTATGATCCTCCTGAGGGCTCTCAAAGTGCTGGGATTACAGATTTGCACCACCATGCCCTGCTTTGTGTGTGTGTGTGTGTGTGCACGTGCGCATGTGTGTGTGTTCTAAGACCCTAGCTGATTTCACATAAAAGTAAAAGCTTTTTTGAAGACCACTTTTCTGGTTTGGTCCTCAGTGTCACAGAATACTCTGGCTTGAAGCACTGACAGCTAGAATAAACAATTTAATTGGGATCATTATCAATAATTTCTAAGACAGTATAAGAAGCCCAAGTGAAAGAACTTCTCTCACACTGGGTGAAATAGCAATCGTTCGTTTTGCCATATGCTGCTACATCTTTCTGTTTGTTTGTTTGTTTCTTCATTGCCTAAACTTGTGCTGAAATAACCCAAAATTTGATAAAATAGTTGCTGAAGGAAGAGAGATAGAGGGAAAGAAGGACAGAAGGAAGAAGGGAGAAAGTGAGGAAAGAAGGAAGGAAAAAGAAAGGATGGAAGAAGGCAAGTAAAGAAAGAATGAAGGAAATGATAGAAGGAGGAAAGAAAACAACATATGGTATAATATTGCATTCTAGAGTGTGTTTTAACTCTTGGAAATCATTCTTTGAATATGTGCTTCGGCTAATTATGTCTACCTGGCTTTAAAATGTGTGTGTAAAAGATGAGTGGAAATATTTTAAAATAAAAATAAGTTATTGCCTTGTGCCAAATATGTCTTTGATATTGCCAGAGTAGCACATTAACAGCTAATTTCTTTTAATTGAATATTTATTCCTTCTTTGGCACAAATCCATCTACTAATAGGCCCAATAATTACATGAATACATGTGTTAAATTTATATGAATAGCTCCACTGTTGGGAAAATAAATTGACCAAGTGTCCACATAAACCTCATTTGATTCTTTATAATTTTGAAGTCAAATCAGTAGAGACAGCAAAACAATGAAAAGCCGTATATTAACAATAAGATTTTATATCAAATACATTTAAGATTCTGTGCGAATGAAGGACATTAACTGGTAATAAGTCCTTTCTAATCTCAGGGGCCAAATGGAAATTCTGAAATAAAATGATGGAAAACAGACAGGGAAAGAATTGGAAAACAATGTAGTTTATAGGTTTAGAAATAATATAATAGAATTTATCTTATTTTTTCTTTTTTAACCTCAACCAGATGGCCCCTCCTTAATTAAAATGAGCGCATAGTTCCAAAGCCTTCACTGTAGTCTCCCTATGGGCCCAGTTGTACCACAAATGGTTCTCACTTCTGGGAAAATATATTGTTCTTCAGCTTTTAACCATAACCTGAGGAACAACCTTCACTGCCACTCTGTTGCCTTCTTTTTCTTACTCTAATTATCTTACAAAAATAATCGGAGTTGTAATTTAAATATTACAGTACATAATTAACCACACTGGTTGACAGAGAATGAGAAATTGTGGCTCCTGGCAAGCACGGGAATTAATGTATACAATAGGGAACACAGTTTGTCATGAAGTTATGCTCTGTGGCTATTACACAGAGAGGAACATCTGGGCAGCCTGGATGTCCCCTGACCAGACTACTCCTTGGGTAAGGTTGATAAAATCCCAAGCACCGCCAGTTTGCCCTTGTTTTTACTGATGCTTTGTTTCTTGGTTTCTCTGTGTGAAAATTAACTGCAGCTTCCCAAGGACCATCTCTTTTATCCCCCTTAGAACTCTGGTTCCTTTTAACTTGTAAGCATTTGTAGTTTTTTTTTTTCTTTTATTATTTCCATTTTAGCATCATGTCCAATTGTGGAGGGGTCTCAGGTCTGACTTCCAGGCACAGCCTAGGGAGCGAGTTGAGCTATGAACCCTACACCTTAATGCATTGGAGAGATGATGACAAATAAGCTAGAATCAAGTCCTTGTGGACTGCGAGACCAGTAGCATCTTGAGACTGCTGAATGGTGACACTGAGCTAAAACATTACTAATTCTTGCAGCACAGGTACTCCCAGCACGGCAAGGAAGTTCTTTTTGGTTTTCACCAAAATTAGAGCTTATCATAGTTTCTGTGATATCCTTATGCTTTTTCTACCATTTTGCTGGAGCCATATGAAAATGTCCCAAGCCAAAAAGATGCCCCTGAACTAGTAGTTACTAGGACTTGTCCTACGAAATCAATTTTAAAGGGGAATGGATTATCCCTTCTTTATCTTTTAAGGGAGCAAAGAGCAATACTAGTCTGAAGCTCCGGTTTAAAAAGAAAAAGGAAACTGCTGAACGGTAAGTTGAAGAAAGGGGAAAAGGAAAACAAGAGAAGAAATAGAAAATTAGTGATGATTTGACAACCAAGTAAAGTCTTTGAGTTGGCCTCATTGTTAACTTGGTGAACTTTATACTAACCTTTTGTGCACATTTGCTGCTTCCCTGCTGAGACAGCACGCTCTCTCTTGTGCGTGCTATCCTTTTTGGTGGTGGCTGTTATTCCCTTGTGTTACCTTGGTTTTATTTTTTTTTCCTCTGGAAAGGGCATAACTTAATGGATCCATTCCCCGAATTTTTTAATTGGGTCCATGCTTCTGACATGAGTGGAAAGCTGAACTCTGACATTTTTCATTGGAATCTTGTGCACCTTTATTGAAAGTGAAAGAATGATAATAGCTCTGGCAGCTCTTTTCTAATAAGGTCTTCCCCTTAATGACCTTAGAAAGTAAATTAGGAAACATGGCTGCAGTTGGTGTGTGTTGAACAGGTCCATTTTTCTTCCCTGGAGGATGTAGAAGCTGGCCAGTATTGCTCAGTTAGGTGCCACCTTCTTCCTTCTGCATACTTTTCACTTTATCTGCCTCTGGCTGCACTCAAATCTCATACATAATATGCTGTGCTGATAGTGGAAACCACCATTTGTTATACATGCCTTTGTTCGTAAATGCCATTAAATTTCTTTTTCTTCCATTATTTTCTCAAAATTAGAATGCATTTGTTTAGCACTCAGAAAGCATTCATTTGTCCTTGTTTTTTAAACCAAAACAATTATAATAGATGACTATTTTCAAGTATTTAACAACCAATTTTACAGACAATTAAATGACTATAACAGGATTAATCAACTTTAAACATCAAATTATATTGTTGATTTCATTGTATATGTGTTTTATGAAACTATCAAATATGCTATCCAAAAGCATATGTATGTTAAAGTACCTATACTGTCTTGTACCCATGGCTATTAAACAATTAACCCACTTTTCATGGGTAATCAACCCACAATAATTTGGTTTGGGTGTTCATTACCCAGATTAATTCAAATAAAAAAGACACAGTGAGGCAGAAATTGGATAAGTGGATACTATCTAATCCCAACTGCTTTAATTTTCCATAGGGATATCTGAATTGGATTTTGAAAAATACCTCTCTTCATTACAACCCCCCTAATCAAATACAATGTGCTTTTTCTTTATTTCTTAAAATAAATTATTTTTCTATGAGTTGTATGAAGTTAATAATTTTGAAAATTATCAAGAACTGAGATTGTAAAAAATCTTTACCACCAAAAAACTTAGAAAATTAAAAATCATTATACACACACACACACACACATATATATGCAATAAATGTAAAACATATATTGGACCCATCTTAAAATTATAATGAGTTCATTTGGATTTTTATGAACTCTTAGGAAAATTATGAACTCTAGATATGATGTACAATTCTTCTGCTTTTCTTTATAATCCTAGCTATTGTCAATCAATGACTAAAAGACCTAAAAGGGAAATGTGTCACTTGAGGCTATTTGGTCTATTTTAAAATTTAATTCCTACTCAAAAGACAAACTCATCTGCATCTTCATATACCAATCATTATCTAGGAAGATTGGGTTTTTGTGCATTTTTAATTTATCCATATATAAATATATAATTGCCAAAACACTTGATATCTAACACTAAGGGATGTTTAAATGACTTTTGGTATGACTGTGAAAAAGAAATATCCATTTAAAGTATTTTTTATGGAAAGTGTTTAATAATATGTTTATATCTTCCATCAGTTGTTCTCAACTAATGGGCTTTGCCACCGTCTAAGAGTATACTGTCAAAAAATAAGCATGACTCTCACTATCTCCAGGGATTCTGATTTAATTGGCCTTGACTGAGATCTGGCCATGAATTTACTTTAAAAAATTCTTAGCAGATAATTACTTCCTGTAATAATCAGTATGCAAAGTTGTAAATAAAATCTAGTTAAACTATGTTAAAATTCCCTCAAATCTTTTTCAAGTCAACACTGAGATCTAGAAAATATTTTTTAAAATTTCAAAATAATATGGTACTCTTTGATGACATAACTGTAAGTGGTGCTTACTCTTCATTTTGACAAATTTCTACATTTCATATATGTTTTAGTGAGCTTATACTTTTTAAAAATTATATTAAAGGCAAATAGTATTCAAAACTAACAAAAAATCTTACAAATATGTTCTTAGGAAAAATCCATGGGCATCATCTAGGCATGAAGATTACAGTCTTCCTTCTGCACAAGCATAAGCACCAATATGCAGTATCTTATGCTTAGATCATTAATTTATAGAAGCAAATATGGTGTTCTTTAGTTGACTGAGCCGTGTGCTCTTCCATGACTCCTGACCAGAATTCAAAACTCCACATTGTATTAATCAGGCTCATTGTGTTGAAGGCCTGGTTGGTGATGGGCTTGAGAAGTAATGGACTAATGAGAGCCCTACTTTCACCAGTGGACTGATCCAGGAATGAGGGCATGTAAGGTTGAATTATTGTCGTGATAGAAATGGAACTGGGGCCTAGTTCCTGATTGCTCTAACAAAATACCTAACACACAACTGAAAAGAGATGAATTTATTTGGCTCATAGTTTTGCAGCTTTCATTTCAAGATCAGTTGATTCCAATACTTTAGGCCCCTTACAAGGCAAAAGCATCATGGCAGAGAAGGGGCTGGTAGAGGAAAGCTGTTCTCTCTTGGCAGCAGAAAGCAAGAGGAAGAGAGAGCCCAAAAGGACCAAGTAAAGCCCCCAAAGTCACACCTCCACAATCCACTGTCTTCAACTAGGCCCCAGGTCCTGCTTCTATCACCTCAATAATGCTACCTGTATGTAACCTCACTACTGGGATACTCCACTGGGGAAGTCACAGCCCTCACGAGTCCGTGAATTCTCTAAAGCCCATCAGCAGCTAAGTCTTCAACACAATGAGCCTCTTTCAGGAAAAACTTGGGTCCAAACCATAAAGCACGTGAAAGTTAATATGACTTGGATAAATAGAAAAATACCAATACATCAGTAAGGAAATGATTTTCAATAGCAACAGCTCTATCTAAAATGAATGTCACATACTAACACACAGGAAACAACTCAGGCAAAAGGCTTCTGAGAAACTTGAGCAGAATTTCTGATTAGCATTGGAACTAAATCTTTCTTCTTTTGTCTTAAAGATGTTTTAAAGGGTTTTTATAACAGGAGTGTAATACAGATGGATACATAAATATTTCATAATTAACATCATTAACATTATGTTCTGTAAACCCAGTTAACTATTTAGAGTTTCATTTAATTTTTTTTTTTAAAAAACCTTTGTTATTGGGCTGGCTAATTTTATGTCTCAACTTGGCTTGGCTCTAGGATGCCCAGTCATTTGGTCAGACATTGTGAATGTAACTGGGAGAGCATTTCTGAGATTTACATTTGAATCTGTTGATTGGATAACACAGATCATCCTCATCAATGAGTTGGCCTCATCCAATTAGGCAAAAAAAATATAACAAAAAGTTTGAGTAGGAGAGAACTTCTGCTCCATTGCTTTGTGCTGAGACATCACTCCTTACGGCCTTCTGACTGAAACCAAGACATGAATAGTAATTGACCTGGGTCTCCAGCTGCCTGCCTTGCAGAAAAACTTCCACCATTAGCTGTCCTGGTTCTTTGGCTTTTGGACTCAAACATATATATTATACTGGCTCTGCCCCACCCCCACCTCCATACACAGAGGCCCTATTTGCTTCTCTGGTGATCAAACTAATGAATAATACAGTTAGCATGGTCAGGTAAAATGTATACACTCTCCATCTATGCAGTGTTTTAGAGTTCCTTTTAATCTCTATGATTTGAATATCATTAACTATAAGTAATTTAGTCTTATAACCCTAATTTTCAAAGTAGACTATTACTGCTATCCCAAGTGGTTATATTCCCATTTGTGCTTTGACAGACAGGTAACTTCCTTTTTGGTTCTTTTTTCTATAGATAGGAGGACTTTTACTTCCACTGAGAACTGATTCCATGTAGGTGTCCAGCTTTATGTAGGGGGAAGATGATCCTTACCTCCCCCTACTCTTCCTACCATTTGGGCATCAAAGACTTGTCTAATTTCTTCAAATTACTCTCCTACCTAATTCAAAGTTCTAGTATCCCTATTTGCCCAGGGTAAACAGATCCCATGTTTACTTACCATTTTGGCATCAGAATCCCGCTCTATTCTAATTCTGCTCTAAATTTCTTCTGCTATTTTGAAATTAGTGTATTTAAAACAGATTTATTCTAATTTACTAGTGTCTAAGTGTTTTGCAGAAGGAGTTTTTCATATGCTCTCTCTATCATAATGGTACCATAGGGGAAGATTAATGATATATATGCATATGAGTAAGCTTAAAATAAGTCTAATTCACCTCTGCAAAGGATATTTAATGTATTTTAAAAAAACACTAAGGCCCATCCAATTGTGTCGCTGTATGTGCGAGTCAAATATCCTAACTTAAACAATTTTTCCCATTTGACATCCTTCCAAATCCACCCAACATACTGACCTATCTATTAGCTCTCAACACATTTAATTTGGCTTTACCTATGTCTCAAGATCTGATTTTAAAAACCACCACAGAACTGAGAAGTCTGAAGCAGAGTTCCAACACTGCCTCCTTCAACCTCTCATTATGTAGTTTAAAAATAAGGTTTCTTTGTATTTTGTTACAGAATCATGACAATTCTTTGTGCTAGTGATATTTTAAACCCATGTATTTTAGACTGCTGCTGTCCCACATTGCTCCCATCTTATATTTGTAGAGTTGTTTTTACTGAGTTGCTATATGCTGTTTATCTTTATTAATCCTCTTTTTAAAAGTTAAACTCATTTTCTAAGTCTCTTGAGTTATCTTGGAGCCTTTATGTCTAACTTACTTGTGATTTTTCTCAGCTATAATGTGGTATTTTACAGGTTTTTCTCAGTTAAATTTTATGCATCCACCTTAATATTTAATATTTTGTTTTTAGTTTCAGTATTTTCCACCATCAGAGATATTTCTTAAATCCATCCATATGCCCTTTGTCCTAGTTACAGACTATTAAAGGTATAATATTAAATCAGAGTGAAAATGTAATCATCAGAATATAAGAAATAAGATATATATAAATGAAAACACTACAGTCTAAATGAAAATGTGAATTCACTTTAAATTTGTAATTATACTCAAACAAGCACTAAGCTGGTTGGTAAATGACATCTTTAATTATCTTTAACATAAATTCAATTTCCTGAAAAATATGTTACAACAATGAAGATGGTATTGCAGAAAATTTGCTTCATCTTTAAAACATTTTGTCACAACATTTTTCTCTCATTACCATAAATAATTTGGTCACTAATTTAAGACCATGAATTATGGAAGACATTTTAACCTAAAACATGATTTCTTACTGAACACATTAAAATGACTTGAAAAGGAGAAAGAACTTTAATCATCTCCAAATATCACCAGAATTTGTATTTCTGACACTATTATAGTTGCTGGTGACACAATATTCAAAATCTTTGCCTCATGAGGCTTAGTGGGTAGGTGGGTAAAAAGCAAACAATTATAGAACTGGTAATTAATAAAAATATATGTCATGTCAGATTAAGAGAAATGAAAAGCATGATAAATAGGTAGTAGTGTTCAAAGAGATAGTCCATGATTTAAATTAAGTGGATTATTTAGTAATGACTTAACTAAAAAATAATTGCACTTGTTCAAGCCCCGTGAGACTGTGAATATACTTACATGTGAGGAAATCTAAGTTCAGAGTCTTAAGGGAGGAGAGTATGTGGAGCTTCCCAGGGTGTCTGGATTGGAGGGAGCATGAGGGAGATTGTGAAAAAGTGAGATTGCAAAGGCAAGTGTGGCCAGTGGCCAGGAGCTGGTTGCATTGAAAGTAAAGCAAGTAAGGTTTGTTGTACGTTTGGACTTACCATGTAAATGAAAGGAGCATCTACAAGGAAACTAAAGTTGTTCACCTAAAACTCATTAATTGTGGAGTGATGATCATCTACTATGATTTAGATCTAAAATGCCCCCCCCCCCGAAGTCTCATGTGTTCAGAAGTCTTATGTGTTCTCAGGTTATTGGATGGGGGGGTGCTAAAAGAATCAGCAGATCGGTCCATTGATGAGTTCATAAGACAGTGCTATTAGGAGGCAGGTCCTGGTTGGGGTGGGCCACCGGGGAGTGTCTTTGAGGGGATCTCTTGCTCTGGCTGTCTTGTGTTCTCTCTGCCTTCAGCTACCATGATCTGAATACCTTTCCTTGCCTTACGCTTCTGTCATGGATCAAAATCTCTGAAACCATGAGCCAAAACTAAAACTGTTCTTCAAGTTGTGAGTGTTGAGGAGGTTGACCCAGTAACAGAAAAATGACAAATATACCACCAATAGAAAGGGGAAATTTAGGAGCCTGCCATACTTAGAGGAAGATCAGGAGTTTTAGACATACTGAATTTATTATGCTTATTAAATAGTAAGCAGAGACCTGATCAAACATTTGGGTATCTGAGTAGAGAATTCAGAAGTCTGAAGTTATGAAGTATAGCATAACATACTATCTAACATCTAGTGACTTAAAACAATTTTACTATTTCTCAAAATTCTGTAAGTTGGCTGGGCTCAGCTGACTGGTTCTTTTGTGGATCTTTCTTGTGGTTGCTCTCAGTGGTAGCTGAGATTGGAGTCATTTAAGACTTGAATTACCCTGTGAAGGATGCAGTCACATATACAGACTCAGTGTTAGCTGTTAGCTAGGAGTTCAGCCAAGACAATTTACTGTGCGTCTACTTATGGTCTGTTTTTATGGTTTGGGCTTAGACAGCACCTGAATTTTAGGAAAGAGATCTTAGAAGCAAGCATTCCAAAGGCTCAAATGCAAGTGGAGTGGTTTCTTATGACATAGCCTTAGAACCTACTTAATCACATGTCTTCTGTATTCTACTAGTCAAGAGTAAGTTCCAGGATGAGACCAGATTCAGAGGAAAACAGGATATGGTTCATGACTAAACATGGCTCATAGCTGGCCATTCTTAGAGATTGGCTATGACCATGGGATATATCAGCTGGGTGTCATAAGGCACATAAATGGTATTCCAAGTCATAAGAACCAATATGATAAGAAGGATTGGAAGTTCAAATAGATAATTCTTTTGAAAAATGTTCATATTGCAATGAAGGTGAAAATTGATGCATTTGGTTTGAAGGGGAGCAAGAAGACAAAAGATTAATTTTTATTTTAATCTCATGAGGGCATATATTAGTGCTAAAACAAATGTCCCAGTGCAGGGAGAAAAACAGAGTCTGAACTGGTCAAGGAGAATTGTTAGACCTCTATCTTTAAGAAAGTGCAAGGACACAAACAGGAAGATTGACCTTAGATTTGCAGTATGAAATGTTCACGTATAGGCAGAAAATTAAAACCTTACTGCAGACTGGAGGAGAGTAGATGAAATTTAGGTATTTTTAAGAGCCAGTATGATCAACAGAGAGAGAATGAAGTTTGAAGATTAAATCAGGTGTGAAATAATTTTCAAGTAGTGAGGGAATGTGTGTGGATTAGAGTAATGGATATGTAAGATTGTAGGCCTACAGTAAAGGTTCACACAAGAAGAATGTATATTCAAAATAAAATCAGTTCTATAATGTGACATGAGATTCAGAAATAGAGACACAGCAAAATTGACCTAGAAGTGAAAAGAGCTCTCACATATATTTAGAGAGTGACCAAATCATTTTTCTTTTTAAGCGATATTAAAAAAATGGCTGAAATCTCATTCTCAAAAGAGAGAAATGTATGTGTCCTATAAGAATCAGATGGAATATCTTTTCTAAGCAATTAGATATACAGTGGAAGTTATTATTTTTATTACTTTTTATCCTGTTTTCTTAAAAAGGGCCTTTGGAAAAACAATATCTGGAAATATTTTTGAGATGAAAATAAATTTGTAGCTAAGACTTTCAGCTTTTGCTTCAAACTATGACATTATAGATCCATGAACAAACTCCTGACTTTGACTGTAAAGACATACATAAGTAAGGGCAATGTCTTCAAAAGTACACAGGCTTAGAGAAAAAATTGGATAAAATTATGTAATAAAAATACCTGAGGTACTTTATATCAAGTGGTGGAAGAAAATTCAAAAAGTTTTTAAAGCCTATAAATGTGGCAATAGGAAAATATTAAAATGTAAACACTCAAGCCATGGTAACCATACAAATGGATTTAGTTTCGTGATTATTTTCCCTGAATGTTTAGTGTATTACAATTCGGGGGAAGAAAAATTATGTTTTAAACATTTAAACATATTTATTTTTATAAGTACATGTTTGCAGCACATAATGGTGACATTATTGTAGGGAACTGGTACATGTACATACCACATCTTATTGTTTTTATGTCCCGTATCTCTACCATTTTCCCTTCTGCTATCTCTTAGTGTCCTTCCCAGAAAATAGTTTAATGTTTATATTGACTGTAGTAGTGTGTTTTTAGCATAGAAAATTTGAAAAATATATAAATCTGTTTTATTTCATTCTCTCATAAATTTATTGTTAAAAGCCTATCGATTCTAAGCATTGTACTGAGTGCTGGATACCAGCAAGGCATAAAAGCAGGCTTAATTCCTCCTCTTAGGAATCTTACAAACAGGAGGACTTGAAAGAACATGAAAAACTAAGTCTTCCCCTATTAAGATTAGCCATGACAAATAATTTGGTATATTTCAGCGGGATATATCGGATTGTTGCACTAACTATGTGACTTCAAGACATTTGGGGAAGTTGTTACACAGTTGTAAGTTCAGAGCTAATCATATCTGGCTCATGTTGTTGACTATTTGGGGTTAGCTGTTGTGTGTCGGTAATCACCATATGCAGATCTATATTGTAGTACATGGAAGGCAACGAAACGTGCTCTGCTCAGGAGCCCAGATCCTCAGCATGTCAACATCCACAGATGCAAATCTGTCTCACTCTGGTGTTTAAAGATTTTGATGAGCTCTGGTTGAGCTGCCATGAGATCTTGAAATAACTCTCATTTGTTCAGATGGAGCCTTCACAGCTATGCTCTCACTAGTGAGAGAACAGAACAAGTGTAAGTCTCCCCTCAAGAATGCTGTTCTTCTCTTTTTCACAAAATCTAACTGCAGTGATTTCTGTGTATTTTGAACAAGTACACTTGGCTTGATTTTTCAGTGTCAACTTTATGGAGCCCTTGTCGATCTTTACTGTAATTGGTAATATGTTGGTTTTGCAGTATATACATACATAATATATATCCATATATATATATATGTGTATATATATATATATCCCCATAATACACAACAAAAGTATATGTATACATATACCTAAGTATGTAATGTGTATATATTTGCTGATTCATATCACACTGGGTAGTTCTCCTATGCAACTTCACATTATACCATGCATACTTTTTATGTGTTTTGAAGTTTTTTGTAACATGAGTTTTAGTGATTATATTGAACTTTATCTTATAGAAATGATAGTTACTTATCCAAGCCCAATTCTTTTTGAAATATGGAGTTATTCTAATAGTATTGTAAGTAACAATATAAACACATTTGTGCATAAATCTATAAGTGTATTTAAGGTTTTTTTAGATTATTGTATTAGTTTTTTGTCATTGAGACAATATGCTGGACAATCACAAGTTAAAGAAAGAGAAATCTAATTTGGCTTATGGTTTCAGGGGATTCTGTCAATAACTAGCACTAAGGCAGAACATTATGGCAGAGAGCAGGGCACAACAAAGATGCTTATTTTTATAGGCCAGGGAGGAGAGCAGGAGAACAGAGTAGACAGGGAAGGACAACGACCTGACAAAGACCCCAAGGTCATGCCTGCATGACCTACAGAGAGGCATATAGGAATGTGCTCCTCCTATCCCTTGGAATGGATCTCAGTGCCAATCAAGTTGACACTCCACCTTGTTACAATTATATCCTTGTGACTATTTACAGATACACATTGCATTGTTGTTTTTTAAATGATGAAAGATGTCTAAAAATGCATTAATTTTATTTGATCAGTGTTACCTCATCTTGGCAATATTATCACATATCATCTAGTGTTGCTATTTATGTAACCATATTTGAATTTCTTGCATGGTGAATGGAACTCATTTTCTTTTTAAATTCTCATTTCTGTAGAGTGAGTTGACATTTATTATTTGGCCAACATTTGTCTACTTTTTAAAATCAAATATATTCTCATGTGTGATTTAAGTAAGCTAATTGCTTTTATTCCTTGGTTATGGTTCTTCATTTATGAACAATATTAACAACTTTATCATTTGCATTCATTATATTTTTCTAGTTTATATTTTTATATTTTTTTAGATTATGAAAATTAATAAAAGCAAAATGACCGACTTTTATATGTAGGCTTGCTTGCTGTATCTTATTTTCTTTAAAATCAACTGTGTTTAGACAGTTCAACTTGTTCAAGAGAGTAAGGATGTCACCTTCTCATCACTGTCACCATCATCACCGTCATCATCACCATCATCATCATTGTCGTCGTTGTCATCATCATTATCATCATTTATGATGAATAGCTTCTAAGATGGCCCAAATTATCCTACATCACGGCATTCACAGCCTGCTGTAATCTTTTCTCAAGTAACTTGATTTTTACTAATAGAATACCCCAATGATAAATGTTGTTACTTTCATTATTATATTACCAACGATTCTCCCCTCTGCCTTATGAGCATACTTTCTCTCTTCCTAGCTTTGATAAAACAACTCACCATGTTGGGGAGATCCACATAGCAAAGAATGGGGGCTGGTCTTTCCCCATGATGAGCAAGAACCTGAATTCTATGACTTTATGAGCTTGGAAGTTGGTCCTTCCCTCTTAAGTTCTTCACAGGAGATCCTAGGCATGAGGGACAGTTTGATGGGAAGCTTCTGAGAGACCATAAAGTCCAGCTAAGCTATGTCTAGACTGTTGACCTACAGAAATAAGCATGAAATGTTTGCTGTATTAAGACACTATTTTTCTAAATTTATTATGATTCACTATGCATAAATTCATATCTAATTCACTAATATTATTAATATTTTTATGTAATTACTTTTATCTCAGTATCATTATTGAATAGTTTCTTTTCATTGAATAATTGTAATGGAATACATTGTTTTATGTATAATGTTTGTTTCTGTATCATATGGTAATATTATGTACCAGTGATGATTTGTTGATTCTTGACTTAATAGATGAGAATCATTACCTTAACTTTATGGTGTCTTTATATTAGCTTGAGCAGTGTCCTTTCATATATTTATTAATCTTCCCTTCAAAAATTTTGTTGCAAATTTTATTTAGTAGTAATATGAATTTATTATTATTTTTCTGGCTACACTTTAGAGACATTCTGTTATCTTTATGTGCAGATAGGTCACATGAATTGTGATTAAGATTACACAAGTTTTAATTATACTCAATGAAGATCTTTATTTTTATATGACTCACAGAGTGCAATATCATTTTATACTTATTTACTCAACACATATTAAACAGGTACTTTTTCTGGTACTTTTTCCAGTTCTTTCAGAATGTCAGACATTCTGTTTCATACTTAGGAGTATAGAGTTGTGAATAAAATAAAATTGTACTCAACTTACCAAAATATATACATTACCATAAAGGGTAGCTTTATGATCAGGTTTGAAATTAGGAGGAACAAATCCTCTCAATTTTTTTCTTTTCAAGATTGTTTTACCTATTTGCAATCCCTTTCAATTCTATATGAATTTGAAGATAAGCTTTTCCATTTATGTGAAAAGTTAAAAAATTCTGATGGAATTTAGATGAAGACTGCATTTAATTGGTAAGCAGCTTTGAGTGTTTTTGGTGTCTTAACAAAATGAAGCCTTATCCATGAATATATGTTGCCTTTTCACTTTTTATGTTTACTTTATTTAAAAAATTCATATAGTTTAAGCCTAAAAGTCTGTCATCTCCTTGATAAATTTATTCCTACATACTGTATTATTGTGTTATTATGTATAAAATCACTTTCTTAGTATTCTTTTTAAATTAGTCATTATAGCTACATTTAATGATGAGTGATTTTTGTGTGTTGGTCTTGTATTATGCAACTTTATTAAATTCATTCATAGGCTCTAATAGCTTTCTTGTGGATGCTTTATGATTTTCTATATGTAGGAGATTAATAATACCATATCATCTATGAATACAGACAACTTTACTACTTTCTTTCTCATTTAGATGTCTTTTATCTCTTTTCCTTTACTAGTTATTCTGGCTAATACCCCCCAGTATAGTGTTAAATAGCAGTGGTAAAAGTAGGTATTCTTGTCTTGTTCAGAATTGAGGATTTATACGTGCAAATTATTATATTTGCTGCTGAAGCGAGTACTATAAGTGCATATTATTCATCTATATAACTTTGAATATTTTCCATTACTGAGGATTGTGTGTGTGTATGTAAGCTAGTTATCACAAATGACAAGTCTTGATCCCTCTATGGCTTTCCATGATACAAGGTTTTATGGTAAACTTTGTTTTTGTTTGAGTTTATAATATTATAGTCTACAGAGGTTAACTGATCTCTTATCAACTTGAAACTGCTAATTTGGTCCTCGAAAGTCAAGAGACAGAGAAAGAGAACACTGGAGAATTGTAAGAGATGTTGCCACAGGTTAGAACTAGATGAGATTTCATCACTTTCAGACACAGAACTCAGTCACATGGCCTCAATCTACCTGCAAGCTATTACTGGAATATGTAATTATACTGTAGATAATAAACGTGAGTTTGTAAATACCGAGTGTTTCTTTTCTGCTAAGATATACATTAACATGATTTAGTTACACACAAGTACATAGGTATATTTTTCTGGCATGCACACCATTTGTGCCAACTGTTTTATATGCTCATTTGCTTTAGTCTTCAAAATGAACATGGAGGTTAAATGCTATCACCTTTATTTTCATCAGGTGTGAAGACTGAGATATACAGATATAAGATAATTTATTTACACTAAAATATTTGCATAACACTGTCCAAAGTACATTATCTTGTCATTTATTTAGTACAGACTCATTTTGTTTTATTATTCATTTTCTTTTAACTAGACCTTATTCATGTATTGCTAGAAGAAGAAAAAATCCTTTAGTTTGTCTCTCCAGCTTTGTCATAGGAATGTTTCTGCTTGCTTTCCTTACCAGAAATTGAAAACCTACTGCTACTATGGAATATATGAATATATTGTTAATATTAAATTCTGGAAAAATGTGTTGTGAAATCAGTAACAGCTCACATTTTGAAGTATCTGTACAATGTCAAGGTTTCTGGAGGAAAATATGGCCAATGCATTTTTGTTCCCATATAGAGCTCAGTGAGGTGTTCTTTATTCAAACAGGCAGAGACTAGTCGAACAACATACTCAAACTCCTTGTCAGTGACTGTATGTCTGGGAAATTGCAGCTAATTTGAGCATCTTCAAACAAATACAATTACAAAGGAAGCTTCAAAAATATATTGGGTAGGCCATTACAAAATCAGAAATAAAATATGTTTGAAGTTTTCAATGTTTTGCATTATCTGCACCACTGCCTTTCTCTATTAAATTCATACTGAAATGTAGTTTTATAGAGAATAACTAACATTTACTATCAAAATGAACTTTCTCAGAGAAGCAGTGGTCATGTAAACCTGCCATCACCAAATGGATGTTTTATAATGGATAGTTTTCTACTATTATTCTATATAACAACAAATTATACTTATCAAACATATAATTTAAAGTGAGTGTCCTTACATAGTTACATCCAAGTGTTAATTACATATCATTGGTCTGATTCATTGAATTCTCATTTAATAATGCTATCCTAAAGCCATTAAATCTTACTAGAAATAATACAGCTAATATTCAAGTTTTTCTCAGACCTTCAAGTTGCTATTCTATGTGACAGTAGTTCTTAAAGGCCTATTTGGAGATCAGTGTCACATAATTCCTAAAGAACATCCACATATCCACATACACACCACAGACATATATAAGTTTATATAAGATCCATTATAAATTTGTATATGTACATAGGCACATATATATGACTATATATGGATATGTATATATATTTATATTGTCTTAATTACTTTTCTTGTTGCTAAACTGAAATATTGAACACACCAAATTAAAAGAGGAAAGGTTTTGGCTCACAGTTTGTAGAGGTTTCAGTAAATAGTTAGCTGGATCCAAAGCAGAGTGGCATCACAGAAGAGAAATTGTCTGTGGTGAGACAGGCAGGAGACAGCAAGCAGCAGCAGGTAGTCTGTCTTCTCTCTTTCCCCTTACATTATTTCATTCAGGGTATAAGCCTATTGATTGGTGCCACCCACACCTAGGATGGAGCTTCCTTTGTCCATATCCAGAATTATACTAATTCCAATGAATGAGCTAATTTAGTATCACACATCCTTTATCCTAGTATCACATGCCATAGACCCAACCAGCTCTAAAAAGCCCCACTAATGAGTGCATGAGGCTTTGGGGGAACATCTAAATATAATCCATAACATTCTGCCCCTGACTCTCAAAAAAACTCATGCACATCCTTTATGCAAAGACATTTATTCCATCTCTAAGAGTTGCCAAAGTACTAACAGTTTAAGCATAGATGAAAAGTCTAAGTCCAAAGTCTCCTCTGAGATATAAGGCAACTCTTAGCTGTGTATGAATGAAAAGAAAGTTAAACACTTCCAACATACAATGGCACAAGTTAAATATTTCCATTTCAAAAGTTGCATATAGAGGGATAGAAAAGAATGAGACTCAAGCAAGACCAAAGTCCAGCAGGGTAAACATTAAGTCCTGTACTTCTATGTACAGTATCTGTGGTAGTCTTTGGTAAGATGTGAACTCCAAAGATCTTGGGTGGCTCCACCTTTATGGCACTGCAGGTTACAGTTCTCATGGCTTCTCTTGGACTGGCTTTGCTCAATCTTTGAAGCTTCCTCCATATGATCCACTTTCCTGGCTTTTCTATACCTTCAACTTCACACTCACAGCTTCGCGCACTGCCCTCTCATGGACACACTGCCTGGTCTCCCAGGCCTTCTTTGAAATCTGGGCGGAAATCTTCTCAGGCCCATGATTCTTGAACTATTCATGCACCTAAAACCAGCACCATGTGAATGATGCAAAAGTCTGGTGCTAGCTGTAGCAATAAGCCAGGCTTATTTTTCTCTTGGCTGTAGGGGTTGAGTGCCTGGATTGCTAACTGTAGCCTTGCCAACACCTCAACATTCACTTCCTTGAAAATTTTTCCACCAAATTAATTAGTCAGCTGCCTTTAATCTCAGGCTCCTGGAAAGTTCCTGGAAATAAGCAAAATGCAAACACATTTTTTGCCAAAGCACAACACATATGATCTGGAATTCAACAGCCAGTGCAGTATTTGCTACTAACTGAAACCTCTTGGGCCTGGTCTTTACCTGCTGCTTTTCTATCAGCATTTTGCTTTTCTGAGCTATGCCAGAATCTTCCATCAAGTTCATTTTATAGAACCCCAGGGCTACTTCTTGAGCAGGCATCTCCAAACCTTTCCAAACTCTTCCCACAAGCCAGTTCTAAAGGCTCTTGAATCACATGGTCAGGTATAGTCAGAGCATCAACCCCACTCCTGGTACCAAAATCTGTATTATTCAGTGTATTATTTAATGCAAGGTGTACAAGTATATGGAAATTTATAAGGTTGGGTTATACTGGCCACTTGCAGAGTTGAACGTGGAAGATAATATATAATATAATAATGCATTTATTATATATGTATTTACATTCCATATAATAAATCTATTCATTATGCAGCATAATGAACCTGTACTAATATATTTTTAAATAAAATGAAGTATATTTATATCTATATTTTAAAGTAAAAGGCCGATTATTTTAGTAGTGAATGCCACAGTGGTATATTCTCCTTTTTAAGAAAACTACTCCAATTTTTTATCATCAAATAGCCAAATTTTGGAGTAAGAAGTAACATGACAGAGTCTTATATCAATTTAATGGACTTGTTAAAAGCTAATGATCAATATTATTATTAATGTGTAGATGACTCCATTTACACTGGTATCATCATCTAGAGATTTATTTATAAGGTATTTTAAGCAAAAATTTAAATTAGGGACTATAGTTCCACATATAGATATTCAAAAACAGCCCAATTGAAAGAGAACAAATTTGGACAACTGATATCACCCAACTTCGAGACATACAGAGCTGCAGTAACTAAGAAAATGTGCTTCTAGTAAAAGGATAAATTCATAAGACAATGAAGCTGAACAGAGATCCCATTAATTTTCCACTAATTTTAACAAAACAACAAAGAAAATACAATGGAGAAACAAGTCTTTTTAACAAATGGTACTAAAAGTTCTGGACATTTATATCCAATAAAACAAATGGAGACACATTTTAGCCATCACAAAAATTAACTCAAAGTATATAAAATGCCTAAATTTAAAACATAATAGTATAAAATATCCAAATGATATCAGAGGAGAAAGTCTAGATGACTTTGGGTTTGTTAATGACTTTTGAGATACAACACCAAAAGTGCAATCCACAAAAGAAATATTTTAAAATGTGGACTTCATAAAGATTAAACATTTCTATTCCATAAAGGACACCACCAAAATCTTAAGAAGGCAAGCCACAGACTGGGAGAAAATATTTGCAAAAAATCTATCTGATGAAGGACCATTTTCCAAAATATACATATACCACTAACAATTCAACAATGAGAAAATAAACAGCCACTTTAAAAGATGGGCCTTAAGTTATGGACATTAAGAAGATTTACAATTGACAAATAAACAAATAAAAAAAATGTTCCCCATGATGTGTCTATCAGGAGGGTGCAAATTAAAAATTAAAAACTTGAAGGCAAATTATCAAATTAAAAAGAGCCAGTCTGAAAAGTGTCATACCACAGGTGTCCAACTATAGAACATTCTACCAAAGGCAAAACTCCAGAGACAGTAGAAAGATCTATGGTCACTAAGGGTAAGAAGGGAAGGGTAAATGAGTAAGTGAAAATAGAGAATTTTTGGAGCAGTAAAACTGTTCTGATGGCACCATAGTGCTGAATAAAAGTTGTTAACTTTTTCAAGCCCTTACAATGTACCATACTAACAGTGAACTCCAATATAAAGAGTAGTTTTGTGAAATTATGTCTCAATGTAGATGCATCAACTGTGACAAACGGGGCACTTTTGTGG
Source organism: Heterocephalus glaber (assembly GCF_000247695.1). The sequence goes on along the minus strand of NW_004624742.1, from coordinate 17,939,889 downwards.
GGGATGTCAATAATGGGGTCGCTCATTCAAGTTCCACACAATCTTCATCTGCCTGAGCTTCTGAGACTGGAAGAGATGAAGAAGTTTCCGAGAGGCTGTTCATGTGCAAGTGGGCAGTCTGAGCTTTCTTCTCAATTTGCTTTGAACATAAAACTGCTCTAAAAATTAAAATATATTAAATCCAATTCAGCAACAAAACCAGCCTACTCCCCTTAATCTTATGTTAATATCCCAAACCATGAGCTGTTTCTGTATGATGGTTAAATATGTAAATTTTATATTGAAATGTTAAAGTACCATCTATTTTATAGGAAATACACAAACATATGTATATATAGTTATAAAGACATTCAAAAAATTTAAAAAATAGATTTATTCAACAACTTATTTCAAATACATTTGAAAGAACATTTTAAAAACCAATTTTGAATGCAATAAATATTTCAGTAACTATTGTAAAATAGTTCATTGATTTACAATGTATGTGATGGTCAGTAACTAAGTAGGGTAGATGAAATGCAAATAAATTAAAAGAAAAAGAAATAAGTTGGTTGAATTTTTGAAATTACATTTTTAAAAGAGCATAAATATCTAAAGCTTTTTATACAAACTTACAATAATGCAATCCTCCATAACTTTATTCCAAGTTTGTTGTCATTAAAATCTCCCCAAATACCTATTTAACTAATTTACTATTATTTTTCTTTTATCAATGCACTTATTTATTGGCTCATTTACTAAAGCATGTGTGTAATAAGTATCCTCAATAAAAGTAGTGATTTGCATCCTGAAGAGGTGTTATATGTAACTCAAAATATTAAAAAAATAAGTAAAATAATTTAGAATAGTATTTAAAACAGGAAAAATATTTGTACATTTCTTGTATGATAGAAACTATGAATTTGTATATGCAGTTCTGGAGGAAATTTTATGAGTGTTTTAATCTATTCTCATGTCTTTTTATTCTATTATTCAATGGAGTGAGACGTGCATAAGAGGATGATATTAATTTTTTTTGTTGTTTGATGATATGAACATAACCATAGTTGAAAATTATAAGAAAAATAAAACAAAACAGAGGGGAAAAATCACACAGACTTGGTTCAATCAATATAAAGTTTAGCAACTTGAGAAAAGTTAAAGCAATTTTTTACAGATTAAGGAAGATTTTAAATAAAAAAGATGTAATCATACAATTATAATTATCAATCGATGTGATTTTTTAATATTCTTTAATACATGGTAGTCAAAATGATTTTAGATCACTTTTCAAAATATCCAGCTTCAATAAAAATCTCTTTATTTTCAAAGCCAGTGCATTGTTATTACTGCTAAATATTTGTTTTTTTCGATTTGGAAGCAGATGCTTTTTATTAACTGACCAAATCATAAAAACAACATGGTAGATACCTTAGTTCATCCTTCTAATAAGCCTGTTGATCTGGTCTTCCCTATTTCCAGCATCTCCACCTTCTACAAAATGGGTGGTATTTTTCTTCATTCCACCTCGTGGAGAAGATAATTTAAAGGGCTACAGGAAATTATTTGCCTCTTTGAAGCGTTTTCCAACAGTATAGATCTCATGAATCAGATCTCCCATGCAAATGATGCCATATTTGCCAAGAGATGGAGCAATCAGTCCATTATCGGTCAAGGAAATTTGCTTCTTACTGATTTTGCCATAGATACGCTTGTATATTAGTGCATTTACTGACTTCAGGTTTGGATACCCCCATGCAATATGTGGTTCCACAATTCTCAGCATCTTAATTGAAGCCTTGTTAAGCTTAACAAAGTACCATTGAAGATTTGGCGAAGGCGAAGAAGCTACAACACCTTTTGGACCTTTGGGCTCACCCCATTGATCACCCTGATCCGGATGACAAACGCCAGTTTGGGTTCTGCAGGTACGTAAAAGTTGGCAGCTTTTCTTGCCATCCTTGCCATTCGAATCTCAGTTCTGTACATCTGTCTGTACTCTTTATGACAGTGCCTGGCTTTTTCATAGATGAGCTTCCTCCTCGCCTTTCGAAGCATTTTCTGGGCAAACTTCTTTCTCAGGTGCTTTACCTTCAGCTCTGAGAAATGTCTTCGCTTTTTCTTATGGGTTTCTGGCACAGCAGGAACCTTCTTTTTCTTCTCCTCAACACCCTCCATGGTTCCAGCTGGAAAAGAGGAAGTTGACTGCTAAAGTTTTTGCTTTTGTTTTCTCTTCCTCTTCCTTTTAGTAGGAAGTTCTAAGTGGGAAAAGAAGCATCCCTTCCTTATAGATTTGTTAGAAACAAGTTTATTTCATGTCTACCTTTCTGTTGAAAGTGGTAGATGGGGCATGAGGAGCAACCTTTTCTTTGTCAACATAATCACTGACTACTATTTAGAATTAGACAGACTTAGTGAGAATATAATGAATATACATTAAGTATATATTTGGTGAACATGAATAATTGCCTAAGTGCCATCAATCAAAGTAACACTGAGAAATATGATCAATAGAAGGGACAGCCACTCTTTTCAGAATGGTCATTAAAGCAGCTTGAAACAGCATGTAATAATGAACTCAAATTACTAAAATAATCAGAGAAATTGGTTAGTTTAGAAAAGTAATATTATTAAGAAAATATAACATATACAGTGTTCCTCTCTGTTTATGTCTAAAGTTCCAGTATGTATCTATCCAAGTTTGGAGCTTAGTGAGTCCATGTACAGCGCATTATAAATGTTACAAAAATATATATTTGATTCTAAGATAAAAGTAGTTTCTTCCTTTTCTTTTTTTCTTTCTCAATATAAAATTAACTAGGTCAAGATTGACAAAGACTTGTTTTATAAATGGATAAAATATTTATGATTGTACATTGGTATTGTACAATATGTACAATAACCACATGATTTATGAAATTACAAATTATGTTATTTGTTTTAATATATGAGGCTGACTGGTGGATGGAAATGGTCCTGAGAGGAAATAAAAACAGATAAAGAGATGAGATAAGTAGTGAAAATTAAATGTGCTCATTGTAAGTACAAAAGTATGGGAGACAGAATATCTTGCCAATTCAGAGCCAACCTTGTATTTAGGACTAAATCAGAAAAATAAGGAAATTGGGTGGTTGAGAAACAACCTTACAAAAAAATATTTTCACCAAATGAATAATCATATCCCTTTCTTCATGAAGTTTAAACCCAAAGCAAGCTAAATACGTGTATTAATAGTTTAAACATGTTGAGGAAACATGTCATGTATCTTAGGTCAGATTTTCTAGAAGCTGAGCCTACAGCTGGGATTTGGGTTCTCTATTTATTTAGGTAGTGCTTTTAAAGAAAAATCTGTACAAAATGAAGAAAGATCAGGCTTGCTCCTGGGATTGCTCCAGAATATAAAATCTGTATCCTCTGAGGGATTCTGCCTTCAGCCAAAGGGAGTCACTTTAGGAATGTGGCCTCCCAGGCTTATCAGGAGGAGGTGGCCCTGTTAGTCCAGGAAGTTTTAGAAAAGGTTATGTATGACACTTTTCCTGACACCCAGCACGGGCTTAGAGCACCAACAGGTGAAAGGTCCTTGGGTGGGGCTCCTGCAAATTGGTTTTATTAAGTGAAGCAAAGGTACAAAATAACCTGGTGGAAGACTCTAATTTCAGTCTTGGGATTTGACAGTCTTTATAAGATATGGCATTGGTTCCCCTACATATCTAGAACATGAAATTAGGGTTCTCCTATACCTGTTTCTCTCCAGAATTACTTGTGGGAATAGAAGAATTCCTTTGGCAGTAATATTTAAGCAGTATCCACTAAAAATAAATTTAAATAACTCACTTCCGGGTTTTTATAGGCATATTACAAGTGAAGGTTTCAGGTTACCTCAAAGAAATATGTAACAAAAAACAAGGATATTTTATGATCCAAACCTTTACAGTTTCTGTCAATTTTTTTACTACTGCACTTTTATACAGCTTTGAGTTTATGTGTGCTTTGTTGTTAGGGGACAATGTATTTTTCTATTTTGTATTTCTGGAGCCACTGTTATAAAGATCTTATTGAGGAAAGTGGATGAAGGCTTTTTTTCTTCTATTTACATTGTGGTTTGTAATTTAATGACAATAAAGGAAGCTATATAAGTTTGGGAGTTTATAAAATTCCTGTTGTTAAGAGAATTAAGTATGTGTGTATGTAGGGAATTACAATCCAACTATCTGTCGTAGCCAGGGACTGCAGTCGATGTGGAAGTTGAAACAACCTGAGTTTGTAATGTATTTCTGTTCTGCTTGATTAAAGAGTGTGAATTTTGCTGAATATAAGACAATTTTGGTCCTATCTTGTATTCTTGTGCTTGCATTAAATTTAGGCTTCTAAAACTCCTTACTCCTCATAATATTCATTCAAAAGAAAAAAATTCTTCGAAGGAAATCTGTATTCCAAGTCTATTGAGGAGATAGTAAATGACACACCTATTTTGGAAATTATTAAATTTTACCTGACTTTGGACAGTTCTCAGAATAGCTAATTAACATGCTAACTTTAGTTAATTGGAAGCATTATTTTCTGTTTTCAAACATGGGCTATGCACATTTGCAATATTCTTTGGGGACTTGTGCAAGAAGTTTTTGCCTGAAGGAGGGAAATTAATCCCTAAAGATAGAAATTAAATTTAAGTATAGAGGAACTTTTGTTATCAAGGACCTAAATGAGGTTCCAAGGAGTGACAGTCTCCCACTATGACACTCACCACTTGCTCCACTCACTGTCCCAGCACTCCCAGACTTCTTCTTCTGAATGCCATGATAGGGAAGTGTTTAACAGAAAGAAGGCCCCTAATCCCATTTCCAAGTAAATCTGTCTGAAGCAGGCAGTCTCCATATGGGGAAAACAAAACTTTTGAATGAGTAGAATGAGAGTTGCTCGGAAAGTATGACAACTAGGGATAAGCAAAACTTTTTCAGTCTTGTGAGGGGTTGGTTATGAAAATCAGAAATTGAACTTTGATCAGGAAACCCAGAACTCTCCTGCCTTATTTGCTGAGAACATCAAATTAAAGTCCCAGCACAGAGGGCACTTCCTTGAAGATTTTCCTAAGAATTTCCTTACTGCGTACAAAGACTGAACGCCCCAAATCTGTAAAATATTCCCTTGCTTCTTTTGTAAAGTCATCAAAATTTACCTTACAAATAAAACTTTATTAAGAAATATTAGATACATCTGTGTTAGTTACTTTTCTCTTGTTGCTGAGACAAAATACTTGACACCCAAAGTTAAAGAGGAAATGATTTATTTGGCTCACAGTTTGTAGAGGTTTCAGTCTATAGTCAGCTGGCTCTAAGACAGGGATGGCAAACAGCCATCACAGAGGAGAAACAACATAGTGCACACAAGGTAGCAAAGCCAGTAAGAAAGATTTTAACAATGTCTTTCTGCCCCCCTTTTTTTTCTTTTTCAGACTATTTAGGGGAGATAGCACTTATGCCCTTAATCCTGGTGCCTTTGGGCCTAACTTACCAGGAGTCAATCACAGGATCTAGATTTAAGTACCTCTGCAAAAGCATGAGGCTTTGATGGGACATCTAAACACAAGCCATGTCAGCAACCTTTAGCATGGGATAAAAGGATATGTTTTGTAACATGACAAACTCAAATCCTAGTTCACCATTTAATGGCTATGCTCGTTTGGGCAAGTTCTTAATTTTTCTAAATTGCAGTTTCTAAATATTATTTATTGTGCCCTAAATTTAGAACAAGAAGCATTGCTAAAGATGTTTCAAACAAACATTGTTCATATTTGTATGTTGAGTATTATGATTATACTCATATATATGATATATCATATATATATATATGAAAAATGGTCTAAGATATGGTAAGATCATTAAATAATCAAATTTTATTTTATTTATTTATTTTTAGTATCGGGGATCGAACTCAGGACCTTGTGTTTGCGAGACAGGCCAAGGAACCACTGGGCTAAATCCCCGGCCCTTAAATAATCAAATTTTAAATGAAAGTCATTTTATATTTCCTTTTCTCTTTTTCGGTTCTGGGGATTAAACCCAGCTTCTCCCACTGGCTAGGCAGGGGCTCTACTGCTGAGCTACATCTTGAGCCCAGGGCAAGGATACTGCCTTGTTGTATAACTTGTTCTATTTCAATTTAAATATTTCAAATAAACATCTCACACTTAACATGCCCAGCACTGAGCTTCTGCTGCAACCTTCCATTCTCAAGTAATGGTGCTATTCTATGTGTACTCAGATCCAAAACCTTGATATCATCCTTGACTTTACTCTTTCCAAAGATCCATTGTTAGGGCATTAGTCCAGAAAATGATCCCATCTCACATTCTCTGTGGCTATCAGAAAGCTGATCTGTCTGTACCATTTTTATGTCTCACATGGACGTTTGCAATAGCCTCACAATTCTGGCTTTTGCACTCTTTAGAATGGTCAAATAGGCAGTAAGAGTTTTCATGTAATAAGTTGGTCAGAGCATGCCACTCTGCTCAAAGCCTCCAATGACTTCCTATGCTACTCAGAATAGAGCTAAAAATATTTAAAATTATATAAATTGGTGCTACCTCATTGATCTAATCTTATACTAGTCAACATTTTGCTCATTGTAACTCAGCTTTCAACACACTCTCAACTCAAGGAAATTGCAGCTGGGAGGATCTCTATTCAGATACCTCCTGGCTTCCTCTTTTACTTTCTTCATGCTGATATTAAAATATCACATTTTCACTGTGGTCTTTTCTAATCACACTGTGAGAAACTGCTAGTCCTACAATACTTTCAATTTGCATTTTCTGCTTTATTTTTCTCCACAGTATTTTACATTATTTAACATAAAATGTTTTGCTTGTTTTTGTCTTTAACTTACCTCTCTCCCTACTATATTCATAATTATGTCACCTAGTAACACAATGTTTTTGCCTAAGAGAATAGTAAAGATGCACATGCAATAATTGACACATTTATGATTCAATCCAAGAGTACATGTTTTACTATTTACTCAGGATCCATTTCATGTCCTTAAATGCATTTATAGCATTCATTTCATTTAAATTAAAATTATATTTAACTGACACCTTAAACTATAAAACTTTTGTACATATTGATGGGTAGGGTGATGTTTTGATCTGTGTTTACTTTGGGTAATGTTTAAATCTGCTTAAGTATATCTATCACTGCAAACATTTATCATTTCTCTATGGTGAAAACTTTCAAGATACTTTCTTCTAGCATTTAAAACTGTAGAGTTCATTATGGTTATATATCATATTCTACTGTACAATAGCACTTCAGAACTTCTTCCTCCTATCTATTTGGAAATTAATAGCTCCTGATAAATAGTTCCCTTTACTTCTTTTCAACATTCCTAGCCTTTGTTAGCCACCATTTTGTTTTCAAACTTCTGTAAGATCACCTTTTTCAGATTCCTCATGTGAATGAATCCTGCAGGTCTTGTCTTTCTGGGATTGGCTTATTCCACTTAATGCAATATATTCCAGTTTCGTCCACATTGTTGCAAATGAGGCTTCATTCATTACATGGCTGAATAGTATTCCACTGTGTATTATGCACCATGTTTTTAATCTACTCACTGGTTGATGGACATTTGAGTTGTTGCCATTTCATATCTATTGTGAACAATGTTGTAATACACGTGAGAGTGAAGTGGTCTCTTCTGATATATATATATATATATATATATACACATACACACACACAGCCCTTCACCCTATCTGATAGTGTCACTCACATCATTCAGTGCAAATCTCCCTCTTTAGTTTTCTGTTCCATCCCCATCACTTCCTGAAGACCCATCCAGAAGTGTGCTTTCCTAATGTCCTAGGCATTTGTCAATCCAGTTAAGTGTACATTCAAGATAAAACATCACATCATCCATTAGTCCAGGCCATTTCCTTTTAGTGATTAATTTAATGCATTTACATTCAAAATTACTCAGAAGTTTATTTTTTCATTAATACACATTTGCAGTCCATAATGATCACATTCACCGTGAAGGATTTGTACATGTACAGAACACATCCTAATTCCTTTGTGTGTTCTATCCTTCTCCCCTCCCTTCAACCCTTGTTTCCTTCCCTTTTCACAAATGCTCTATTTACCTTTTTTCCCTTCAATTCTTTTTTGTTCTTTAGACCCCTTTTCCTTCCCTTCCCTTCTCACTCCTATCTCTTGTTCCCCTCCCTATTTAAACAAATACTTCCTGCTCCCTACTTTCTACTTCCTATGCCCTCGTTTATATTGCTCCTCATTTATATTTGGGGATTCTCACACAAGAGAAGCAATGAGATATTTAAACTTATGTGGCTGCTTTATTTCACTTAAGATTATGATCTTGAGTTGCATCCATTTATATAAATACCACATTTTCTTTATCCATTTATCTGTTTGGATGGGCATATGGGCTGTTGCCAAGATTTAGCTATTATAAATTGTACTGCTATAAACATGAGTATGCAAATATCATCGTGGTATGATTTTTAACTCTTCGCGGAATATACCTAGAAGAGGAATACCTGGGTCAAATGGAATCTCTAGTTTTTGTCTTCTGAGGAATTCCCATACTGCCTTCCATAGAGTTTATACCAATTTACACTCCCACCAAAAATGGAGAAAGGTTCCTTTTGCCCCTGAAGCCTCACCAACATTTGTTATTGGTTCATTTCTTGATGATAGCTGTTCTTTCTGGTGTGCAGTAGAATCTCAATTTTTTTAAAATTTATATTTCTCAGCGATGTTGAGCCTTTTCTTCATGTATTTATTGGTTTCCCAGAAGTTGTTAACAGAAATATATCTGATAGGTATTTGTATATATGTGATGATGTATTTACCAGGATATTCATTTCAACATTACTGACAGTAGTAACAAGGACAATAGCCACATGTCTGCATCTGTATGATAATATATTATACAGTTATTAGAAAGAATTAGGAGCCAGGAAGGTTTTACATGCCTCTAATTCCAGCACTCTGGAAGCTGAGGCAGGAGGATTGTAAGTCTGAGCCCAGACTGGGCTACTGAGTGATTTAGCCAGACCCTGTCTCAAGATAATCAATAAAAAGGGCTGAAGATGTGGCTCAGTGTAAAGGTTTTGGGTTCAACACCTAGAACTGGAAAAAAAGAATTGGACAGCAATGTATATGCTTTCCCGGGATATTTTCTAAGAATTAAGTGCAAAAAAATCCCATTTTTGTATGTATAAGAAATTTCTAGGGCCAGAGATTTAGCTCAGTGGGGCTGCACCTGCCTGGCAAGCCCAAGGTCTTGAGTTCGATCTCTGGTACTAGGGAAAAAAAAAGAAATTTCCTAACAGTAGGAGAGACCTGATTAGTTGGCAGATAAGGATGGGATGATATGAAATTTGATTGTATATTATTTTCATCAGAATTTCATGTCATGTGGATCTTAAAATTCAAATAGACTGTTTTTGTTTTTCTAGTTAAAAAAAAGTTATTCATAGGTATGAACTTCTTCCTGTCTTTTTGTTAATTTTTCTGCTCATTTTGCATAATTTTGTTCAATTCAGCCTCTCATTAATTTTTATAATTTAGTAGTTTTCTGTCAGGATAAGTTTTGATTCTTTGCCTTTCACGTATCTCTTCTGGCAATTTTTCTACATTCCTTTAGATTCATGATAGTGTTTATCATTCTTTTGATCCTGGTATAAAATTTCCTGTAGTACATCTTATAAGGATGTTTCTGATGATGATGGATTCCCTAATTTACACTTATGGAGGAGAGATTTTATAATTTTTTCCTTCATTTCTGAAGGATATTTTCTTTGTTTATAACATTCTTGATCCACAGTTTTTGATTCTACTTTCAAAACTTTGAATACATCATCCCACTCTCTTCTGGCCTGTAAGGTTTCTCCTGAGAAAGCTTCTGTCAGTCTAATATGTAAGTTGATTCTGTTCTCTTGCTGCTTTTGGAATTCTCCCATTATTTTGTACTTTTGACATTTTGACTGCAATATGCTTTGGTTAAGATGGTTTTTAGTTGAAACTAGTTGAGATCTTTTGAGGTTATCTATATCTTGCTATCTGTATCTCTTCAAAAAATTGAGAATATTTCAGCTATTGTTCAAGGTCAATGGCTTTGACCTGTTCTATGTTTCTGGAATTTTGATAATACGATTATTTGTTCATTTAGTGGTATGTCATAGAATTTCCCCATTTTTAAAAATTATTTTCTATCATTGCTCTTGTTTTATTAGATTAACTCAAAACACATATTCTCCATTTCAGAAATTCTTCTGTTTGTTCATTTACTAAAATATTTAGTGCAAAGCTTGCTGATTGTTTTCAATGATTTCTGTCTCTTTTATGAATTTCTCATTTTAACTGGAATCGTTTTTTTCTCCTTTCTTTGTAGTCTATGTCCATTCCCTTACGTTTCATTGTTTCCTTAAAATGATTATTTTGAATTCTCCAGGCATCTCATAGGTTTTCTTTAAACTGATATTGATTTCTGGAAATCTATTATGTTCCTTTAGAGGCAAAGTGTTTTCTTTCATTTCTTCTTATGTCCTCATGTTGATGTCTGCACATCTGATGTAACAGTCACAACTCACAACTCAGTGCAGTACATTTCGTAGGTAAAGATTTTTCATTTAGATGTGATTATGGTATTGGTTTGTAGGTGCATTGGGTTTGGTTATAGGTCATCTTAAAAGTAGTTTGGTGAGTTTCTTCAGCTTTGAATGATCTCAGCAGTGGCTACCAGTGCTTCAATACCTTAGAGTGCAGCAGTTCACAAAGACAGCTGGGTGACTTTGCAGTGATTTAGACTTTCAAAGGCGCACATTTTCAAGCTCCACAGAATCAAGCACTGGTAGCACTGGGGCTGGTGGTGGCTGCTGCCATAGTCTTGATGACATGGGACATGGAAAGGACCATCTTCAGTTTCCTCAGACCAAGCACAGGTAACACCAAGGGTGGTGGCTGCAGCAGCCACCATTTCTGAGCCATAGGATGTGAAGGAGCTCTTCTAGAAGACCTTCATGATGAGTGGGGGAATATTAGATTTCGAGGTATCAAAAGCCATGTGTGTGTGTGAGGCACACAATGCTGTGGAACACTCTCTAGGTCCTCTGAGAAGAGTACAGGGAACACTGGGGTCTGTGGTACCAGTAACTCTGGACTTGAAGTTGTGTGATACAAAAGGCCTTTTACTTTGGTCATCTGGAGCAATTACAGTTGGTGCCGGGGCTTACAATAATGGTGCTCATTTTCTTGGAGGTGCAGGACCCAGATGGTACATTCCCCATATCCCAAGGGATAAATGTAAGTGATGGCAGAGCTTTTGTTACCAGAAGATATGGTTCAAAATTCATCAGCTTTAGGTACTCCAGGGTACATGCAAGTGATGTTCGGCTCATGTCACTGCCATCTTTGCTCTTGGACTTGTAGGATATGGAGAAGACTTTCCCTAAGGTAGGTTGAACAGAGTTTGTAGTTTGGTACTTGTGGTCCTCCGGTTGCAGGATGCAGGCGGAAATGTCCCCAGGCCATACAGAGCAAGTGCTAGTGGCGCTGAATTGTAGCATTAGTAACCATGGTCCTGAAAGGACAATATATGGATTGGCCCTTCCACTGGTCTTGAGGGACAAGCTTTGGAGATGTTGGGGTCTTTGTACCAACAGCCGCAGTAGTAATGCCATGAGCTGGGGAGAAGACCAGAGATTAGGGTGTCGGTAGCTACATTCCTGGAGCTACAGAAAATGACTACAACTTTCAAGCAGGTGTAGTCTTCTCCTGTGGGCTGGAGAGAAGACCACCTGTAGTCGTGTCAGAAAACCATCTGTGACATTCAGCCTCAGGGTTACAGCAGCGCTTGGTCCTGAGCCACTGGGTGCTAGAGGAGCTATCTTCTTCCTTGTGAGGCTTGCACAAGTTCGAGGGTCCTGGTGGTGTCTGTAGGGCTTGAGTGCTGATCCAGAAGGTGGATGCCACATAGCAGTGGTTGTCATAGCAGCTTGGGTTCCAGAGGTTGAGAATGGCCTACAATGAGTCTTTTCTTTTATTGTGCAGAGCATTTGCCATTAGACTAGCCAACTCCCAAAGCTTGACTTAAAGCCTGTGAGGAGTATGGCCCTCGGACAGTGGGATTGCTGGGCTGCTGCTATGATTGATGTGGCTTGTATTTTCTACTTAGTTTTTCTTAGCAGCAAGGTGGATGCCCCTTTCATCTTGATCTTCCCTCAGTCATGTAAAGTGCTACATTAGTTCATTTTTGTCTTCTTTATATATTACTTCAGCATTCATATTTGTCTTTTCAGTAGCAGGTGAGTTTTGGACGAGAAATGCAGAAATTTCTGTCCTTGTTACTCAGTTTATTAAAAATCGGAGGGAATGGCCCTTCCCCTGAAGAAATCTGATGTTGCCTGATTTCCTGTGTGAAAATCACGGCCCTTTCCCAATCAGGGGTGTGAAATTAACATAGCTTACCACAAAATTTTCCTTCAGGATAAGGGTGGTTGTCCCGGAAGGATAAACAGCAAGCAGGGTGCCCTTTCTGCAGAGATTTCATTGCCTTTATGCTTTGTGGATATGGGTGGTGCTCTCTCATGCTTTACTGTGGTCTGGAGAACAACAAATCCTCTCCCTGGCTTCTCATGGGTAACTGCTACAGAAGCTCCCTAGCTCAGGTTCCTTAACTGCTTTCTCTTAGGACACCTGGGGAGGAGAGGTGGCAGCATGCTTCTCCTTATAGTTATGACTCTGGAAAGGTAGGGAACTGGAACAAGACTTCAGAGACAATGTTCTCAGGGTGTTGCATTTTCTGAGGCTTGACTCTGAGACCAGCCAGCTTGAACCAAATAACAATTCACAGATATTTTCATATAAATCAGCAGTAGTGACCACTTTAGCAGTTGCTTTCTATTGACTAAATTTAGTGTGAGAGAACAAGATTTCATTCCCAGGTTTGTGGGAGAAAAATATTTACTTTCATCACTTTCTTTCTGGTGGTTGTAGAAACTTTGTGGGAAGGCTCTTGTGACTTTTGGTTGTCGAATTATGGTTTCTCTGAATCTTGGGCTTTGACAAGTATGGAATGAGAATCATACAAGCCAAAGAGCTGATCATAGAGCTTACTGCAAAGGAGAATGTAGAGTTGGGGAGAATGAAAATGGTGTGGTAATTTCTCAAAAAGTGGCTTAAAGAGAGGAAGATGTCTTATCATTGTGTCATATAGCCTCTCATACAGCTCTTGAAAGTTTCTAACCATGGCTAGAAACACAATTTGCAGCAGGTAAACTGTAATCTAGCCAATGCTGCAGGAGTTGTAGATGTCAACTGAGGGTCATATATGCCTCTAACCATCAGGAGCTGCAAAGTAAATGTACAATGTTACCTTACCGAAGTGCGTATAATTTAAGTTTCTTGGTCTGTTCTTTACTGTGACATTATCAAACTTAAACCCACACCATTTCCCCACTGAGTCATTTTCAGTGCTTAAGAATATGCTTTCAAGCTATAACTGCATCAATACCTGTGGTTGTACTTTCTATTGAGAATGAAAATGCTTTTTGCTTTCCCTCCAGAGCTGTCAAAACTCCTCAGGCTGAAGAGTTTATCTTGGAAAATGCAGGTTCACTTGTCCTACCTGTAGTAAGTGGAGAAAGTCCTTCATCCCACAATCAATGTCATCCTAATGACAACTATGTTTTCATAATTGTGCAGAAAATGTGAATTATTGACTTTGCCTTTTATGTTTCTGGGAAGGCAAAATTAATCACTCATTTGATATGTGACATGACAAGTTAGAGATCACAGTCTATTAAAATAAGTTTTATTTGTTTATCAAAGACTCCTAAATTAACAGTGTTTCTTTTTCAAATTAATTGACAAGTCTTCTGAGTTCCTTAAGAAATTTGACTTTTTACATGAATACTTACACAGCATGGAGGCACAATTTTATTGTCCATTATTATGTTTCTGTAATTGACGAGTAAGTAAACACCTACTTGATTGGATCCGTTCTGCTTAATTTCCAAGGAAGTCCTACATATTCACTTTCATTTTACACTCTGTTTTGAGCCAGAGTAATTTCCCACAATTATTCTTTCTAAGCAACATTTTAAAACAGATTTTTTGGGTAAACTTTCTGTGTTTCTCAGTCAGATGCTAGGATCAGATTGCTAGTTTCAAACTCAATTTCTCACACTACACATGTACTGTTTTCATCATACAATTTATCCTATGTATGTTTGTTACAGAATGTCAGAGAATCTTTTTTGTCTGATTGTACACTTTTCCTACATTTGGTGAGAGTTTGGATCACAGTTCCTGCTTGGAAACTATGTTATAATCAATATATTTTAAAAACAATAATAAATAATGTTATTTAGCTACTTTGAATTACTTGGTAATGAATTAGTCCAATTAAATAAATATAATCTGAAGGCATGATTCTTCTCCTTTACTGGATGTGAGCCCTGGAATTTGTGACCAGAACCAAATTCATTAGGCTCTGTACTCATTTTTTCACAGTGATTCTACAATAAAAAACATACACTGGCTTAGTTATGCTCAAGAAGTATCTGTTATTTTATTTACTCATTAAATTTTATCTGTAATGCCCAAATCAATATATTTGGCCTTTTGGTTAATTTATAGACCTATGTACAATTGACAAAAAATTGATTGTTTTCACAGATGTCTTTTCAGCCAAGGCCAAACAAGGTGAGTTTCTGTCTTTTGGTTCAGATCTCACCCTGTAAATAAATATTTGTTTTGAAGTTTATTTAGAGCTGTATTTTTTGTGTGCTTATTTTTGGCTGATTTTTCTACAAAAAGTGTTTTACTAATATATGAGAAAAATTAATAAATAAAAAATAATATGGACCTCTAGTGTCATATATTGTCTTTCAATTCATCAGGCTGTTATTATTGGCCATGAGTTCAAATCAGCAGGAGATGGTATATCCAGAAAAAGACAGAGGAAACTCACCAATCTGTCCTTAAAGGTGCTTCAGAAAGTGCTGAATAACTTTTGTAGTGCATGGAGGAGAGATAGAGAAAGCAGGAGAAGTGACTAAGTTAGGGGATTCCACTGGTTACGAGAAAAGAGAGAAAGCAGAGTAAACAGTATTGTCACAATACTGAAAGCTACAGAAAGTTACCGTATGGTGTCCAGGATCAGGACATAGTACACACTTCTCTTCCATCTTGAAAGTTTCATGGAGATTTGGCATGAAAAATGCTAAACTGACAGGTGAATCTGGTTGTTCAGATCTAGAAGCTGTAACAGAATTTATAGAATAGTGTCATACACTAAGGAGGTTATGTAGAATATCAGATTTTCACTGATGAGGCTCGCTTGACCCATCCACTCAGGTCCTGTTCCAGTTGATGAAATGTAGTGACGAGTGGCCTGCGGGCCTCCCACCCTGGATTTTCTATTAGAGAGAGTGCAGTGATCATTATCTTGGTGTTTCTGACAATGAAGCATAATGACCACAGGTTGGAAAGTGAAGAAAATTGACGATAAATGTACAGATATATTCAACTCTATTCATTGCTCTAAAAAATAATAAAAATATAAAACTACTTTTCATTATCATGACAATGTAACTGAAGTTAATATCTCTTCTGTCTTTATTCATTAATTTACATATCATTCATTTTATTTGAGAAAAGTAAAATCAGTATTAGAGCACTTGCCTAGCATGACCAAGGCTCTGATTCAATGGCCAGCACCACAAACAAATAAATTAACTAACTAACTAACCAACTAACTGATCAACCAAACAAGGTTTATACCTGACAAGTAAGACCAAGGAGAATACTAAAATCCATCTAGTCTGAGAACAAACATCACTGCAGTGACTTCCTGTATCAGTCAGGATCTCATAGATGAGCTATAGTAACATATATTCCAAACATCTCAGCATCTAAGCATAACATTGTCACTTAAATAAAAATGAGATATGGTTGCCACATGCTGATTCTTAAAGCATATCCCATATGCCTAAATGAAAGACGTTATTTCTTCTGGGATTTTCCCACTAAAGCCACATGACCATTCCTGCAAATCACAGAGTAAAATGTTTGGTGAGTGGTTAAAATAGTATCATATTTTCTCAGGAATTATGAGTCAAAAACAGTGATCTCTTGCAAATGGGAATGGGTGCAGGAGTCCAAGATGGAGGGGGATGGGAAAGGTGAGTAAATAGAATTAAGATATGCCACATACAGGAACCTAATAACTTCAGCAAATGTAAACATATGTCATAAACTTGAGCTAAGAATAATAACAACAACAAGAAAGAAAATGGGGAATCAGAACTTAGAGGCAGAATGAGAGAGTCGGGTGGGAAGGAGAAGAGGATTAGAAAAAAAGAAACAAGCTGTATTTGGTAAGTGTTCCTACTCCCAAAGATGAATGTAAAATCATTACTCCAAACATGTACTAATAAAATAAAATAGTATAAACATGACAATGTGAAAAGAATTGTAATATGCATACCATATACCATCAGTTGTGCTGCTTCACATTCATTTCATAAATAACATTATGTTCTATTCTGCAAACCGAACTACTATAACTCTCCTACTTAAACTTATTCTGTCACTCTCCACTATCACTAGGATAATCCCCAAACCCCAAGCCTGCCATTTATTTCATTCTGTAGTGTGAACTTTCCATCTACATCTTTGCATTTTCTACCTTCATTTTATGCATGTGCAGTAGTGATAAAACCAAAATTTTTCATGCCTGTGTGCTTGTAGCCAAGCTGTTTCTTCTGCCTGGAATGCATTTTCTATCATTCCCTCTTGGTCTGGTTAATGCTTTCTAATCCTTTAAAACTTTCCTGACTCTTGTCTCTGTCCCATTTCAGGAGGGGATGGTTTATGTCTATGCCTTTGCTCTGATAATAAAGTAACTTTATCAGGGATTACAATGCATTGTTTTGAACATCATTATATATTCACCAGACTACGGGTTTATTGATTGGACAAGAATTTTGCACTAATTATATTTGTATATCAATGTCTCATAGAGTAACTGGAACATTTTAGTGTAAAAAAAGTTTTTGAAAACTGAGTAAAGAATTCAGTATTGTTTACAGATAAAATAGCAATTAAATGTGTATAACTTTAGGCATCAATGAAACACCATAAGTTCAAAAATCCTAAGTCTATTACTAGTGAATAAAACTAATAATATTTAACATATCATTCATGCTCATGGGATTTATATATCTGGAGAACTGTGTAAAGTAATATTTTCAATGTGTATGGGGGATGCTCTGTGATTTTGTCTTGAAGAACTTATAAAACAAATCATAGAAATGACTTCCAACATATTTTATAAAATTAACAAATAGGGAGGTTCTTGATTAACTTGAAAAATTGTATATCTTGTTTATATTTTACATTTAAAAAGTGCAACTTAAAGTTATTTTTAATGAGAAATGAGGACCCAAAGTCAAGTACTATTATGATATTTATACAATATTCTGTCCAGATTTCCTGATTAATGAGAAAAATAAGAAAATGATGCAAATAATGACCTTATTCCTTGAATAATAAAAGAAGATGAAAAACTTTAGATTAGATAAGTCAATTCTTGAACCAACAGCTCTTTGCAAAGCCCTTTGAACACATCAGTATTACATGCTACACTAAGCTTCAAATATTGAAATTCTTAAGTTATGTATACTTTCATATATTTCTAATCTGTGATCCTATCATGAAATATTGCAATTTTTCAAGATTTAGTGCTAACTTTCTTCTTCTGTTCTCATGTTTTCATTCATCTCTACTTCTTTGATTACTATTTATAAGATCATTCTCAATTCAGGTCTAGTCTAAATCTTCATCTATTATGAAATTTGTTATATTCAGTGATTAATATAGACTTTGGATTTATCAAAAGCATCTCAAACTTCCTGTGTCCAAATTTACTCTTTCTTTTCAAAGTTGTCCTTTTTCAGGGTGACATCACTAGGTGAACAAACTATCACGTATCTAGATCTGCAAGTCAGAAACCAGGAAGTCTATTGTCTCCTTCCTTCATGGATTCAATAGCCAATAAAATGCCATATCCTGCATATATTATGAATTGATTCTTCAGTGTGACCGCTAGTAGTATTGCCTTAAAGCAAGCTAGCATGAACTCACAGCTGAAATACTATAATAGCCATCATCACTGCTGCACCAGGAACAAATAATCAAAATTGTATTGGTCAGGCTTGGCCAGAATAAACAGGATATATTTTTAGATATATGTGTATGAATATGTGTTAACTACATAATAGAAAAATACAATTTTTTCCTAAACATAAATGGATTAATTTGTATTAACAAATTGTCTCCTGAAACAAGTACAAAAGCTGGCTAGGGACTTGGAAACCCATCAGAGAACAGGTGATTCTACATTCAAGTGCAAAGCTTGTTTGTTGGCAGAATAGTTTTCTTTCTCAGAGGAAGAAAAAATTTTTTTGTTCAAACATTCATTTAAGCGAGTGAAACCCACCTACACCGTGGAGAGAAATGTTTTTCTCAAGCATTACCAATTTAAATGTTACTTTTGTCTGAAACGTCCACAAGAAAATATCCACAATCATGTTTGTCCAAATATCTGGGTACTGTGACCCAGGCAAGCTGACACAAAAATTTACCCATCACAATATTTCACCCAGATTTATACTTCAGTGTCACACATCTAGTTATGTTGTCCCTTTTGTTAATGGAACTCTAGGTGGCCCGGCTGCTCACTTCTCACATTACACACTTTTTAATATCACCTCAATGCAATCCTTTCTGATATGCCTGCATCAAATCTCTCTAATACATAGCTTTGTAACAATATGTACATTTCATTGATAACCCTGAAAACCCTTGAACATTTCATTATTTTCATAGTAATATGATCTTATATTTTAAGCTTGAAAAGAGAAAAAAAATGTTTATTTTTGTTTCGGTGTGTGTGTGTCTGTGTGTGTTTTTGGTTGAATATAGAATTTCAAGTGCAGAGTCTGTCAAAAACAGTAAATGTTGCTGAACATTTAAAAAGCAGAAGAATGACTAGAACCTCAAGGATATTTCTAAGGTAATCTGCAATGTATCTACAAGGATGAAGAAAGGAAGATATCCATAAAAAATAACACATATAAATTATAGAGTAGATGTCAACAGACGTCTACTTCTGTTTATTGCTAAAATCCTTCTGTAATTTCTCTCTGATACTAACTCCTAAGACATTGACATTGAATGTGCTTGTTCTTTTCCTGACTATGATTTTCCACCTCTTTTTTCTGACTTCGTACTGAGAATTGATCACAGGGCCTTCCCACTGAGTTTCATCTCCAGCCCTTTTATTTTTATTTGGAGACAGTCTCGCTGATTAGCTAAATTGCCCAGCCTAAGGTTGAACTTACGATCCCCTTGCCTTAGTCTTCCCAAAGTGCTTGAATTACAGGAGCGCGTAATTATTTCTCAACACAATCATTTTTTTTTAAACCACAATCATTTTTTAAATGTATCATCACACTTGACCTCTGGAATAAGTATTTTCATACATTTTCTTAGACAAAACCAAACTAGACTAGTACATAGGACTTAATGAAGATCACATTGTTACTTAAAGCTGGAAAATTACTGTTACTCACATTTTTCCAGCATCTTAACCCTCACTTTTTATCTAGAGATGGCTAATAAATGGGATTTTAATGCTTGTAGTGTACTGAGTATGCAGAGGACACAGAAGCACAGAAATTTTGCTAGTAAATGCAAGAAAAAAACCTCGTGCTGATGTTAAAACTAAAGGATCTTGAACAGGAGGGAGTTTTAGCAGTAATGAAGAATGCAAGCCAAGGAGACAACATAAAGGGGAAGTGAAACTGTGGGAGGGTCTAAAGAGAAAACAATTAGTACAGTCTACAAACCAAAATAAGGCAAAGGAACCAGAGCTAGAGAAGGGCCAGGCAGGATAAACAACAGTGATGAGGAAAATATAAGAATGTTAAGGAGAGTAAGATGATAAGAACAGTGAACCTGTCCCTTCTCCACCAAAAACAGGAGTCCTGAAGGACAGTGAGGCAAATCATAAACCAAAACCTAAAGGAAGAGATAAGTAAGCAACAAGTATTGATGCTTTTCAAAAGGAAAGTGATATCCCTTTCTTGGATTAGAAGAAAGACAGACGTTAGATTTTTTCAACGCAAGATCACAAATGAGAAGTGAAGATGGACGTGCTCTGGAAGTGTTGGTAATGACACTATTAGAAAAATCTATTTTACAGCCACAAGTACCATCCATGAGTACTTAGTAATAGAAATAGATAGAGTATATCCACTGTAGGAGAGAAAAATATATTTTCCTCAACTATTATGAATTCTTTAGAATGGGCCCTTTAATAAAAATATTAAGAAGAAAACAAAAAAATTTTTTCATACCTATTTCGTATATAAATGGAAGACACCCAGATAATGATTACTTGTCAAAGAAGTGGCTTGGAATTCCAGTTTGTATGGTATTTTGAACAGTGAACCATAAATTTTTAAAGAAGTAGCAAGACACAAGGAGCAAAAGATGATTTTGATTCCTCTGGAATAGCAACAAGTAGGAAGCAAATCACTGGCAGATAAAGGTTAGATTCTAGAGCTTGTTAACAAAGATTCCTCAGGGGACATCTTCAGCCTGTAAGATTCAAAAGATGCCTCTAGTTATCAACCTTAGTACTCCCTGGTAGAACTAAGTGGGGCCATTGGCTTTATCAATCTATACCCTGCTTTTAGGCAAATACAAGAAAGGCAGAATTTTTTGCTTCTACTTCCTCTTAATTCCCTTTAACTCAAAATCTTTATGCCAAAAAGGCTTATTTCTGAGTGGCATGGTCCATTCCACAGGCAAACAGAAGCATGCAGACAGTGTTGGGATGATCAGGAATAAATGAGTATACTTCCAACTCATGATGAAATGTGATATAGGAATGGCTTTCTGAAACATTTATTGGAATGAAGGATATAATTTTAATGTGAATTGTATATTAAATGCAAACAGTATATTAAGGAAAAATCCCCAAATACATTTTGTAAGTCGAAAATATTAGTTTTGATATGATGCAATTAGATTATAATACCATATAGTATCATAATATGATTTGGAGTTATTGCCACTTATCTATTATTGCTGCTGTTGTTGTTATTGCCATATACTCATTAGGATCCCTAGTGTGTGAAGACAAAAGGGTGAACTTAGGAGGATGAGGAAGTAGATGAAAACATCTAGGCAAATCTAAGTGGAATTTGAGATTGAAGCATTTTCAGAAATTTTAGTGAGTGGAAACATTGACATTTTATCTAACTTGAGATATTATTTATTCAGAATATTTATTAAAAAACAACTACATGTCTATTCCCATATTTATGCTAAATATGAATTATCCCCAAATGAGACTACTTCACACATGACTTTTAAGTAGCAAATCTAGTTATAACTTCTCTTTTCTCTATGGAGTTATATTATGAATGCTATGCATCAGGTTATTACTCAAATTGTTTTGATGACATGTAATTATCCAAAGAGGAGACAGGGAATAAAGATAGAGAAAGGAAGAAAAAGCAATTTTGTGCACAAACTGAAAAAAGGAATGGGTTGCATTAGTTTGTTTTGGTTACCTTAGCAATTTACCCCAAAATAGTTCCATAAAACAATATAATTTTTTTCTCTTCCAGTGCTGGAGGGCAGAAAACTGAAATCAGGATACCACAATAGCACATTCTCTTCAAAGGATCTGGTGAGATTCCGTGTATGCCTACATCTGGCTTCTGGTAGCTGCAGGCATTCCTTGGGTTGTGCCTGAACCACTGAAATCTCATCATCTATCTGAGCATGGCTGGTGTTTTCCTCTCTGCTTCTTTTGTTCAGTTGTCACTGGATTTAGGGCTGACTCAGATCACCTTAAGTTTTTAACTTACTTTCATCTTATTGTAATAATATTACAATAAGACATAAGCTCTTCTTTTTGTAATAATAATAATATTACAACAATAATACACGGGCTCTTCAGGGTAAGTTTTACTTAATATTAAGAACACTGGCCAGAAGGTCCCAGCCAGAGAATGGCAGAAGAGGAGCAAGGTGCTTGCATAGTCTCGCTGCAAAGCCCAGATGCAGCTGAGTATCATAAAGAAGAGGAAAATATGTCTAATAATTTTAATGTACATGGAGATAAAAGGAATATAGATACTAATCCTCCTGTACAAGAAGGACAAATGAATACAGATACTTTCTCTGCTAATGAGAAAACTGGCAATCAATATAAACATACAAACCAATATGAGTTCACCACACAAAATCCAAATGATAATCAGTCTGAAATAACTGTGAAAGCAACAACAGACCTGACTTTTGCCCTAAAGAACAATAAAATCATCACTACAACTGAAAATCCCACCAAGGAAGAAAATGAACCTATTGAGTCCCCTCAGAAAATAAGCAAAGTATTAAAATTACTTCACTGTATTCACTACTGGACCACATCATTTTATGATTTGAAAATTCGAGTCCCTATTTACATAAAAGAATAGCATGCTAAAATGTTTGTACTGCTACATTTTAAAGTCACTCTGAAATCTTTTCAGTGGTGAATATCTGAGAGTCAATTTTCAGATGTACTTGACAAAGCATAGAAACAGCTGTTTAGAAATTTTAAGTTTATTTTAATAAAAGTTCCTATTGATATCTACAAAAATATATTTATAAGGGAACAAATATTTTAAATATAAATAAGTATGTTTTAATACTAAATTTTAATAATAATAATAAATAAATTTAATAATAAATAAATTATAATAAATAATATAATAAAATATAATAATAAATTTAATAATAATAAATAAATAATAAATTTTAATAATAAATACGTATTTATGTGAATATGAGTTTAAATTTAAAAATAAAAAGAACACTAGCTGATCTTCAGAGATAATAGGTCCAATTTAAGGGATATATAACCCTGTAGGATCAACATAGAAAATGCAAAGCCATACCTAATAGGCTCTTCCTTTATACTGGTTGATATATGCACATCATGGCATACATTACAGAGTACCCTTGAGATACAACAAAGGTATACTTGGCATACTTCACAGAGTATCCTTGAGATAACATAAAGATTTTCCAGTTTAGCTGATCATCATTTAGTATCATCTACAGAGGATAAAAGAAAAAAGATAAAAAATCTGGGGATATTCCCCCAACTTTATTGGTTGTGTGATTTAAGACTTGCTCTAGTACACAAGCAGAAGAATCTAAAAAAAAATATGATGGAACATAGCCAAAGATACTTTTAAATAAAGCATTTAGCCCTGTTTAATGCCTAGAGGTAAATAGAAGTGTAACTGCATTATGACAATATTTGAAGGTTCTGAGCCTTATGTTTCATTGTAGGGAGCAACCCCCAGGTAGTTTGATATATAGAAGAGCAGAATGAATCAAGTGCTTTAAACAGAAATTATATTACACCCTTCATGTGAAACAATCCAGAGATTTCTTTTCAGGGAAAAATAAAATTGACCTTTTTTTGGAGGGGGGATTTCTTATAAGAAAACTTGGAGCCTGTATCAGCTTTTGAAGGCATGCTGCATTAAAGTCTCTTAGGAAGAAAGGCATAGGCCAAAGAAATATATCTTTGTTGTTTTGTAGGCAAGACAAGGAAAGAAAGAAAGGGGTTATATTAGTTTCCTAAGGCTGCCCTAACAGGTTACCACAAATACAGTGAATGAAAAGACAGAAATCTTGTTTTTCACAGTGCTGAAGGTCAACAGTGTGGCCTCTTTTCTTTCCTCTAACATTGACATTAGCAGCCTTCTCCTTCTCCAAAGCAGAAATGTTTGCAGCTACTCATCAGAGACCTCAGTTCATTCTCTAGTTGACTCAGCATTGCAGAAAACCCATTCATTTTCAACTTTTTTCCTTATATAATGGTCAACAGTTTTCCGATATGTGCAATTTGGAGGCAAACAATACATGGTCTACTTTAATTGAAACTGATTAAATATTACTTCCATAAAAATAAACGTGCTCATAAAAACATGTTAGCATTTGTCTCAGTTTGTACGGTGAGATGTGCAACTCTTTCTTCTTTGGAATATGACAAAACACCCAGGGCTGTTGAACAAGACTTCAAGGTAGCTCTAAACTTCTGTAGACACTAGTCCTCAGCAGGAGAACTATCCTCAAAGGAAGGTTCTCAAGAGCACAGAGATGAATATGTTGCTGAAGGTAGACCGAAATGGAATTCTCCTTGATGGAATGCTTCAGCAGAATCTTAAAAAGCCTGAATTGTGTTTGTCTAATTAAAAAGTACCTAGTATATTTAGTCACATCTGTAATATATCCCCAGAAGACTTGAATTGTAAAGTATATTTTTGATGTTTTTGCTTCACATTCTCCAGAGGAAATGGAAGAGGACATATCTCTCCAATACCCTTACCACTTGCCTGTCTTCTAAACACTCTGCAGCCATAGCATCTGACCTATAGTTTGAAAAGAAATTTAAGAAAAACTTGGCAGCCAGCCCAAGCCTAGCTGCAATGAGGAAAACCTGATGCATAGAGATGAGACAGGAAAAGATGACAGTCGTGTGGTCCTGTGAGCACCGCGGAGAGGTTTACCTCCCCTGACACGCATCTGAAGGACATGGAAAGTGAACATCTTTGGATTCTAAACCTCTTAAGATTTTAGTCATGGGATTTCATGTATAAAGGGAGGTAAGATGACCTATTGAATTATGGTTATCAGAAACACCACATTACATACATGTTCAAATGTGGGCAATTATTTTCTTAAGAGATAATGAAAATGTGAAGTGTCAAATCAATTCTTTGGAGAATAAAGACATGAAGGTAGAAACTGAAGCATAAATTTAAAATGACAAAAGAAATCCTGAACATTTTCCCCCTTCTTTCCTCTTGATACAAAAATTGAACCTAAATTCCAGGGTCTGATGTCTTCCTTATACTGAATCAGGGAAGATGTACTTTGAAAGACTTGGATGTTAATCTGAAACTAATTCAAGCCTTTTGAGTTCAAAAATTGGATTGGAAATCTTTTAAGAGCAGGCTTTCTCATGAGATTTCCATTACTTCTATCCTTACTGATAAGCCACAGGTATCAGAGAAACATCCATTTGTGTGCTATCTTTGGATCCTTCACTATAAGAGAGGAGGTATAGAAAGAAAAGATGGGGTTTGCTTTGATTCAAGTTTCAGAGGAAAGTTTCAATCAATTCGAATTTTGTCTGAAACCACTCTTCTGTAATAGATTAAAGCCTTTATTAGATACTCGTATGATGTTACCTTCAGTGTAATATGCCAACTTCAAGTGAGAGTGTTGATCTGGTCTAATGGATAAGGTCTGTTTCTGGCTCTGTTCCTGACCCATGAAATTGACCTTGGATAAACAGTTTATTTACCTTTTCCTCAGTTTTGTTACCTCTGTAATGAAGATAGTTACTTAGAGAAGCACATTCTGTAATGTGACTTGAGTTACTTGGTTAAAATTGACAGTTATATATGTGATGTTGTTATTAAAACTTCAAAGTATTTCTAAATATATTGGCTGTAAGATTGCTTTGCACATTTCAAATAGAGTCACTCATGAGAAGTAGCTGCATGATAAAGGAATATGTGTGGGGTGTGTGTGGGCATTTGATGCCACGTGTACACATGTATAAGCCTCTTTCAGTGAACACATCTGTACTCTCCTCAGTACATTGAGAAGACATTGGGAATTTCTATTCTTATTCTTATTCCATCTTTTATCTCCAAATATGGTTCTGCCAGCTATAATTAATTACTTTCCTCTGCCACCATGGGGAATGAATCTGAAGGCTAACCTGTGTGAAAGAGGCCTATTTTTTTCTATCCCTTATCCTAGTGCCATACCTACTCAGTAAAATTACAATGAAAACAGCGATGACAGAAAAATAGCAATACTAGACAGAAAGAACTCAAGATAACTTTTGTTTTAACCCCATTAAGTCATCCTGAAGACCTCAATTAATAGAATTAAATACTCTTCCTGAAAGTCATCAATGTACTTTAAATTTACACCAGCAAGTCAACTTTAGACAGAAAAGTAGAAATAATTGCAGAAGTTTCTAACTGTAATAAGAAGAAATATTTACTCCATTCAATCCCTATTTCATAGTCCATAAATAAAAATATCAATAAAATATCTTTCTGGTTATGTTACACTCTCTGTGGCATGGCATAATGTATTTGAATATGTTATAGATGCTAAATAAACAACAGACTGATTGAGAATTCAGATTTATTTAGCATGAGTAGCCATTGTATTAAGAAGTGCCTTACACAGAAATAATGTACAATTAATTTACTTCCTTTGTCTTTTCTTTGTAAAAAATCAAACTTGGAATGTAGTCAGCTCTTATTGATATTATCTGCTTTATTTCAAAGAGTGCTTTGCTCCTCTAATCTGGTGTTCCACAGACATAAGTGAAAATAGAGTATATAGTTTTATGTTTTCCTTAAGGTCAAAATCTGAGACATTGACATTCTACTATGGGGCATAAAAGGTGATACATATATTGTTTTATGAAGTTATGGCATACTCTTGCGGCTATGTGCCGAAGGGAAAGAGTGCTGAGAGCAGTGAATACATCTGGAAGTGAGAGAGCCATTGAATTTTCTTCACCATATTGTTTACCGTGTCTAAAATGAAATATATTGAAATTAAATAAAAACCAATGCCATTTGTCCCTGTGATCATTATGTATTTTCTGGTTTTTGTGTTATTTTCATTAAACATCACAGTTGATTTCATCATTTCCATGGCAGACAAAACCAGATACCAAATGTGAAATCTTTGGTCTACTCATGTCTTTCCCATTGATTACACGTTAAGATCAACATATGGTCCAATCCATTTATCATGTCACTATTGGTTAAACGTAGATGTATTACTATGGCATGCTTGCATAAATGCACACAAACAAACACATGTGCTCTTCCAATACACCGTGATAGGACAAAAGAATCATGGGCACAATCATCAAAAGAAGAAAAATCACTTATTAAAGTGAAAAAAAGTAAATCTGAACTAATTTATTCATTTATTGTTTTTAGCAAAGATTTACCGATCATCTGCTATGTGCCTGGAATGTTCTAGATTCTTTGCCACCTGTGAGGCAGTAAATGCAATACAGGTCTGGAAAACTACCCTTATGGAACTCATATTTCAGTGTAGGAGATCTGCTCAATAATTTCCAGAGTAGGAAATAACTAAATACAATCAGCAGTGTATCATATAGCGTGAGGGATTTTATTATCAATCAAAATAAAGAGAAAATAAAGCAACTATTGCAGCCATTCAGACACCGAAGAGAGTCAGGGAAGAGAAGGCATAGTGTTTTCCTATTGGTCAGTGACAATGAGCACGAATTTCATAGGTTAAACTATGCAAATTTATTTGTGTGGGTCTAGAGGTCACTAGTTTAAAATCAAAGTAGAAAAGCTGTGTTCCTTTTCTGGCTTTCATGGAAGAAGTGATTTCCTTGGCCTCCAGATTCCAGAAGCAGCCTTCATCCCTTGAGTGGTCCTCATACCACACCAACTCTTTCTTCCATTTCTCTTCTCTTACTACTCACTCTGGCCCTCCTGGCTTCTTCTAATAAGCACTTTGATGATTACAATGGGTCCACTTGGATAATCCAGGATAATCTCTCTATCTCTAGATCCTTAACTTAATCACATTTGTGAAGTTGCTCTTTCCATAGAAGGTAGACTATTCACAGATTCTAATGATTAGGATGTTGAAATCAGTTGGGAAGAACTTATTCAATCTATTCCAGCAGGTAAAATTTGAGTAAAGGTCTAAGAGAATGAGTGAACTAGCCACAGAGTATTTCCTGGGGAAAATTTTTCTTAGAGGAATGGAAAATAACCCCAAATTATGAAAGATGAGTGTTTCTAGTACATTCAAGGAACAAAAAGAAAGTTACACAAGAGTTTGTGACTTCAGATAGGTGGTAATTTTATGGGGAGAGACACAGGACATATAAGATGGGTGGCAAGACACATAGTAAAAGGTCTGCCTTTTGTGCTGCATGACACAGGACACATTCAAGGGTTTTGAGGGAACAGTTGCATTGTCTGTCTCATGCGTAATGGTGTCATTCTGGAAGCTGAGTTTAGAACAGGATGAAAGGTGATAAAAGCAGAAGGAGAATAATAAAAAGAGTATTTCAGTAATGCAGGTGGTGAAGAATGGGAGAAGAGATATTATTCTGGATGGGTTTGGAAGGTACAACTAAGTAGAATTGGTTCTGAATGAGAAACATCAAGATGACACAGAAGTTTGGGCCTGGGCTATTGAAGAAATAGAGCTGCTCATTAAATGAACTGAAGAATATTAGAAATATAGCTAGTTTTGAAAGGAAAATCAGACTTGATTTGGGAAATGTTGAGTTGAAATTCTTATTACTCATACAAGTGGAAAATAAATTTATAGTTTGTATAGGGAGCTATAAATTCAGAAATCAACAGCACATAGTTAAATTTAAACCTAAGAGGATAGATGAGATCACCTAGGGAGCAGATATAAAGAGAAAAGAGATAATGTCTGAAGTTTCAGCCTTAGAACATTAGAGTAGTCCAAAATTTAGGAACTGAGGCCGGCCTGCTATCCATGTAAACGCACCACGTCCTACACTTAGAGAGTTCCCAAGTCTGTTTTAAGGGGCCTTGTTGTCCTGTAATGCCCCATCTTTGGCCAAAAGGCCTTGCATTTTCATCTTGAACAGCACTGCACAACCTACATAGCTGCTTCTGGTTTAGGACACATTAAGAACCAGAAAAGAACCTAGAAGTGGTCAGGGAGATAAATAAAATAAAAATCAAGTATAAATTACTGGAAACTAAATAAAACAGAATTCTTGGGAATTGAAATGATAAAATCTTACAAGTGGGTACTATCAAGTAAGATAAAGACTGAAAAATGAACACTAGACTTACTGGTGGACATCTCTGGTGACTTTGAAAAGAATTCATATAGTAGCATGGTAGGATGAAATCCTGATTAGAGTGGATTTACTTTAAAAACTTCGAAGAGACAATAATGAGTAACAAATATTAGTAAAAGATCTTTGGTCCAGAGTAAAGAGGGAAATAGAGGAGAGAGAGAGAGAGAGAGAGAGAGAGAGAGAGAGAGAGAGAGAGAGAGAGAGAGAGAGAGAGAGAGAGAGAGATTAGTATAACTGTATGTTAGTTATCTTGAAGGGAAAGAAAATAAAACAGGAAAACAAAAGAAATAATTGCTATATATATATATATATTTTTTTTTTTTGCTACTGGGGATTGAACTCGGGTCCTTGCGCTTGCACAGCAGGCAGCGAAACCACTGAGCTAAATCCCCAGCCCTATAATATTGTTTTCGATAGACAAAAGAGCCTCAGAGCAATTATACAGGTAGTGGCAAGCCTTAACTCTGTGTAAAGGAAGATCATTCATACTAAAACCCATGATAATATGCTGTACAGCTTTAAATTTTTTTTTGTAATGCATTACAAGAAAATATTAATAAAGAAAACATTAAAGCCATTTTATGAAAACATAATTTTCATAACAAAAATTATTAGAGAATAACCATGGTAAGTATACTATGTATCATGATCTTAAAAGAATATATTTTCATTTGCTAATCTATATCAGCTTATTTCTTTTTCTTTTTTTTTTTTAGTACGAGGGATTGAACTCAGGACCTTGTGAGGCAGACAGCAGCACCACTGAGCTAAATCCCCAGCCCTCAGCTCATTTCTTAATAATACTATACCTTTTTTTATTTTGCATGAAACATTTTAAGTATTGACAAAGCATCTTACATTCTGTATAATTTTGAGCAATTTCTTCTAATTTCATAATATTTATTATTCTTTTTGGTCCTCATTTTAACTTTCAGTTTCTCACACCAGAGAGACAATGTGATATTTACACATGTGTGTTTAATGTATTTCACTCACGAGTATGTTCTCGAGGTGTATCCATTTACCTAGAAATGTCTCAAGTTTATTCTTCTTTATGTCTGAATAGTACTCCATTATATTTTTAAAAATACACTTGTTTACACATTCATCAGTTAATGGGCATTTGGGCTGTTTCCAAGCTTTAGCTATTACAAACTGTGGCGCTATAAACATGGGTGTGCATATATTGCTGCGGTATGATGCTTTTAATTTTGGAGGGAAAATACCCAGAAGGAGAATAGCTGGGTCAAGTAGGACCTCTAATCATAGTTTTTTGAGGAAAATTCACAATGATTTCCACAACGGTTGCACCAGTCTACACTCCCACAAGCAGTGGAGAGGGCTTCCTTTTCCCCACAGCCCCACCAGCATGTGTTGTTGGTGGATTTCTTGATAGCAGCCATTCTTTCTGGAGTGAGATGGAATCTCAGCACTGGTTTAATTTGCATCTCTTGAATGATCAGTGAGATTGAACACTTTTTCAAGTATTTATTTGTTGCTTCTTCTTCTTCATCTGAAAAATGTGTATTCGTCTCAGATGCCCATTTTAGGATTAGGTCTTTAAATTTGGGTGGGTTGATTTCTTTCAATTCTTTATATGTCCTAGATATTAGTCCTTTGTCTGAGGAACAACTGGCTAAAATTTTTTCTCACATTTTGTTTTGTTTCTTCACTCTGTTGGTAGTTTCTTTTGCTGTGCAAACACTTTTTAATAAGATGAGGTCCCAGTTGTTGATTGTAGTAGTTCCTGTGTGGTCTGGGTTTTGTTCATGAAGCCTTTGCCTACTCCTGTGTTCTCAAGCGTTCTACCTCTTCTCTCTTCCAAAAGACTTAGTGTTTCTATTTTAATACTTAGATCTTTGATCCATTTTGATTTTAGTTTAGTGCGTGGTGATTGGCATGGGTCTAGTTTTAATGTTCCACATATAGAAAGCCAGTTTTTCCAGCACCATTTATTAAAAAGGGTATCTTTATTCCAGTGAATGTTTGGCCCCTTTGTCAAAAATAAGGTGGCCAAGTGTGTTTGAGGTTCTTTCTGCATCTTGTAGTTTGTTTCATTGATCTTCAGGTCTGTTAATTTTTTTTTTTTAGTTCTTTTATTAGTACATTTTAGGTATACAGTTCATTTACATTTATCATTGGGTGTTTGTACCTGTACATGATATATCTTAGTTCTTTTTTTTCCCTCATTACCTGTGCACCTTTAACACCCCTCCGCCCTTCCCTATTTACATAGATTTCATTTCCTTTTTTTTTTTCCCTTTTCTCATAGTTTTTCCTTTCCCTCTTTTCCTTTCCCCTTCCCCCCACTTCACTCCTTCATCTTTGGACCTTTTTTCCTATTTCAAATTATCAATTATTCATTTTAATCATTTTAACCCTTGTTTACACTGTCAGTTTCTCACACTAGTGAAAGTATTTGGTATTTACATATGTGTGTCCTATTTATTTCACTTAAGAGTATGGCCTCGATATGCATCCATTTAGCTATAAATGACTAGTTTTTCATTCTTTATGGCTGAGTAGTACTCCATTTTATAAAAAAAACCTCATTTGCTTTATCCAGTTTCCAGTTGATGGGCACTTGGGCTGCTTCCAAGCTTTAGCTATTACAAACTGTGCTGCTATGAACATGGGTGCACATATATCACTGTGGTATGATTCTTTTAATTCTTTTGGGAAGATACCCAGCAGGGGAATAGCTGGGTCATATGGGACCTCTAGTCCTAGTTTTTTGAGGTGTCTCTATATTGACTTCCACAGTGGTTGCACCAGTCTGCACTCCCACCAACAATGGAGAAGGGTTCCTTTCTCCCCACAACCCTGCCAGCATTTGTTATTGGTTGATTTCTTGATAGCAGCCATTCTTTCTGGGGTGAGGTGGAATCTCAGTGTTGTTTTCATTTGTATCTCTTGAATGATCAGTGATGTTGAACATTTTTTCATGTATTTTTTTGTTGCTTTTTCTTCTTTGTCTGAGAAATGTGTTTTCGTTTCAGATGCCCATTTTTGGATTGGGTCTTTGATTTTTGGTGGTTTGATTTTTTTCAATTCTTTATATATTTTAGATAGTAGTCCTTTGTCTGAGGTATAGCTGCTAAAATTTTTTTCCCATATTGTAGGTTGTCTGTTAGCTCTGTTGGTGGTTTCTTTTGCAGTGCAGAAGCTTTTTAATAAGATGAGATTCTAGTTGCTAATTCTTTCTGCTAGTTCCTGTGCTGCTGAGGTTTTGTTCATGAAGTCTTTTCCATGCCAATGCCTTCAAGAGTTCTACCTAACTTATCTTCCAAGAAGTTTGGTGTTTCTGTCTTAATATTTATATCTTTAATCCACTTCGATCTTAGTTTAGTGGATGGTGATAGGTATGGGTCTAGTTTTAATCTTTGGCAGGCTGAGATCCAGTTTTTCCAACACTATTTATTAAATAGGCTATCTTTCCTCCAATGAGAGTGGTTGCCTAGTTTGTCAAAGATGAGGTGGCTGAGCATGTCTGGAGTTGTTCCTGGATCTTCTAATCTATTCCACTGATCCCCAGGTCTGTTCTTTTGCCAGTACCAGGCTGATTTTATCACAGTAGCTTTGTAGTATAGTTTCAAGTTGGGGATTGTGATACCCCCAGCCATGTCTCTGTTGCTTAGAATTGCTTTAGCTATTCTAGGTCTCTTATGGTTTGAAAAGAATTTTTGGATTCTTTTCTCTAGTTCTGTGAAGTATACTGTTGGAATTTCAATTGGCATTGCATTGAATCTATACAGTAGTTTTGGAAGTATGGCCATTTTCACTATATTGGTTCTTCCTACCCAGGAGCAAGGGATGTCTTTCCATTTTCTTGTATCTTCTCTGATCCCTTTTTTCAGACTGCTGTAGTTTTCAGTGTAGAGGTCTTTTGCTTCCTTTGTTAGACTGATTCCTAGATATTTCATTTTTTAGTACTATGCTGTTTTATCACAGAATCTCTGTAGTATCATTTCAAGTCAGGGATTGTGATGCCTCCTGCCTTCCCTTTGTTGCTCAGAATTGTTTTTGCTATTCTAGGTCTCTTCTGATTCTAAATGAGTCTTAGGAATGATTTGTCTAGTTCGGTGAGGTATGCTAATGGTATTTTAATTGGGACTGCTACACAGATTTTTATATTGAAACTACCATAAGGGTTTACTATTACCTTACACTTACTATCACATGTGTCCTTTTATCTATGAAGCAGGCATGAAAAAAGTGAGATGAAAATGAGGTGAGACAAGATGTGTTAGAGATTTGAAGGAAAAGATATAAGCATACAGTGAAGGAATAGACGAAAGTTTGAGGAATATATATTGTGATTTTTAGGTAATGTTAAGGACCTATGTGTGCTAAGTGATCATTATTGCAAAATTTGTTATATGGTTGTATGTTTTATCCTTCAACCAGTAGCACCAGTATTGGCACAAAGGAGTAGAATTCTACAGCAAAGGTTGTTGTTTTACCAAGTGAACATGCTAAAAAGATAAAGGAAAAGAAGGTGAAGGTAAAAGCAAGGTGGACAACAAGGCTCTTAGTGAAATTTGACTTGTGTTGGAAGAAAAGAGGACATGAAGGTTAGAAGGAACTAGAAATGTGCTCAGGTAATGGACTCAAGGTTCAAGTGAGAGAGAAGGATTTCTGGAGTTGAAGGAAGAGGAGAAATGAACAGGAGAGGGACCAGAAGGTGGCAGAAAACATGGTGCTGGAAACTGAAATTGTGCCAACATTGGAACCACAACTTGACACCTCACCATAGTTAACTCAGGTCAATGGGACAACTTTGATAATATGGGGCTCAAATTGGGTAGAGAACAACTTCATCAAAGGAGGAAAAATCAAGGATCTGCAGAGGATACAGCACGTAAAAACCATAATCATCAATAAGAATCACCTAAGAGAACAGTGTTAGAAAAGTCTATCGATGAGGCAGGTGCCAAAATCTGTAAGAAGTGAGTGTAACTAGTACTTGGGATGTTGGCAAATGACTACAATATGAGGATCTGTAGGTGATCTGGTCTGAAATGAGATTCAAATCAGGGACATTTATAAGTGAGGGAGAATGATCTAGAAGAAGCAAACTGGAGAAGAATAAAATATACCTCACTTTCAGGAATTATATACTGAGAGATGTGAGAGAAAAGCAGCCCTTTTTGAGAGGGACTTGAAGAGAATAACCTTATAGAAGGATACAGTTTCAGTTACAGACTAAAGGTAAAGAGAATATTGACAGAAAAGTTTAAAATTAATGGTGAATTTGATAATGATGAAGCCATTTAAAATCACTTTTCTTTGACCTTTTAGAAACCTGAGAGCATACAGAATATATTTTCCAACCACAAAAAATTAAACATGAAGTCAAACACTGAAAGATATTTGGAAAATTCTTCAAATGTTTAAAAAGGAAGCAACATATTTATAAATAATTTGCAAGGAAAACTAGAAAACATCTTTTACTTGAAAGCAAATAAAAGCAAAATACATCAAAATTTGTGTGCTGAAGATAAAAGAGAGCTTAGGCAGAAATTTGCAACTTTAAATGCTTATATTAAAATGAAGAAAAATTTTGTATCAGAGAGCTAAGTTTTGAGTGTGGAAAGTTGGGAAACTTTAAGTAAATTTAATCAAAATGAGTGGAAGGAAAGTATTAATGAATACTAGAAGTCAACTAACTAGATAATAGATAAACAATAGAGAAAATAATGAAGACAAAAACAGTATCAGCAAGGCTCTGTTTCAAAAATAAAAAGCGAAAAAAGGTCATGGACATTGTTTAGTGTGAAGGCCCTGGGTTCAATCCACAGTACAAAAGGAAAAAAGCTACACAAATTGGGATTTATGAAATTAATTATTTTTTCTCTTCTATAGAAATTAGGAAGTTGAAGGCAGTGGCTGTCTTGGAAATTATTTTTCAGTATGCATATCCCTGAGTAATCTTATGTATTGAATATATAAAATAAACTTTAAATGTTCAAAAAAATTAAGGAGATGAACAAATACAACTAATATTGATCTAAAGAAAGAGCAAATATTTCACAAAAAAGATTCTTGGATAATTATTAAGAACATGATTTACTGTCAGCAAATTTAATAAATTAAACCACAATGGGATACAACTAGATATCTTGCAAAATAGCTAGCAAAATGATGGACACTATTGAAACATTGGCAAGGATTGGAAAGTCACTGCTGAAAGAAGTGCAAAATTGTATATAATCACTTTTGTTGAGCTTTCTAGCTGTCGATTATAAAGGACAAACCATACCTATCAAGAGGTAGAGAAATCGTACACCCGGATTGTACTCAATAGAAGTAGAAACATATATCTACAAAAAGATTTGTAGTTAAATGCTTGCAGAAGTTTCAAAAACAAAACAAAATATGTCAATCAACAATGTGATTAATGAAAAAACTACAGTATATTCATACAATAGGGCTCTACTTATTTAAAAAATATATTAATTACTGGTACCTATACCATCATAAAAGAATGATAAAAACATTTCAAGTGAAAGTAGCCAAACACATGGAAATACCAACTGTAAATTCCATTCTATGCTTTATAAAACAAGCAAACAATTTACTGTGATAGAAATCAGGTCAATGATTGCTTGGAGAGGGAAACAGAAGTCATTTGGATTGGCAAGGCAAAGGAGGGGACTTTTTGGAATGACAGAAGTAGTCTGGATATTGAATGGGAAAATGGTAATAGAGCAGAAATATTTGTAGAATCCATCAGACATTATACAGTTATACTTCAGTCAAGTTAAAAATGGAATTGCTTGATACCTGTTATTTTATTGCATATCAGTAAGAAAATAATATAAAAATCTTCTGTCTTAAAACAAAAATACCATTTTTCTTATTTTGTGTCTTTTGTAATTTTTATATTTGAGTAATTTGAGATAACAGCAAGCTTTGTTTAATATCTTACGGCATTTTCACAAAAATGCAACATAGTTATTATCAATATTACTATTAACTTGATAAAGCAGATTAGCTTTTAATGAAAATATATCTTCTGGTTCTATAATATGTCTAAAGGAAATTTTCCATTTTTAGAAATTTATTTTTTATCCGCCCTTGGTGGCTAATGAGCTTTAATTAAGTTTAATTGCAAAATTTATCACAATGACAAAAAGTATACTCATGTTTTCTTCATCCACCTTCATCCCCTTAGGAAAAAGTAAAATCTATTTCTGTTTTAAATAGAAAACAGAAGCAAATAAGATTGTTGAATAAAGCACAAAGTTCCATGTGTGTTTGTTGGGTTAGGATGTATTTAAATTACGGAGCTTTTGCTGACATGGTATAATTGTGAATACTTTTTTGTTTTGCTTCCAAAACCACTATTGTCCTTTAAGAATTGTTTGCTATTCTAATAGTGCTTTTTATTTAGGTTCTTCAATTCTCTGTGTTCACAGTATTGTTTTGCTCTTAAAGGCTCCCCTTGTTTCTTGTCACCAACCTTTGCATGAGTGCAGTGGAAGCACTTTTGGAAAGAGATTCATTGTCACTCTGGAAATACTCGGTGTCTTACGTTTGGTGTATTTCACGATCTCTTTCCCTTATTTTATGCCTGAGTGTAATTAGTTCTTAGCTAAATAAGATTATATTTATGTTGTGGAAAGCCATACCTGCTGTGAGTGCTTTTTACTTTCTTCTTTTGATTTTTTTCCTTTTAATTTCTAAGTGTAGCTTACTCTACAAAATATATTTTTTAATGTCGAGAAAAAAAACACCAAAAAGAGGAATTGAATTATTTATATTTTTACTTTAAAGTGGAAATCTTTTAGGATTAGTGAGACTATATTTGGCATATTGCATTGTATCTAATGCAGTGTAATTGTGTAATAAATATTAATGAGTATAATACAAAATGTGTATGGGAAATTTTCCTTAAAAGAAAACAACTGTTCTGTTATCCGTAATAAAATGAATTTCAATTTATGGGCATAATGAGATCTAGAAAGAACTGGTACTTTCAAAGAATGTCATGAAAATGACTTTTCAAAACAAGAAGCAAAATCATGAAGAAATATAGCAAGATTTAAGAGAGGATGACCCTAGAATATAGAAATTTGTCTTCCTTCTAAGTACGATTAAGAATTTTGTGAAATGGATACATGAGACTTTTTTTTCTCTTAAAGTTATTTGCTAATCTGAAGAACTATCCGAACTACCTGCCTCTTCTACAGAGCCAAAGCAAAGAAATATAGGGACTTTACCCCTCAGTGGGCTAATTTCAGCAGGGCTTCAGAATATAAATAATGTTTCATTAAAATGAGAAAAAAGTGTGAGAACCTAACAACAAAACAGGTCACTTTGTTCTTTTATGTTTGAACAGCAAAAAATAGTTTTGAAAGGTTACATTTTTTCTGCTTTATTTTCACAGGGGTACAGAAATCTCCTTTATGGATAAAAGCCCATTTTGTAGACTCGGCAGAAAGTGTGGACCAACTGATTTCAATAGCTCTGGTCATTAGGGTACTAATTATAACAAGCTAAAAAACAGGAATATATACTCTTTTTTCTTCTCCTGAATGCTACAGATGGATTTGGCCTCTGGCAGCTCATAGTTCTCTTTTAAGAAAATAATGCTCTGTATAATTATTTATAGCAATCAGAATAGAAAGAACTTCTCTGGCAGAAAGGATGATGTGAATGCACACTGGAATTATACAATGGTTACTGATGTGTCCCAGTTATTACTCTTAGTCCACGTCCTGATGTGGTCACTGAAAGAAGACTTCAACCCCCAAGCAAGGTAACATAGCATCACCCGTCCCTAGGAGGTTGAGACTTCCTGCTGACTTTTGCAACCTCTTTGTGGAATACTGACACGTTTCCATGTCTTTGTGGGAGACTAGGCAATTTACCAATTTCTATATGTAGGAAATGTGCCAGTAAGCCATAGCTGATAAGATTAAAAACAACACTGAATAGGAAAGAAGCAAAGGTGTTGTGTAGTCCACACCCTACCTCATGTGCTAAAGGTGGCTCACCTAGGTCACATAAAAATCAAGAACCTCACGTAAATAAAAAAGTCAGCAAAAGTTAGTTCTTATTTTGTAGTGCTGAAAACAGCAATATTTGTTGTTTTCTATATACTAATACCGAATGTACGTCGTGTGTGCAGCATTGTACTAGGTATTCTGATTGCATTGTTTTAACTAACACTAGGAAGAATCCTATCTCAGCTCTTTGTGAAGCCTGGAGTAATACTTTCTCTTTCCTAGTCCATGCCTGACATCAGAGTCCTTGAGGAAAATCACCAGTAAAGGTGAGGTAGAGGAGTAGACAAAATATATAAAATGAATGTACCTGATAATTATCATTGTGACTGCAGCCTCGTGTGCAATAGTGTTCATGTATGTTGTCTCACTCAGAGAAATGGAAAAGTCATTCTTGAGTCTCATGAACTGGTGTACCCTCATACAGTGCATGATCCACAATGTCTTAGCCTTTCCAGGCTCCTGTTTCCTTACCAAAAAAGGAGATACTACTTAAATTCTGTAATCCTCAGCTTTTATGTGGAAGGAATTATGCCACATTTTTTCCATTAGTTAAAATGAGGCCATAATACAGTATGATTTTTGCTTATAAATATTTCCCTTTCAAATTTTCCTATTAAAATATATTTATTGGTCCCTAAATAATTATTAAGCTTTCATTGGTAACATAGAGTGTTTTCCAGTGGTCATGAAATTAGTGGGACAGGTAGAACCAAGAGGCAAGTGGTACTCAGTGGAAAGAACCTACATACGCACTCTATCTAGGTGGGGAAATGTTCACATTATCTGCAATAAACCCTTCTAGATTATCTGAATCCTAATTGTATGATGGCTATAAAACCATTCTGAAAGTTGCAGAAAACTGATAACAATGCAAAATAATTTTGTATGTTTATATGCAAGTTAATAATAGGTAGTAGAAGGAAAATGTCCCTAACTCCGGGAAATATCAGTTTTGCATCCATTTGTGTACTCATTTTAATATTCCTGACTATAAATGTGACTGTCCTTGAATTCTCCCTTGAACCGATTGTAACACCTCACTAGTTTTCTCATTAATAAGTTATATAAAACCCTTTGCATATGATCATTTTTATATCTGAACGAGAGTCATGACTTTTACTTTTTTGTTGGAAAGTGATCTTTTAACAATCAAGTTGCAGTTTTGCTTTTATCTGTCCTTGAACCAATTCACTTCATACACACTGAATGTGTTGTGCTACTGTGTAGTATTGTGTCAAGTGCTGCCATAGACAACAAGGGAAAGTGCTGAGGTGTGATTGTAGCGTGACTGTGTCTTCCAAGGATCTTACACTGGAAATGTGGTCCTCAGTGTGGTAATGATGGAAACTGTAAAGCGTAGGGTCTAGTGGAAGAGATATATATCATTGAGGCTGATGCTCTTGGAAAAGATTAAGGTAGTTTGACAAAACCCTGGTTAGTTCTTACAAGAGTGAGTTATTATATAATGGCAAGCCTAGGCCTCTCTCTCTCTCTCTCTCTCTCTGGCTCACTGACTTTCTATGATATCGCTTCCATATTTGCTGTTGGCACAGAAATGACATCTATATGAGGCCTTCACAAAGGCCAAATCAATCTAACCCAAACTGTGAATTAAACAGGCACCTTAAGAAATTACCCACCAACAAGTATTTTGTTATAGCAGTTCAAAACTAGACTAACCAACAGTAAAACCAACATCTGATTTGAAGGAAGGAGAGCTGCTGACTCCTTTTCTATAATCTTCTCATCTTTTTTTTTCTTTCTTCATAGCTTTCTTTTCTGTCACACGAAGTAAAATAAATGAGAAGATTATTTATTATGATGAATGGTATGAGCATAGGTAGATTGCCCCTCATTTATAATAAAATTGATAAAGTGTTTGAACTAAAATGATTATATTTCCATGCTAAACAAATTAAATATCTTCTTATCAAGAAGGGAGAAAAGTGACATGCCACATTTTTCTAATGAAGATTTTTACTTTAAAAACAGTCTCAAAAAGAAATCCAAGAAGACAAAGTGTAGAGTGATTTGGTGGCCAAGTTCTATGCAGACAGGAAAGGAGCAACAGTCTGAAAGTAACCATGGTATAGGGCTGCTGGTAATGTGCTCGCTCACCATTTCCTCGACTGACGGCCGAATTAAATTGAAAGATATGCCTGCCAGGTATTTGTAAAATTGTCTTCTTCTCACCCCATTATATGCCATGACTTTATGTTGTGTCATTGTGATAAAATAAGGAATTGAAGAGCAAGAAGCTAGCCTTAGCTCAACAATTTAAATCCTTGCCTACTCGATTGTAACACTCTATGCATTTTTTAACTGTGAAGAGGAATAAAACCCCTCACAGGGTGGACACATTCAAAAGTTTCTATTACAGTGGACATGACCCATTACTTTGACTGTGGCCTTTATTTTTCTTCATCTCCAGGTTTAATTTTATGGGAATTGTAAAATTACTACTGTGCCATTACACTTATAAAACCAGGAGCATACAACCTGTGTCTATAAAAGCAAAGAGTTGAAATGGTTATTTGGAATTTTTTTACCCATTCATTCAAACCTTCTTACTCTTCTAACTGATCAAATTCAATAAGTACTTTTCAAAGACTCTGGCACTGAAAATATAGTAGTGAATGAAAGAAGTATGGCTATTATCCTCATGAATTTTAAATTGTAATTGGATATTTAAGTTTTAATTTAAATTTATTTTAAATTTAAAATATAAAGGAAACAACCAAAAATCATTCATATTCACACACACACACACACACACACATATAAACAATAAAATTCTG
This sequence comes from Heterocephalus glaber, assembly GCF_000247695.1. Next base: position 17,899,061 of record NW_004624742.1, on the reverse strand, counting down.
GAATTGACTGGTTTTATGCAGATGATTAAAATAATGATGCCTTAAATGTCATCTGGATGACTGTTCTCTATTATACCAATGGGGAATGGCCTCTCAGCAAGGTCTTTCATTTAAGCTGTGACAGAAATGGCAAAGGATATAGTACTAAAAATATGTGAGAAATAATCTTCTCAAACAGAGAAACAGCTACTGAAAAGATATTGGAAATCATGGGAAAGTCAATTATTGTTTAAAGCTAATTATGCACTTGATATAGAGTAAATATATTAGTATTTTTATATTAAGAAAAGAGATGACTGCATTATACTCATTAGTATAACAAACAACACCACAAAAAGGGAAAAGAGCATGTATTGTTAAGGTTTTAGACAAATTAAAACTCTTATGCATTGCTGGAATTGTAAATGATGAAGCATATGAAAAACATTACGATAAGTCCCCCAAAAATAAAAAAAAAAATTACTCTATGATCCAACAATTTCACTTCTAACTATATGCCTAAAAATATAAAAATATAAAGCAGAATCTCAAAGAGATATTTTTATCATTTATCTTCATAGCAGCATTGTTTACAAAAGCCAAAGTCTTCTAGTACTTCCTTGAAGTACTAAAGGAAAGCTCCATTGTATCCATAAATCTTTCATTTCCTTTATCTTGGTTCAGAGTTCTGTATTTTAACATGATATTGGTTCTCAAGCTTAGGAAGATGGACCTCTAGGAAGCATGCAAAAATTACAGATCACACATAGCCAATATCAAAAAGTGCAGTTCCAAGATTTAAAAAATACTGTTAAGTTGATTGAGTAGATGGATTGTTAGGTGATAGATAGATCAATAGTTTTGTTGATAAATTACAGTGAAATTTTAATAATTTATGCATGTAAGAAAGACAGTTCCTATGGTACTACTGGCATGGAAGTGGTCTGCAGCTATTTGCTTATGGAAACATGAGGTTCCCAGCTATGAAATTAGAAGCAGTTAACTTGAAGTTAAATGTACCAAAATGTCTCTCTGTATGCAGGCCAAACTGTCAGAAACATTTTTAAAGATTTATTTAAAAGCATCTTTAAAGCTTTCAGAGTAATCTTTGCTGTAGTTGTCCTCTTTGTATCTTCCATTTTCTCTTTTATTTTAATATTGGTGAAGATGCTACCTGCATCGCTTTTTCTGCTCCATCTTCCCCAGGTGCTATTACCCTAGCATTTTTGTAAGATCTTTCCCCCTATGTTTACACATACTCAGTTTTCTTCTTAAAATTATTTGAATGGAAAATTATTTTATATAAATGCCATCACCTACCACATTTTTCTTTCTCTATGGGTTGTTTTCATTTAGTATGTCCTACACATTTTTCAACATCAGGACACATATATGCACTCTAGACACTAAAGCAGCATGACCAAACATGTCAATTCCTTCATGTGAACAAGTAGGTTGTTTCTAAATTTTGCTTTCCTAACTCTAACCCTGAACCTAACCCTAATATTACTATGGTACTAAAAATATATATGTATATAATTATAAAAATGATATATTAAAAGCCACTTAATAGGGCGTATTTGTGAATATATATTTTATGTAACATATTACATATACACACACATGCATTGACTTTCATGGAGGGTGTATAATGCACCATGTGCTATGGAACAACAATGAATTAATAAACTGACACCCATGAAGTTATTATTTTCATTGTTTCAAAAGGTAACACAAATTTTTTATTTAAATAACATACCTGATTGTAATAAGTGCTATAAGGAACATTAAAGTATATAAGGAAAAGGGAAAATTGAGGTGTATGCTATTTCTAGGTAAAGTGGTCAAAGGTAAACAGCATGCACAGTTTAAATTTTGATAAATGCTATCAAACTTTTCTCAATAATCCTGTACTTTAATGCTTTTCATTACCTTTGAATTTTCTCAGTATTACTGTGAGGTGGCTGGATGAATATTTACTTTATTGTTTTGCTATTTTTATTTGTTCTTCCTCCTTTCCTTCTTTCCTCCCTCATAGTAAATGTATATTTTAAGTATTTTTTCATCTTGAAAATCAATCAGATATTCTGAATACAAATTTAAGCTGTAAATTCATGTTCTTTGAACATCCCATAAAAACCTGTGAAGAGAAGAGACATGCTTGATTCCTAGTTTGTCCCTGGGCACTAAATAACTCCCAGGGACTGCTCTGTGGTCATTTCTTAGCATGGGCCGTTGTGCACGCCTTTGGACATGTGTTTTCTAGAATATTTTAATACACAACCCATATAGTAGATATGATACCAATTTGTCAAGAAAACACTTATTCTCCACTCAAAGCCAAGGTCAAAACACACTAGTTTTCATGTTGCCTACTTTTGCTGGTATGGTCAGTTTTCCGAACACTTTTTACCCATGGTGGAATCCACAGAGTATCTGAAATCCACACCTGAATCAGTTCCAACTTCCTCAATTGCCAGAGCCAAAAACTTTTGTGTACTTAGCCTCTAGCTGCCTGATTGTCCAGATTAGTTCAGCTGTTGCATCAGTGATGGTATCAGTTAGCTTTGAACTTCCTTGTTAGTTTTGGCCTTTTATTTTTATGAGCTGAGCTGAGCTGCACACCTAGGAGAATTTCTTATCTGGTCAGAACTTCTAAGTGTTTTGTATCAAGGGGATTTTCTGGTGTTTAGTCTCACAATGTTTGCCAAAATCAAAGTGCTAGACATTTTTCTGTATATTATAAATGTTCAAATATAGATATAAGATTTTGTAACTACCCTCATTCGCTTTTTAACATACAGTGCTATACAATGAAAAACTGATTTACACTGACAATGTATCTACAGTGTGTATTTTATCAAAAGAAAAAAAAGGAAAAACTGCTAATATTGGGCTGTAAAACAGCCATTGTTCTCTTTACTATTCTTATCTATTTCTCACATTTTCTCAGAAATTCAGGCATATATAAGGATGTCTAAATATAGCTCTACTAGAGACTTATCAAAGAAAGTCAAAGGAAATGTGAAATTCTCATTCCACAATCAAGAATGTGTTTCTATAGGGAATGCAATCAATTGCTGCATGACACCAGCTTCTCAAATATTTCAGCAGAAACCACTGTGCCAGAAAAGGACCCAGAGAAATATGGCTTCTTTATATATCATTGCACTTCTAGAAAATCAATCATCACTGATTTATTTCAAAATATTGTTCAGATCCCATCAATAATATGTTTAGAGTCTTCCAATATTTTTCTTATTGTGATTAGGATAAATTCCAAATTTCTCAGGTGATCCAGTTCCTGCCTACCTCTTCATGCTCACTTCTTCTCATCCTATCCCTCATTTAACAGGCTCTAGCCACACTGAAAGCACACAAGGGACTTTGCCCTGAGCTTCTGTTTTCTTAGAATGGCCTTTCCTCAGATTTTCTCCACTCCGCACTAATTTCAGTTCTGCTGTATCCTCTTCAAAAATTCCCTCCATGGTCATAGTGTCTACAATATGGGTTGCATATTCCCAGATGAGTTGATAGGCGATCTTACTTATTTATATGCAGACAAGCTTTGTTATATTAACTATCTTTAAAAGATGTGAGTTCTGTCTGATCAAGAACTTTGTTTATTTAGCTTTGCATTTTCAATTCCTAGACTACTATCTGTTGCACAGCAGATGCCCGATGAATATTTCTTGAATAAATAAGTTAGTGGATGGTCTTGAGCCCCTGACCCAAGTGTTCCTGACTCCTTCAGTTTGAAATCTGCTGAGTCCAGAAAGGATGGCTAGATCCCCTTGTCGGCTCTCTCTTCATATCTTATACTTACCAGAACCCATAGCTTTGAATTCTATCATATAAGTTGGGCAATTTTAGGACCTGCTCCACCCAAAGAGATTACCCTACCACCTTTAACCTCACAGCAGCAAAGGTGTGGTTAGGGAAATATTCAAATGTTCATCCGTAAAATTATACAACTGAATCTGTCAGAGGCCCAAAGCCTGTTAGAATTAGCTTTGAAGAAGATGAAGTACAGTTTTATGTACACTATTTCAAGAACTGTTTGTCTAAGGGCCAGTGGATCTCTATGGGAGTGATGAGTTGAGGGAAAATTTCCCAGCATCATTATGAACAGGTAGAAAAACAAAAACAGGGGAGCATATAAAGTTGAATTTTAAGAGAGGCATTGGGGATTTTTTGTTTTGGGAAACTAGAAACTTCTATAGAAGAGAAGTCAGCCAGCCTATCTAGGTAAGTGTAGAATCTGTTAAAACTAGAAGTATTGGTAAGTTCTATGATTTTAAATAAGTACAATAAGAGGCCTTCAACTGTGCAGCATAATCAAGTGAAGAAAAACGCAGGGAGGAGCCGTAAATGGAGCCTCCTATGGCCACAGGTAATTGGCATTTGTTTATGGGGAGTCCACTCGTCCTCAATCAAGAGCATTTTTGTCATGAGAAACAAGAGATCAAGCAATGTCTGGAAAAATGTTGTGGCTGGCATAACTCAGGGATGTCTCTGGCACTTGGAAAGAAGAGGCCAGAGGTGTGCTAAACACTGTATCATACAATTTGAAACAAAGAATTAACCAACTTCCCATGTCAATAATGCTGAGACCACAAAACCATCCCGCAGACAGTGGTCATTTATTGGAGGTTTTATAACTAGTGTGACCCATGGAAAGTATTATTTCGGTCAAAGTTTCTCAATCCTCCACCAAAACCACCTTAAGTGAAGAGGGTGATTTTATTATTAGACCAGCAGCCTGTCTTGTGGACCTCAAGAGCAGAAATTCAGACAAGCCTTAAGAGACTGAAACTACAAAAATAGAAAGTTACCAGATACCTTTTCTTCTTTTTTTCCCTCCATCAAGCTGTCTTCATTTTTGTCATTCTCTGTAGGCTGTCTTTTAAGAAACTTGTTCTATGTAGATGCCAGAATACAACTGCCTCCAGTGTCCCAGGGTTACATGTTATCTTATTATCCACATTGGTACTTGCTGTATGATTTTTATCCTTGTAACTGTGTCCTCTATTAATGTTATTATGAGGTCCAACCAAAGTCTAATCTGGCTTCAGATCACAAGTCCAGATTCACAAGTTTTTTTTTATCTTATATGCAGACAGGAGTTGAAGCTCAAGTTGTTTTCTCTCCTGCTCCTCCTCCAACTTCTCCTCCTTCTCCTTCTTCTCCTTCTCCTGGTAGAATATATCAATTATTGCTTTTTGTTTTGTTTTGTTTTTTGAGACAAGGTCTCACTATATAGTTCAGCTTGGCCTCGAACTCAGTACATAGCTCGGTCTAGCCTCAAACTTGCATTGATCATCTTGCCTTAGCTGCTAGAGTGCTGGGATTACAGGTGTACACCAACATAGTAAGGGAAAAAATTATGCTTTTTATTCAAAAGTCTGAATCTTCTATATATTTGAGACAAAAATTTATATCTTCATAGATTAAAATCCTCTGATACTTGCTATGTTCAAAAACCCCTAAAATACTTAAGAAAATTAATATAAAATAAAATGGACATATGGAAAGAATTTCAAATATTTTAGCTTATATATAGTTTATACGTTACTCTATGATTAAAATATAAAGCCATGACATTGCCTACACTGTCTTAAAACAATCATGTATTCTGTATGATCATACAGTGTCAAAAAGTTTTTCATACTTGGAATTGTTCTGCGTGTTTGAAGACATTAGATAAATACATATTAAATGCTCATTAAATATGGACTCCTTTATTTCTTCTTTCAGGAGCTAAAATAACATGTAGTACAGCAGTATAGTAATTATTTCCTTACTTCCCTGACTATAGAATGACTTAAAATTATATTAATAGTAATCCAAAGCACCATGGTAGATGAGTATTAATTACATAAGTGAAATTAAAACTTAAAAGCACTATAATGTCACTTTACAAAATGACCTTATTTAAAATGATATCATTGTAATCAAAGGGAAAATAATGCTGACATTTTACACTCTATTTTGATTTGTATTTTGCTATTTAGTTTCATTCTTTAAATCAAAAGGCTTCTAACTTTCTTTTAAGAAACTCCTGAAGTAAATTTATGCACCTTACAATGTTAATCCAACATAGAAAAACTACAAAAGTAAAGACTCTTCCATGGAGAACCACAACACCATTTGAATTAAAGTGAAAATAAAGTGAACCTTTCCCAAAATGAGACTAACTCAACTTTGAAGTTGGCAAAAAATTTTGAGCTCTACTAAAGCTGACTGGGAGGAATTATGCCCTTCCAGTGCATGTTTTGTGTTCTCCTTCCCAGACTTTAATGGCCCGTGCTGACTTTTAACACCCTTCTCCTAGAGCTACATTAAACTGAGCATTTAGTTTAATTCCTGAGTAGTGAAGATATAATTTTGGCCTAAAGATTTTCTCTCTTCTGCAATATGTAGGATTCTTAATTCTACAACACAAATAGGAATGCTTGCAGTATGAAATTTTGGGGAAGTAGGTATCATACTTTATATGTATTTGTTGAAAGATAAAATGTGTAGAAAAAAATAATATGTATTTGTTGTAGGAAGAATTTTTTCAATGAAAATTGCTTTCATATTATACATAAAGGTAATTTTTAGGTAATATTCAAGGTGCATTGGGTCTCCATATAGGTGCTCCTACAAAATTCTCACTACATTGTTCTTCTTTAAACTATTTGGAAAGTTCTTAGATCAAAGTTTCCAAAACTTCTTAGAACAGTGCTGTTCGATGACAAATTTTTATCAGTACATTTTTTGCACATAAATGCTCTTAAAATGATGCTCTCCATAATGTAGAAAAAATTTTGATGCAAAATTTAAGTGTCTAAATTTTGTCATTATTGGTGTTTATAAAGTTGATTATGTTTATGAGTCATACCATGAATGACAGATCAGTGGTTTATTAATTAGTGGCAATTTATAATAAAACAATAAAGAAAAAATTGGATGATAATGGCCTAGATGTTTATAACTGAGTGATGAATGCATCCAAATGTTATTAGGGAGAGCAATTCAATTTGCTTTTGGAAAGATTTAAGTTGCCACTGTAAAAACATAACTATTGACAAGATTTAAACCAGATAATTGTGAGATATTTTTCCCTATTGATAATTCTAACAAGTTAGAACCTCATGTTTAACTACTACTCATTAAGAATCTTCATATATACTTTTTATTTGCTGAAGGAGAAAAACACATTATATATAATTCTTAAAAAGCAACTTCCATGGTCAAATTGCTTTGATGTCATTTATTATATAGTTTTGGCTCCTAGAGAAACATTCAAAATTCCAGATTTATGGCAATAAGGTGTTGAATAGGCTGTGTGATGATCTACTTAGATACTGTAGCTTTTAAAGACATTTGTGGTAACACTTCTTCCTAAGAAAAATGGGGAAACTAATGAAAATAAATTCAGAATCTTAATTGGTATTTTATTCTCTTTCAAATCTTTTAATATCAATTATTTTATATCCTTATTTTAATTATGAAAGAAATTGAATGTATTCTATGTTGACTTAGGTTGTTTAAGACCCCAGTTAGAACTATGAGGGTCTTAATAGAAAATTATAACAATATTACACAAAAATGATCTTACTTAGCTATTTAAAATAAATGTATTATCTGCTTATACTTATTATCTATTTCAAGTGTTTATTAAATTTAAATTATTAATGGCCTGTCCACACTGATGGAGAACTCAGCCTTGGTGTTAGACACATTATGTAATTCATAATATAAAAGTCTTGAAGTTCAACATTATGCCTTGGGTTTCTTAGAACTCATAATTTAAGTGTATCTACAATTATAATATTTTGTGAACTTTATAGCATTTCAACACTTCATATTATTTAATTTTATTCTTTCTAATCTAGAAAATCTGCTTATTTAGCTACTGGCATTTAATGTACAGAGTATGTCTTCCTGTATTGCTAGAAATTTATTTTATATGTTTAATGCAAAGCTGTGTAAGCTTCATCAATATATAGTTTAGTATCTTTGTATTTACACCTGTAAAATCTCTTCTCATAGCTGTAATTATGTAGGTGTCTCTTGTATAACTCTTACTTTGGAAAGAGTGGCATATTATATTTAGTAGATACCGTAATGACTTCAATATAATTTTTCTACTATTCTTACAATCAGTTCAACTTGTTTTTCAGACACTTGCTTAGTGTTTTTCAATCTTCAAACGACCATGATACTTTTCTCTGGCCATGGAAGCAGGGTATTTCTAAATGACTCCAGTTTCCATTATACCCAAAGAATATCCTCTCAGGGGATTATAAAAGCTGTAATTTCATCTCAGGGTTCCTATGACTAAATTGCTTGAGTTTGCGCCTACAATTTATGACATTACATGCACCCTAAAAGGAATTATAGACTTATGATATCCCTTGAGATACATTATTATTCTTTATGCTACCCGTGTTTATGTCTTTAAAAAGTCCTGCAACTGGCACTTGATGGAAGAGCAGATTGTGCAGTTACCTCTTCAATGATTTCCTTGTAATTTAAAAGACAACTCTGTCTTAACAAAAATGACTTTCTACAGCGGTTCATGCAAACTAAAGTGCAAACTTTGCAAAGTTCCAGCTTTCAGCAGGCAGCTCAGAGTTCTTAACTCTGCTTTTTGAATTTATATCTTTAATTGAAGATAAGTTGCTGGCTAATTTTAAGAAAAACTACACACTTTTCACTGAAATCTATTTGTTTTTCAAATTATGCTGATAAAAATGCTGGTATGTAGAGATGAGGTAAAGTTAAATTTTACATTTGTTCTATTAATATATTGTTTTATTTTCTTCTGAATGAATTCTTAATCCAGGTCAGTAATATTAGTTACTTTTATTATTATTTTTGCAGGAATTAAGCGGTCATTTTCTGAGTTGTAAAGCTAAGTAATATCTTAAACTAGGACTATTTAATTTCAGTGTTATTGGCATTTTGGACTGGATATTTAATTTATTTGTTGTAGGCTACTATCTCATGCATTGTATGGCATTGAACAACATTCCTGACCCCTTCCTACTTTATTAGAATAATATAATCCAATTGTGGTAAGCCAATGTATTGGGAAATATTATGAAATATCTTCTAGGGGACAGAGTTGCCTCCGATTGAAAATCAGCATAAAAATCCATTGAGATTTATTGAATCACCTGGTGCCAATCATTTATTTTAACCCTGAAAATGTATGTTCTCACCATCTACGTATTTAATCCATAGAAACTATTGTGGTAATAATAACATAGAACAATGATACTCTTCTTGATAAACTGATAAGCAGCACATGAGGCCTTGGGTATAGAACATATGCTACCTTGAAGGAGGTGAGGGGAAGCTGACAGACTATCACAGTCTATGGAGGCTGTTAAGTCAAATATATAGAAACATACAGGGAAAAGTACTAAAACTATTTACAATGATCTAAATTACAACAAATATCCACTGAAAAGCAGATAGTTCTAATGCTTGAGATAAATAAATGTTTCAATACATCTAGATTTTATTTTTGCTGTAGTCCACACAATCAACAAATTTTTTGTATAAATGTTTGATGTTTAAATTTAGTTGTAAGTACTTCTATAAACCAGAAATAAAAGAGGTTTAATTGTTTTAATTAATTAATTAATTAATTAATTTATTGGTACCAGGGATCAAGCTCGGGTCCTTGCACTTGCACAGCAGGCAGCGAAACCACTGAGCTAAATCCCGGCCCTCTAATTGTTTTACATATCCATGTTTTTACATGGATATCAAGATGTTATGGGCACATTTGTAAATTCTCTATTAGCTAAATGGCAATGGTTTTGGACAGTGATTTCCAGTCCTTTGATTATAAACTTCACATATTACATAACATCATATTTCATTCACACACATGTTTAAAATTTTATGTCAGAGGTTATAAACTTGTGTATTATGAATCTATTCTACCTACATACGTATACATGCATAATCATAAAACCATGCATACATGAGCACACGTTAATAAGCATAACTTAATTTGTCACAAGAATAATTGTGAACAACTTTTAAATTCTATGATTACTATGCTTGTACATTCTTTCAAATAGTATTATTGAATAGGATTGTTGCTTTGTCTTATACCTTTTTCAAGATGATGAATCTCAATCTCATCAAGTGAACCAATATAATAGATATTTTGTACATTGATAAAGGAATTCTCATATCCAAAACCTAAAAAAATCACTATTTTTGTGTAAGGAAATGTGAATTTTAGCTTCAACATTGTTAGCCACATATATTGAGAAAACTGCTTTATTTTTGAAATATGGCATCTCTATTTGTATACTTAAGAGAGACTTTACTAATTTCATTCTTTCCATTCTTTCTTTCTTTTTTCCAATAGAGAGCAAGCCCTGAGGCTTGCTTGTGCTACATAAGTGCTTCACCATTGAGCCAAGTCTCCCTGGCCACTTAACCATTTAATTCTTTAAAATTTTTTCTGAATTCAACAAGTTTTTACTGAATAAATACTTTAGGTACCATGTCTATATTAGATATTGTAAGATTGAACAACAAAGACGTTATCCTTGGAATAGACTTTTGAAGTATTTAGGTGAATGAAAATCCATTGATACGAACATATTCAGTAGCTCTTTTGCTTCTTTCCTCCTCTCAACAACACCTAGACTTTCCACTGGGGATTATTGCTTCAGGAATGACATAGCAGCTTTATAGTTCAAGATTGAACATTACAATCTTAAATCCTTGCTACAATCAAGATTGAGATCTTTTTATTAAGATTTGGGTTAACTAAAAGTTCTGCCTTTTTCTTCACTTTCTTTCTGTAAAGCTGGGCTAGAAATTATGTTGTTGGTCTGAAAAATACTGATGATCACATTTTTTTTTGCTTTGAATGTAGTCATTTTGATGTAACTTTAACCATTTTTAATCATTTATTAGTACATGTTCCAGTACATAATGAATACATTTATGGTGGGGAGTGAGTACAGGTACCCAGGACATCTGAAGTTTTCTTTATCTCATCTCCTGCCCTCTCTTCCCTCCTTGCTTCTCCCAGTTCTGGGTCCTCTTTCCCTTTCAAAAGTTCTCTTTCTGGGATGAGGTGGAATCTCAGTGTTGTTTTCATCTGCACCTCTGGAATGACCAGTGATGTGGAACATTTTTTCATATGTTTATTTGCTGCTTTGACTTCTCTGTCTGAGAAATGTCGGTTCATTTCAGATGCCCATTTTTGGATTGGGTCTTTATATTTGGGAGGTGTGATTTTTTTTTTTAACATTCTTTATATATTCTAGATAGTAGCCCTTTGTCAGAGGAACAGCTGGCAAAACTTCTTTTCCCACATTGTAGGTTGTCTCTTAGCTCTGTTGTTGGTTTCTCTTGCAGTGCAGAAGCTTTTTAAGATGAGATCTCCAGTTGATTCTTTGTGCTAGTTCCTGTGAAATGAGGTTTTTTTCATGAAATATTTTCCTACAGCAATGCCGTCAAGGGCTCTGCCTAATCTCTCTTCCAGCTATTTCAGGAGCAATTCCACATGATTTTGGGGAAAATCATTTCACAATTAAATCATGATTAGGGCCTAGTTCTCCTGCCTACAGGCCAGCTACAGCATGTCAAGACATAACTCCATTTTGTCCTCTGGTTACACCTAAAACCTCAATAGTCCAGTGATGCTGTGATGCTCCAGGACAAGATTACACCAGCTGAAGACATCCTGGGAGGAACCAAATCTTCATCTGCATAGTTTCTCATTGTTCTAGGATTTTCTCAGCTGCTGCTGCCACTACTGCTGCCCCCTGAGTGACCACCAGTGCCCTGAGACTGAGTCTGGAAATCGTCCTGGGAGATCCGTGTGCTGTCTCTTTTACTCCAAGTTTGTATCACAGTGAGTTCACCCATGGATCCGATTCACATCCACGCTGGGCGCCAAATGTAGGGAACAGGGAAAAGGAACGTAACTAGAACCTCTGCAGTGAGTCCTAGTCTCCTGCGAGCCACGACAGGACAAGGTGAATGAACTTATTATAGAGGAAAGGTAGAAAAAAAATGAGACTTTGAGAAGAAGTCGAGCTTTGGGTCTGATCAGTGCTGCTCTGGGCAGCAAAGACCTGCTGATCATATTTTGATGTCATGAAAGACAAAGCAAAATAAGATAATGATACCAGTCCTTGATGATATTGCTGAACCACTATATCAACCAACTTTTACTTTTCCCCCACTTTTGATATTTCCCTCACAAAAACTCATATACTTTCTACTTTTCATGAGAAGTTGACCTTCTAGCACTTACTACTAACTTACATAAGAAGTCAAATTGTCATTATTTGAAGATGACATGATACTCTATATAGAAGACCCCAAGAACTCCACCAAAAATCTTCTAGACTTAATAACCAAATGCAGTCAAGTAGCTGGTTACAAGGCCAACACACAAAAATCAATAGCTTTCCTCTATAAGAATGACAGACTCACTGAGAGAGAAATAGGACAAATAATTCCTTTCACAACAGCATCCAAAAAACTGAAATACCTAGGAATCAACCTAATGAAAGAAATCAAAGACCTCTTCTCTGAAAACTATGGCACTCTGAAAAGAGAGATTGAAGATGATATCAGAAAATGGA
>NW_004624742.1:17839047-17884496 GCF_000247695.1 Heterocephalus glaber | reverse complement strand
ATAATAATAATAATAATAATAATAATACAAAGCTTACAGTAGCATGTTTGGTAAATGGGTGAACTGAGATTAAAACTCAGGTCTGTTTGACTTCAAAACTTGAGAATTAAGGATAAGTGAAAAAAGCACTATAAAACTCTAAGGTAAGGTAATCTCAAGTATTTAGACAATTTCGACTCTTGAGTCAGAAATGGCTGTAGGATTTCTTCATTCCACCAGTTAACATGTATAATTACTAGTGCATCCTACAGTAGTGGATACTATGCAAATGGGATTCTTCCTTGAACTGGTGCGTTGTAAAGACACCTTCATAGAGATTGTCATTGAACATAATAGGTGCTTAATAAGTTTTCTTTATATTGCATGAAGAATTCTATTTTTAACCTTCCTTCAGTATGCTTCATAAATGAATACTACCAATATTAACAATAAGTCCTATAACATTGAAATGATAAGGCATGATTAAGCAAAATATGTAATTAAAATATATGACAACTTATAGAAATATTACCCTTTCTTTTTTTCCTTTTATCTCCACCAACACATTCCCATCCATCTTCACAGACACACAGTGACACACGAACACATATACACCCTGCAAAGATAAGATGCAGTGGTTGTGAGAGAGAGTATTTTTACTCAGTAACAGTGCAGAATCCTAGAGAACTTTCAGATACCCTGGTTTCTGGGAATTCTTCTGAAATTTAAAATCTGAGCTGATGTTTTCTCCATTCAACAATATAGGTCAAACTCCTTAGAGGTGCAGACTCATACTCCTCCTTGGAAATACATTTTAGCATCACTTCAGTGTTATGATGATTTCCCCCTTTATATTTCACTGTAATTCCTCATCAGTGCACAATTATGGAAAAGTCCATGAGCTTGATGTTTCTCATGCTGCCCCCAGGTTTTATATGGTTTATTGCAAAATCACTGTTGTTTTCTTTCTCTCTGATTTCTAGGAGGCTCCTGCGATTCTTACCTATGACCTGTTTTCCCTTTTCAGACTTTATTATCTAATGACTGGTTCTTCATTCTGAATATATAACTATCTGGTGTGTGTGTGTGTGTGTGTGTGTGTGTGTGTGTGTGTATGTACCCTAAGCTAAAGTGTCTATGTACATATTTAATATTGCTATGTAAAAAAAAACAATGAAAAAAACAACAATAAAATAAAATAAAATAAAATAAAAAACTAAAAATATCACTATGTAAACATTACTATCCCTTGAAATGACTTGGCAAATTGCATACTTGCAACTTTATTAACTAAATATTTATCAACTAAAGGTATTGGAATAATTACTAATAACTTTTTCTATAAAACTGAATTATTTTAAAGCAATTGTGATGGTTCATTTGGTATTCTAGTCCATAGGAGTTAAATGTCAGGTCCATATGTGAGGAGACTAAATATTGTACTTTGTCTTTAAAATGTGGTCCTGTTACAAGTGAAATTCTTGACTTTTCCTGAACATCAGCAATAATCCAGTTTTCAGATTCAGTTCCACTAATAGTGTAAGCCACAAAACACCAGTCTTGGCAGAAGAATGTGGCAGAGGATTTTCCAAACTACACTGGTAGATCTGGATTCAACGGATGTAGGTTCAATACTATAGAGTTCACATCACCTATTTGATGTTAGACTAGGTAACTTCCTCTTAGCTCTAGGATTTCTTGTGATTTTATTTTTACTGATAAATGATGATTATAGTTTTTCTCCTTTTAGACATGGGGTTATTAATATGTAACATAGTAAGATCCTACTACAGTAATGTCACATGGTGAATTTGTATCTTCTATTGTCTTCATTCCTATTCTCAAGTACCACATCTCTTTTACTGACTCAAATCTGTTATAATGTGTTACCTTTATGATCAATATTTTGTGTGCCTTTCATGGATATAACTTACTGGGTACTTACATAAACATCATCTTGGAAACTTTCTACTTAACATCTACTGTGAGTTCCTGTTGATTTGCTTAACCTTTTTCCTAGTCCCTTCTTCAGAGCTCCCTTGAGAGTTTGGCCTCATATGGCTGCCTAGTTCCTAAACACCGTCACACTGGAGGCCAGTTCCTGTGCATACCTGCCATGACATTAATGTGGACTTCCTGTCTGTATGGAAGCCTGCTGGAGCTAAAACCTAGTAAATTTATCATCATATTCTGTGGGCCGTGCCAGCATCCCAATATGGGACTTCTTTATCAATGTTAAAATCATTTTTTCTATACACTATTGAAAATTTAGATTTGAGCTCCTAGACTAAAATCTGCCTCCCACCTCCCTGTTCAGAATACTCAGCATGATGTATGTACAAGGTTATACTGACTACAACAAATAATGTTGTGTCCTTCCTTTCTTTTTTATCAAACAGAAAGGTTTTTGAAACTTCAAGAGACTGCTTTAGTCCTATCATGCTGTCTGTGCTGAAAGTTACTCATCAAAAAAAGCACCAGAGTAGCTGAGACACCAGTGTGATCTCTTATACATTAATTTATGTATTAACATCTATAATTAGATACTTCACCAGGTAAATGCTCCACATGTTCTCAAGTTAAATTTTTATTCAGCTGTTCAATTCTCTGTAACCTACTTTAAATGAAAGTTTGATACCATCAGTTGGTCTTTTTAATACAAATACGTGGATATACCTAAGACAGGAAATATAATGAAAGATTCTACTTCTCCAAAAACATCTCTAAAGTTCTTTTGATTCTGCTAATAATAGCTTGATTATTTCTGAAACAACTTTTGGACTCTATAATACATCCCTGCCCCTATTCAGTAGAGTTTTGAAAATGGTATATTTGATCTAAACATTTTGAAAACAACTGAAGTAACTTTACATTCATAGCTACAAAGCAACTATTTTTGTGTGCATCTGCAGTTGTCATTTCACATTGCAGCAGAAATTTGTGAATATATTCAATTTTGTTTCCATTATTGTCACACATAATGACTGCCCAAATGCTTTCCTTAAATAAACTTCTTTAGGACCATCTCTGATTTCCTGAATAAGGCAGCATATTCAAGACCCCACTGTGTTTATAACATCTTTGTCTAAACTCAGACTTAAACAGGAACCTTAAGAATTAAAAAGTCAGTTAAAAATT
Organism: Heterocephalus glaber; assembly: GCF_000247695.1. The sequence continues at coordinate 17,881,379 of NW_004624742.1, read as the reverse complement.
TTTCCTGAGCTTCAATGCCCCATGCAATTTTCTTATTTCTATCAAAATTGCTCAGTTTTCCTCTCTGTTCTTTATTCATTATATCATTTTCTGTCTTACATCTCATGCTCCACTGTGGAGAGTATCTGCCAGCTCTTTCCAATCATAATTTTCTGATCAGTAGAGACAACATCCTAAGCCATTGTTATGAGCTGCACTACTGTTTCCCCTACTGATGCTGTGTTTGTGGGTGGACATCATAAAACTCCATGTGAATTTCTACACATCAGAAGCTCTATTATTCATTACCCTTTGATACTTACCATCATGAATTGTATGTGTTCAATACAGTGTTGGAGTACAAGTAAAAACTATTACATTTTCATGCTATTCATCTTCAATTTCAGTTTCTCTTTTCATCAATGCTTTTTAATAATCTCTAATGGATTACTAAACATACTCCAAGGAACAACTATTAGAAACTGTTTCTACTCTTAAGTACTTCACCCTAGCTTTCATATTTTCAATACATACTCCTGTTTTGTTTTGTTTCTTTCTTAATAAGAACAGGCTATTAAATCCACATGAAATTGAATTCTCACTATACCTGAACTTTGTACTGTATACTGAAGATAGATAAATATAGTTTTTGCATAAAGGTGCTGATAAGCAATTTATGGACAGACTGTAATACAATGCAATACAATTGTCACTGTAATTTTAAATTACATAATGATATAAATTGCATAATCATGTAATTTTTAAATTCCATAATCATATTACATAATGATAATGATATAGTGGCACATTCCTGTAATCCCAGCACTCTGAGAGGCTGAGGCAGGAGGATCGCAAGTTTGGAGTAGCTTGTGCAATACAAGTGAATTAGCAAGACCTTGTTTCAAAATAAAAAATGAAAAAAGCCTGGGGATGTAGTGCAATAGGAGTGCCCTGGGTTCAATCACCTGTACTGGAAAAAAATCACTGTAATTAAACTGACTACTTATACCTGAGTAGGAATAAAGAGTGACAGGCTATGACCCAACTGGGGTTTTACAGGTTAAATAAGATTTATTCACTTGGTTAGAGTAGAGAGAAATTGTCTTCCATGTAAGAAAATCATACCTTGGGTTCTGAAGCTCATTTATTCCTCTTTACTCATTTTATTATCTTGTGCTCCTCATCATACATTGTCCCAACTCTGCTTTAACCATTACAGTCCCCTTCTAACATTATAAATACATCCTCACATACAGGATTTAGTCACTTATCACTGAGCAAATTTTTATTGAGCATCATGGTTTCCAGATACCAGGTCTGTGCTATTAATCTATGTGACATAGATGTAGCTCCCCTCCTTTCCAGCATCTATTAACAAGGACAAAAAAATAAACAGAAAACATATGCAGTGATTGTTATGATGTGAGAAGTGGAGAAATACATGGAATTTGAGAACACAGAAAGGTGAGAACCATAACTTATTTCCTGAGTCAGGAAAACAACTCTCAAGGACAAGATCAAGATATTGTGATCTAAAGAATGTAAAAGATTTAGGAAAGTTCCATCTGCTGTGTGAGTGCATTTGAAATTATCCTTGTGTAAGGGAGATAAGATGAATGACTTTATCAGATTGGGATACTTTGAAGATAATTATGGGTTCACTTAAAAGAATTGATTGAGCAATAGCAAGGGTGGATTCGGGGAGAGCAGTCAAGTAATTGTTAGAGGTAATCAGGAAAGAAAATAATGGTGTGTGACAATGAGGATGTCAGCATTCTCTTACTGGCCCACCCAGTGTGGAGAAAATTTCACAGTTATAATTCTGCTTTTCCTCTGTTCTGCTAATCTCTCCAACTAGAATGTTCTCTCTCCTTTTACCATGAAATATCTTTTAAAAACTAATTTATATGTACATACTACCTCTTTTCTCTCACCATCTATTTTTCAGTACTTATATAGTCTTGTTTTCCCAGAAGGATTGAGTTCGTTGTAACATAGTTAAGTGGCACAGGGACCACACAGGGCCCTGAGAAAGACATTGTAGTATAGTTACTTTTGCTCCTCTGAGATACTTTCCTTGATTTCAAATTCAAATATTCAACTCAGGGGCAGGATTTAGCTCAGTGGTTCCGCCACCTGCCTCGCAAGCACAAGGACCCGAGTTCGATCCCCGGTACCAAAACAAACAAACAAACAAATAATCAAATATTCAACTCATCCTAGGTAGTTTTAGGTTCCTAGTGAAGTAATTTTCATCAAGGTCAAGCAAGAACCCCTGTATTAGTAGATGAAATGTTTTTATTAATCTTTGCATCAGTTCCGTCTTAGATGCCACTTCAGACCATTTCCACCTCTGATGCTATTCAACTTCAAAATATTTGGTTTTATGGAAGATTTTGGTCATGAGCACCTTCTCTTCTCTATTTCTATGATTGTATGATTGACTTTATTGATCTTAGTCTCCAAAGTACAAACACCTTTATACTCTGAATACATATATGTATATTATTTATTGCTCTAGCCTTTATGTCTGAAGGCACAAACTTGACATAACTACCTACATTTTTAACTGAAATACCAAGATAATCCAAATCCAAAATAATTGTCAAAGTATCTCTCAAATCTGTTCTACTATCATCTCCTCCTTACTATCTCTCAGTTTGTATAAGCAAAACTCTGTTTCCTCTCCTCTCCATTCCTTGAATGTAACTCAAAAGTTTCTCCACCTTTTGATCTTCTCTCCAGTGCTATGGCTTTTCTCTGTTCTAAATTCCCTGGACTCTTATTTCAGACATATCCAACTATTCCACCTATGGGAATTTGTACGGGATAGTTCTTCTTTTACCCTTTCTCCATTATGATACTACCTATGGCTTATTCCATTTTATTATTTAAGTTTTAGCTTCTCCACTTAAATTTCTTGCCTAGCCTCCTTACCTACTCTACTCAGCACTCTGAACTTATACAATTAAATGAATATCCAATATCACATATTTTATTCATTTAACTTTTTAAATAATCTCTATACCGCCTACAATTAGCCTGTACTTCAATATGTAAAGTTTATTGAATCAAAAATTGTACTTCTCTCACATATTTCTCTAAGCCTACCATCTAAAGAATGATATCTAGTTCACAGTAGGAACTCAATAGAGATTCACTTTTTAATGAATGAAAGAAAAAAATACTTTAAAATTTTAATTAATGAAAAAAATCTCTGCAATATTCATTTTTGTTTGCAGACAGAAAGCTCCTTGAAAATAATGAATTATTACTATATTTACTCTGTTACTTGGTATTCTGGAGATAGTCATTAAAATTTGAAAAATAAATGTATATAATAATCATAAATAGTCAAAGGATTCTTCCAACACGAAGAAAATTTTGTGCTGTTTCTAAGAACATGAATAAGATTCAACCAGGCTGCAAGAGGAAGTGGAGAAAAATATAACAAATATGAAGTGCCTGGCATGAGAAAACTTGGCCTTGGAGTTGAGGTGGGTTGGAATTAAGATATTTAAATGGGTTGAAAAATTGCAATAAATATCTCATAATTATTTAATCATCTCTGCATTTGTTATGCACTGGATGCTTGTGTTCCTCAGTATTCCTGTGCTGAAATGCTAAATCCTGTGCTAGGGTATTTGGTGGTGGGATGCTTCCGAGGTACTTAGATCATGACTGTGAAACCTCATGGATGGAAATCATTCTTACAAGAAAAGTAGCTCTTATGAAATAAGCTTCAGAGAATTCTTTATGTATCTTTTCCTTATGCAAGGATACCTGACCTCAGGCTTCTAACTTCCAGAACTGGGAGAAATGCATTTCTTCTATGAATAAGCCACCCTGCCTATGATCTTTTTTTATGGCAACTTGAACACTAGTGTTAATTTCACTTCTCAAGTCTGTGGTCATATTGTTACCTCTCATAACTGACAAATACTACTTTCAACCTTTTTCCAGCCTCTCATTTCTTTCTGCTCCAGTCTATCCAACTTGATACTGCCAGGCTAATAATTCTCAAGCAAAATTCTGATCATGCACTTTTCCACCTGCAACTGAAAAATCTTTCATGATTCTCTATTGTTAACTGAAAACATTTCCAACTCCTTTAATCCATTAAAAGCTTTCCAAAAGCTCCTGCCAAGTTATTTTCTTCAGGCTTACATCCCACTTTTCTTTTTCTTGTGCTGTATGCTGCAGCCAAAACTGAGTGTTTGTGTATTCCTATGCATTTCTATCTGTGTCCAAACCCCGCGCCTCTGCTCTACTTTGCCTCACGTGCATTGCCCTTTCTACCAACTCTGAAATCGGCCCAGCTACCATGTTGAATGTGCCAATGTGATGCTCTCTCTTAACTATCCAGGCTGAAGTAGTTCTCTTTTCACTTGGCTCTACTAAATAGGCAAGTGGTTGTTTCTAAATTGCTTTATAATTTCACTAAACCATTCTTAAGATTTCCATTTTATCCAGGTTTGCTATCTTATCACATATGAATTACTATTTCTCACAGTGTACTTATTTTTCTCGTAAGTACTCAGTTGATAGTTCATAATAAAAATAAATTGTGTAGGGATATAATTATATGTGAATACCTTCCTACTGCTATCTAAAGCAAAGGACTAATGCTAAACCTGAATGCAAAAATCACATGCTTTGATCCTAGCACCAGTGGGGGAGAAGAAATAATAAGGAGAGGCTTTTGCTCTGTGTTTTCATCGCAATCAAATTTACCTTTAGGTCTCAGAAAAATTTGCTTAAGTATGTTCACTTATAATACCCATTTTTAAGAATAAAAACAAGACTTCAAGTGGCTGTGATTCCTGCAACTGTTCTACTCAACAATGTTAGTAAGGTGACTCCAGTATCAAGAATGAGACTAACTTCAATCTACACTGAAAACTTGTTGACTTGCCCCAAACCTTGGAAACTTCCTGAAATTCCCCAGGCACTGGAGATTAACATAGCACAGTGCCAGATATCCCCATACCATTTTGTTACTAGAGAAGAATCTTGATCAAAAATTGTGTATCCAGGACTGTAGTATTGAGTGGCTTCCACTAAAATAGACTCACTCTATTTTATATTTCTCATTGTTTGTTAAACCACAATCAAATAAAAGTGTTGTTCTTCATGATTAATGCAACATTCATTGACTATCTTACAGCTGCAAAGAATAGCAGTGGTCTGGAAAATATATTCCTCCAATACTAAATTTGATGTTTGCGGTAGATATTAAGTGTCTTGCACAAATCTATGATATATATGAGTATTATTGAATAAACATCTGTTATGTGTTTGGCTTGATACTGAAAATGTTAGGTTTTTTAACATTATCATGAGCAGAATTCTTAATTAACTTGCAGATGTTGTCAATAGTATAGAATGCGTATTATTTTGGTAGAAAAGTTGTATAGTCAACTCTGGATATTTCACTCTTGATAACAACTCTTTAATATGTCACTAAGGAGAAAACAGTACTTTTAGGAAGGATGTTAGCAAAAGTGTGCTGACCCTCCATGTCAGAAATGCAGTGTTGGGCCAGAGGAGCTCAACTTACAGCTCTTCTAGTGTCTGTATTTCTATTTCAGGTATGTAAGTGTCTGGGAAGCTGCAGCCCATGTCTGTCCCTGAATCTCTCCTGTTATTTTTTTTCTGCCCCTCAGAGGTCCTCAGAACAAAACTAATTTCAGTACTGGTTATATGGAAACCTGGCACTGAGGTTCAGCAAGGACTGTTAGTTTTCTGTTCAATATTTTCAATAAGCAATACATGTTCAGATAAAAGATAAAAATAAACAGTTTCCAATTACTGTACTTTCTTATGAAATGACAGGTAAAAAATCTCTACCTCTAACCCTCAGTGCCTTTTCTCCTTTTCTCTTAGTGTACATTTAACCTTATCGAGGATCTGATGCTTAGAATATATTTTAGCTGTACTTTTCAACAATCTCCTCAGTTGGCATGTCTTAAACTACTATTTAATCTGGATATGCTACAATAAAAGTAGTCCATGAGCAGCAGTATCAGGAAGATACCTGCAGACCTTCTACTCAAGAATATGCTAAAATTAATGTGTGAGCATTATTGCAGTTATTCCTCATGAAGCACTAAGAGATTATTAACTTCATTTTTAAATAGGAAGAGATTGAAATGCAGAGAGGGTGAGTTGCTCAAGGTCACCCAAGTAGTATGTGAATTGAGGTCAGGATTCAAATTTAAGTCTGTCTGGCTGGGAACTGAACGATGCTTTTAAAGACAGCAAAATATGATATGCCCTTTAGGCACCTTCAAAGTTCAAAAGTTCAAATTGCAGGGATTTTTGGATTTGCACCAGAAACTTCCCTTCACATCCATCAGCTGAACGATTTTCCTATGTTTTGCATACACTGCAATTTTAGCCTACTTACCACACCTAGGACTGCCTGATGAAACAACTTAAAAGGCAAGGTGAGGGTTAAATATCCACTGTAAATAGACAATGAATACTATTTTAGTCTAAGTATGCCTTATGCAGAGTAGTAATAAGAGATAGTCATAGAGCTGACTCCATGCAATATTTGGTACATACCTATCCTCATACACTATTAATTATTCACTTCAAATTTACATTTAATTTGATGCTCTATATTTTTCTGGCAATTCTATGTCTTTTAGGTCATAATACTTTGATATTTAATGTGTAAACCAAGAATTCACATCCCCAGGAAGGTGGCTTTATCTCTCATGCCTTTGGGCAGTCTTGAGTTTTCTTCACTTTTCCTTAGCTGCATTATTGTCTGTTTTGGAAAATTCTGGCTTTTGGAAGGCTTTTGTTCTGCTATAACTTTAACTTGAAAAAAAATGTATAGGATCCAAGAGATGTCATTTAGTGAAGGATGACAGTCTATAAGTGATGTCTTCACAGTGTTCTAGTGCTTAGGTTTCAGTTTGCTCAAGTCTATGTCTTGACTCTGGTGTCTGAGAACTACTCACAAAACACACACACAAAAATTACATAGCAATAAAATGACAGCATAGAAGGGTATTAATTCATCATGAGAACTTCACAGCTATTCACCCATTCACTCTCTGGTTACTCAGTCCCACAAGGGGTCACATTTATAGCTAGGTACAAGTGTATGGGGAATAAAGGAATGCGATGAAATGAAAGCGTGCTACTTCTTATTCTCCTGTTTCTATTTTGCAAAATAAACTTACTAAGTAACTTCATGAGGTGAATGTGAAGACCAGAGATAAATTTATTAATTTATCTAATAATATTTATTTAAAAAATAACATGACTTAAGCAGATTGTTGAATGCAGAACCAGTGTCAAATAGTGGATAATCTCATTCTACTTGCAATCTTTATATATTTCTAAGATGAAAGATTATATTTGTCTGATGATACAGTATACATTTTGGGTACCTGAAGAAGATTTGCAAATGTTTATTTGACTTTTACCTACTTCTCTTTTCTGTGTTTCTGTTGCTTGCCAGCATCTCTTTGAATAAAATAATAAAAATTTAAACATTGCTTTAAAAGCATAAATATATTAATCACCTTGAGCCTTCTATTGCACTAACAAAATGAAATTCAACTAGAAACTGTTTCTCTTTAAATTGACTTTTTATGTATTTTCTTTTTTAGCAAAACATTTATTGGTACATTTTGGATATACGTAATGATAACATTCATCATAGGGAATTTGTACCAGTACATGATATATCTTGTTTCTTCTTTTTTTCCCCATTCCCTCTCCCTTCGACCTCTCTACCCCACCTTATATAAAAAAGCTTTGTTTCTATTTTTTCCTTCAGTTTTCTCTCTTTTTTTTCTTAAGACATTTTATATATTTTCAATGATTTCTTGACTGGTTTTATGACTCGGGATTTTATGATTCCTCAGTATTCGAGGAGAGCCTGCTATTGTCACCTGCATGCATCATCCAAAGTTTTTGTGTCCTAAATTTGCTACTTATATTTTATGCAAATGTAGACAAAATGCCTAGCATCTCACTGCCTCAGTTCCTTCATCTCTAAAATGGGAATAGTCAAAATTTGTAGGGCTCCTATGATAATCTACTTAAAGGCGAAAGTAAACTTAAACAGACAGTTGTATATCATAGATTGGAACTACTAAACATATAAAAGTATATTTGGAATATAAATAATAGTTTAATTATTTGCATTATTTTTTTCTTTTTCTATTCTCTCCAGTCTCAGAAGTGTTGTCAATGTCTTCACTCTCTGTACCAGATTCCTATATGTCTGTTTTAACAGATAATCAAATTCAGCAGTTTAAAAAATGTAAATTTATGATTTCACAGTTGTGAAAGTCAGAAACCCAAAATGGGTCTAACTAGGCTAAAATCAAGGTGTCGGCTAGGATTTAGTTTTTCAATGAGGCCACGCTCATTACTCAAACTTCAAAGCTGGCCATGTTCGGACAACTCTTTTGTAATTGCAACTTTCTTGGGTCCTTTTTTGACTTATACGAACACTTAAATTTATGTTTTAGCTTTCTGTGGTCATGTAATCTAACATATTCACAAGACTGGCATATGCATAACTCTGGGGGTGAGGTATTATGCTTCCAACTGTAACACTCCTCAAAGTTAATTTTATAAATTATCATCTTGCAATTGTTTGGAAAGTGGGATGACACCAATTGTATATCAATTTCTTGAAGCCCAATGCATTGCTGAATATATATGACAACTAGGCAGTCTGCTCAGTTCAAATCAGCAATGATTTATTGAAGAGGAAACTGGATATTCACACAGGTCTAGACAGAGTGGTCACATGTTGTGACCTGCTCTTCAAAGGGTCCATTTATTTTTTCAGAAATAATTTACTCTTGCCTAAATTGCCTACATTCTTTGTCACCTATGTCCTAGAGAAGATTCTAGATTTTACTTTAGTCTTTTGAATATTCACTTTTCTTTCCAATGATGCCCCTATATACATAGTAAGTTCATGTATCTCTTATTAATTTATCAACTGTCACTTTATTTCATAGACTTGATTATTTAACCCTCAGTGGTAGAAGGAAAGTTTTCCCTACAACATCATTCATTAGCCATACAATGTGTCCATTTTCAGATTTCTTGCATTGTTTGAAGCACCGAAGTTACACAATGTAAGACATAAACTTCAGCTTTCATGGAGTTTAAATTTTATTGGGGAAATAGAGACTAGATATAAAACTTTTTAAAAATTCTGGTAATGACAAGTGCTCTGAAGAAAACAAGGTAAGAGATGGTGGTTGCTGGGAGTGCTATTTTAGCACTCTTTCTGAATAAGGGGAATTTAATGCAAAATCTGAAATGATATAATCCTGATAAGTTCAAAGAAGAGCATTCTAGGCAAGTTAGAAAGTGAGAAAGGAGCCAGGTTGATTTGTTATGAGGGCATAAAGCTGAGTAGAATCTCTGAAATAGAGGGAATAAGAGTGGTGAGAGATATGAGAATGCAGCAGAGGAAGGACATGCTTAATGGGTTATGATAAAGAACGCAAATATTATTTTCATGGAAGTAGAAATTTCTTAATGCTTTGAAACATATTAACATATTTAAAAGGTACTGGTGGCATGTAAAGATAGCATTTAAAACAAAACAATGGAAAGATCTTCTGCAGGCCAGGTAGGGATTACAGTGACTTGGGACAGGTTGGTAACAGCAGAGATCATGAGAATGGTCAGATTTGGTGTATATCATAGGGGAAAAACCAATATGACTTTGAGTGGACAGGCCATGCAGAGAAAATGAGTCATAATCTTCAAATAAATGGATTAAGGTTGGTGCTCTGTACCCATACGGAGACACAGGTGTGAAAAGCAAATGTGGGAAGGGGACGATATTACGTAGTAGATGCTAAGCCTAACTTTGGAGCATCAAAGATACGGTGTTGGTCCTACAGAATGTAATAATTGAATGCTATGGGAAATCACAAGCCTATTAAATATCTCAAGGAATGGACCCTTAAAAATTATGTGTCAATTAAAATAAAAAGCAGATAAAGATTCTCCAAAGAATAATATTTACCTGGGAATAATGGAACATTGCAGTAGGAATATATATATATATATATATATATATATATATATATATATATGCCATGAGGCTAGAGAAAATTTTTAAATTCAAAATGAAGATGGTATAGGGCATTTTGAAGCAATGGTCAGGGATTAATAAGAAAGGTGGGACTTGTCTGAGGTTGATAGAGTGTTGCTGCACAGATGTTTGTCAGGAGCCATTCTACATAATTTTTGGGGAAAAATCATTTCACAGTTAAATTATGATTAGGCCTAGTCTTCTTGCCTACAAGCCAGCTATGTCATGCTGAAACACAACTCCATTTTTGCCTCTGGTCACAGCTGACACCTCAATGGTCCCCTGGTGCTATGACATTTAAGCAAGAATACATCAGCTGAAGATATCCTGGTTCTTTAAGAACAGAGTAGTAAGAAAAAGGTTTTACCTGGGGAGGGACACATTCCTTTTCAGTTTAACTCATCCCATCTACTGTTGTAAGAATGTCTTTGCTCATTTTACTGTCTTAATCAACAAAAGAGTCTTACCAGCATAAGATCCTCATGGTCATAGGATTACTGCCATCTCTGAGATATCTGATACTTCCTTTTAAGATTATAGGATTCTTGTCAATTTAGGATTATTGCCCCCCTCTAAGTCATCTGTCACTCCCTATGAACCCAATAAATAGTGACAAGCTTGGGGTACCTTCATCTTTGCAGCCCAGAGCATCACTGATCAAGCCAAGAACTCAACTTCTTCTCTAAGTCTCATTTCCTGTCTTGATTCTTTAATTCACCTTGTGCTGTCATGGCTCACAGGAGACCAGGACCCACTGCAGGTATTCTGGTAATGTCACCTTTCCCCATTCCTACAGATGTCCTCACAGAAAAATTTTGTTTCTGAAATTGTGGTAGCCTTTGTGAAAGGTTGGGCTTTGACGGACTTTGTTTGTTTGTTTGTTTTTTTGTGAGAATCACCTTTACCAGGAACTAATACTTTAAAAATCCTTACAATCTCCTCTAGTATTTGTTTGTTTGTTTGTTTGTTAGGATTGACACTGACAACTCCATTTTGATTCTGACAACTTTCATATCTGCTTTTTCCATTTCTTTTGCAGAAATACAGGAAATTGGAACTTCTCTCTCACAATCACAGTAGTGAAGAATGGAGAGCTCTGGCTAGAGGTCAAGCCACTCTGCTCCTAGTCTCAAACATTCCCTTGATAGCAGACACTTACAGTGTCTGATCTGTAGCCTTCTTACCTTGGCTTCTAATTGCCAGCATCATTCCCCAATGCTTGAAGGCTTTTGCTGAATTAACACTGCCTACCTCCACCCTATATAGCATTGAACCAATGACAATCAGGTGTGTACTAACTGAGCCCCAGGCATCATTTTACACTGTTGTTCAGTTTCTCTGTGAGATTAAGCTCCAGTAGACAATGACCTTAATAACCTGCAGCTTAGTAGCTTTATTTTTCTGAAACCCTTTCTTTCTCCATTGTCCATGTTTCTAGTACCTCCCAAATGAGATAACTGACCTAGAATCTCTCCCTCAGGAATTATCATTAGAAGAACCAAATAGAGATGGATTCCACAGTTCAGTGTCTGCTTCTCCATGGTTTAGTAGCTTAGCTTACTGTTTTGAACTTAGCATTGACACTGTTATAGGAATTTGAAAAATAAAGAATGGGTTAAGAAAGGGTGTATTACAGCTACCTTTGTCAATGCTGTATTGTTGCTTGTAGTAATCCTTCCTATATTTTGTTTTCTCCTTTTCCTCTCAAAACACATGGAGACATAAAAATGAGAAATCTTCTTGCACTACTAATAAGTACATCACATTCAGAAGTGAGGGGCAAAAATGAGCTAATATAATTCTGTAAGGTACTATTTCTAGAAGGGAAAAATGGTAATTTTCTCAGCAAATTCAGAAACATCTCAGTTATGTAAACTGCCAGACCTGTCTTTGGCCAGTCCTGCATCATCGCTTTATTTTATGTTCAAATGTATTTGATATCTTCTCAAATGGCTCTGGATAGTTATCTTTATAAAGTACAGAATTTTGCAACAATGAACCTCTTCTTAGATATTTAAAAAGATTTGTTTTTCTATGGCTCTAACTCAAATAGAAGGAAACTATCATCTTTGGTTTGCAAGTGCCAATTCTTTATCTCTCATCACTGACACATGCCATAATTCAACCTCTGGGTTGTGTTGTTGTTCATAAACCAACAAGCTCTGGTGGTTTATGTCACCAGCAGAAAACCTGAAAGTGAATCATAGCCTTCCATTCAGTCTCCATGTTCTGCAAGGAAATAGTCAGTTTTTCAGAATGTGCAATTTAGAGACTTGGGAGCAAGAGACTTAGAAAGTATATTTCTTGTAGCCTGTGTCAGAGTCAAAGGTATAAGAATTTAAATAAAAGACTGATATAAAACCAAGTTCAAAATACACCTACAATTTTATGGTCAGCAGAATGTTTTTACTAATATTCTTGAATTTCAAGAGATGACTATATTCCACTTGCTTCTAATCTCCTGGACAATTCTTTAAATAGAAAAAGTACCAACTTTAGATTTTATCAAAATTGAGATGAGAGAATAACAACTTGGATATACAAACTCATGGGTAGAAAAGGGACCTTTTTACTTAAGTGATAGTATTTATTCACGTGAAATGGTAGAATAAAAATCTACAAAATTGGCTATGGAGAGAGCAAAGCAAAACCCAAACACACAATCTCCTCTTTTAAAATTTGCTCAAAACTTAGCTCTTCTGTAAAAATGCTTGTTAAAACTAACCTATTTGTTTTGGTATTAAGTCACCTACAATGCCTAAAACTTTTACTGAGCAAACAGCATATCCCAACCTACAAAGAATTCTCCTAAGTGAATTGGGATGTAAAATGCATGCATTAGTCTGGTTTTTTTGTTCCTATAATAATATCTTGGAGAATGAGTAATATGTAAACAAAATTTTATTTAATTCACAGTTTTGGAACCTGAACTCCAAGATCAGACAGTCTCATTACTCTGTCCTCTGGTTCAGGTCTGTTAACAGATGGTGTCACGGCAGAAGCACAGTCAAGGGACAGGGAGATCAGAGAGAGGAGACACAGACAACCCACAAGAGAGCTCTATATGTCAGACAGTCTTTCATAACATCTCAGTCTCACAAGAAGATCTCAACTCCCACTAGAACTTTCTTTTTCCCTCTCAGGGAAGTGCACACTTCCACTAGACCTCACTCCTTAAGTAACGCCATACTGAGTGCCTTGCTCGTAGTTCATGAAGAAACCACATCCACCCCATAGCTGTGTGCTTGTGTTGGGTTGTGGCCAAAAGTCCACTCATAGAAAACTCTTAGCTTCAGAGAAGGCTTGTGCCTCTGATACTCACCTTTAAATTGGAAAAAATCTCTTTTACATAAGTGCCCTTAATTCAATTAAAATACAGAGTAGTACCTTGAAAAGTGAACAAAATACATTCCTTGACTTCTCTTAAAATGCTAAATATGCAGTAATGTCTGTCACACACTATTTTAGGTTATGCAAAACTGGAGAAAAGAGCGAGCAACAAAATAGATATCTCTGTCCTCCATAAGCTTCTATTCTAGTAGGGAAAGATGGACAATACATAGGTATTAATAACTGATATTCCAGCTGGAATCAAGTGTTGTCATGAAAAAAGATCTCAGGAATTGAATAGGGAATTAAAGGTGTTTTTTTGGGAAGGACTTTCAAAAAGACTATGATAAAGTGGCATTTGAAAATAGAGGTGAATAAATTGATGAGATGAACTCAGAGAAATTGGGAAGAGGGCATTCTAGTAGAGGGAAAGGACAATATCAAGGCTGTGAGGCAGACATATGCTAGTTGTATTAGAGAAATAGCAAATGGGTTCATTGTGGCTGGAACAGAGTAAGAAGAGTGGTGGAAATGGAGTCAGAAAGATAACATAGCAGAATAGATTTTATGTTACTTGTAGACCTTTGAAAGTGGATAAGATTTAATTCCAGGTGAGGCAGAAATCCAGTGAAGATAAATTAGAAATGATCTAAGGGTTGTTGGGTATTCTGTTAAGAACAAACCATAAGAGAGAAAAAAGCAGAAGCTGAGAAATTGGTTAAAATGTTTCTACTAATTGTACGGGAGGATGTGATGATTTATGCCAGGGTAGTAGAGGTGGAGCTAGGATTCACTTCTGTATAAATACTGAACAGACCATGAAAATAATTTGTTGACTTAGTGTTTAGAATTTACTTTTTCCAGTCTCATGTACTGGAGAATAAATAAGTAAATACGGTTAGTCTCAGTCACAAAGGTAAAGATTTTGAGAATATGGTACACAGATTGCAAAAGCTGGGAAGGAGTATCACATGCAACAGCTTACATCTTTTGTCAAAAAGACACATTTAGAACAATTATTGACAGTTTTAATTTAGTGACAAAATTAAGGTACCCCTGTGCCTTTCCCCTTAGCAAATAGCACTTAAAGTAAAGAAGTGTTGATGAGTATCATCATACCTGAACTGCCCTTCTTACAACCATAAAGATGTAGGGATCCTGTCTATGACATTTGTAAGACATGGCAGGGAAATAAAAGTTTCATGGCATTTGTTTATAGAATTCAGTGGGAACTATGGCTGTGGTTTTCAGTCTCAGAGAACTGAGGTGCTCTTTAATGTTCCTGCATACTTGTGTCTGCAGGGAAAGCCTTACAGTATAGCTTACTGTAGTTTCATTTTGAACTTAGTGGATCTTTCCATCTATTATAATTTCAGAGGGACATCATGGGTGCTCATTAAATTTTGGCTAAATGGAAATGTCTTAATCTTCTAAGAATTTTGACATCAGTGAAATATATTACATTTCTATAGAAAATGTGTCTTGAATAAATAGTTTTATTGGAATTTTGCTTCAACTAGTGTGTATAAATTTCGTCTGACCTTCTTCACCACACAGTTTCCTCATTGATTTTTGAACATAAAATCCTTTTTTAATCTATAGTCTAGTTATAGTATTTCCCAATGGGGAGAGTGATAGTTTTGGAGAAATCACAGACTTTTAGAATCCTGGTTTTGCCACAGTAAGAACACGAGCAGGCAGCTGAACCTGAATTAGCATCAATTTCTCTATAAAGGATAAGAAAACTTATTTTTTCACAGTTCTAAGATTAGAATGAAGATCTAAAATATCTAATAAAAGTCAATAAATAATAAATGAGGAATGTATGCCTGTAAATTGGCATATTAATTTTGTAATTTTATAGTCATCGATGAATATTATTAAGTTTAGCACATTACAGAGAGAGATAAAGAAGGTGAGGGAAGAAAAGGTCAGCTTCTTGCTGCCCTCATCATTTTCTGAGTGATTTCAAGTAATGAGTGGTGTGTGTTAGGGAATATTCCAAAAGAAGTCATGCTATCAAACTCTAGAACATTCCCTTGCCTAAAAATTGCTATTAAAGCCATTATTTTGGGGGGAGATAAAGGGTGCAACTTCAGATGGACTATTGATTTTTTTAAAAGGAGGAAAAATAATCTGCTCCAGAGAAACCTTGCTTGATCAATTCTATATATAAACTGCTTCACCATTATAGATCTATTTCTAGCCATATTACTGAAAGTAGTGCATTAAAAAATTAGAAAAAGGGAAGAGAAAAAATAATGATTTGACCATGAAATGACAGGCTGCACGGATGAGCAAGAGGTGCCATTAGCCCATGCATGTAAGGCCCATGTCCCTGGGACTTTTGATATCCCAGCATCACCTGCTCAGGTGAGCAGTGAGAATGTCATTAAAGTCCAACCCTGACAGACAGCACTAAGCACCCTTCACATGAGCCATGTGAGGACAGTGTCTGGAGATAGAAATGTTCTCATTATTGGCATAGACATGGAAAAAATAAGAAACCAACTATTACCAAAGTGCAGTTCCATTAAAATTGTATTTTACTTACTCAAACAAGTTTTCCTGACACTTCTGAAAAACTGGAAGTGAAGATCATGTTGGAGAAAATAAAAGTTGAGAGGATGTGACTGGTAGGATACCTAGAACAAGGTATCAAAGTTCCAAGTATGCTCTCAATACTTTAATATTTACTAATTTAAGAGTAAGTTTTGCATATACAGAAATGTAAAGCTAGAACTTTGCAATTACTACACATCTTAAATTTTATATAATAACAATTTATCATATGGACACTAGACTAAACTATAGTATTACACAAACAATAGTGTATAAAATTCTCTAAAATTCTATAGCCTGTTCAAAGAAAAAGGAAAATTAGTTTTATTGATAACAAAACAATAACACAATCTTATATACAAAATGTGGTAAAGCATAAAGGGTCAATGTATGACACAACTCTACAGTTGATCAATATATTTTAAACTATTAAAACTATTATCACTTTTTTGAGCTTCTCCATTACCTTAAGAAGCTGGAATAATTCTTCACACTCCACAGCTGTGAAGCTGGAACAGTCTGAATGTAAAGCCATGGTTTGGTCCTGGACTCAAGCTCCTTTGAGATACCAGATCTGCAAATGTGACTTTCAGACATTTACACACAACAAAACAGGAGAATACTCCAGCTCATTTACAGTAGGGAAAAGCCAGGGCCCATACTATTTAAAGGGCAACACTACATTTGGCTCAAATAACCTTTGCATCTTTTATTTATTTCATTGTTTAGAGTTTCTAAACACTTTCTTGGTCTGATAGTCTAATATGTTCTCCATAATTCATTCAGCTCAATATCATTCCTCCAAATTTCTCCCTAATTTCTGAGGCAGAGAAAGTAACAGTCATGTCAGTTCTTACATGTTATATTCTTTAAGGTAGCTACTCTGCATACACTATTTTAAAAATCATCTTACTAAATACAGCACAAATCTCCAAAGGCCTGGGATATATCTTTTGCAGGTTTATCCTTCTTATATGCAATACCCAAAGTGGTTCCCAGTGCAGTATAGATCCAAATGAAGGATTATTGAGAAATAATGTGAAGGAATGGATGTATAAACACAAATACATTTTAATTCAAAGAACCTTTAGCACTTTTCTGCCAATATTTAGCTTTTGAAGTATAAACAATAAATTGAAATAATTTATTTTTATATACACTATGATGAAGATAAATGAGGATAAATCATTAAAATTACTCTGGAAAACAACTATGGCTGTGTCTTTTATGCTCAACTTAACCAGAAGCTGATTATTAGTTGACTGGAGTATGAATTATGGACTTCAATCTATGCTATGGGATAAACTTTGTTATATGTGAGAAGTTGTTAAATTGAAAACTATTACTAACACTGAACATCAATAAAATCCATATAAATAAAAAAATAAAAACAGCATTCCCTCTGAAAGTCAAAACACATACAAAAATGTTTGTCAAAGCAAAACAAAGAAATATGAGGAATTCAATAGTGAAGTCAGCATGAGCTTAAATGATAGAATGTAATGAACAATTGATAAAGGTTTGATACAGATTCAAAGCCAGTGTTGATTATGACTATGAAGGCTTAGCATTTCCATTACTGAACATTTTTCTGCAGGTTTCTTCAGCAGATATTAAGCCTGTAAAGAACAAAAGCTTTCAGGAATCAAGTCTTTAAGAGAAGCAATAATAGCATTTGGGAAATTTATTAAAATATAAAAGGGTCAAACGTTTTTAAAAAACTAATCTGTGTGGCAATCTTGCGTTCTCTTTGTACAACTAAATTGAATCCATAGTATTAAACTGAAACCATGGAACTGTAATTACTCAACTAACTAGCCACCTGCCATTTGGAGTGTGTCAGGTGAATTGGGTCAAGTTGGAATAAAGTCAGATACTTAAATGAGGAGTGAGGCACTTTCTTGGCCCTGTGATTGGGCTCTTAGCGCAACTGTGAACTGACACTTTGATAGGAAAATCTTCAGGGCTTCACACATTTGCTCTTTAAATTTATCTCATAAAAGTCTTTCAAAATACACAACAGGAAAGTGCTTAACTGACAGAAACACACCCAATATGTGAAAGTCAAATGGAAAAGTTCTTGTTTTTTTTCTTTTTCTTATGTAGGTAAAATAAGAACTAGAAATTGAATTTTCCACTCATTTCCATAAGCTATGATGAGAACAATTATAAATATTTGTATCCTAACATGATTTCTCAAATACTTTCTCACATTGTGTTTCATTTGCTTTATACAACATCTGAAGAAACTCAGACTCTGAGAACTTGTTATTTTTAAACACTCATTAGCTTAAGAATGGTGAAAACAAGGCTTAAGTTTAAATTTTCTGATTTCAAATTCTTAAATTTTTAACATTGTTAACTGCATGCCTATTATACATACAAAATTTCCATCCAAATAAATCTAAATCTAAGTATCTAGAAACTCGAATTATGACCCATTGTACATTGTGCTGCAGTGAGAGATAAGAAATGACCAGAAATATTTTCACAGTAAAAGATCAATAAGCATTTCAGATGTATTCTCAAGTCAGCATCTATATGTTAAAAATAAAGAATTACTGTTTACTATAGAAAAGTCTTAAAGTAATGAAAAAGTCATTAACAAATAATTTCAGGAGCTAGTGTTTCTGGAAACTCTTAAGTCATTACCTGAAAGGACATATTCTGACTTATTGTCTTGGGGAGACTTTTTCAACTATGAGACTTAGACTGACAACCATAGTAAAAACGTATAGTTTGACAGTGGTTCAATACATGAAAAATGTAGCTTTTCAATATGTGTCAGTTTTTGAGCAGATAAAGTAGAATCCCCTGATCGAATTCAATAATGTAATTCAAATGAAGTTTTTTTTTGTTTCTTTACTGACTGCATGAACCCTCTAAGCAGAGTAGCTTGAGATAACAGCCAATACCAAGATTATAAGACATCTCATGACCTAGCCAGTCTTGCTAACTTTTTCTGCGGAAGACCAAACATGATTATTTACAGTTTAACTCTGATATGAAAGAAGTTTTATTTGAGTTCAAGTTTTATTCAAGAAGTTTTATTCAAGTTCTGTGCAGAAATGAGTTTATCACATCAGTTTGGGAAATTTCAGGATTTGGGATTCAGGATTCTAGTTCACTGTTCCTTGAAATGCAAAGGTTGCTTTTTATTTTCCTTTAGTCATTTATCAGAGCTCATCCACACTTCCAGAAGCTTTTTGTATAGTGTGGGAGTCATGTTTTCAGAAACCAGTCATCCACTCTTGCTGCTGCTGCTGCTGAATTAGACTCTCTCTGGAGAATAACAAATCTTCGTTCTGCTGTGGCTCCACTTCTCTTTAAAAAACTTTAAAATTAATTTTTAATATGGTGTAACGTATTTCAGATCTGGTGCAATATGTGTTTTAGACATACAAACCAATTTTGCACACAGTGAGATTAAATAAAGCTCTGGAGACTCAGCAAATGTGTACATGTGGAGGCTGAGGGAGGTGTTTGATTCCATTTGGGCAATCAAGAATGGGACATGAATAAGAGAAAAGTTCCACTAAGAGTGTGAGTCCACCGAAGACCACAGTTAAGTCGCTCCACCAGAAATATTTTAACTTATTGAAAAATAGCAGTTTAAGAAACATAAATAATAAATATTCTCTGAGGTTGATGTAAACTCACAAAATTACTGCAAATAATAAGAAAATGCAAAACACATTTACACAAGACAGGGCCAGTGAGTGTATCTGGAGAAGTACTTGATTTTCTGCAGAAGCTATCAATTTATTACAGAAAATATTATGTGATCAAAGAAAAAATATTGGTGTGAACTTTATGGGTGAGTAGGTGAACTTGATAAAAAATGATCCGTAGAGTCCAGATCAATATGGGGGAGAGGAAGCAGTATTCACAGACAGCTCGGAGATACGCACCAAAAACAGGCCATGTACATGGGATGACTGGAGGTCTCTACATGGCGTGGCAGAGACACCAACTGCTGAATGGACCCTGAGTGGTAGTGAACTGAGGATATACCAAAAAAAAAGGAAGCTGGAATATGAAGTAAAGCTGTCCCCCAACCCAGGAATAGACAGGGAGCCATTGTGTGAAATATACAAACCTCTCAGGGAAAAACCCAAAGGTGGGGGCCAAAACTGGGCACTGACCCCAGACGCCATTGTTCTCAGTGCCAGCCAAGCCTTGCAGTCCTCCTGCCATGACAGGGCCCAGAGACTGAGAGGATAACAGAAAAACGCTAAGGGCTGTGCTCTCAGGTTTGGCAACTATGCCATTCGGCGGAAAACTTGGTGGGAAGAAGGCAGGGGTGTGGACACCATGGGTTCACCCAAGCCCCATTGCCAAATTTAGAGTCAGAGACAGTAGCAGGACAGAGTCAGTGCATTAATGGGAGCTGTGCGGGGTCACAAGCCGGGCTGAACCTCGGAAGACTGCAGTGGAGCCAAAAGTGGACACTGCCAGACACAGAGTGAGACAAACTGGACAGGCCACACTACAGACTTCCCAAGGGGACAGGTCAGGGAGTCTCACAGGAATGGAGTTGGGGCTAGAGGCAGCAGGCATGGCTGGACAACCTTGGCTGGGGCCTCTGCCCCCCGTCACCTGGCACAGCAGTAAGCAGGTCCTAGAGAGAACCTCAGAGAACTCAGAGCTCCATAGCGTCTGGGATCCAAGGGGACCAGGACAGAGAGAAACAGCCTGCAGTGGCTGAGATGACCTCCTCTGACCTGGTGACCACGAAATCCCAGGTTCTGTGTGTGCTGGAGTTCCACAGGTGGAGAGAGGAATGGGTGGAGCCCCCTGCAAGCTTGTGGCAGGAACCCTGGTGAAGGGAGTAGGGTGAATCCCCACCACTGACCTGAAGAATGCTAGAGGCTCCTGAAAGTGGTGGGTAAAGACAAGGGTGGTGAAAAACCACACAAGGCTACTCATGTCACCCAACAAAATGGGAAAAGTTCTCCTTTCCTCATTTCTCTCTCTCTTTCCTCTTATGCTCTGCCTTTTTGCCCTTTTATTGCTAATTGGTTTTGTATGATGAGTCCATCTTTTCATATGCATATGTGGGTATAGCTGTATTACTTTTCTGTTTTTACTCCATAACATTATACCTTGTCTTGTCATATATTCCCATATCAATGACTGGTCCTTAGGAATAACTAAATTTGTTTCACTGATGAACAACTAGAAACAATTTCCTTCCCCCCACACCTCCCATATATATTTCCTTCTTTGCTCTATCTTCTTTACTTCCTTCCACATAACTGCTTCTATCTCCCTTCTTTCCCTAGTCTTTTTTCCTTTTATATTTGTATTCCTGTTCTCTTTCACTCTGTACTAAAATCAAATCAAAATGGATTACAGACTTAGATATAAAAGCAGAAACATTGAAAGTTCTGGAAGACAAGGTAGGGGAAACATTTGAAGCCATAGACACTGGCAGACTTCCTAAATAGGGCTCCAAAAGCACAGGAAATAATGTCAAGAACAACAAATGGGGCTGCATCAAATTAAAAAACTTCTATATGACAAAGAAAACAGTAACAATATGAGGAAGCAACCCAATGAATGAAAGAAAATCTTTGCTAGCTACTGTTCTGATAGAGTATTAATATCTAGACTATATAAGGAATTAAAAATCCTCACCCCCACAAAAATTAACCCAATAATATGTGGGCAAATAACCTGAAAAGACACATCAAAAGAAGAAATATAGATGGTCAAAAAGTATATGAAAAAATGTTCAACTTTTCTAGACATTGGAGAAATGCAAATTAAAACTTCATTGAGATTCCATGTCATCCCTGTCAGAGTGGCTATCATCAAGATCATGACAAAGAATGGATGCTAGTGAGGATTATTATTGGTAAGAACATGAACTAGTAACATTGATAAAACTATTATAGAAATTAGGGTGGAGATTCCTCAAAAGCATAAACACAGAAATACCACTTGACCCAGCTATAACACTCTTGGGCACATTCCCAAAAGAATTAAGGACTGTATCCACCAGTGATACATGCATACTCATGTTTAAAGCAGCAGTCCAATCCACAATAGTTAAGCTGTGGGAACACTGTAAATACCCAATGCATGAAGAAAATGTGGCATATAGTATACACAGTGCAATCTTACTCAGCTATAAAAAATGAAATGATGTTATTTGCAAGGGAATGGATGGTAATAGGAACCATCGTGTTAAGTGAAACTAACCAGACAGAGAAAGTTAAATATCACATTTTTTTCTTATATGAGAAACCTTTATGTAAAGAAATAAATGAAAAAAGAATTGACATGAAACTAGGAGGAAGATTTCCGGATGCAGGAAAAGGGATCAAAGGGAGTGGGGAGGAAAGGAAGATGGAAGTAAAAGAAAAATGATTTACATCATGAAAGTATAAAAGGGAGGAGCTACCAGTAGATGAGGCAGATGAGAGAACATTTGGCCATGTGCTGCCACAGCTGTAAAATGCATGAATTTATGAATTAAGAAAGGGAGTCTGAAGTTTTAATAGTCATATTGTAAAAATGAAGATTTATGTATTTACTGCTAATGATTCTTTTATCCAATGCTATGTTTTGGGGGGGCCTTCTGATATATTAAGGTTAAAGAATCTCTAGAAAGCTTGGCTTCTGTACCTTTTTCTCAAAGAATTTGACTCTGATTTCCTTCATTTCTGAAATAATTATAGCCCTATCTGTAATGACATGTATCTATATCTATCAATTTATCTGTCCTCATATCTACATCTATAATTATATCTGTATTGAAATAGAAATCTAAAAATGGGTATAGATATACCATGTATGAAGGACAATCTTAGACACTTCACATTTTACTTCTGCTATAAAAACCCAACCAAGTAGGAACTACTATTATAATTATTAAACAGAGGAGGAAAGATGTAGTTACTCCACTTAACCCAAATCACAGAGCAGATTCCCAGATATTAACTAGTTTACTATGTTTTCTGAGAAAATCTCTTTTTATAAAACTCAGAGGAACACTATAAAGTTACAAGAGGTAATAAAACAAGAATTCCATGGAAGAAGATCATTAAGTAAAAGAGTAGGGCAAGTATATCTGAAAAGTGGAGCATGTATTTTACAGCCTGAGAGCCTGAGTGCTTATTCTGCCAACTGTGTGACTTCAGGAATATTAATTAACCTCACCATCTATAAAATAGACACAGTGACAGAATCAACATCACCAGCTGGTCTCGAGAATTAATAAATTGATAAATATATCATAAAACATTTAGAACAGTGCCAGGGATAAAGTAAGTACTACATATGTAATCATCTACTGTTATTTCACAGGGCCCCTTATTTTTTGTCTGGTGCTAAGATAGGAAAAAAAAGTCATATCAATGTCTGCTGTTTCTCACTAGCATAAATGAAATTTGAATGTTATCTGTGTCCTCTGCTTTCTATCTAAATGACTTGTGCTTAATAAAAACTATATTTCTATTGCAGTGAATTCTATTGAAAAGGCAAAAAAAAAAAGAGCTTATTTGCTGGTCTGACCTGTGTCTCTTGCTGCATTGTGGCTGTGTTGGCAAGGACAGACCACAGGAAACCCTGTCTGATGCTACCTCAAAGCATTTCTCTTGATCTCTCTGCCTACAACCACCCATTTCAAGATCAATTTCTGTAAAACAAGTCAGAAGCAAACTGACACTGTCATATACCTTATAAATGTTTCCAACCTGAAAAATCTTGTGTTGTACATTTTATTATTTCTCTTAGGCTGGCTCTGATTTCCTGGAACCTCTGGATGATTGGAGGAGCTGTTTCTCATGATGACACTGATGATTAAGTTTACATCAAAGTCAACTGTTCAGGTTGGGGCTATCTTCATAACACATAGACTGTGTAGTAGTTTGCCTTTCTGTGTCTCTAAATAATTCTTGGAATATATCATGTTCTCCCTATTTTGACCTAAACTAGAAGCATTATTTGTACTACATGCAATGTTTTGTTAGCCATCTTCAAGATGTTCTCAATTCTGTGACCTAATGAAATGTTTCCTATGTTCATCTCAGGCACATACTTCCTCAAAATGTAGATGACTCACTCCTTGAAATTCCACCATACTTTTGACCTGTTGTGTATGAATGGCTCTCAGCTACTCTGAAGTACACTGAAATATCCACTTTATTTCTTTCCTCTGTTTCCTTAATATTGTTTTATGTCCTGCTTCTCTGCCTGTTTCACATGCTGTGCTTTTTCTTTGATCTTCATTTAGCCAGCAAAAAGGGTTAGCTCTTCCTTCATGCTAGATTTTGTGCTAGGTACCAAGCTAAAAATGAAATTTAAAATCAATGATTTTTACATCCGTTGCCTGAAAGAATGTATAAGCTAGTGAATAGGTGAAGCGATGAAATACAAAACAAAAAGTAATTTTAAGAAATAACATGATGAAATTTTTTCCCAGATAATTTAGTGTTGAGCATGTGTCAAAATTTTATTACAGTCTTGCTGCAGGCGATGGTATGTGCAGGAATTTGGTAGAAAGATTAGATTCACTTTTCTTTGGGACATTCTATAATAAAACTGGATGGCTAGATAATCACTGTTGTACTACATAAAAGAAAAAAAAATCTAGTTAGGGATTATTCAACAAAGCCCTCAAGACAAGGTAACTAGGCCCCTCCCAAGATTAGCAGTCCTCTCAATAGGTGTGTAGTGGAGTTGTCAGAACTTTTCTGACTCAAGTTAAAATGTATGAAAATTAATTAAATCTTTTATCAGAGATGATATTTTTTCAAAAAAACCGTTTATAAATCATGAGCAAAGTTTCTGTCCCTGGACATATTTGGGTCAGTTTTTCTCTCTTCACATGAATTTGTGACAATTAGAACTATCAGTCTGGATAGAGATTTACTAATCGCCTGTTTTAGGGGAAGAGAAGAGGGTCAATATCCATCAGTCAAAAAGGATGGCTGAGATGAAACATGTGCTTAGTGCTAGGAAAAGAATATCACTTGTATCCTTGACAAACTGAAAGTGGGAAAATGACTAAGGCCAGTAGTTTACAACTTAAATCAGACTAAAACTTCTGCCACTAAGTTTGGTGGAACAGGATTCGAAGTCATCAAAAGGGATTCTAGAAAATGTAACTTTGATGCTCAGCTCCCTGAGGCCTGAGTGCACTCAGACAAATGAGATCAGGACACATAGAGAACATGAGGACTTTTCTATGAGTGTGAACAAATCAGAAATGTTAAAAATATGCAGTATTTTTACCTCAAAAGTGAGAAATATAACCACAAGTCATCTTTTCTTTTTTCCCTTCCTTCTTTCCTTCCTTCCTTCCTTCCTCTCTGTCTCTTTCTTTCTTTTGCTCTCTTTTTTTCTTTCTTTCTTTCCTTCCTTCTTTTTTCTTTAGTACTGTGACCACTGAAATGGAGGTCACTTCCTCACAAATGGAAATTACACAGTTAAGGACCATATAAATGATCCAGGGCTAAGATGGGGCATTTCCTGAAATATAGAGTGAAGTGTCACTTTCAAATTGGTGGAAATTAAGAAAGAATGAGTGTGCAGCTAATGGAATTGATTAGCGAGTTCTACTTTCTGTCTAAAAATATTGAAAGCAGAAATGATATATTCTAGTTACAATACAACAGACACTAAAAACTTTGTGTTTTAATTTGTATAAATTTTATTTGTTTAGTTCCTCCTATTGACTGGCAGTGAGTTTTGATAGGAGTATTAACTACAGATAATAATATTGAAAGTTAAAATATTAGTGACTACAAGATTTTCAGTTAGTATCTCACTGAATTCTGAAACCTACCTTGCTAGGCACATAGTGTTACTATTTCTAGAGGAATTCATGATGGAAATTAGGTAACTTGCTTAAGTGCACAGAAAGTGGTTGACGTTGATGCAAATAAAGGTCATTTTTCTCTTCAAAGTCCCTAATGCACATTGCAACTAAGCTGTTAGCACCAGGGCTTCTATGCAAAACTTGAATCCTGAGATTGAATCATAGCTCTGCCATGCTTGTGACTATGGATCAATTATTTAGCCTCTCTGGGCTAGATTTTATTTCATGTAATGTACTCAGTGTGTGGCTTTTTTATTCAAGACCTAAATCTCTCCCAAGCCTATAGTAGATATTAATGTACTTTCCCTCCTAAAATCCCCTGGGAAATACAAGGAAGAGGAAAGTTATGGAGAGGTGTTTTCCTACTTTGAGTCTAGGTTTAAGGGAAAAACAGCTGTTGTCTCCTTAGGAGAAGGAAGAGTCAGCGTGCCCACAAAATACTGTCCTGAGACTAAAGACCAGAAGAGCAGACAGGTCCGTCTGAAAGTATGTGACCTGCAACACCATCCCCACTCTTCTTCAGGCTTTGTGCTGTTTCTTGAAGCACTTTATAACACCTCCAAAGCTCGTGAAGAGTGGCAGTGTAAACCAGCAGGAGGTAGTTATTATTCTTATACTGTCCTTTGGTACTTAAAAACTCAAAAGTCCCTATAAAAAACAGAATTACAACTCCAAAAGTGCTTCCATGCTAACAATGTCAAGAGAGGATAGGAAGGAAAAGTCCAGCATACAATCAAGGAAGAAAAGGGAAGAGATACAAACCAAGTAAGTCACTGCAGGTAGGTTTCTCTCTCCTTTTCAGTAAGTATATAGTAGGTGCTTATTCAATATTTATGAATTAAATTGAAAAAATGATATGACCAATGTTGATTTATCAGTGCTCCATGAGAGATAATTGAAGTAGGAGAGGACACATGAGGAAGCTTTTGCTGTTGTTAATACTAGGAACCGAAAAAGGGCTTCTGCACTGAGCTATATCCCCAGCCATTTAAAAAAAAAAAATGTTGAAACGAGGTCTTGCAAGTCACTACCTTACCCAAGGTTGGGCTTAAATTTAGGATCTTCCTTCCTCAACCTCACAGATTGCTGGGGTTACAGGCATGGGCTACAGTGACCAGCTGTGAGAAGCCTTTTCTAAAATAAAGTTCTCTTTGATGAGTGGCTACTAGTAAATTAATTGGGCCCACATTTTTTTAGAATACTAGGATGATGACATGTGCTGTGGATGAGGATGCAAAGACTAATGAAGACTTAGTCATTGAAGAATCTTAAGAGAAAGACATACTTGGTAAATGTTGATACAGAAGTGGTCACAAAATTTAAAGATGAAAAACTGACTCATAAATGAGATACCTGGGACTCCTTTCAGTGGAGTGCTGGGGATTGTCTACCAAGCTCTCTTGGGGTAATCTGATTGCAGAGGGTTGTATACTTCTGATTGCCTTGCATTGAGGAGGCTACTTCACAATTGTAAGGCAATGAAAGCTGTGTTGTAACAAACTGATAACAATGCAAATGCTATTTTATATAGAAATGCAAATGAATTTTGAACAGTAGAGAATAAAAATCTCTACAAGACATTTTCATTTAAACCAGTTTTAATGCCTTTCTTGTTTTCTCACTTAATTAACAAGACAAAAATCTTTGTCTTTATTTTCTTGCAATACAGAGGATTAAATCCAGGGCCTTTAGACTGAGCCACATCTCCAGCCTTTTTAATTTTTTTTTTTTAAAGTAGTGTCTCACTAAGTTGCTAAATTATCCGGACTGGGCCTGAACTTGTGATCCTGCAACCTTAGCCTCCCAAATAGCAGGGATTACAAGTGTAGGCCACCATACACGGAGAAGTACAATCTTTAATAGATACTGTGTTTGATGGGATTCCTGATTTGACCATCTTGAAAATTATGCTGGATAAACCTGTCTATTTTCAAAGTTAGCAATAGTGGGAAAATAATATGGAGGATTAAAAAACACCTTAAAATGGAATATCTTAGAATTTAAACTTTTTTTCCAAAAGAATAAAGAATCCTTTCATCTCACTCATTTTGTTTATATATGTATTTTTTGCTTCTTTGACTCGCTCTTCACATTGTGGCCACAGCTGTAAGCAAGCAACTCTTTCACCATTAGTTAGAAGGGACTCTGGACTACTATAGCAACAAAACAAAATAAAACAATAGAAAGAGCATATCAGTCAACCTTCCATCACTATGATACTACACCTGAGATAACCATTTTACAAAGAAACATATTGGTTCAGTGTTGGAGGTTTAGTCCACAATGGATTTGTCTCATTGCTTGTTTCTGAAGTGATACAGCACATGGCGGTAGCACATGGAAAGGCCAAAGAACTCACTTCGTGGCCAGGAAGCAAAAGAGAGAAAGGGTAACGGGTCAGGGTCCCATAATGCCCTTGGGCACTCCCACTCTGACTTAAACATCTCTTAGTAAGCTCCACCTCCTGTGGTGCCAAACATACAGCTTGGGCACCAAGACTTTTCAACATGGGCATTTGGAGTCATTCAGGATCCAAACTACAGCAAACATTGAGCTGTGTGAGGTAGTCCACATCCTGCTTCTAACAACTAAGCTTAAGAGTAGGTAGAGCCCAAGTCTGTGTAACCCTAAATTTGAGGTTATTTCATGATTTAGCAAACATCAATATAGCATAGTTTCTTCAGCTACGAGTAGTAGATTCTCTATTATTTGGAGACCAAAGGAGGTCTTGTGGGAAAGCAAAAAAGTTTTAGCATCAGATCTGTGTGAGACTGAATTCTGGCTACGTTTTATAAGTGGTTAAATTAGCTAAGTTTTCTAACCTATCAGAGATTCTTTAGGGAGAAAATTAGTATGTTAATATATCCTTCATGGATAAATATTGCAGTTTGCATATCATTGATTCTCGACACAATACAAAAATTAGAGATCACCCTGGCAGAAATGGTTTTAGTATAGTCTCTGGATTTCAGTAAGCTTAACATATAGCAAGGGAAAAAAGATATAGCCCAGACCTAGGGTTTGAAGTTGATAGGAGAAGGAATTGGCCAAAGATATGTTGAAACCAAACATAAACCTACCCATGTAATAGTTTATTCTAAGAAGCTGAGGTTTTATGTGGAGGAAAATAGGAAACTAGTAAAATTTTAAGCTAAGGAATATGAGCAGAAATGAAATATCTCACTTTAAAGAAATAATAACTATTTGATGTGATGGATATGCTAATTAGACTGATTTGATCATTCCACATTATATATGTATATTGAAATACACATTGTGTCCTAAAACTTATGCAATTACTATTTGTCAATTCACATAAATCCAATATAAATTTTAACTAGAGCTACTCAAATAAAAGGAAAATAAATATTTTTTCTTCCTATCTTAGTTACATGGCTGAGACTCTTATAACAAAGACAAATTAACGAGTGAAAAACATACACATTTATTTATGACAGTGATATGAAAGCCTGCAGAGATGAAAAGCCAAAAAAAAAGTGGAAAATCTGCGTATTTTTACGCGTATGTGTGGTGAAGAGTTGACAGCTGTGGGGAAGTATAATTGGACAAGTGGCGTTGTATTCTGATGACAACAAGCTGAGGGAAACATAGCAATGTCTAGGTGTTCAGTTTCTTTCTGGTCTCTCTGGATTTGACTCCTTCCCTCCAGGTATACAAAGAGCGCATCTTGAATGAGAATGATCTTATAATTTCTTCGGGGGAAGGTCAGAAAATTCTTCCAGAAGAAAGAAGTACAATGATAATTTGAACCATGTGACTTGAAACAAATTCATTTAGGACCTTCTTCAATCACACCCATCCACAATTACCTTTTTAAGCATAAGTTTATAAAATAGATACCAGTTATCCCTATCCGCACTATAGTCCTAAAGGCAGATTTTGAATTAATGATAGCAATAATGACAGTACTTGCCCACCATTAGTCCTTGGGAAGGGAGCAGGTACATATTGTCATATTTCAACCAGCAGAGGGCGATCTCTGCCCAGATACACCCTATTGGAAAATCAAGAGGATGGTCGCGGAGTTGACCAGAAGTGCCAGGCAAGATGGGAAAAGTCATTCATTGGAAATGTTCAATTTCTCTCAAAAAAATTTGAAATATAAATACAATCATTCACTTATTAGTAGGTAAATGTAACAAAATACAAAAAATTTTAAAAGCACATCGAAAAATGCGAATAAATCTTACAAATAAACATCACTCATTCAGGCCTCATGCCCTGGTCTACTCTCACTAGAAGGCTGCTATGTGCCAATTTTTGCTGAGGTCAAGAAGGGGTTTGTTGTTCAAATTTTCCTGGATAATTATGGATACAAATCCTTCAAATGAAACTTCCATTAAAAAAAGTAATTGAAAAAGCTTTGGTATGGGATTGCTCAAATCCAAGCTTATCTCACTTCAAACTTTCCATGGTTTCCTCTATATCCTCTTTCTTTCATTCATAAGTCAAATCTAAACTTATAATATTATCTCAGGAGATTTATTACTTGTTGCTTTGATTTTCAGTCACTGACCTCCTGAACACCCCAGCAAGTCACACATGCCTTTTCCATGGATTGAAAGCATAGCAAATAGACAGATTAGAGCAGCCTACAGGGCACTCACTTGGGTGAGCACGATCCCTTGTAGATGCACGTGATGGCGTTCTCTTCAAGTATTCACCCAGAAATCACAGGCAGTGTAAGTTCCTAAGAGTCCATGAAAGTGGCACTTCTACACATGAAAAGCCAGAGTGGGTATGAAATTAAGGAGGTCAAGCATGACTGTGTACTGGGCTCAAATTGCAATTGCAGCTATTTATTCCATCTTCTAAGGCTTTTAGGATTTCTGTTTCATGACAGTACTTCAGGAATAGAGCTTTTGTCCTTAACATAGTTACCCTTTAGAAATCTGCCCTATGAGGCACAGAATCGAAAAGAAATTCTTCTACAGTACAACTAGGCCACACTATTTAATGCAAAATTGAATAGTAAAAATAATACTACTTAAATGAAATAGATTAAACATTATGAGACTTATTCAGAATACTATAGGAGCTATTTTACATTGATGTTATTTTTAGAGTTGTATCTCACTTGTCTGAGGTAGAATTCTAGGATAAGAAGACACATGTCAGAAAAAGAGAAATGAACAGTGATTGTTCATATTATTTGTACACTTTCTGAAGCGAGTGGATGTATATTAGCTTTCGTTTTTTTCTCCTTCCTGTTCTGCTAAACAATGACCTCTACAACCTGATAGAAAATTAGTAGTGTGCAGAAAAAATATTTTTTAATGATCCTGAAAAAAGGTTAATTACCTTAACAACTAGAAACTGCTCATTTCTTCCTCAACCCCCTTTTTAATTCTCTTTTCTGCTATACCTTAATTATCAGATATTTACATCTCAAATGATTTTTTCTCTGAAATAACTGGTCTTTTCCTAGCTTAGATTTGGCAGACTTTTTAATTTATTTTGTCATGTAAAATAAAACTCCATGTTACTTGAAAAGTATGCTGTTCTTTTCATATCTTACCTTAAACATGAAGATACATTTAAAGCTATAAAAAATTATCCCTTATTATGTTTCACTTCATAAGTATTACTTATTTGATTGATAAAAATAATGTATTATTTTAAGGAAAAAGTATGTCATTTTATTTTCTATATATAATTGTTCATTTATCCTTAAGTTTTTTAAAAAATTCTTAATTCTAAAGGAATTTAAAAAGTACATTATAGGAGTCCTTAGTAGCAATAGTTTAAAGAAAATAAAACTTCCAAGATACATACACTTATCAGCACAATTTACCTTAAGCAGTTTACCAGTAAAATATTTTGAGTATCAAATCTGTCTTTGCATACAATCCAAATTTTCTACCTAAAAGTGAGCATGGCATTATTAACATTTTTGCATTTTGAAATTCCTTTTTGCTGGAATTTATTTTAACTCTATTTTTCTTTCTGTTTTACATTTCTATTTTTATCTCTTGTGGGATTTTTTATACAAAATTCTTTAATATTCAGGTGTTTAATCAGACCAATTTCTGGATGAAGATAATTTCTGCACCACACATGCAAAACAAAATGCAAATTAAAGAGTGAGACTCTGTGGCTCACTTTGTTGACATTTTATATAGCTTTGTAAAAACCTGGATAGAAGCATCATGAGGGTAAAATATCAGAAAAATTGTTTGCATCTTTCAGTTGTAGTATACTTTACAGTGTCAATAAATCATCATTATCAATTATTGTGCCTAAACATGTATTGAATGCAAAACAGGTAATGAGGCTTAATTAGTAATTAAGATAGTAATTGGTATGAGAATGAATTCTTTTTTTCCCTTAGGGACTTATAGCTGACATGAGAGGCTGCATGTACTGATAAAATTAGAAATAAATTTAAAATAACCTGATGCAGAACAGAAAATGCATTCTATGAGAGCTCAGAGCTAGTAGAGTTGGGTGAGGTCATTCTCTGTATGTGATTGTATTTCTGCACAGGGAGAGAGACAGGTTTTCTTTGTTACAGAGTATCTTCTTGTGAATGTTTGCAATATGTGTATAAAAGATAGAGAGTGTATCTCTCAGAGCAAATGCAGATTTGTATATGAACTCGTAAAATAAAATAACATTTCCTTTCGGGCATAGATGAGCCAAGTTTGATTGTGGTTCATTATGGAGATTTGGGGTTTCCTATGCTTAGGGTTCCTGAGTTCTGATGAAAGCTCACGGGATGCAAAGCATATACCTGAACCACTTCACTGCCTCTCATAGAATGAGTACCAAGAGACCTGACATGAACACGAAGCTCACATGACTTTCTGTGCCATGAGTAATAAAATCCAGTGTTTCTGACCCCCAAAATCTTGTATTTTCTGCCAGCCCCTATGAAATTGTGACAAACTCACTTGTTGGCTTGTAAGAAGGGAAAAATTTCAGCCCATTCACAATTCTGTGCAAAGGTTTATTTTACAGGAAAGAATATGAATGTCGATTTAATACATTTTTAAGGAAATCCTTCACAGCTTTGCTGTATTCCTTGTCACGGTTAACTTTCAACTACTTAGAATTTAGGACTCTATCAAATCCCACATAACATATGAGTGGAGATGATATAGGTAGAAGGTGTAATTGCCTATTTTTCCTGGTAAGGGTGAACATAACAGTAACTATGCATGTAAAAGAAAAATGGTTTGGAAAACTGGGTAATTTCAAACAATATGTTTGATTTTCTCTTTCACTTAGGTTATCTCAATATAATGTACCATGACAAATCTCTTATTTTTTTCTCAAAACTTTTTATAGATGGTAATTTTGCAGTTGGAAATTCTTACTGCAAATTAGATTATTTTCCCATATATTTATTCTCCAATTGAATTTTTGGCAAGCAGTGTGAGATATCATCATCTTGTTTCTGTACAGAAATGTGCATAGCATAGCTTTGAAATTATGGCA
The DNA here is from genome assembly GCF_000247695.1 of Heterocephalus glaber. The sequence goes on along the minus strand of NW_004624742.1, from coordinate 17,848,122 downwards.
GCTACTACTGAAGAGAGCTGCCTATTAAGAGATTTAATCATGGGAATGCTTATGTTCAATAAAAGTTATCAACAGACATTATCATAATGAGGAACTTCAGTGCTCCTCAAATACAGCACCTTATGAACTATGTGGAGCTATTTTTGAACTACAATGCAACATTAAATTAGGTTCTTCTTATGTTAAAAAAAATTAAAGCATAATCAGTTACTATTCTCTGCTCGTTTCTAATTTCTACAATGCTGCCTTGATTTTGTAAACCTATGGAAATCATGCCTTTTCTCTCCTTTTTTCCTGTTTAAATGTCACCTTACATCAGTTTCACTTTTTGTCCTAGGGCTGGCTTACTAAACGAACTGGCACCAGGAATGATTCTTCATGGTGAAACCTAGCAAATGCTATTGTCATTTCTCTCAAGCCAGACTAGTCTTGCAAACATGCTGCTTCCATTTAGTGGAAATAAAAGGGGGTAGAACAGAAAGAGATCATGCATATCTTAAAATAACAACAGCCATATGACAGTTTCAGGCCTGTACTTGGAAGAAATTTGCATATATCCCATTAAGCCTGCCTGAGCTCCACTTTCAAATTTTGAAGTTGCCAGTCAATTTGAGGAGGTCAATAATATCTTTTTCTAAATGCAAGTTTTCTTATAATTGCACCTTAATAACTGACAACTGGCCCTTACAAAAAGACAAGAAAGACAAGTGTTTATTGCAGGAAAACATCAATATGTGGCATTTTGTAGACAGGTCTACTCTGGAAAGACTCTGCTATTTTGGGGCCATTAGCATCAAGTCAGGGTTTCAAATGATAAATTCAATTAGATTGGAGCTAAGTGATCTAAAATAATGTGCATTAGGAGCCATGTACAAGCATGGAGTTCATTAAATGGCAGTATCAATGCGATCACCTTTAAGTAACACAATCAATTTGCTGGTCATTGAGCACCAGTGGTGGTCAGACTAAATTAGATTTAATGTACATTGACCAAGTGATTTATAGTATCTATATTACAGTACCTCAGAATGAAGAATGATGACTTTCAAGCATTCGTGGAGTCAAGAGAGGAGTAAATCATGAAATGGGCCAAGCAAGGTAAGAAAACTTGCCTCTTTTTGCTTCCAAAAAAACTTTTACAGTAGTTTGTTTCATGAAGTCTGCAAAAAAAAAAAAATCAGACTAATTGGAATCCTGTGAGCTCTATAGACAATACAGACTTGAATGCTGCCATGGCAAATTGGTATTCCATTTACTTTCCCATCAAAGTCTTTAAGGTTTGTATTGATGAATTCCTCCTGACAGGTGTATGTAAGCAGCACTGTTACAATGTGCTGAAAATAGTCGTTGTAGCTTAATAAGGAAAACTTGAAGATTGGAAGATTGGAAAAGCATAACGGTTCAAGTTCATTATAAACACATCCGAATCCTCCAACTTTCAACTCTTTCCTTAATGTGGGAGACATGAATAAAAGAATAATGGTACATATCTTATCTTGATGGCAGCTATCTGTGTCATGTTCAGATGTACTTTTCAATGAGGTACATTTTTCCCCAGAGAGAGGTTGCTAATTTGTGTAAGATTTGCTAATCACCATCACAGACCTGTCCTATATTTCTGCTTGTGCTTCAGATTTCTGGCTCTTTGATGATTTGGGGAGAAAAATCGAGAGGACTAGTAGAAATCTGTTTGATATGTTTATACTCAATGTGATTTTTTAGGATAAATCAGTTTCTATAGTTCAACAGTAGTTGGTACTCTTCAGAGTCAGAGCAGGTTATAAGCCAGAAATTCTAAACTATAGTAAATACAACAGTTACTACTAAATAAAATAAAATACCTATTCTAAGGGAGAATACTTTAATAAAACTGCCAGTGTTTTACATGATTTTTAAAGCTCCTCTGAAGAGCTACATTTCCTCTTAGAATTGACTGCTACTCTGCTAGACAGGGCTAGGGGGCGCTAGAACCTTACAGCTGAATGAGATCTGAACCCCAGCCCTGAAAACAAATGTGTTATCAGCTTCCTATCAGAAAAGATACGATATGTGTGACCTTGTATGCACATACATATACACAAAAGTGTCTGTCCACTTTGGTATTGTCCAAGAAGGAAGAAATTTGAGTAAGAGTATTTGTAAATGTTGATTTTTACCTAGAATATGCTGATGCTTGAAATCATCCTAAAAATTTATTAACAAAGGGTTTGCACATTTTAGTAAAATCATTCCACTTATTTTTTCTTAAACTATTCTTTTTATTATTCTTCAAAGTTTAAGTGAGGGAATTTTAAAGAATAATTGAGATTGTAGACAGTTAAGCATGCTAATTAAGAATGTTAATGCATGATTTTAAGCCAATTGTATTTTAAGTCAACATAAGAAGAGTGTATATTAAAGAGTTGGAAAAGCTAATTCCCTCTATTAATTTTTTATTTTTCTCACATCTTACAAAATTAAATGTTTTTGACAAATATCAAGGTTTTGTTAAATCAGAAAATTCTACTTAATATTTAGCCATTATCACTGTTGTATTTACCTCTCCAGAAGCCTGGACATCACTTTGAAATTTTAATATTTTATTGTAGAGCTTATTTAATGGAACTTTCTCTAGCTTGGTAACTGTTTGAAGAAGAGAAATTCAAGGAAAGCCTACATAATAAAATGTGTTTATACATGAGGTGTTTTGTAAGACTCAGATTTAGAGTTCATTAAGAAGCTGAGGTGATGATGCTTTCTCTATGACATATTTGAAATTTCTTGACAGTACTTTTAAGGGACCATATGGAATGATAGCCTTATTCAAATACTCCCCACCTCTCAACTTTCAACGACAATTTGCTGAAACTAAGGATTACTGAGAAATAAAACATTTGTGAATTGGTAAAATTAATTTTAGGATAATATGTTAAACTCCTGCAATGCCCAGATGCTATGGCTATGGAATGAGTTTGAGTCAGTTCCTACCCATAGGAAACGTGATGGAAATCTTTCCCTCATACTGAAGCTGGAATGTGGGCCTCAAATAGGTTTAATTTCATAAACCTCCAAAAACCATTTCCTCCATTACTTTTCTTGGCCATTAGATAAGTTACACAGTTTTAAAACCATTTCATATGTAGAAAAAATGTGAAATATTCCTGTCTGAAAAGCATTTAGTACTTCTGAGAAAAATATTGTTTTGTAGATAAGCAAATCTTTTCATTTCTGCACAGGCCTCCCTCAAGCTCAGGTAACTGCTTAATGAATTAACTTAGAAAATAATTAACAGAACTTGAATGTGACACTCACTTGACATCAAGTGAAGAGATAGGGTGCTTCTGTCATCATGGAATCCACAGTTTAATCAACGGGATAAAGAACTAGAGAGAAAATTTGCAATGTTTTACTAAATAGAACAGATTAAGCGATGGTATAAAGGTACTTCAAAGGAAAAATTACCTAACATATATTCCTTATCACCAGAAAAAGAAATAAGAAAAGTGTTGAGCAAAAATGTTGGAAGCACTTTAAATTAATGTTAAATTCTTGGTTTAGTTAAGAAGTACCATGAGATTGTAAAGTTCCTCAAAACCTCATCACTGAGTAGATATGTTCTGACTTAACTGAAACACTTTCGTACCCTTCGAAGCTCTAAACGTTGTTGCATACACAAATACATCAATGACAAGTTCCCTTTTAAAAATGTCTATTATGTACATGTGGTGTTTGTGAATGGCTGTGTGTATTTATTGAACTCTGTGTGTGAAAGTGATTTAGGAGGTTAGTGAGGGCACCCTTACTCCTACATACTCTGCAGCTATTCACCTCTTGCCAGTCAGAATATGATGGATGCGTTCAGGAACTGAACTCTGACCCTGGCTGGGAGAACATGCCCCTTGTCAGAAATATCTCAAAGGATTCCCATTATCCTTTAATAGGAAAGATTCTTGAAATTACTTGTAATTTTTACTTTAGGTAGTGAAAACTCCCCTTTAAGTTTATGAGATAATAGCAAAATGATGTTCAAAGCAAATGGCCCTTCATGGTATAAAAATATTATTGGACTCACTTAAAATTAATAGTATAGTCAGGAAGAACTAATTGTGACCCAGCTATTCTATTATCAAAATAATTTCCCAAATAAAATGGATATAATTTATTGATAGCCTTGAAAAGATCTCAGAGAAGACAAAGCTGCATGTAAGAGAAAAAAGCTCTTATTGTTTTTTATATTGAATTTTTCTAAGCACACATACAAACTGTGTGTAACAAAAAAACCCTTTGAAAGAATGAAAACTACACACAAAGCCCAGTCAGCATTTACATGCAATTAATTGATTCCTCAAAATAACTGAATGTTTGATTAGTTCAGTCTATGTCAGTATTGCCATTAACTGCATTTGGCTATGTTAATGAAATAAGCTCAAATAATAAAATCTCACATCCCAAATATACTTCAGAGCCCCCTCAAAATGCCTGTAAAGATAGTGACCCATATGGAGCAGATATGTCTAATCAAGCAGACAAGTTTAATCATGGAAAAACACAAAATGTCAGCAAAAGCTGTGTTAAATTATTGTAAAATAATATGTATGCTGAATCTATCTCAATTCAGGTTTCTCTTTTCCTAAGGTATGAAGATCAGCTAACACCAAAATTGACATCTTTATCTAAGACTGCTATATAACACTTAATAGCAAAATCAGCGTTGTTTCTTATTTCAAGGAATTTATCAGATATTAGAATGCTTTTAGCACTTATGTCTGGGTGACCTGACTATGACAGATTTATTTTCCTTATAAATTGCTTCTAAAGATAAATATGAGCCATTTGGGAAGAGATTTATTCTTTTCAAAATCAAAAACTCAAACTACAAGGAAAAGCTTGCAGTTGAAATGAAAGCTATATTTAAATATTCAACATTCAACAAAGGACATGACTAAATTAAATCTCTATATAATCAGAAAACATAGGATTTTACCAAAAAATTATTCATGAGGAATGTGAAGGTTAAGATAGGAGAAATGTATAAATCTTACAAATTAAACTCAGGAACACAATTCAAGAAGGAATTGAAACAATATGGTACCTGTTTCCATACATATCTTAGTATTTTGATATCATAATTTAAACATCTAACCAATATTCATGATGTCTGACCAAAGACACATGAAATAAATGATTAAAAATCTCCCTTTGAAAAATGTTTAGAATGGCAATCAAAATTTGGCTGTGGGTATTCAGGCTTTATGGTTACCTAAACCAGGCAGTTACATGGCTCTAAGTTTGTTTTAATGCTCTTTTGTAAACATTTTGAAATTCTTTTTAAATTTTGAGACAGGATCTTGCTAAATTGCCTAGGCAGGACTTGAACTTGCGACCTTTCTCACTCAGTCTCCCTAATTACTGGGATTACTTAGTGGGCCACTGCACCTTATTGGAACTCTTCATTATTCATGAATAAGAGTCTGGCATTTTCATTTTGTAATGCACCCTGAAAATTATGTAGCCTGTCCTTGCTATGTGCTGTTAGCTTTGCTTTAGCAAACCTTTTATTCTTGAATGCTTTAGCTTTGGTTCTTGAATGCTTAATAACCAAGAAAATTTCACACTATCGGCAAAGGATGAGACATGAAACATTGCATTTAATAACTGAGTATGATTGCGATTGTTTTAGACAGGGAATAAAGATATAAGACTTTTAGCCAATCTGTCATTTAGCTTCTAGAATTACCTTCTTCAAATGAACTAATCAGAATGAGCTCTCTCTAGTAGGCAGTTTTCCAATTTAATAGGTTCTAGAACAACTTCCTTGCTTCTTAGCTGATTCCTTTGAGTACTTTCCTCTGTCTTTTCTGAAAATAGGTAGATTTTCAGAAGTTGAACATCTATCTGATTCATTTTTTATTACTCTCTAGACCCAGAATACTTTGGTTTAGATTCATTTGGGGATATTAATTTTTTTTTAATTGTAGATCTTTGGGTATATTTCTTGCATAATTTCTCCCTGGTAAAATAGTAACAATATTACTATACATTATATACAAAATGTCTTTGTTATGAGACTTAAATGCAATAATACATATTAAATGCTTCACATGTTCCTGGCACATATTAACTTATCAATATATTTAACCACTTTTTTCTCCATTAAGTACAATTTTGATGTGAGACATATGCACAACTGTAACGGAAGTTAAATGTGTATATATTATATGTACTAGAAAATCTTAGTATTATATGGATAATTGTTTTATCAATCAGAATTTTCATTTCTCTTTTGCTTCTAGATTGTATAAGGGTTACCTTTTGTTGCTTTTCCCTCTGTATCAGAGGTCTTTTAAATAATTAAATTTTAAGATAACTATTTTACATGAACGAAAGTGTTTCTAGTAGTTTCTTTTCCCCGTGAGATTTAGTATTTTTCTTTTTCAGATACAATATATGAAATGAAAATGAAACATAAAAGATCTTCTTAATATTTTTGATATGCATAGCTTGAAACTAAATATAGTGCTGTCTTCAATATATTAAATCAACTGACTGGTTATTGCTATGAATCATAAAAGTACCATTTCGTGAATTTTACTTTATATCACAAAGAACGGATAATATTTTCCTTGCAGAATGAGATTTATATCCACTCTTCTGAGCAAATGAATATGGAAAATAGTGCCAAAGAGTATGGTTGGCAGAGAGTCATAGAAAGAAGCCCTGCATTTATTTTTTCCCAAAAGGAGAAAATGATAACAAGAAACTATAAGGTAGCAGAAAAATTCTAATGAATTTCATTTTCCATCAGTCAAAGAGATGAACATTTTAGGAGACACAGCGATTGATCAGTAGGCATATTAAATATTAACACATCCTTTTCACTTTCTTCATTACAGATTTTGCAAAGTAACTAAAAATGTGACTGCACCAAAGACTTGAACTCCTTCAAGGATGAACAGGGACATCAGCAGCCGAGATTTAGTTATCCAATACAATGCTTCATCTCAGAAACCCCAGCAATGTCACTGGCAGGGTACGCTGCTGAAAGTTTCGCTATCTTCATGCAGAATTAGTGAGTGTCTACCATCCTTAAGGTAGGTTGCTTGGTGATTCTGCCTGGATTCCTCAAATGAACTTCTGAAACAGCTGTTTGTGTTCAATATTAAAAAGCTAAGGCTTGGATGTGTTCTGTTTCCTGAAGCACAAAGCTATGAATTGACAGAGATTCTACTTAAAATAACAGCTCAGGTTCTTAAAATTTTTTTATTTCAAAGTTGCCTTCAAGCCAGGTAATATTTCATCTCCTCTTTAAAGAATTCTCTACCAAACCTCAAGTAATTTACAAACTACTAAACAAAATTGTCTGTATAATTAACTGGCAACTGTAGACATGTAACATTTCCCCTTTCTTTGACTGCAGCCTCCTCTAAACTGCGTGCTTCTTGAAATGAAAGATTCTGAATTTTTCTAGACCCCATAGTACCTTAAAAAACTTTCTTTTTAAAAATATAAATCAGAATAAGAAATCAGTAAATGGCATTGTTTCAAGCTACACAAATTGTGTCACTTAACTCGGCCCTTAATCTGCTAAAATGCAGAACACAGTGAGATTTGATTTTGCTTGAGTATGTGTGATCATAAATATATGCTTCTATCTAAGAAAGGGACAAAGAAAGAGACTTACTTGATATTGAACATCTGAATAGAAGTAGCTTTGGGATTTACCAAGCAGCATCAATTTGTATGTGTACAGTGACCAGTGTAAAGAGCAACTATTTAATAGCTGGTCTAAGGCGAAGGCATGAGGGAATAGACAGTACTTGGGGAGATAGTTGTGGAACCTCAAATCTTTTACTTCTGGGCAACAGTAGACATTGTAGAGTATTTTATGATATATATGTACATATTTATGATAAATATATAATTTAATAGTTATAAATATTTAATAATTATTATAGACAATAATCCAAGCAGATTCCTACCATAGTAGGCAGGAAACATTGTCACTCATCTGTTAAAATTATCTCTTGTCAGTGATAATTAGGCCACAGATCATCACTGAGGGTACTAGGTAAGTTTAGAGAAATTGCTGTAAGTATAGCAGAGCAAGGAGTATAATAAAACCACACAAAGTATTTAGTTTAGCATCTTTTAGGCTGTCTATGCTAACATTACCCAAAAGAAAAATGTGAAAAGTCAGTTGATGATATATAAAATGAAGCCAATCTCAGATGTAGAATTTTGCCAGTAGATTTCTCATTCATAATATTTCCTCTTCATCACACTGAAAATGGTACAGTTAAAATTCCATATTCTAATATTTCTTCTTAATTTCTGTGATGGACCCTTGAAGGAAACAATTGAAATATCTAAGAAGAAATTTCTAGGAGTTGATTTTTGTAAAGTAAATATTTTCAAAAACAAATGAATGGTTGAATGTAATTAGGTTAGTTGGTAGTAGTAGAAATCTACAATTAATCCCTTAGAGGGATTAATATTCCTTGTAGTGATATTTTTAATTCAGAAAATGGTACCTCCTATTCAGAACTATAGTTGTAGGTGATTCTATAAATGGGTCCTTCATGTCAGAGGAAACCCCATCAATTGTAGGAATATGCGGAGATCTAAGAGAAAATTCTCTCCCTAATGGAAAAATTAGCTTTCAAAAATGTGTTTCAGAAGGCAGGAAAATGTGACAAAACAGCTAGCATTAATAAGTCTAATTGGGGCAGAGAAGCTGAGCCTGTCCCAGAACCCAGAAAGAAGCTGCCCCACTGCAATCCCAAGCTCCTAGGGCAGAGAAGCTGAGCCAGTCCCAGCACCTGGAAGGAAGCTTGCCCACCGCCATCCCAAGCTCCTAGGGCAGAGAAGCTGAGCCAGTTTCAGCACCTGGAAGGATGCTCCCCCACTGCCATCCCAAGCTCCTAGGGCAGAGAAGCCGAGCCTGTCCCAGAACCTGGAAGGAAGCTCCCCCACCACCATCCCAAGCTCCTAGGGCAGAGAGGCTGAGCCAGTACCAGCACCTGGAAGGAAGCTTGCCCACCGCCATCCCAAGCTCCTAGGGCAGAGAAGCTGAGCCAGTACCAGCACCTGGAAGGA
>NW_004624742.1:17746762-17836076 GCF_000247695.1 Heterocephalus glaber | reverse complement strand
TTTCATTAATTTGTCTTCCAAGGTACTTCTTAGAAGTTGTCAAATTTATTTCAGAACAGATTTTTGAAATATGCTTTCTATATCCTTTTAAATTCTGTAAAATCTGTGGTAATGTCTCCAAGATCTTGATATTGTAATTTAAAAAATGTTTAATTGATATTGTGTAACAGGAAGATAAGGTCTAAAGGTGCACGGGAAGTGGGAGTGGTATGGGAAAGGAAAAATGGGAAAAGAGAAAATATGAGAAAGAAAAAAAAAGGAAACAAATTCTTTGCAAATAGGGAAGGGTGGAGGGGGCAAAGGGAGGGCAAGGGAAGGCGGGGGGGAGAACCAAGATACTCATGTAATGGTACAAGATCCCAATGTAACTGTATTTTATACCAAAAATGTACCAAGAAACTTAATGGGAAAAAAATAAGTCTAATAGCAGTGCTGGAGGAATAATCTAAGAATATTAACATTGACATTTATATAATTGTGTTCTGACACTACTTCTTAGATACAGAACTCTATTTTGGTTAGGATAAAGTCTATCTCAACTTATTTTTGAGTTGCTTTTAAAATATTTAAGTGTAAATTTTATCTATAATAGATATTAAAACCATTTTTGCTGATAATCATATGGTAAAAATAAAGCTTTGTCTAAGAAGAAGTAACTAGGGCAATAGTAGGTTTTTAGAAATGGTAGAATTTCAGCTGGGGCAGCTATGTTTATCTGCAAAAATAAATAAGATGTGGTACAGAAGACTGGTAATAGAATTCCAGATTTAATCACTTCCAAAAAAGGAAAAAATTATCTAATCAGTTCCAATTGGAGTCTTTTGGAAAACTAGTCCTTCTGACCAGAATTTCCTTAAATTTCAATGAAAATGATCACATCTAAGTCGTGTTTTTTTAAAAGTGAATCTAATTGTAAAATATTATCTATGAAAGCTGTAATATTATGGTCCATGAGAGTCCTAGTTATATGTTCCAGATATGTGCTTTATCATGTTATCCACCTGATACAGATGTGGATTTATCTTTTCCACTGCATAGGGCCTGTTTCTTTATGATAGATGTCAACATGAAAATGATAGAATTTGTGACATCCTCTTCCACCAGAAGTCCCAATAGCTTATTAGCTTGTTATGTTTTATGTCAAACAAACTACCACTTCCTTGCCTCTTGTGAAAGCTAAGGCTCAACTAAAAATATCCTTAATTGAGGTAGCACATTATATTAATGATATATGAAGAAAGAAGTGACTGATGACAGATTAATTTTAATATCAAATTTGGCTGCAATATGTTAAATGGTTAAAAAATACGTACTGAGGTCTAGAATATCTTGGAGGACAGGCAGAAGAGCAAAATAAATGAATGAAAGATCTGCAAAAATTTGAAGTCACTTTAGCGTTCACACTGTGGTCAAATGATGTTACAAATTCTTTGAAAGATCAAAGAGAAAGTTTAGTTTACTCAATAAAAAGGAGTTTAAATAGTTGAAAAAACAAAACTGGAGCCTTAACAGTTTAGTCAGAGCAGGAGACACGTGAGCTAAATGGCTGAGCAGAGATTCCTGGGTTGGCGAGTTAAAAGAAGCCGCTTGTGAGGCTCAATGAGCAAAGCACAACACAGAAACTGAAGAGTAAACACGCCGCGGTTAAGAGCTGGACTTTTACCACTGAGTGATGCTGGTGTCAAGGGGATGTTTAAGATGACCCGGGAGATCAAGGTAGAAATTCTGTCTGGGCTGGTCGAGTCAGGAGAAAATCTCAGTATGTGAGGGGAGAGATCAAAGTTAAAACCTCAAAGCTTCCCTTGAAACCACAAACAAACTAGCAGAGGTGTTTCCAATGCACCCTGGTGGGGCTTTTCCAGAGACAACAGAGAAGTTGAGGGTATTTTGTGAGTATGCACCCAAAATAACTACTATTTTGAATTATTGGATTGTTTTTTAATAAAGAGAAAACATACCCCTGAAATAAAAATGCATTACGTACAGATGCCTTCAATATGTACTCTATGTAATTGAATTTCTATATTCTGATCCAATTTGTCCATGGAATCAAATATCTTCTGTACAAAATACAATTTAAGCAAGTTGGATTTTTGAATGATGCTACATGGAATTATTTCAAATATGTTTCCAATAATTATGCAGCAGTGAATATACACATGAAAGACAATAAGTGCAAACATTTAACAGTAAGTGCAGAGAAGTTTTCTAACATTGTGGCACTCATGCTCTGACTATTGTTTTCCAGGAGCACATTTCTAAGTTCTGTTATGCACAAATATCCGGAATACTTATTATTTTTTGATTATTAAATGTCTATTCTGTCATAATGGCAAATATACTTTCATGAAAAAGTCAAGAGTTAGTAGTTGAGTGCTTCGTGAAAACAGGGTCTTATGAAAGCAGCTAGTTTATGAGTAACATTTTATTGCCTTTTATTTACATCACCGAAATGCTAAATATTCCAACAATATTGTTAAGCAATAGCAGACATATATTGAAAATTAACAGCTAGGAATCATTTCTTTCAAAAAAAAAAACAACAAAAAATAAACCAGTGCATGTGATTTAGTTAGACTTTATTAATTTGTTACCTCTCCAGTGTGAGAAGGATGTTGCATATGAAGACATTCAGAATGCTTCTAAAATATTTGACTGAGTGCTTGGGATTTCAGGCCTAGTACACTGCTATCCTTACTGAGAATATGTTTAATATGACTCTTTATAACATTTACAGAACCATTAAACTGATTTAAATTACAATTACACATTTCTAGTCTAATGAAACTTTTGCTTCTCCCATACTATTTTGCCAGGTACTTTTCTCCCAAATGCATTCCTCAGGGTCTTCCAATGACTTTATCTCCACTGCTTTGTTCCATTGAACACTCTCTACCCCTGGAAATGTGCCTCCTCTTGGCACATTTTCCCATTACTTGCTCCTGAAAGTTTCATACCTCTTACATTATTCCAACTACATAATCCTAATTAGTTTTCACCTTTCTTTGCCTATCTCTTCAAACTTCAATGATTGTATTAACTTGAATTCATCATACTTAAATTTTTGCTCTATTCAATCTTCCTGGGAGAGCCCAGATTTCATAGTTTCCCTTGGTATTTATGGCTGATGGCTTCTAAAACTTTGTACCCAACACTGACCATATTCTTAAATTCAACATTATACTTCTAAATCTATGTGAGAACTCTATCGGATGCCTATAATCAATAAATAAAAACTTAAGGCAGTAAATTGAAACAAATTTGATCATTTTCACATATGACCAAGAAATAGTTTTACTTCTTAAAAAAAAACATTACTATCATTTACTCTGTATTCCAAGTTAAATGATGTTATTTAGTCAGGCATGCTGATTCATGTCTATAATTGCAGCTTTCTGGATGATGAAAAAGGAGGATTACAAGTCCTAGCCCAACCTGGGCAACTCAGTGACTTGGTGTGTCTTAAAATTTTTAAAAATACATACATGAAATAAAATAAAATGGTCTGGGGATGTAGTTCAGTGTGAAGGCCCTGGGTTCAATTGCTAGTACGAAAGAAAGACGGAAAGAAAGAAGGAAAGAAAGAAAGAAAGAAAGAAAAAAAGAAAGAAACTTATTTGAGGTTTTTTTCTTTTCCTCTTACCTCTCATCCCCAAAGTTCTAAATAATTATCAGTATTGTTGACTCTGGCTCACAAATTTTTCTGGGATTTGGCTTCTGCTGTCCAATCACACAATGCCAGTCTTGAGCAATGCTCTTGGCTCACCTGGCACTATTTCAAAGGCTGTCCACCTAACATCCCAGTGCCAAGTGTTTCTTTATACCATGGTGAAGGCTGTGTTCCTGAAATGCACACGGACCATGTAATTTCTCTGTGAATGGACTTTTACTATGAGCAATGTGTCACAAGATTCCAAAGACTAAAGAAATCAGGAAAAGTCAGTATTCTGAGTCCATATTTTTCCAGAAATAGCCTTCTAGTGCACTGACCTTCTTGTACCCCTTTTCACAGTATGCCAATTCCTTCTCATCTGCTCTTCTGTCTGTTGTTCTATTGCCATGAGTGATCTTTCTGTTTCCTGTCTGGAAAACACCTACTTACTTTTTCCTTGTCTACTTCATTAAACGCCCCATGAGAATGCTGTTTGCTTTCCAATATTTGACTATTATTCTTTCTGTCTTGAAATACCTTCTCAAGTATTATAATGATCTATTCAGTGTCTTATTCAAAATGTGTGCTACAGTCATGATTGCTTTTTATTACTTAGAACTTAATGGTTTCTCTAAGGTTGCGCAGTTAGTAAGTGACGAAGGTGAGTTATGAAATCAATTCTTCTAATTGTGTATCCACACCTGTTCCTATTAAAATGCATTGCCATGTAGTTCAGGGTTCCCTGCTTCTTTTTGGTCTCTACTGTTGTATACCTTGTATTTTTCACTTGGGCTATGCTTTTTATTTCATCAAAACAAGCTTGGCTTTTAATTCATCAGGATTATGCTCAGTAGCTTCATTGCAATGGTGATATTTTGCAATAGCCAAGGGTATCTCAATTACTTAAATCCTTCTTCTTTATAGAGGCAACTGGAAATGATTCACAATGTATTTGTGATTACATTCTATGTGGACAGGTTTTTAGGCATCTTATTTATTATCAACATAACATCATTTTGATCACTCTGCCAAGACACAGATATTGCTAATGGACACTTCCTTCTCCTTTGTGTTCATTTTCATCCATTATGTATGATGGAAATCTTTTATTTAAAAACTTGAAAATTCTGAGATAGTTGGCAGTTGGTGAAGTCAAGCTTAGAGATGAGTAAAAAGGGTGAAGATGAAGGAGTGTTGTGATCCTTATGCTTTACCAGGCTTCTTTACCTGATCATGTAGATTAAAGAATAGAATGAGGTTGTGTTTTTTGATTTCTTGTTTTTGTCTTAAGTGTGGCTTCATTTAGACTTACAGAATATGATAAAAATATTACAGATCTTAATATATATGAATACATTTTATGAATACTTCATCCTATTGTTATTAAGAAGGTTTGAGATGAAGTAAGTTTTAGCCCTTATATACAGACGAAAAAATGTCTGACTCCACAGGAGAGACCTTTAGAAACTAGGGAATTATATATTGTGTGATACTTGCTCATTTGTGCCAGCCCGAAAGCAGGTGCCAGAGCACGGCCGAATATGTAGTTTTAAATGCAAGAGAATATATGAGTGTAAAGACAGATACATGCTCTTCTATACATAAGTAAAAATAATGCTGTATAATGTATAACATATTCTATATTTGTATATTCTTTTAAGATTTATAATTGTGCCTATAACTTTAATAAGCATACCCTAGAAATACAGTGCATGCACATCATTGTACCTATAGATTTTTAACTCTTAATAATACCACACTTTTTTTTTTAACTTAACAGATGTTCTTTGGATCAAATATTTATGCAAAGCTAGTGACTCACTATCTTCTTAGGGTTTCAATTTCCTAATTACTACAATGAAAGGATGGAACTATAAGATCTAAGTACCTGGTTTAAGAATTCTATCATTCTAAAAAATTTAACAATTCCTAAGACAATGGGAGCAAAAAAAGTTGCCTTTGTCTGTCAGAAATTTTTGTAACCCTTGAGTCCAGCAAGGGTCATGTATCTCTCTAAATTTGCAATTATAAGAATTGTAAATACTCTTAGATTGTTTTGGCATGACATACAGTACATTTCTTTTACCAACTTTCACTACCCACTGAATTCTAGACTTTCAAATTCGTCAAAATTCATATTCACTGCCTGAGGAAAAATGGATGGCTAGAACAGGGAATGAGAACATGAAGTTTAATGATTAAATCAGTACATGAACCTGACTTGCAGAAGGTAGGCACAATTTAAATCTGTTTTAGGAACCCAATCAGTCATCCATTTTCCGAATCTCTGTAAGCGTGCAATCATATCTTTCTCATTTGAAGGCTCTTGAAGGCTACAACAGTCTAGTGTATAACTAATTAACTCCCTAAAAATGAAAACATTCCATTTGCATGGGGCACATACTTGATCTTTTTCTTTTAAACTTTCCAAAGAGTATAGTGGTATAACACACATGTTCTTTTTGCACACGGAGGTCTCACAGATCTTACATAAACTCATGTAGAATGGGAGGAGAAAGTTAGTGGACTTTTATTACACCTCAGTGTGTCAAGAAGCTTACTCGATACTTTGTTTAACCTTAAACATCTGATTTTTTATGAGTTTTTCCGTGCATCACTGATATCCATAATTAAAGATACTGATTTGTTGTGAACTAAAACTTATCCTGAGCATGATGGTATGTGTCTTACACGCATTAACTCATGTAAAAGTCACTTATAACTTAAGAAACATATATTACTATGGGATCTATTTCTCAGATGTAGAGAAACTTGTGATGCAATTTTGCAAGACAATATATCCTCTAAATGTTGATGCTTGTCATTGAATTCAAAACTTTTGCCTTTCTCCTAACCCTAGTTGGAAGTTCAGTGTGTATACTGTACACCCATATATAACTATTGTGGTCTCTTCAAGTACATGATTAAATGAAAAGAAACTCTAATTTCTGATTGTAGTTATATAAGATCCAAGAAGTGTTTTTTAAACCACAATAAAATCTGTTCAAGAAAGCTATAATTAGCTTATTTGCTAAGGGCCATTTTTAAAATGCCAGACTCACCTTTACATGTGCCTGATAGGATATTTTACTGCACTGTTTTGTACTTGAATGAGTCAAGAATAAAATTATATGAGGAAGCGTAGCTGGGCTACAGCTCTCCTCTATGTAAGTGCTTCTTCTGATGGTCCAGTAGAAGGCTACAGAAGTAATAAGTATGTATTTTTATTATTTTTATTCTGGACAGTTCTATTTTGAACTTGCTGAATAGATTTCAAAAATTCAGACAAATTCTCAGTACAATAGTAATATTACTTAGAATGTTTTGAGGGGTTCTCTCTCTTTGGGTTGAGTAAAAACTCAGTGATATGGGAAAATTTCATCTCAAGTCACAGAATTGCTCAGAAATGAAGAAAGAACACATCATTAATGAGGTATCTTTCTCTTTAAGCCAAATGAATGGGAAAAGTTTTATTTCATACAATGCAGATAATAAATTGCACTTATACTCTGAGTGGCTTTCTCAGAGAATTCCTAGGCGCTTTAGAAAAAATTTAAAAATTCTTAACAGCAACATCAAACATCAATTATTTTGTTTTATATTTTAAAACAGAAATTGATTTAGCATTTTAGATCTCCAGTGGGGATTGCTTCTGCATTCACGTGAGGTGCTGTTAGAGGTAGATATGCCATTTGACCAACAGCTGCTGATCAAGGCAAAGACTTATAGTTTCCAGGAAATCACAAAGATGCTTCCATAACAACTGCAGGCATTGACTGAAGCAATCTCTGAGAGTTGAAGATGGGAATTTAAATATGCAGTTATCAGTGCAAACAGCAGTAGGCAAAAATGTCCTGGGACTGTCATTTTCCACCCTTCTCATTGTTATTGTTACTATTTCCATAGAGCCCTGAGTGCCTAGATAGACAGAAGATGATTTGAAAAACAATAAAATATGCCTGTTGCAAGTTCAACCTCGTGGTTCATATTTCAATTATAATAGGTATGAAGTCAAATATGATAAAATATTGTAAAAGTTTGTCCCAGTATTGTATTCCCAATGTTACTAAATGTTAATTATTCTTGATAGAATAGGTTCTGTGATCACCAAATGCTTTTAGGAGGAAATGGTGAATAGAAGATATTTCTGTCTAATAATTAATAAAATTTGCTTAGCAAGAAATAGGAAAAAAGGCATTTAAGAAAACATAATGGAAAGTACAAATCACTAAATGAATAAAAATAGCTTGGGATTCACATTTGGATTAAGTCCATTTCTCAAATGGTTGGGAAGAAAAGAAAAAGTCATGAATGTGTAGGATCTGAAGTGAGAGTAATGACTTTGATTCTAATACCTACAATGCTGCAAATTCATGAGAGAAGGAGAGAGAGAGAGAGAGAAGAAAGAAGCAAAAGATTATAGAAGCAAAGAGTTGATATTAAAAAGAATTAAAAATATAAATTTTATATCAAATTAGATTACTGGAGATTTGAAAGTGGACAATAATGTATGATCTAGAAAATTTTATCTTATTTAAGCCTAATAATTGATATCAGAACTAATTAAGCTGTAATTACCCTGGGTAGATGGACCCTCGGAACTGTTAGTAAAACTCCAACACAAAAGCCAGGCATGGTGGTGCACACTGCATTCCCAGCAGTTGGCAATCTGAGGTAAGAGGATTGCCATGAGTTCAAGGCGTGCCTGAACTACATAGCAAGACTCTTGTCTCAAAACAATAATAACAACAGCAAAACAAAACACCACAAAATAGGCAAAATGGGTGATTAGCTACTGCTTGTTTAACAAAATGGGAATAACAATAATTTGGTGTTAGATACCTATACCTCTTTACATTAAGGAAAGTTATTTTTTATACAAGTTAAAAGTTCCTTGGGAAAGAATAGTATTTTTACTAAATGATGCTGAGTATCACATAGAAGAAAATGAAGTTGCATAGTTTCTTCATAATACATGCAAACTTTAAAATGGATCAAAGAATTAAATGTAAGAGTTAAAACTACGAAACTCTTAGATAAAAACAGACACAATTCTTCATGAACTTGGATGAGGTAATAATTTCTTAGATATTATACCAACAGCAAAAATCATACATGGAAACATAGATAAATTGGAACTTATGAAAATTAAAATTTTGTTGTGCTTAGAAAAACACTATTGAGAAGAGAAAGCAGTTTCCAGGAAGAAAGGAAAATATTTCAAATACAATATCTGATAAATTGTTTGAATCTAGACTACATAAAGACAATACAGTTTTTAAAAGTGGAAAGCACATGAATAGGTGTTCTTCAAAAAAAGATGCAAATGGCAATGAAGTGAATGAAAAGATGCTCAAAATTATCAGATAATAAAGAAATGCAAATCCAACCCATAATAAGAAAATTTTTCTCCTTCATTAATATGGCTAATATTAAAAGGGTAGTTACTAGCATGTGTTGACTCAGCTGTGGAAAATTCTGATTTTCATACACTGTACTAGGCATGTACAATCATGCAGCCATCTTGCAAACTTATGTAGAATTTTTCATAGAGTTAAAGATAGATACTGTATCACACAGCAATTCTATTTCTAAATATATACTCCAAAGGAGTGAAAATATATATCCTCATAAAAACACAGACATGAATGTTAATAGTAACATGTATCATCACAACAAAATAATAACAAAATAGTGGTCAAATCTCAGATGTCCATCTACTATTATACTAGTAAAATATAATATTTCCACATAAGGAGTGTTATTAAAAATACAAATTGTGCAGTGTTGGTGCACAGTACATGTGTCAACACAGATAATTTAACATGGTTGAGTCGAAATTGCGTGCCTAGTGAAAAATAGCAATCATCAAATACTACATGCTGTATTATTTCACTTCTAAAAATGTTCAAGAGAGTTAAATAATACAGATAGAAAGTTGATTCGTGTTTGCTTAATGTTGGGAAAAGTAGAGAAGTAATTGTTAGAGGATAGACTTTTTGAATTGAAGAAAATGTTCTAAATTGATTTAGGTGATGTTTGTACAAACTTTGGGCATGTACTAAAAATGGAAGTAGATGTTTCATGTGTGAGATCTGTATAGGGTATAAACTATAAATCAATTGTACTGTTAAAAATCAATAGAAATGTGTTGCAGATACTTCTTTGAGACTTTGAATACTCTCTTTTCTGTAAGGAAAGCAAAACCAGGTACAAATTAAGACAATATTATTAAAAAGTTTTATTCTAGAAAGAGGAATTCCATTACTACTATATTATTATAGAAAATTTTGCAAATTTTCAAAAATCACTTAGTCTAACATATTTATTGATCCATCCTTATTATGCAGGTTTATACTAACAAAACAAGAAAAATGTCTCATAACATTAGTCAGCCTTAGCTAATGTTTCATACATTTTTCACTATCTATCAATAGCACTTGACAAATTGTTGAGATCACTAAAAAAAAATCTCATACCAATTTTTGATAAACAGTTCAAATGTCATTGTCTTCTGAATGAAATTTTGGGAGTCATGTGAATGGAATATGCATCCTATTGGGAAATTTGATGGGAACAAAACCAGTTAGAAGAGCGTAGCTATGACAACGTGCAAGGTGATATAAATTGAACAAAGCTGTAGGAAATGCAAAGGCCATAATTGTAAAAGTTAGTTGCCTAGCATTACTCTCAGAACCCCCACCCCCACTCCAAGAGTCTAGCTTCTGCTTTATTGGCAAGCTACAAAATATAATGAAGAAACATATTTTCCAACATACTTTTATGCATGAGGACAATAACACAGCCCCATCTGTGATGATATGTCATAGTTATGTTGCAATGTTGTTGTTATTCTGGATTTGGAGAGGTTTCCCTCAGCAGATGCATCTACATCCTGCCCCTCAACACGTTCTCTTGAGGAAGAAGTGCATTACAGCTCAGATATCATTCTTTTTCAAATACAGTCATATATTGAAAAAGAAACAATACACTGAAAGAAGTAGAAAAGGAGTTAGTAGGAAGCAAGAGGACTGCAAGATCACAAGTTACATTTATGTAACTGTAAAACATAATACAATATAATAGATTTATCTTAAGTTGATTGCACCTGACATCTGTCAATGCCTTGACAGTAGCAGAGCATTTCCACTTCTCTCATTAGATTCGCTCTCATACTGAGGGCAAAGCTGATTGTGCTTCTGTTATTGAGGTAGAAGTACACTTGCTTGAGGAAGAAAGTCAATGGGAATGCACAGCCATAGGAGGAAAAAGGAACAATGAAACATTTTCTAGAGCTTTAACTGCATCAATGCAAATGGGAACACAAATAGAATTTTGTTTTAGTTGAAGGTGTGCTTGTTTTATGTGTCTTGAAATGGAATCTCTTGTGTGATGTGGAAAGATGCACACATGGATATGTGCACACATATAGATCTTACGCCCAACTCCACATGCTCTGGGTTGGGTTCGTCATTAGTTCCCAAATTCAAACCACCATCATTCTCAACAGAGAATGGATCACTTCCCTTCACCCTCTTCCTTCACTCTTCTTCCGATAAAGTGGCCTCAGAGGTTTTCAATTTGTCTCTCAAATAGACTTGAATTTCTGCTTAATATCATCAAATCTTCTCATCTAATGTGGAGTCAAAAACAAAGTTCTAATTTTATATGATCAATGTACCCCGAAAATGCAGTGACCTCAGCTTCTGTCCCTCAGTCGTTTCCAATCACACTGACCTCCTTAGTGTTTCTCCAACACATCAGGAGTATTCACACTTCAGGGCCTTAGTTGTCACCATTCCCACTACCAAGAAGAGTCTCCTCTCTCATATCTGCATGGCTCTCTTCCTCACTTTTCATTTTCCCTATGTGTTCTACCTAAATATTAGACAGACAAAAACAATTCTGCTTCTTTACTCTAATTTCATTACTTACAACTATCTGAAATTGTGTATCATGGTGACCAGGGTCTGTCTTACTTTTCTGCTTTGTCCCCTACACTTGGAGTTGTACTTGGAAAAAAATAAAAAATCGTTTGGATGAATGAGCAACAAATACTAACAATGTAAAATAACAACATTACTTATCTCTATTATTCTGTTCCTCAAAACATGTATTGGTAAGAATATTTAGTCTCCTGTTTACAGGCAAACAAATTGGTGTTCAGAAGAGTTAAGTTGTGCGCACACCCAATAACCAACAGTTAGTAAATTACGGAGCTTAGTGTTTGCTCAGATTTGATCCAATATCCCTGCCATCTGTTTTTCCAGTTCCTTCTTAAAGCCCTCAGTGTTCTTGGGGGTTTTCTATAAGCTGTCATAACTATTAAGGGAAGGGCTAGTTGCAGATTTTTCAGATTCCATGGCCCCAACTGCAATCAAGAATATTATTTATATTTATTTTATATATTGAGGCTTCATGTAACATTTCATTTTTTTTAAAGTAGAGTTTCAAAGAATTAAAAGAAGTCATCTTGTATATCCCATCCCATACTATGTGCTAAATAAATATATATGAATGACTGCCCTGGTAGGTAATTAGGTTCATTTAGCACTTAAAACGAGGCGAAGAGTACATTGTGCTTTTTTTTCTTTCTTTTTTTCCCTCCAGTAAATGTTTGTTGTGAAAAACACTGTACTTGGTGCTATGGAATATGCAAACTTGAATAAAACATGCTCCCTTGAGTGCATATATATGAAATACAAATGTAAAATGCAAATTGTTAAATATAGAATTTGCATTTTGTGATATGTCTCAGAACAATTGATCTTGAAACAAAGATACTGAAATTTTAAGATCCTAGACCACAAACTAAAATTCAGAGAAATTTTAAGAAGATCTTCAGACATTTAAATAGCTTACACACAGTTAGTTCATGACAGATCATATTTTATTTGGAAAAGGCCCTCGTTCTAGCATTTAGAAGAAACTGACCCATATTTCACACACACATGTAATGAACCAACTTGCCTCCTTTCCTCCCTTCCTTCCTGCCTTTTTTCATCCATTGGTTCCTTCCTTCCTCCCTTTCCTCCTCCTTTCCTCTTTCTTTCTCTCTCTATCCCCATTTCTGTCATTCAACATATTGGAAGGATAAAATTAAAGATGAAGAGAAGATAGTTGAATTAATTGCCTACATAAAATCTGCTTACAAAAGTTAATAATTTGATTGTAAGAGAGATGAGTGAAGTAAGTGTTTGGCAGGCTATCCTAACCCTAGACAGCACACAGTTGTGCTAAGCCGTATTGTGTGGGGAAATATCTATACACCTTTCCTTGCAGATAGGTAATTGATGTCTAAAATACCATAAAGTTGAGATTTAAGGGGCATATAGGGCTATTTGACAATGTTCTTTTTACATGACTCAACTCTAGCTGAAAAATAGGGATAAATGAGATGCAATAGTTTTGTGTGGGTGTATGAGTGTGTAGATTCTACTAATAGACTTGACCTGTCAATGAAGTATTTCACATGAATTACAAAGCTTATTAAACGTAGGTATAGGGTATGTCGCTGGATTATAATTCTTCAATACATATTTTATTGCTTTTATTTTCATGTTTACTGGGTAACACTTGAAAATAATGGCTCGGTTAAGGTAATTAATGTTGAATTATAGTGGAAATCCAATTGAATTACTTGTGACATTCACATGAATGCTAAATGAGTTCACTGTGATTAATGCTATTAAATAGATACCAGAGGAATTAATATTGATTAGGCAATTATTTTAAAGTGTTACCGTTTATTGCAATTTATACCAACCTCTTTTTTTGGAGTAAACCTTTCTTTATTGGCAGTGTCCAGTGCAAAGCTGTATAATTACATGAGGAGTCACAACAATGACAACACAATTTGCTTTTTGTTTCTTGCTTTTAAAAGACTTGCTTTCCATTGGAGATTTAGGGTGTGATAGCCTAATGTACTATTCCTTTTAAGGTATGCACTTGTATAAACGCATCCCTCATATTTTCACAAACAGGTGTTTTTCTTACATAACATGCTACGCATTCATGTCAGCTGCTAAGCAGTCTATAAGTTAAGCACGATCAGATCATTCTGCTTGGATGGTATCAAATAAAGGCAATTATTTCTGTTCCTACCATACCGGAGAGAGTGAGGAGAAGGGCTACCAACTTCAACTCCGCTTTTCTGATCTCTGTGTAAAAACCGGGGCATGGGGACAAGAGCATAGCTGAAATTCTGTGTGCTTAGTGAAAATGTGTAATAGATAGTAGTGTAGTCAGGTAGTTATGTAAACATCTATCACACATATTACAAAGTACAACCAAATTGATAAATTAATAAAAATGCAACTGTGAAAAGTAGTACATTTTCATGTGGAAAGAGCTGGTTATTACTGGCTAGCAGAATTTCCTCTTTTTACTAAAATTTCTGGACAGATCTTCATCTGATCTGACACCAGGGAAGTGTTTCTGAACAGCAGGCAAGCACTGAGGGCTCCTTTCATACGATGCTAGTTGGGATCAAGATCAATTTTATCTATTTATACATCTATCTACACAACACAGGTTAAATTTTAAATTTATTTTTCTTTTTATATATTAGGAATGGCTTATGTGATGTGAGGAATTAGGGAATTGCAGCTATGACATTTGTAGTCCAGGCCAGCAGGTAGCTCTTACTTCTTCAGTTTTTTTAAATTTTTAAAATACATTTTTTGTTTTTGTTTTTTGCAGCTTTAGTCTTGAGGCTGATTCTCTTTCTGAAAAACCACAGTTCTTGTACTTAGGACCTTTAATTGATGGAAAGATGCTTACTCATGTTATTAAATGGTAATCTTAAAGTAAGCTGATTGTAGACTTTAGGGACATCTACAAGACCTCTTCACAAAAACATCTGCCCTAGTGTTTGAATAACTGAGTACAGTAAGCTGCAAAGTTGACACATACACTTGACCATCACACCTACAAGGACAGCATTTCCTGTTAGAATGGAAGACTGTCTGTCCAACTTCTTTCCTTTCCTTTCCTCTCCTTTCTTTTATTTTTCCTTTCCTTTCCTTTTCTCTCTCTTCTTTCTTTTCTTCCTTCTTTCTCCCTGTCTCTCTTTCTTTCTTTCCCCTTGCTTGTTTCCTTTCTCCCTCCCTCTCTCCCTCCACCTCTCTCTTCCTTCCTTCTTTCCCATTTGATTTTATTTGTTTTGTTTTTGCACAGAGTCTCACCCAGTCTAAGTTGCCCAGGGTGAGCTGGCACTTGTGATCCTCCTGCCTCAGCCTCTCAGTGTGGTAGGATTATAGCCCTGAGCCTTGATGCTCAGTTTCTTTCTTTCCTCCTCCCTTCTTTTCTTTTTCAGTACCATGATTAATAATAGATATTTAAATTCTTTCTTTCATAGTATCTTTTTATAGATTTTAAGATCCTGATTGTGGCAATTTGGTTTTTGAATCAGGATACATTTTTTTGTAGCAATATAGATGTATATTTTCCAAAATAGTTGTTTATTTGTCTTAGTAGTCTTCTCCTTCCTATGGTCTGAGTTGTCTTGACATTTTTTTCTGTAAATAGTGATATCAGTCATTGCAATTATTGTAAAAAAAGATAAATTACTCTTTAACTTCTTTATGTTATTGATATAGAAAATCCAGGTGATGATGGTGGTGAATATGATGATCACATAATGAAAAATATATATCAGAATAAAATAAAAATGCCTGATATGATGGACAGGAGAGTGGTTTTGGATACACAAGATAATTAGTGTCAATAATTGCTTCTCTTTGCAGTCATTTTTGGATTTCAGGTATTTTATTATAAGTGTTTGAGAGTCAGAACACTTTGCTTATCAAAATATATTTTCAGCTCAAGCTTCATATATACATTGATTTTCATTTTTCATTGATTCTGATTTTCTGTAAGTTTTAGAAGATTTAATGAAATTAAATGTGTTTTCCAACTTTAGAGATTTGGTCTGAAAAATTCTGAAGTACCCTTATTATTCCCAAAGGGAAAAAATCCAATCACTTGCAACGATGCTGTTTGTATCCATGTATAATTCCTCAATTTAACTTCAAGAAATGTTTAATGTATTTCCATAGATACCATGGTTTATTGCATTTTTCTAGCCAGGAGTATATTTAAACTGAAAGTAGTTTGTCTTGGTGTCACAACAGAAAACTGTTATTTCCCTTGTCTTTGCATGATCGTGATGCAGTGAATAAAATGATTAGAAAAAAAAAGTGAACTATAAGTAGCAAAACCCAAAAGAGAATGCCTGCTGGCCTTACCCAATAATAAGAATATCCACAGAAAAAGACCATTCAAAGATTATGCTCAAATTCCAACTAATCAAAATAACCAGCATTAGAAAGTGGAAAAATTTGTAATACAGTTCTAAGATTTGGATTATTTCATAAGTAATGACTAAAAATATATATAAAATCGTATCAGTCTACTCCACAAGGGAAAAATATTTACAAGTTTTGAGAAAAGAATAAACTGAAGAACATTAGAACGAGTCTGCTGCCTTTGAAAGCAGGATTCTTATCTCCAAAGCATAACTGCTTTTGCTACAAATCTTATAATATCTTCCACAGCACATGTGCAATAGCTGATCTTAAAAGATACATAGCATTATGTGGTAGAGTATCTTTGGGAAAAATCCACCTCTTAAAGTTAAAATATAGTTTGAGGGTTATCAAGTGATATTTATGGCATATCTTGTTAGAATAGGAAATTATCATTGCTTCCATTAGTGATTAGTGCACCAGAAGTTAAACCTTTTATGCCTTAAAGAATTCATTCTGTTATCATTAGGTTATTATTATTTCTTTCTTTTCCTTTAGTATTATCAGTATACTGACTGCTTTCATTCCATCAACTTAATGCAGTAACAGCTATTACAATATTTCCCCCATTATTGCTTAGATTAGAATTGTTCCCAAAACATCTCAGTGAGTAAAAAAAAAGTTTCTTTTAATTTTTTTTTTTTACTATTTTTTCCTTCAAAAATAGGTGATGGAGGAATTAAACTGTGTTTATTTCATTGCTAAATAGAAAAAGCCATGTGTTGCCAATTTATAATATAGATTACACAATTTACATAATTTTTAAAAATTCCCATAATCATCACCAACAAATCCCTTTTTAGAGATGATTAATAGTGCAGTTCATTATGACATTTGTGCATAAAGGCTCCTCTCATATACATACATATACCTCCGGAATTCTGTCAGATCTATTGTAAGATTTTATTCTTTGAACAAATCTGTCTTTCAGTCTTCCTTGAAAATACTTGTCCTGGAGAACCTGATTTTATTATCAATAACTTTTAACCTTTCAATATTTTAATTATGAGTATGAAATAACAGGATGATAGGTAACATCAACCTCAAGACAGCCATTACATTAAATGTATGGTGTTAAGTCCCCTTGTTGAAAGATTGAAAGATGATAGTTAACATTTCTACTTCACACATTTCTGTGTAGACATAAAAATAAATGTTGTGTCATTATTTGTGTTTCCAACATAGATTGTTTAGCAATTTTTAAAAAATATAATCCACTGTTCACAAACCTGAAGTTCTTGACAAGGAATTTTATTTTTCAAGTGCTGTCATCTCATTTAATAGCTTATGAAATCTCTCATTAACTAGCTCCTGCTTCTACTTTCAGTATTTGCTCTTACCTTCGATTTCCTGCCTCAAACTCTGGTGTGCTAGAAACACAAGACATCACTTGCAGTTCCTTAATCCATGGGTTCTCCCTGCATTCTAGCTTTTTTACATACCATTGTTTCTGTATACTGTATGACATTCTTAACCCTCTTTCTTTAGTTGGTTCATTCTTTTTCACCTACATCTGAGGCAAAGGAGCAACTTCCTCAAAAGAGTGTCCTTTGTGGCTGTAGACTTTTATAGTTATTCTATTATTAGCACTTAGCATGGATCACAGACATTGTGGATAGGAAAATTCTTGAGTGAATGGATGGATGGATGGATGGATGGGTGAATGGATTATCTTTGTTTTGTAATGGATGATACACTATTCACATGAGCATACAATGTCTTTGCCCTATCTTCACAATAAAAATAACAACAAAAAAACACAATATCTCACATTTCTGCCCTGCTCCTTCAGTTGGATGAGTTATCTATCTTCAAGTGTTTTGAAGCTATGACTCAAAACTGTGGGATGTCTCACCTTAGTTTTATGCTGATCACTGATTAAAAAGAACATTAAATAAAATGTGTTCAGAAACACGAAATTATAGTTTTGGAATACTTTTTATCCTTTTTTATCCAATTAATGGAGCATTTATATCCACGGGTACCCCTGCTGTTATGTGGTTAGCTTTCTCATTTAGCTTTAATTAAGTGACTTCAATTAAAGTAGACTTTTTAAAAAATTTGTTTTTAATCACAAACGTGAAAAATTTCTGGATTCCCTTTGAGATAGTTTTCTAAGTTTTTGGATATATTTAAATAAAACAAGGACTCAAGGATTTGCTGCACTCTTTCATATTGTCTTGCTTGACCTCCTAAGATACTTGCTGCAGTATCTAGTCCCCATTTGCCAGGGAACATCTCCCTGAAAACACAGGCTCAAACATTTATAAAGAGAAATGCAAATGGTAATCACATTGAATTCAACTAAAATTCTTTTAGTAGACATGAATCTGCAAGAAAAGCACTTTTAATATGAGACTGAAAACCATCTATGAGGAATTTCATCGACTGTGTTTGAGGGTAAGTTGTCTTGTGTTTTTCAGTTTCGTGCTTCCCTTCTTTTCAAACATGAAGATTCTATAGTTCTTTCTTCCAAGAAAAACAAAATCTAAATAAATACTGTGGTACTACCTATTATTTATAAACTTTGAAACTTTATGTTCCTTCTGTGGAAATAAAGCAAGCTTAATGCTATCAGGTCAAATGAAAAGTTGGAACATTAAATTTTAAGATCACTAACAATTGTTGGGTATTGACAAAATGAATTAGTTTCTGTTTTTTGTTAAGAAGTAAAATTTTAAGGGAAACCATTATCAAGTTTTAATTTTACATTTCCCTTAGCTGTACCCAATACCTATTCAAATCATATACAATTATACAACAAAATGTTTAAGATGAATTTGGCTATAACTTTCGATGAAAATAAATGAAATCTATCCAGATGCGTCTTGTAAATAGCCTATGTATTCTCTGTTCTAGTGTGCCAGTATCTAGGAATTTATAATAGTGTGTTCCTTAAATATAATACTCCCTGTTGTAAATAACTAATCTAAATTTCATTATTCTACATTTAGAAGCATTTTTGAATCACTTGTAACTGGTCTGCTGAGTAGCTGCTATGTAGACAATCTCTGAAGCTCAAATATCATTTCTGCAATGTTCTCTTCCTTTCTCTATTAGTTGCCTTGAAATAATGGTTTATGTTGATTTTTCCTACTACTTTACTCTTCTTGTCTTATTATTTGATCCATCTTTGTTTTCAGTTCTTCATCATCTTTTATCTTCCTGAATATTTGGCTCTGTGGATTGCACTTTGCCACAAATGTCTCATGCCTTGACTTAAATAACCCTACTCTCTGAAAATGTTCTTATTCTACTTCAATGGTGTCTGCTTGTTTTTACGCTCCTGAATCACAGGGACTCCCAGAGGTTGTATTTCCCTCTCTTTCCATCATGAACTTATTCCATTTGGACTAGACCACTTATTTCACCCAAGCAAACATAGGAAATAATGTCAGCTCACAGAAATCTCACCTGAAAAATATTAGGCAGTTTGTCCAGTTCTCAACCACATTTCTGAATTCAGAATATAATTAAAGCTTCAAATGAACAACAGCAGAGTTCTGATTAGAAACTGATCCAAAGACTGTGCTACAAAGACTGGCTAACGCAGCAGGGTTCAGTGGGAAGTTGAGGACACATGCCATATTTGACACCAAGCTGAAGGCGATGACAGTCATTTCAAAGCTCATGTAAAATGTATGAGCTATGACAGTCTTTCAGCCTCTGCCAAGGTTAATGTAGACCCTAAAACTAGTTGAGTCTGCTGGATGAACATATAATTTTACGGAGTTGAGGGAGGTCAGCAGTTTAGGCCACATCACTAAGCACACTCTATTTTGCCTTTAATCCTTCAAGATTGATCCAATTATCTATTACTAAGTAACAGACCACTCAAATCTGCTGTTAAAAAAGTAACTTTTCTGTTTGTCTCTCATGCTTCTGTGGTTTGACTTGAATCAGTGAGGTAGTTATTATGCTCCATGTGGTTTCTGCGGAAGCTGCAGTCATTGGAAGCCTGCCCAGGCTGGGATGTCCGCAGAGCTCACTCAGGTGCTTGCTAGTTGCTGGCACCCTGTTAGGAGCTCGCTGGGAATGTCAACAGGATCTCCTCAGTTCCTTTTCCCATGATCTATGCATGCGCTGGAGTGAGGCTCTCTAGGGGCATGGCAGCTGTTTTCTAAGAGGAAAGGTTGTAAGAGCGTCAGTGAGGGATTTCAGATTGCTCAAGACAGCCTCAGTTACACGGTGCATTTCTGTTTCCTTTTCATGATCAAAGCAAATTAGAGGACTAGCGGAGGTTCCAAGGAAGGGCGGTAGGCTTCATCACTCACAGGAAGAAATGACAAATTTACAGTCATTGCAATCCACCATACATACATAGCCAGGAACTCTATATTCCAGGTACAATTGAATAAAACTCAAACAAAACAAGTTTTTAAAAAGAAGTGAAAAAGAAAAAAGATTCGGCACTACTATAATAAAGATTGTATTCCCATATTTGCAAAGTGGATCGAAACTATCTAATATAAACATTTTGGGGAAGCCACATTACACTGCTGAATCATTAAACAGATTGTCAATTAAAATCATCTTGCTTTTTCAAAATGTATATGTACATCTGCTACTTGTTATACACAAGCTATACTTTTCTATTTTGGAGTGTATGTTGGATCAATACTTTGTGCTTCTTTCCAAAAAACATTTGTGATTACTTTTTGGCTTCAGTAATTATAGCTGAGTTGATGCTGATATTTAGCATGTGACATGAATATCTGTTCCCTAACTCTAATATACATCAAATTTATTAGCTATGATTATAGAATGCATTTTTATTCTAAGAGTTCTAAATCTTAGACCATTGAAATATGAGTAAATTTTTCAAAGAAAGCTTTAGAAAACCACAAATCAAAATGAAATTTATATACATTCTCTTCTAGATTATGATTCAATCTTTTGTTGTTTTTGTCTAATTATCTATTTTTCTTCATCATATATCCATTGATGGCTTGATTAAATACCCCTTTTATAGATTTAATGATATATCAATTTTAAATAATCTGAAAAATATATTTCTATGGAATTAGAATAAATCTTTAAAAATAATGACAGACTTCACATTTCAAACCATTTTCATCATTAGAAATTCTGTTAAAACAGATTTCAATTTCAATTTAAATATTTTTTCTTAGCTAATATAAGAGTAGCACGTGAACTAGAAATAAATGGATACTTTATGAAATAAGTAAAAATAAGATTGGTTTTGAAGGAAATTAAAAAAAATAATTTTAGTCCAAACATTAATTCTTCAAGAATGACCTTGGAAGGGCCGAGGATTTAGCTCAGTGGTTCTGCCACCTGCCTCGCAACACAAGGAGCCGAGTTTGATCCCCAGTACCAAAAATAAAATGCATAACCTTGTAAGACTCAAGTAAATGAACAAAATTGTAAAATAACATGAATTGACTTCAGTTTTGGGTGTTTTCTTTATTTAAAGCCAATCAACTGCCTAAAACTAATGACAGTTTCTAATGTCCCATGATTTTACCTGCCTTTGCTATTTAAAATAATCAATTTTCCTTTTCTGTGTGTGTAGATACACAGATTAATATACAGACAGCTAGACATTTTATCCTTTAAATTGTCCTTTTGTATGCTCCACGAACTTTAGTATCCTAGTTCAGCATTTAATAGCAGCTCAGTCTGTGCTTATTATTGTAAATTATTAGTATTGATTCACTAATGTTAAACTATCAGGACTATTTGGCACATAATTTTAGTATTATCCAAAAAAATGGAAAAGCTCAATTTCATGACTATTATTGCTTTGAGCAGAGAAAAATTAAATTTAATTAATATTACAAAAATATAATCCCTGTAGTTTACCTTGGCTTACACATATGGCAAGACATCTTAGGTGATTAACTTGAGTTTGGCAGACAAAGTCATGCCACGTAGCAGTGTATAGAGGAATTCATTGCTCTACTCAAAATGATTTAGTAGACAATGCCTTCATTTCTAAGCATAAAATAGTTACTAAATATATTTGAAAGAAACCCAACATACTTCACAATCTATGTGTGTTACACTGTTTTCTCTTACAAGATTCTTGCTGTATAATCTAGTTTTTCAAAATTAACACAGTTGCAATACTTCCCAACCTTAATTTCTGCTTTCATGAAATGATTCTGAACTTCAACAGTTCTCTATTAAAAAAATTGTGTTTCTATTTTGAATCTGTACCATTTTGATATTTAGACTCTATAAGTGTCAATTTTTGAACCCTAGTTGTTATCTAACCCATAATATTTGACAAAGTGCTTGGAGGTGTGAAAAAGTTATTTTTAAGAGTTAGTATGTGTTAGGTTGCCCCGTAAGTAACCAATTAATTTTGACCTATTATCTAGTCAACTATGGGGAAACATGTTTAAAATTACAGATTTCATTGAAATACTTTTAAAAATTACTAGTTAAATCCCTGTTATGCACTTGATGATGATTGACAAAGTCATTTTTTGTGGAGTTTATGCATTTTT
This sequence comes from Heterocephalus glaber, assembly GCF_000247695.1. Next base: position 17,813,640 of record NW_004624742.1, on the reverse strand, counting down.
CAGTATTGAGGAAATTTTCACTTACACACACACACACGTGCGCATGTCTGCACATGCATACTTTTGAAAATACAACTTTTAACTTTTTATTTTTTTCTCAAAGGCAGATAATTGTATTGTAAATAGAGATAAACATATAAAAAACATGCAGCTACCTCCTAGTAACCTAAGTTTATCACAATGTGGAAAACAATTTTCAAATTTTTAGTTTTAGTGTTCTTCCAGATGTATATTCTAGACCAATATATCCAGAGATAGCTCTATTTACCCATAATCATTAGAAGTACAGTACAACTGTAAGAAATGTGTTTCTAGCACTTTGACTTAGCAAAATCTTTAGCACTTTACATAAAAGCCAAAACTGAAATGAAGAAAAAAGTAAATCTTCTGTACATAATTTCCACTGAAAAAACTTTGGCCACTACTTTTAGGTGCATGTTTACTTCTACACCCCAGACAGCATTGATGGTAGGGGTTAAAACCAGAAGAGGTACTTTCTAATTTGATTTTTTAAAAAGTCAGTTATTTTTTTACTTTCCTTAGTATATAGCTCCAATTTTGTATTAGTGTAGGGCTTAGAGAACAGAGTTTTGGATGTTTTGTGCATTGGTTCACTGGATTAAATGAACTGAATGAGGAATTCTATGACACTGCGTTTTAATGTTATAAAATATCACTTAAATTCACCTTTATTAATCGTGATGCAATTACAATGACTTCTTTTTCTCATGTCTAGTTTTTAGCTACACCTGTGATTCCAGTTAATTTTGGTTAGTTTGAATTGCATTAAATGAGTCGTATTTGAGCAGGCAGTTGTCCTAGGGCAATCTACGAGAAATGGGATGAAATGTCAATCAGGAATTCCAGTAAGATAGTTTGTAATTAGTCAGTAGTATCCAGAGTTCAGTACTGATGAGCATTCACCAAAAGCAAGAAGTAATGTTCTATTCTGAGCGTTGTATATTCTGTGGTAGCAAGAGGAAGATGCACTGCAGTAGAGTTCTGAGAAAGCAGAACATTAGAATTAGGAAAAAGAAACAAAACAGAGCTATAAACAATAAATGCAGGTGAATTAGCTATTTAAGTTTTACTTTCAGAGTTCTCAGAAATATCTAAGTTGGAAATACTTATTAAAGAGTTAGCAAGGGAAGCTATAACAGGATGTAAGATACTGAGGTGAAGTGGAAGTGATTGGATACCCACCCATTTCAATATTCTTGGAAAGAGAATTCACTCAGAATTCACTGCATGCATCTCTTCCAAGGGCTGGTGTTTGGAGTTGTCTTCAGAGTCATAGTTACTTACCCTTGTGGTGTTGGAGTCAGTTGTCCCACTGAGGAAGTTCCTTTAGAGCTTAAGTTCCCATAAGGCATCTGTTGGCCAACGAGGACCTGATGCCACAATTTAAAAGCCCAGATGTCTTACCTGGATGCAAGACAAACTGCAGTATAATTTACACTCCAGAGTTCTTTGCACCTGCAATCGTACCATGTTTGGTTTCTTGGCTTTAACCTGCATAGCTTTTCTCCCTTCATTCTGGTTTATCCTGAGATCCCTTGTATGCAAATTCTTCTCTTAATGTTGTCTTCCAGGGAAACTAGACGAAACCACCTGCTAAACAATCAGGACTTTACCAACAGCTCAGTTAGAATCATACTCATAATCCAAGGACAAATGGTAACAGCTCACACTGCAGATGAGGCTCACCACATGATTATGCTATCTGTCAGGTGTGGGAAGGTGTTTTCTAATGTATAGTCTGAGAGTCACCTGCATACGAATCTTCTTGGATGGTGATTAGCATGTGCGCATTTAAACCTTGCTATTCTCCCATCAAATCAGAGTCACTATGCTAGGACAGGGAAGTTTTAAAGGAGATCCTCTAGGTGATGCTTATGTACACAGGAGTTTAAAAGAAATAGTGTCTCTGATTTAAGTCATGTATGAGGAGCATGTTTATTTTCTACCTTCCAGATGGTTGTAATTGCTATTTGTGGGGTAGACTAGGCTGGCTGTAGCAGGGAAACTGGACAGATCTGACATTATCTGAAAGTGTACATACTCTGCCAGGAATGAGTCAATTTCTTAGAGATAATAGACCTATTTAATACTTTTCTAAGGCTGAAGAATCCAAGATCTAGAGAGGTTAAATGATTTGTGCAATAGCATGAAAAGGCTATTTTTAGATGGAACAAAGTCCCAGATATCCTATTTCTCAATCCTATGTATTTCTTTCATTCATGCCACTTCCTGTTGCTATCATAGCTCTTGAATTAAAGCATAATTATAATTAAAAAGCAGCAACTACCTCCAGAGTGTTTGCACATAGGTAACAGTTTTGGCTATGAATATTTGCTTATGACAGTGTGAAGACATATCTGTTTCAGTGAGAAAGATTGTTTTATGCTTATGTCTAGATTTCCCCTTTGTGTTAAATCTATCCTATAAGGCTGATTTTAGTGGCTGCAGAGGCCAGACTCATAGATATTTTCATGTGGATGAGGATTTTTCTAGAGCATTTAAAATAGTTGGTGGCTTAAATTAATCAAAGAATGGAATGGTTAACCACATATATAATAATATGTATATATGTGGTGTTATCAAAATATGGTGAATGTTTAAATTTTTAAATATTTACTACAGTAAAAGACATGTTGACATAAATCCTCCTCACAATACTCCCACTCATTATCTATAGTTCTAAATTTGCACATTTATTTTACCTTTCTGAGAAAGAAATGAAAAGTCAAAAGAAAGCTGCAAAAATTGGGAATTTTTTAGTGGCTTTGTAAAACATTTACTAGACTTACTTTCCAAAAAAGAAGTTGGCAGTTTTGCTTTCTCATTACAATATAGTTGTAATTTTATCTAAAATGATGTTAGAATCAGTAATATTTAATAATTATTTTAGATGAGTTTTATTCAATTAAGGCTACATTCTGTTTTTACATGAAGGTATATGATTATTTTTTTCTGTTATTCTTTGTGATTCTTTTGGGATTATGCTTTAGTAGACATTGAGTTGCTTTTATTGATATGGTCACAATTGAAATGAAGCATTCATGAGTTTTTCTTTTGCGTATTTTTAAATTATCTCATTGCAAAGTTCCTTGTCGGATAGGGCATCATTTCTGTGCTTGTAGTGTTTTTCACTCTTTTTAATGACAAGAGTATCAAATCACATACCAACTGCAAAAAATAATTCTTAGATTTTATATGTTTACATCCAAAATGTAACTCACAAGCTTTGGAGTATGTTAAGAAACTGTTTATCTACCTCTGAAAATGCACTGCTTAGCCTGATACAGATTTATTAAGGTGGGCAGCTATGCCAAGTCCCATCAAGAGGTAAGTAGCTCTACAAAGTCACCGTTGAAACTATACAATAGCAATTGCCAATCTGCACAAATTTGCTGTACATTCCATAGGCTGTGGTGTTTATTTTTTCTCCTGGTCTTTTTAGTACTGTTAGTACAGAGGATATGATGTTATTTCTGTTTATACTCTACAAACAGTCATTCTCTAACATCAATTTTAATTGCAGTTTTAAAGCTTGTGTCTCACCCATGAAAATAGAAATAAAGTCTAGGGTTCATTAATACTTTGGCTTCCTCTCTTCTATTTTTTGTTAGTTAATATTCTTCATTTTTATTATGTATATATATTTTGTATTTAGACATTTACTTATTTCTTATAGAATGTATATAATTTTAATCCACTGATTTTAAAAGCAATAACAGGTTTTGTTTGCTGCTACTTGATGACTAATTTTAATGATCAACCCAAAGAGTCTCCTAATAATTAATTTAGTGAATTGTCTGGGTCCATGTTGTGTAGCTAAAATGGAATACCTGAGGCCAGTTAATTCACAAAGAACAGATATTTATTTATCGCAGTTTTAAAAGCTGGGAAGTCCAAGGTTGAGAGATCAACAGGGGTAGAGTGCTTTCTCCTTGTGTCCTCTCAGGGAAGAAAGAGGGAGGCAGAGAGACTGGCAGAGAGGACAACTTGCACTATTGTGATGAAATCAATCTCACAAGGTTGGAACCCTTGTGGCCTAATAACTTCTTAAGGTCCCTCTTTTTAATTTTGTTACAATGGGAACTAGATCTCAACATGATATTAGACAGAATACATAGTCAAACATAACATTGATAAAAAGGCATTTGGGTAAAATGAAAATATCTAACATTGATGAAAGATGGTCTGCTTGGGGTTGCATCTCTGCAACTGACAAATATGGACGGTGGCATCCCACGTCATCTCTTTCCTTAACCAAGAAAATGATAATAATGCTGATGATGCCATATGACAGGCTGGCTAATGACATACTGTAGATGCCACCTCCTAATCTCTACAACTATGAATATGTTATGTTGCATGATGAAGGGAGCTTTGTACATCTAATTAAGACCACAATTAAATAAAAAGATTGCCCTAGGTTATCTGGGTGGGTACATTAAAGTCACATGGTATCTCTGAAGCTTAGAGGAAGATCGTATGATGAAAAAGACACCACATATTCAAATTAGGAGAAAGACTTAGCATAACATTACATTAGCTTCAAAGATAGAGAAGGAAACATTTCTAGAAACACAGGTAGTCCTTATAAATGGGGAAACTCCTAGTGATACCCAACAAGAAAGTGGGGACCCATTCTGAGAACCAAAAGAAACTGAATTCTGAAAAAAACTACATGAACAAGAGTCAGATTCTCCCTTAGAGCCTCCAGAAAGAATGCAGACAATTCACAAAAGCATAAAATAATATTTTGTGTTGCGTTAAGCACTAAGTTTATGTTTATTTGTTAATGACAGCAATGAAAACAAATCCACTATGGTTGGAGCAAATATTAACTTTATATAAAAATATTTTTCAGTTTCAATATAAAATTCAATTCAACATATACTTGTTGGGAATTCACTGTGTACTCTAGTCTGTGCCATGTAGATAAAGAAAGACAAGATATCATATCTGGTCTTCAGGAACCAATATTTTAGCAGAAATAACTAGCACGTGAACAAATAAATCAAGACCACTTCATATCAAATGTGCTGTTCCAGGTTGTAGTGTTAGGAGCATAAAGGAGAAAGCTTAGTTTCTATAGTTATGCATGGGCTTGCATTTCTAGTTATCATGGAAACAATCTTTAGATTTTTTCAATAAAGTAGAAAATTGCTTTCCATTTTTTCCCTCTAAAATTGAATAAAAATATAATTGCATATGCAATTCTTTTATGAAACACCTCTACAAGCCTTGGATAATACCCTATATTTAGTTGTCAAAAGTAAATTTATTACTTTCAATTTCCAAACTGTAAGGAATTTTTGGACTTTGAAGCTCAAGTGATCACAGATACCATTCTCAGTCTGGTTAGGTATTCATAGATGTTATCTTAGCTGTGACTATGATTGATTGAAAGGGATGTAGACTTGATTTATTCACCAGAATCACAGGGTATTTTGTTTCAGTGATGGTCAGTTTTATGTGTTCAATTGGCTATGCCGTGGTGCTTGGATATTTGATCAAATACCATTCTACATAAGGGTGCCAAGATACTTTTTGGATGTGATTAACATTTTAATCAGTAGACCTTTAGCTATGTAGATAAATCTTTCTAATGTGGCTTAGAGCCATCCAGTTAATGGGATGTGTTAAGAGAAAAAGAGAGTTCTGCAAAAGAGACAATTCTACCTCCAGATTTCACTTGGACTTCTTATGTCTGGATCTCAGGACTCTTCCCTTGGTCTCCATTAAAATAATTTCTCAAACTCTCTCTCTCTCTCTCTCTCTGTCTCTCTCTATCTCTCGTGTGTGTTCTGTTTATTGGAGATCCTTAATACAGTTTTCATCACTGACAATAAGCTGTTTAGTAAAACATAGACATTTTATGCTATATCATACAAACACACACACACTAAAACAACAATAAATTCTGAGCTAAATCACCCTCTTAAGTGAAAAATGGCTGAGGTAAATTATAAAAATCAGGCTAAATTGCAATTTAGAGCTAACTGTCCAAATTCTTGTCAGTGTGCGCTGGTGTACAGAATGGTCTTCACCTTCAAAAACTTGTTATATTTTTGCAATATTTTGTTAAACTTGCCCTATCACGTTTTTTAGCATTGCAAATGGTATGCACTGTTTCTCAAGCCCATTTCACTTGTTTATAATCTCTCTTTTCAAGTCTCTCTATTTACAAGAAAGTTAACTTAGAGAGCTTCAGGATCAGTCATGAGTCAGTGTTTGATTTCTTCTTATTTACTGACAATAAATATTAGTAGTTCTTTAACTGTTCATAGTTGACCTCAAACCAATAATTTTTGTTCATTGAATGTTTTCAACTAAACGATCAAAAACAAACTATTTTTATCACTCATTGACATTCATTTTGATATACTTTAATAAATGGATATAAATTAAAACACAGGTTCTTCAAAAGTTTTAACCTTTTTATATTTACTGTCTGTTAAATTGCCTTCAGATAATAAGCACTGCATTTGATAAATCAGGAATAAATTGACCTCTTTGTTCTCATATATTTTACATCTATTTTTTTAACTTCAATTGTCCATGAAAAACAACAACAAAAAAAGTTTTCACATCTCTTCTACTAATACTGAACACAAATGAAACGAATGGTTAGCTGTATTTACTCTTATATTCATTTTTAGTTTTTTGAAATTCTCACTGCATATCTACTCTGCTAAATATTTTTATGAAACTATAAAAAATACATAAATCCTATATTTGGGAGCTAAAAGTCTAAAGAGCCTATGCAAATACATGATTATCACGTATCAAGATTTTTATTCTTCCACTCATTCTCTTCTTTCATCTAGGAAATAAAATACCTGCCGCTCACAACTAAAAGAAGTTTTATTTTGGCCCATGGTTTTAGAAACCTTAGTCCTTGTATGGTCAGAGGCATGATGGACCCTCTAAACTGAAATTAAGCTTGATTTTTATTGATTACTTGAGCCAATTTTTACGTAAGTGGATGATTTTTGCTCAGAATTTGTTGTTGTTTTTATGTGTATAGTGTGGGGTGTTTATTTTTAATTGTAATATATCCATAAATCACTAAAAAAAGTTTAACTCTAAGAGACTTATCTTTCAATCTAGGTTTTTAGATCATATATATAGTGCTTAGTGTTCTTCAGTGCTATTGCTCAAAATATTTGTAGCAATATTGTCCGAAAGGCATTAGCTTGATTTTAAAATCCTTAATTTATAAACATGTTGGTAATTTTATTGTACATAATCTCATATAGGTCAAGTATTTTGTAGATTCCAAATTTTAAAAAAATTGAATATCTAAAGTGAACAGAAGAACATAACTATATTTTTCCTTAGCTAAAAAACGTTAACAATAAAATGTCTTTCTTTATAAATTCTCTCATTACTATCTTAGAATAAATATTTTGGTTTATGCTATAAAACTTGATTTTCTCTTTTATTAACAATAAATCTATATGTTCTAGTTATAAATTCTGGAACTTTTAATTACATTACATTTGCTGAGTAAAAATTCAATTAAATAAAAATTTTATGATGCTATTTTCTGTAATGTCAAGAACATCACATCTCAAGTCTGAAGAGAGTAAGCAGAGAAAACTTTCTAAAGCTTCTTAGGGAAGCAATGATAAAGAATCACATCATTTTTCTACAATGAGGCACATATAAAATAATTCAAGTGGAATCTGTATTACCAAAACAATGAAAATATTGAGTTTTTCCATTATATCTAAGTACTTTTTCTTCATTTGTACCTTGTCTTTCATTAAGATATATTTTTGTCAGTGGTACATTATCAACACCAAGGTACAAACTGTTCACCCCCAATCTTCTAAAGATGATGAATTCTGAAATGAGCCAATAATGCTTAGAAACTTACATTCCAAACACTAGACTAATAAATGGTGTTTCATGAGCAATAAACAAAATGTAAGTGGTCAAAAGGAAGACAAATACATTATAATTCCTCTCTGAATGCTTTCATTTGGTTCCCTAATTCTGTGCTTTACAATTTTCCTAACCATGTGTAGGAGATCTCAAGTCTATATAATTTTCCTATTCAAGAAGTGACTCTTGTCCTTGGAAATTTAAATGAGGTCCTCTGTGGGACTCAGAGGGAAGGATGAAAACAAACCAACCAACATACTAGCAACCAGACAGTTCAGCATTTGTGTGAAGGGAAGATATTAAATAAGACACCACATATTAAAATGTGAGATTCACAATTATTTGGTCATTCCATCAGCAAAAGGACATTTGAATTTTGCTCAGTCAATGCCTTCACTTTTCCAGAATGCTCATTTCCTTTTATCCACATCCTCCCTCTCCCATGAAACAGTTGAGAAACACACAAAATCTCAGATGTGTCATCTGTGCAAACATGTTTTTTAAAATTCATTGCTACTCTGGGTCCTCTTACATGGTCACTGAGTTGTAAGCATTTTGAAAGCCAAAATGTTACAAAGACTTTCAAATAATGCAGCCCTGTTACTGAGTTTGCAGGTTGTATGAAGTTTAGCAGTAAAGGCTCAGGTAGAACATTTGCCTGAAATTATATCCAGTATTTACATGCTCCCCAGATATCTAATATGATTAATAAATGATTTAGGAATTTTAAATTCTAATTATTTATCTTTATTAAAACATTGCTCGGTTTCATAAATATCTTTGGGTTGTTTTTAACCAGGATTAATTACACACATACTTATGCACACATGTATTAAAATGTTAATCTGACAGATAGTCATAGTTTCATTTATGCTCTGTGCAGGATAAAACCACTTTCTTTGGATTGCTTGTGATATTAGAAGAAGTCAAACAAAGATTATTACATTTATCCCATTTTAGGCTTTTTCTTCATTTTCCAATAATTGCACTTCAGAAGCCTTAAGTTGTACTCTCAAATTTTAAGAACCTTGGGGAAATTAGCGAGTTTTGTACTAATAAATTAATGATAGTGTTGAAATAACCTTTTCCAATGTAACGTAGAAAGGCTGTAGCAATGTTCTACTTTTGTAGGTAATAATGCAAGTTTTTACTTGACCTGGAATTAAGTCTTTACAGTTTCCTGGCAGAAAGAGCATCATTAATTTACAGTTTGTGAATGATGCTCCATTTTGTAATCCATAATATCAAAGGTGTTCATGTATTCTTCACATTCTTAATTATTTCTCAGATTGCATTGTCAATGTGCTCTGTCGCTCACTGCACTGCTGTTTCATTTTTGGCGTTGAGCATATATTGAGAGATAAGGGATTGATGTTGATCTTTGTGATATTTTCAAATATAATGATTTTAATTCTGCTACAGACAATTACAATGTAAACTTTATTCCTTCTAATGGAAACACTTTGACAAGTATTTGTTTTCTTTCTTTTTTTCCATTACTTCATTAATAAGTAAATATATGCTTTATAGTATTGTATTTTGTACTTTATGGAATCTTTAAGGGATACTTAGCAGATAATAAGGGAACTCTGTCTTCAAAGAATTTCTATTTTGTTTGTTTTATTTTGTTTGCTAATAGAGAAGAACAAGGCAACACATAAAGTAATAAACAGTACACATTATTTTGGATAAACATTCCTGTTTGATTTAAAAAGTTATGATAAATACTTGAATAATCAGAAGCTTTAAGACAATATTTTATTGTATATATTCATTGCATTGTGCTTGGAACAGGATAGGAAATCAATAAATTTTCATGAACTGAATGGATGATAGAAAAGAAGAAACCTGACCTAGTCTGAGAGAAAAGTAACTATTCCATCAATGGTCTTCTAAGACAAGATTGTGTGAAATATCAGGGAAGTCAGAAGCTGTATCTATTAAATATGGCAGCAGTCTTCAGGAATCATAGTCAATCTAAATTAATAAGCATTGTCACCCTTGTATCCCTAATGTCCTTCTCTTCATGGCCTGGAATAGTCATCTCCTAAAGTTTTCTGATATAGCATGGCCATTCTTCAACTGGAATTTGGGTTTGGAACTATGATAGAATATGTCTGTCATTCTTAGCTAGTCAGCTGGTATACTGCATCAGAGCAGTAATGGGAAATTAATATGAAGGCTACAACTAGAAGGAAAGAAACACACTAAGGAAGCATTTGCAAAAGATAAAATACTTTGAGGCATGCAAAATACACAAGTAAATTTTCTACCTCGGAAAATATTACAAGACTGTAAAAAGTAACATATTTTCTAAAAGCTAAGCAAAGCCCAGGGTACTTTCTTCTTTCAGGACCTTCTTGGCCCCATCCTTCCCATTGACTCTTTTTACTTTTTTTGGTACCGGTGATCGAACTCAGGACCTTGGGCTTGCAAGGCAGGCAGCAGAACCACTGAGCTAAACCCCTGGCCCTCCCTGTTGACTTTTGAATGCATATGTGAAAAGTTACAGAGTAGTTTCTTTTAATGTAGACTATAGTAACTTCCAATTCACATGTCACCTGTACTTACTCAGATTAGCAAATTTGGGAGAGTTACTGCATTACTCTGGAAGTTGTGCTATCTTAGTCATTTTGATTGGCTATTACAAAGTACTGCAGACTTAGGATTTATAAACAATAGAAATTTATTTCTTGAGGCCAGAAATCTGATATCCAGTGTGAGGGGATCTTCAGGTTCTGGTGACTGCTCTATTCCAAGTTGCAAACTGCTGAGTCCTCCTTGTATCCTCTCAGAGTACAAAGAAGGTGAGAGGCACTCTACCTTCACAATCTGGTTATCTCCCCAAGACCCCACCCTCTAATACCATAGTACTGGAATTAAGATTTCACAGTATGAATGGGGGAGAACAAAACATTTAAGTCAAAAACAGTTGCCATAGCAAAGTATCATACAATAGGCTGTGTCAGCCTGGAAATATTTTTATCCTTACTGTATGGGGGCTGGAAGACCAAGGTGTGACAGGTTTCCTCTGAGAGCCTTTCTGCCTGGATTATATAGATGACTGTCTTTTTGTGATTTCACATGATACTTCCTTTGTTTTGATCTGCCTTGTAATCTCTTCTGATTCTACAGATGTGCATCATATTGTATTACGGACCACTCCAGTGAATTTACGTAACCTGAATCAACTCTTTAAAAACATCCAAATAAGCTCCTGTTGTGAGACTCTAGGTGTTGAATCTCAGCATAAAGATGGAGGGGGGCATGATAACCACTATCATCTTCACTTCTTTATTCTCCAGTTTTCTCATCTATATAAAAATGAGTTCTAAGAATATTTATCTCCTAGATTTTTTTGGTGGAACTGGGGATTGAATTTATGTTATTCATACTGACCTACACTCCTAGGCCATTTCATTATTATTTTTTAAAATTTTGAGCCAAGTACTTGCTAAGTTACCAAATTGCCCAGACTAGGCTCCAACATTCTATTCTCCTACCTTCACCTTCCAGAGTGCTGAAATTGTCTAGATTTTTTATGAGGATTATATTAATAATACCAGAAAAAAACTCGTAGTCACATGCTTAGCAAATTTTAACCACTAGATAGAGTTTACTATTCTTCTTTTTTTTATTTTGGTACCGGGGATCGAACTCAGGTCCTTGCGCTTGTGCAGCAGGCAGCGAAACCACTGAGCTAAATCCCCAGCCCCAGATTTCACTATTCTTAAGTTGATGTACATCAATCAAGATCTGCAGTTAGTTAAATTCGTGTCTTGCTACACTCTTTAAACTGCTTCTGACTCTTAGCCAAAGATGAATTGAAAGTAAGAAACGAATTAAGATGAGAAAGTAATTTTTGCCAGAGTCATTTTCTACTCAGTTTTAATTTTAATGTCAAGCATTGTGGATTTCTGTCACAATAATTAGAAAGAAAAGTAGAGTGAGTTAGAATCTTGTAAGAACTGAGAACAAATGAAATTACACTGACAGATAAATACATCTAACATGTAGCTTTTAAAGATGTGTTTTGAACCAATGTCTTTTTTCCAAAAGACATTGCCATCCAAAGAATTCTAATCCAGAGGCTGGGAAACAGTCACTTTTAGAGAAAGCTATTTATGTAATGGACTAACTCCATGTTTGCCAAGATCTCAAGTTAATAAAATAATATTTGCTTCTGAATTACATTAGAACATACTTGAGTGTTTCCAATCTATCTTGCAGGTATGCTCGTGAAAATGAGCTTGCTGTGTGACATGTGAAGGCAGTCTAATATTTTTGCACAGAAGATGATAATTTATGTCAAGAGTTTCATATCTGTGCAAAATGTTCTGCTGCCTTGATCCAGGAAGAATATCACTGATAGAACTATAGGTGTCATTAGCATTATTACATATCAAACTGGTTAGTAACAGTCATTTTGTTAAACCCAGTTGATTCATACACTGGTTGAAAGAAAATTAAAGAGTGTGCCAATAATCACCACCCTGGATCTTTTAAGTTTTTACTAGTAGCACTAATACCAAAAATCTTTCAGATTTTTTGTTGTTTGTTTGGTTAGCTGTTTTCATGTGAGGGTGGTCATTGAGGAAAAGGACAGTGGTAAAGATCCAAAACCTTTGCTTCATCATCACACAATAGTGGTCCTCACTTCTTGAGTCAAAGAACCACAATCCAAATCCAGTGATTTATATTCTGTGAGTGAAGAGTTAACATGCAGTGATATGTAGGCTCATTGGTTTCCTTCTAGGCAACCTGAGGTTGCTCCTTCATTCATCACCCAACCACCTGGCATACTCAGTTTTATGGAAGACTACAATGCTATTTAATTTTCCTGGAGATCATTGTTGTACTAAGACAATTGCTTTTACCACATTCTTTAATGAGCCAATGGCATACTTTATAATTGTATATCATGCTATGAGAGGATTAGATAAATTTGAGTAATTTTGGTACTATTGTATGCCATAAAAATTATTAGTGTCATGTTTTCCTAGGCTCATATCATAATTATATTTTGAAGTTATAGTTTCTCTATGAATTTAATGTATGCATCAGGTAGCAAGTCATTTGTAACTCATCATGACATGTAAATCATTCCACATGGCATTGTAAGTTGTAGGTAAGTTTTATTTTCTACATTCTTTACAAGGATTCTGAGGATAAGAAGCATGGTTACTTACTTTTCATATTGATCAGAATGTACAATGATTTATCTTCATTCTGTGATACATGTAGGGAGGGGAAAGAATGAATGTTTACTAATGGAATGTGTGTTATGCTGACACAGTACCCATTCCTCCTTTCCTCACATTAATATTTATATTAGCAAATGTCACTACAAATAAATGATACAAATTCAAACTTGGTGTTTGATTTTAAACCTTGTACTCTTTCCATGACATCAAACTTCCTCCATAGTGGAATTCAATTTATGTCAATCTAATTCCATTTGTGTAACGATACAAAATGAATTCATAAGCAGATTACGTCGTAAAATAGAGAAAATTATTTTGTAGATTAATGTTGGAGAAATTTTGGCTGTATCTATGAGGAACTAAATGAAATCATTAATTGAGATCTTTAAAACAGAGAATATAAAAAATAAAATTACAAATCAATGAGCTAAGGAAGGGCTAAAGAAGGATCCAGAAGAAAGAGCAGCCAAAGTTAAGTATGTTACATGTAATTTTTTACTTTTAAATTTCACAACAATGTAGTTTTGTAGGTAAGAAGAGACTTATTAAAGCTGAGGAAATGAAAGATTCTTCAACTCTGGTCACTGGTAGAGTTATGAGGATATACTAGCTATAAATAATTTATATTGAATTGTCCACTTTGTAATCCAAGTAGACAGAATTGAATTAATTACAATTCTTGGTTAAAAATACAAATGTGTTTATTGGTTTGTATACTACTCTCTTTCATTTAGTTATTAATGCTGATAACTATGAAGGAAACCCATAAAACCTAAACCTAATTCTGGAATTAAATATTGACCACATCCTACATAGTTCCGTAGTATTTGGATTTTTGTTGAAAGTTATGTCACTACGATTTAAACATGTAGTGCTTGCTTTGACAACACATATACTAAGAGTTTTGCATATGTATGCATGCAGCTCTGGTTCCTTTTTGCTGCTGTGTCATATTCCAGTGAATGACTACATTGCAATTATTTTGCTCCTTTTCTTCTTGATGAGCTATTGGTTTCTTCCCAGGGCTCTGCTCTTAGGACCATTTATTAAAGCATTATGTGTAACCGCTGTTAAAGATAGCAATGCTGAGTTATTGGATAGCCAGATTTACACACTTATGGATTACTGCTTGATGTGATTACAATTTGTATCATATTAAAAATAAGAAAAATGTATTAAAATCTCTGTATATTTATATATGTATATGTATATACATTTTTTTCTCAAATCACACTAATTATTTTGACCAACTGAGTATAAATTATATTGTTCTTCCTTGTGGTTTTACTTGGACTTCTCTAATTATGCGGTTAGTTGAGCACCTGGTATTATTTTTGCCTATTAAAAATTTTTTCTAATGTATGTGCTTTGGCTCTACGCATTTGTCTTTTGCCGATTGATGTTAGGAATGTTTTGTATATTTTTCACCCTAAACATTTGATAGTTGTATGTGTTAAAATAACTTATTTTTAGCCTATATCTCCTTTTATTGGAGATTTATTTTAATAAAAAGAGCATCCTATTTTTATGCAATTGAATTTGTAAACTAACTTTTATAGGTAATATTGTTTGTAACTTTTTATATTTATTTTTCTTTATATGAAGTCAGAAAGATGTGTTATGTACATGCGCCAATTCCCAACAATGAATATAATCATTATGTACTACAGACATGTGTTAATGATAATTGAAAAGTTTTAAATATTTTATTTAATTTAGAAATTTAAGTTCATAATGAATTTATAGTCTTTTTGGCTTTGCATTTGTAAGTTCGGTCTATTGTTTCTGTAATTACTTTAAATTTTGCCTATATCAGTAATGATGGCATATATTCACATATATCCTAAGACTGAGACTCAGTTCTGTCAATGAGCTTGTCTAGCCATGCAATAATGTCACAATATTTAATATATATTTAGGAATACCCAAAATATTTCACTTATATGTTAATATTTCTACTATAATAGAAGCAATAAAAATATTTCAAAGTGGCTTAACTATAGTTAGATAATTTTAATCTAAGGCTTTAAAGGTCAAGAGATCTGGATTCTAGTTCTGACTAAATCTTTCTGTCCCTAGTTTTTAAATCTATAAAGCAGCTTCGTAATTGTTGTTCTGCCTAAACCTTCTCTTGTATTTTTAGGTGGTTTGATATTTTTCAAAGTATTTGTCCATATAATGCTTTACTTAAACTTGACATAGTACAGAAAAATTATCTATAGTGGATTTCATTATATTTTCTGAAAGGGTCGCTGAAGAAGGGGGCACACACGGATGTTCAAGCCAGCTTTATTGGGGCAGTGTGCAGCCTGCCGGGCTGACTCACAGAATGGAGACCAGCAACTGTATGGGCTGAGCTGGAAGCTTGTACAGGGATCTTGCAGGTGGGAGAGCACTAGGCCATTGGTGGGGGTGGGGGACTGGGGCTGGGGTATGCAGCAACAGGTTTCGGTCGGGGGGGATGGAGTCACCGCTTTCGGGAAGCCCCTATCTTACTGGGACATCTGACAACAAAACCCGTGGGGCAGAAAGACCTTAACTAGGCAGAGAGTCACCAACAAAGGGAGGTCAGGCCTTAGTTATGCCGAAGTTCCCTGTTCCCTGTGGCGGGAGTGGGGCAGGGGGAAAGGAGAGGAGGGGGCTTGCTCTGTGGGGGCTCTGAAGTACCTAACATTTTCTTTTATAATAAGTGAGTAAATTAAGTGACAACATATTTTAATTATTTAAGATCATACCAGATGTATTGACACATTGAGAAGCCAAGCATTTTTACTTCAAAATAATTATTAGCAGACAGTCTCCAAGACTTGAACTAAATGATTCCTATGTTATTGTTGAGAAGATTAAGAAAAAGTACAGCTGTGGTGTCTTCTAAGCCACCAAATATTCCAAATATTCTATGTAAATAAGTGACATTATATTTTTACATCCATGTTCATTTTAGTAAGAAATAAAACATAATATATTGACCATTTAGAAACAAATCAAACTGCATTTTGTTCTTTGTTAATTGCAGTTCACAATTTAATTGAAGTTGGTGGTGATAGGTGGGATGGTGAAGAAGATGATGGTAATGTAAGGCAAAGGTTTGGAGGGTGCAAAATCACCATTTATGATAGGATGATGAATAACCTTTTAGGTATAACAAGTAAATGATTTTGTCAAAAGCAGGAAATAGTTTTGAAAATGGAATGTGTAAGTGTGAACAACAGAAGTCATGGAATTGATACACAAAAGAAAGGTCTTAAAACAAGATATTTAAAAAATCTTATCAATGCTTTAAAGAGTTATAAGATGTAATTTAAAATGAAAGCGGAGCAGGTAGCTGAAGGAAACCTATGATGATATTATAAAAGAAAATCACATGTGCATTGTAATAAAGTTACTTAGCTAGGTAAGAGGAATTAATGCACCACCTAGATACATCAATAGTGTTCAGACTCATATTTAAAGTATTTTTATGTTACTAACATATTGCAAAGTATCAATAAATTTATTGTTTAAAACATTCTTTGAAATTTTAATTTATTTACAAATTATGAGAGCTTTAAAAATTACACCACTATTAGCCTGTAATGGATGCACATCCAACATAGAGGTAGATACTAATTCTACTTTGCAAATGACATCTTCTTTACTTTATTAGCAGAACTGTAATTTGGATCAGCTTAATTTACCTTGTTACTCTGGGAGAAGTTTAAAACACTGTTGTTCTTCAAAACCTCCATAGCACGGGAACTAGCACAAAGAATCAACAACTGGGATCTCATCTTATTAAAAAGCTTCTGCACTGCAAAAGAAACCACCAACAGAGTGAAGAGACAATGTGGGAAAAAAATTTTAGCAGCTGTACCTCAGACAAAGGACTAGTATCTAGAATATATAAAGAACTGAAAAAAATCAGACCCCCCAAATTCAAAGACCCAGTTCAAAAATGGGCATCTGAAATGAACAGACATTTCTCAGACCAAGAAGTAAAAGCAGCAAACAAATATATGAAAAAATGTTCAACATCACTGGTCATTCGAGAGAGGCAGATGAAAACAACACTGAAATTCCACCTCACCCCAGAAAGAATGGCTGCTATCAAGAAATCAACCAATAACAAATGCTGGAGGGGGTGTGGGGAGAAAGGAACCCTTCTCCATTGTTGATGGGGCTGCATGCTGGTGCAACCACTGTGGAAATCAGTATGGAGATACCTCAAAAAACTAGGACTGGAAGTCCCATTTGACCCAGCTATTCTCCTACTGGGCATCTTCCCGAAAGAATTAAAAAAAATCATATCACAGCGATATATGTGCACCCATGTTTATAGTGGCACAGTTTGCAATAGCTAAAGCTTGGAAACAGCCCAAGTGCCCATCAACTGGAAACTGGTTAAACAAGATGTGGTTTTTTTATAAAATGGAGTACTACTCAGCCATAAAGAATGAAAAACTAGAGTCATTTATAGCTAAATGGATGTATATTGAGGCCATACTCTTTAAGTGAAATAAATAGGATACACATGTGTAAATACCTAATGGTTTCTCTAGTGTGAGAAACTGAAAGTGTAAATAAGGGTTAAAATGATTAAAATGAATAATTGAGAATTTGAAACAGGAAGAAAAGTCCAAAGGTGTAGGGGTGGTGGGAGGGGAAGGGGAAAGGAAAGAAGGGAAAGGAAAAATTATGAGAAAAGAAAAAAATGGAAATGAAGTCTGTGTAAATAGGGAAGGGTGGAGGGGGTGAAGGGTGCACAGGTAATGGGAAAAAAATAAGAACCAAGAAACATCATGTACAGGTACAAGCACCCAGTGAAAAATGTAAATGTATTGTATACCTAAAATGTACCAATAAAAGAACTTAAGAATAAAAAAACCACACTGTTGTTCTAGCAAAGAATAAATTGATTAGCACACATAAATCAATTAAAAAGTCACAAAGCAGGTAAATTTGTAGGTCTTCACTCTCTCATTTACCATGTATTCTCACCTGTCTCTATTGTTTCTATGAACGTTTTGTCACGTAGTTAGAATGCGAACATTGGGATATAGCATTAAAAAAAATATACAAGAATCCTGGATCTCATGGAACTGAATATACAAGATAGATAAACAGCATAAATATAAAATTTATAATGTCTTACATGGAAATGAATGCTATGAAAACAGCTTAAGCGAGGACAAATTACAATGTATTGTTTGGGTGAATGTTCAATTACATTAAAGGCATGATCTGAGAAACGTACCAAAATGGAGACATTTGAAGGTGGCTTTTGAATCAACGGAGAGATATGAGCACATACAGGATAAGAATATTTGGAGAGGAACGGTTTTAAAAGAACAAGCACAACACACTTGAAAGGGATGTATTTGAAGTGCTCAAGGAGGTTATTAACTTAATAAGATAATGTCTCCCATAAGCTATGAATGCATGTTCAATTACTGAAAGATAGCGTCAAAGTCCTCAATGAATTCTCAGTCGCATTTGGAACCTGTCTGCTGGGAGTACAGACACTATTGTTATGTTGAAGTATATTGCAGGAGTAGGAATTTAGTTGAAATGAACTTTGACAAAGACAGCAAAGGAGATAAAAAATTATCTATGTCTACAGATACATCTACATTCTTTCCCCTGTCTGTTGTAACATAATTCCAAAAAGCTGTTTGCTTAGAACAGCAGAAATGTGCTTTTCCACAGGTCAGAAATCTGAAATCAATGTCACTGGACTGAAATTAAGGTGGCAGCAGGGTAGCACTGTCCCTGCTGGATGTAGGAGAGAGTGCATTTTTGCCTTTTCAAGTCTGTGTGGCTTATGGTCTTCCTTTGCTATGGTTTCATTACTACATACCTCAAGGTCATCATCTTCAAATCTTTCTCTGCTCCACTTCAAATCATCTCCCCTTTCTATGGCCAAGTTTCTCTCTGTCTTCCTGATACAAAGATAATGTGTGGTTACTGTATTTAGGATCTTCCCTGATAATCTGAGATAATGGTCCTTAATCTACAGAAAACCTATTTTCATAAGAGGCGACATCATTAGGGAACAAGGGCCTTGTATCTTTAAGGAAGCATTATTCAGCCCAAAGTGGGGGAAGTAGTCATTTTTCTTTTGTCCTCCCAATGCCCATGCAAGGAAGATTGATGAATTTGTATGCAAAGGAGTCACAGTGCTATTATGCTCAGTTTTTATTGAATTTAATAAGCTATTTCTGTTATAGTTCTTTTTGTTGCTTTTCTTTAAAAATCTATAATTAAAATGAGGAAAGGAATTCTTCAAAGGTCCTCAAAACCAATGTTTTGCTGTGGTTATAGTAATGGGGAAATTATTTTGAGTTTATTGATGACTGATTACTACGCTGGGGAACACATCGTGTAAATAGGTGTTCAACAAGTCTCTTTAATGCTAAGAAGAGATTTGTAAGTAAAAGCGTGCTAGTAATTTGCAAATTACATATAATTTGTTTCATATATACTTACATATGTACTTATTAAGAACTTTCAAGTACATACAGAAAAAAGAAAAGGAAGTGAGTTATAAATAGTGACAGGAATCACAGTAAATAAATTTAGAAAGATCATTATGTCTTTTTTTGAGTTGAAACATTATAAAAGTTAATAATTCACTGAACAATAAAAATTATATTATAATCATAATCTTATAGTCTTTTGATATACTTGCATGTATAATATTAAAATAAAATTTTAAAGTTATTTTTAATTACTTAATTGAATTTTAGTAACTTGCTTTTCCCCACATAAACAAGCCCTGTTTGTAAGGATTTTAGACATTTTGAGATTGGATTAAAATCAAGATACCTATTTTGCCACTTCAACATTTCACCCATAAAAATGAAAAACTAGAAAATTGTGATAGAACAGCTCAGCATTCATGAAATATCATCCTAGACAGGTACCAGGATTGTATACAGAACAAGAACAAAAGAGTGGAGTGTTAGAGAAAATTGAGGTACTCAACACAGGTATTGTTCTCACTAATCAAGTTTCAAAACAGCAGACTTTACAAGTATGCTCTAAAATGACAATGCTTTTTAGTTTGGAATTTATGGAGGTTAAAAATTTAAACAAAAGCTTGTTAATATGATTTTTATAAACTGCCAATCATCTATGTTGCTTGAAAACAAAGGATTTTTGAGGCTTTTCAAGCTGAGAATCATAGGTATAAAATTCTATTTTTAAAGCATGTTATTGGAATAGCATTTTTGTGAATTAAAATATTTAGCTTTGCATAAAGAGATGAGTGATATTCCTGTGTGTGGCATTTAAAACAAAAGCTTATTTAGTATTACAATAAATAGTATAGTGATCAGAGAGGAAATTAACCATCACAAATGGAAATAATTGTTTTATACTATATTTCAACCTTTAAAATGTGGCTGGTATAATTTTCAAATGGTATAGGAGTAATGTTTAAGAATAACTTATCACTTACTCTTGAATCATAGTTCATATGGTAGGTTTATGTGTGTACGTTAAACATTCATCAAAATCTCTTCTGATGATTCAATTTTGTCAGCACACATGAAGTTTCAACACCACAAGGAAAGCAAGGGTGGCCTTGGGTACAGACTTTGTGTGTATCCAAGTGCTGACATATTTTTTCAGCAAATATCAAAAAGATACTTAACAATCTCCCACTTGTCTATAATTTATCAACCTTTTCTCTTCCAACTGTCATCTTTGGCTCTTTCATTCAGGTTTTAATTCTAACAGCTTACAAACTGACACTGTTGAGTCACCAGTGACTTGTGTCTTACAAATTCAAATGTCAGTTTGCTGTCTTACATTGCTGGAATGTCAGCAACATATGACACTGTCAAAGATTTCAATCTTGAATAATGTTTTAACCTTTTCGCAATCTCTGGTTTTCCTTTCCTTTCTCTTACTTGAACTACTTGCTTGCTTTCACATTCTTCTTTGTTGGTTCCTTTTTATTTTAGTCATTCTTATTCCATTCTTATTTAGTCTGCCCTTGTTATGATCTTTCTAGTTGATCTTATTCAGTCACGTGAAGTTAAATACCAGTTAGATTCTGATGACTTTGAGATCATCACCCACTCTGTTCTCTTGCTTTCCTACACCTGTAAACTCAAAGATCTACCTGACATCACTGCATGCCAAAGAATCAAATCAAAATTAACACTTCCCCAATAAAATATTAATTCAGTCTTCCGAGTATCTAGAACCCAGATTTCCCATCTCCCTACCTGACCATTAACACAGCTACTTAAGCCAAAAATTTAGAAGTGTTTTTTGAATTTTTTGAAGTGTTTTTAGAGACTACCTACATGAACAATATATCAGCATTTTCTACCCATCCTAAAAACAGAGTAATTCTGAATATGTCCATCATCCTCCATTTCTATTTTTTAACTTAATCCACTATCATCTTTCACTTGGAACACTGAAACAGTCCATTATTTAGTTTCCTTATATTCATGCATTTCTTCACACAACAGTCAAAATGGTAATTTTATAAAATAAATCAAATTTGCATTAGTTTGACAAAACTAATACTAGGACCAGACTATAGAGAAAAAATCATGTGTGACAATACCTTGAAAGCAAAGAAATATTTGAGATGGGCATGAGGCAGTGAAAGGAAAAGAGAGTCAGTGAAAAAGAATGTCTCATCAAGTCAGATACCTCCATGGTTTTTTTATAGCTTAACTCCTTAAAAGCTGAATAAAGACTTCTTGAAGTTGTTCTACTAGAAGGGGTAAGAGAAGAGTTGGCCATATATATATCATCATTGCCTTAGGGCTGCCTCGGGAGTATAAATTTCCAGCAGTGTGTCAACTTGTGTGAGGGCAAACCAGCCTTCCAAATTTTCAGAAAAAGCCCCAGGCAAAGAGAAATAGATACCAGTAGTTGGAAGTCAGATGAAGAATATTTAAGTGGTCAGGTCCAATGGACATGAACAGGGCATATAAGCTAGTATTTTCCTTTGTAAAACACTACAGGAAGTTTCACACTTCATTTGGAAAACACCTCCAGTTCTTCATCATAGAGTAATGGTGGCTTGTTGGCCTTTCTTAGCGGACGCTACCCACTGCAGGGCTTTACCGAAGGAGATTTTCTTACTTCCTCTTCCTCCAGAATTTCTCTGGAACTCTCCTCGTTTTGGGCTTACCTTTACAAAACGTTCTCAATGAAGCATCTATTTCCCTCACTAAAGAATTAGAGTAGCTAATAATTTCACTATTTACTGTTGGTATTTATTTTATTTAAAAGTTACTGTCTCACTTATTAAAACATAAGTTTCCTGAGAAAAAGAAACTCCATCTAGTTCAGCACCATATATGGTAATTAGGATAGTACCTGACAAGTAGTAAGTACTACACACATGTTCAGCTGTTTCTTTTTCACTATTAGCTGTTCTTTTTAATAGGCAATATTAGTGACTATATCCAAGTAAGCCTTTAGATGAAGAATGGAATTAAAAATTGTACTGTGTTTTGTACTAGAAATGGTACCTTGTCAGCTATGGGACCAGATTCAGGGATGTTATACTTAGTAGTCTTGTGACTAAGTGATTTTCCTTCTTGAAACTTCAATGATAATCTGTACCAAGGATAATCACGCTTATCAGTTAGAATTGTCCTGAAGGTTACATGAAGGGCACATAAAATAAATGGTATACGAAAATTATATGCAACAACATAGGTATCTTTGCTTCTTTCTTACTGCTCTCAATTACTTAAGTGATATTAGGAAACTCGACCCTGGATCATACAAATGGGGAAGGAATTTCTTCCAAATATTACTATGCGTTCCTTACAGAAAAAAGCAAAGAAGGAATGTAGAATTCTAATAACTGGAAAATATTTCTGAAAAATCCTGGAACATAATTTTATATTATAATCTCTTAAAAATCTTGTGTGATAAAGCAAAAACAAACAGAAAAACAAAGACCTGGTTTATTAGGTTTAGAATAATTTTTCCCAACATTAACTCATATTGAAACAAATTTTTGTTGTATACTGAGATCTTCAAGAACACTTATATCTGAGGTGCCACAGCATCTAAAGCCTTTCCCATCTTAGCTTTTGAAATTTAGTGACTTTCCTGTTTCTCTTTATGCTGTAGTTTTTTTATCACCCCACTCTATTTCCCACTTTTTCCTGGTTTTAGGTAGATTCATCTCAGTTGTGTTCTTTCCTCAATGCACTATAGCTTTTCCTTCCTTACTGCATTGTGCCCCAACATTCCTTGTAAATTCTGCATGCTGGAATTCTGTACTTTGCTTCCATACAATAACATTTCTTAATTTTAGATGTTCTATAGATCAAAGTATGCAAGGGATCTGAGCATTTCTACAACTGATATTCAAAGGACAAAGAAAAACCCAATCGTTTCTCATTCCACATTGATAGAAAAGACTTATGAAGAGAATAAAAAGATCTCAAATTTTCAGAAATAAAAATGTCAGATAAACTAGAATGTTTTTTAGTTTTTCAAATAAATTATTTTTTCCTAGTTACCAGTAGTTGAGGGCATGCAATCCCTCCTACAGTAAGTTATATTAAGATCTACTCAATCTGGTAATCAAATTATGCCAAATTTTGCAATGGTCCATTTTATATTAAAACATAATTAAATACCTCTTGCCGTGTACATAGAAATTTTTGCCTTGACAACATATTGCAAGAAATTAGAAAGGAGGTTTTTATATGGAAGATAATTTAGTAAGCAAAAAATGAAATAGGCTTTTAAATCCATAAAATAAGCTTCACATGCAAGTATAAATCTAATCTCATAAAACAAATCTGAGTATCATCTGTACTGAGTGCCCCCTCCCAGCATGGGGGCCTGCACCTTTAGTACTAGCTACTTGGGAGGCAGGCTGAGGACAATCATGAGTTTGAGGCCAGCCTTGGCCATGTAGCTGCTCCAAAATAAAAATAAAAAGACTGGGAAATGTAGCTCCGTTGAAGCCCTTAAGTTCTATCCTCAGGAAAACAAGAAAGACAACAAAAAAGATAACAAAAATTCCCATGGCTTTAATTCTTGCTACTTTTTATAATTTTGCCTTCTTTTTAGTGAGTTATTTTAAACAATTAAAAAGAAGTCAAGATGCCTTGCAACAAAAAAAATCAGATACTACCGGTGGTCACTAATTCCTGCTGACTTTCTTGAAGGACAGCTTGGCTTTTTTTTTCTTTCAGGGGTGATTTCTGCTAATTTCCATGGACCTACCTCCTTCTGATCCTCTCGAAACTATCAATCATTGTTTGTTTGTTTGTTTTTTGGTGTTTTACTGAAATCTGATTAAAATGTCTCCCTGGGCCATTTTTGTAAACTCCCACTGTACAGTGCATTTCTTTCCCTCTGGCTGTATAAATATTCTGATAATAAGACACATGTACATGTATTTAGCAAGAATAGTATTAGCAGACTTTCAGTAATTCTAGAAATAGATATAATTATTAAGCGTATACACAGTGGATCTCTGGGGCTCCAAGATGGTGAGACTGAGCTCATAGGCATCTGACATGGACAGTTACGTGGGTCCTCTGCTCAGAAAAGCCTTTTATTAGGTTAATGATTAGTTTAATTTGGTCAGAACAGCATCGAACAGCAAAGAGACTATCCAATCATTTGTTCACACTTTTACCAGTAGTGTACTTTCAGGATAGTCTCTCAGAAATGGAATTGCTCAAGTATAAGGTAGATAACACTTTATTTTGCTAGATATTGTTAAATTTTTCTCCATAGACGTTGTGCTATTTTGCATTCCAATTAATAATATATGTCAGGAATTATTCCTCCATGTCTTTGCCAACAGAATATTCTGTAAAACTACTACTACTTAAAGTTTGCCCAAAAATTTGGACAATGGATGTGAAGAGATGATTTACACAACAGGAAAAGTAAATGTAAAAATGAATATTTACGGGCTTGTTCAATAATAAACAGAAAACAGATTACAAAGAAGAACTTTTATACACTTATCACATCAATAAAACTTTGAAATTCTCAGTATAACAAATAAAAGTATGTAGTCGCAGTTCTTTGCTGCTATGTATGTAGATGTACTTCGTTCATTTGCAGAACAATTGGCTTGTGTACTCCACTGAAGAGGACTCTGGCTTGGAATCAGTATTTCCATTTCTAAGTGTTTATTCTAGAGAAACTTTCTTATATATGTAGAAGGAGATATCAATGAGAACATTGATTGCTCCCTTATTTGTAGTAACAAGAATTTATTAAAAATTTAAATGCTAATCTGCTAAACAATACATAATTGTGGATTCAAAGGATTAAATATATTTTAAGCAGAGAGTTGGATGTGTTAGACTATTCTCCATACATCTGTATGCTTGAAATATTTCATAATTACACAACTAAATCTGCATACATGCATAATATGCAAATAGAATACCATAAAACATAGGAAAATGTGTCCATATATATGCTTCAAAGGAAGTGGCAAGCTTCCTTGCTCAACCTTAAAGGAAAGCATATTTGTGTTAATTTTTATGTCTCCATCTCCAGCATAATATAATGTTGAGAATTTAGTTTCAGAAGGAGAGACCTTCTAGGTGTTATGAAATACTCAATTATTGATTATCAGAGAGATTCAATTATCTTCACCTATATTTTTCTTATTAAAGTAATGAATGAACTAACTCATTTGAGAAAAAAATTAGTTTTGACAACATTTTAAAGGTGTAGAATTCCTTGGTAAAATGTGATTATTAGAAAATGCAGTTAACCAGAACAAATTCTGGTTACTTAGGGTATTACTATGATAGCATTAAATTCTTTACATCTAAACTCATTTCTCCATGAAACAAGCTTTTAGAATTTTTGATAAGGAGACATTTTAAAGTGTACACCATGAGTGTTGAGCTAAAATTTCATGTTGGGTACAATAAAAGTGAGTAATACCAATGAGCATATACTTACAGTGCTTACTTTTATAGTAGTATATTCAGAGAAGGGAATAGACCTGAGAGAATCAAAAGAACTATGGGAAAATATCTTGGGAATCTTAGAATCTAAAGATTACAAAGGCTTTGAAAATTTCAGCAGAGTGATTTTAAAATCTGACTGTAAGAACTATTTTAGCTCAGTTTGTTGTTGCTTTATATAAAGTACAGATTTCTAGGTGTCTTTACTCATTTAAAGAATCAGATTCTTAGGTAAATTTTCAATTTCTAACCTTCAGTTAAGTGCCCCTCTCCAGAATTCTCACTGTTGAATTTCCATTTGTGTTAAAATTGGGAAGGCATTTCAAAAGTTATTTTGAAACCACTTATAGTCAAAATAAAATTTACTTTATGCTATCATATAAAGTTCTTCATACGAAGTTCTCAGATAAGGAATTGATATTTGATTTCTATGAAATTTCCACATTTTTTCATTTTTGTATAAAAATTCAGGGAAAAATGATGTGAAATACAAAATATCACTAGAACAACAAAGGGTTTTCTATACAAATGCCATCATCATATAACAATTTCTCTTCTACGATCTGGATGCTTTTTATTTTTCTCTCTTATCTAATTGTTGTGGAAAGGACTTCCTATCCTGAGATGAATAGAAAAGGTGAATTTGTCACCATTTCTCTCAATCTGGATCTTAGAGGAAAGGCTTACAGTTTTTGTCCATTATGTATTGTAATAGCTATGGGTTTTTCATATATGGACTTTATTGAGTTGAGTTACATTTCTTCTACATGTAAGTTTTTGCATGTTTTTATCATGAAACAATGTTGAAGTTTTCAAATAGTTTTCTTTTATCTAACGAGATGATCAATATGAATTTTTGTCCATCATACTGTCATGTGATGGGTCACATTTGTTAACTTATGTATGTTTAAATATTCTTGAAACAAGAGATAAGTCCTACATGATCAAGGTGTGTGATCTTTATCATGCATTGTATAATTCATTTTGCTAGTATTTTGTTGAGGATTTTTTGCATGTATATAAATGGAGAATATTGACCGATAGCTTCCTTCTCTGGCTTTGGTATCAGGGTAATACTGGCCAGAAAAAAACAATTTTAAGGGCCAGGGACTTAGCTCAGTGATACAGCTGCCTGCCTTGCAAGCACAAGGTCCCAAGTTCAATCCCTGGTACCAAAAAAAAAAGTTTTGAAATATATCTTCCTATTCATTTTATGGAAGCGTTTATGAAGGATTGGAATTAGTTCTTGAGTTTTTGGTAAAATTTGCTTGTGAAACAATTAGGTCATAGGGTTTTCTTTGATGCAAGATATCATACTACTGACTAAATTTCCTTACTTGTTATTGATCTAGTCTGGTTTTCTATTTCTTCATGACTCTGACTTAAAACCCGGAATGTATATTTTCTTTCTTCTGATGTCTTTCTTTGTGGTTTGATGCTTTTCTGTAGTGGATCTTTTCTTGTCTTCTTGTGTATATATGAGAAGGAGTGTGTGTTTGTGTGTGTGTGTTTTTGTGTATGTGTGTGTTTCTGCTACAGATTTTTGCTTTCTACTTAGCATGAACCTTAAATATAATTTTTATATACATGACTACTTCTTTGATCTCATACAATGATTTTATATTTTTATCTCTCTAATTTATTTTTTTAGTATATGTGCTGCCAAAGCAAGCACCCTAATTTATTTTTTGATCTCAGAATTTACATTATTTTATAACATATACACCTTAACAATTTATTGTAGTTATAGTTGATGTTAATAGTTCTCTCTTTTTGTCCTTGTATTAGGGACTAAATTACACTACACCCCATTATTACAGTCCTAGATTATTCTAAATATGGCTGCCTTACTTATAATATGGAACTTTGTGCTTTTATAATCTTTCTGTTATTAGTTAGAAGCTTTTTGTTTGTCTCTTCAGTACTTTGTGTAAGACTCTTCTAATGGTGATATTCTCCCTTAGCTTTGGTTTGTCTGGCCAAGTTTTTATATTTCCCATGGTTTAGAAAACTTAGCTTTACTGGAGAGAGTATTCCTTCCTGATAACATTTTTTTTTCCATCAGCTCTTTTCCTGTATCATTGCAGTCTAGTCTTGTCTATTGGAATATGCTGGGGAATCTGGTCAGAGTAGTATTGGGATTCCTTTGTACACTAATGTGGTTCTGATCTTTTGCTGCTTTCATAATTCATGCTGATTTTCATTTTTCATAGTTTGATAATTGTGTGTCTGGTAGAATTTGTATTTGGGTTGAATTTGATTGAGACTTTAGTACTTTCCACATTTGGAAGTTGGTATCTTTCTACAAATTAAGGAGGTTTTTGGCTCTGTGGTCTCTTGTAAGTTTTCTATACTTCTTCATCTTGAATTCCTATTATGCATAGGTAGAATCATTTGATGGTGTCTCATAATTCCTACAGGCTCTTAAAAACTACTTTTTATTGTTTTATAAAATTTTGTCCTATGGTTAATTTCATGTGTTCTATCTTTGGGTTCACTGAATGTTTCTTCACCCACATTAAACCTGCTGCTGAAGTTTCTATTGTTGTTTTCAGTTTAGTTGGCATCTCAACTCTAGGATTTCTATTTTATCCTCAAACTTCTTATTGTATTTATCAACTATTTTCTAAATTTCATTTAATTTTTATCTGTATATTCTCATAGTCCATTGAACATCATTAAGAGAATTATTCTAAATACTTGGTCATTTTATACATCTCTTTTTTTCTTTAGGGTCCGTTGTTGAAAATTTTAAATTCACTTTGGAAATGTCTTCATTTTTTGAGTCTTTGTAATCCTTGGGCACTACTCTCCTCACATGTGGCTGCATATTTGAGGAGACAGTTACCTTTTCAGGTCTTTACAAAAGTTTTTGTGAAATAGAACTTCACTTTTTAGTTTGATTTGTGATTCTTTATGAGATCGTGAGTAAGGACTCTGAGCAGGGAAACTTACTTCAGCTTCTCTTGATGTTTGAGCTGCTGCCTTTTTCCTCAGTTTAGGTAGAGTAGCTAGCTCAGCTCTGCAAAAATGCTGAGCTGCTGCATGAATATGCAGTCATTTCAGATTAGGCTTGGCCAGAAGATATAATCCTTTGCCAGACATTCTTGCTATTTAAGCTTAACAATTGGACAGGGTTGTTAGAGAAGTTAAGTAGAGTCACTGCTTGGCATGGACAGGACCAGATTATTTTCTCAGTAGTAGTGCATCATTGATGTTTGTTCCCCTGCCAATGCAGGGCCTTGGGGTAGACTTTCTTGCTGCACTGTGCATTGCTTAAACAGCTAGTTGTCATACAAATAGCTTTTGTTCCTTGATGAAATTCACTGTGGCAATTATCTTCATTTCTGGGCAGTGTCTACGTGTAGACTTTAAGATTGCACTTAACAGTGTTAATCTGCCAAGTGTTGCCAGCTAGCTCCCACTCTTAATCATAATTCACTTGCTTGAGTTCCCAGGGTAGGCTCTGAGGCTAATCAATCTGGGAACTCAAGCCAGTTAAAGCTTCCCACCTCTTCTGGGAGTGACCAGCTCAGTGATGCTGGTGTTCCATGCTGTTGGCTGACATCTCTGATTGGACAGGTACATCTCTGATGTTGGCAGGTACACAGAGCCATCACCAAGGCCTGTATGCTGGTTGCTATGGGCTCAGACTCCTTGGTTTGTTTCTACCTGACCCCATGATCAACTGTACCATTTTTCCTTGTGCTTCCTATGAGCTGGTATTGTTTTTTTGGGTTTTTTTTTTTTGAGTGAGTTTCTTGGGAAGTCTAACAGAATGCTAGAGAAGCGGAGTATCTACGCTTAGGTGTTTTCCCCTTTATGAACTCTAGTTGCTGGAAAATCCTTGCTAGGTGGCACTGTGCTGAGGGAAGAGAGACCAAGGGGTTGTGGATTCAAGGGAGACCATTTCTCTTTCTTTTTCCTTGTAGTTTTCAATGCAGTCTGAACCATGAAGATAACTCAGGCTTATTTCCAATATTGATGTTTTTTCATCACTGTTTCCTTTTCTGTGAATAGGTGTTAGATTAACTTTCTGTGAGAAGCTGTGAAAACTGCAACCTCCTCTTCTGCCATCTTGTTGACGGTACTGCTGTCTTGATTTGATTATACAGTTTTGTGAGGCTTTTTGGCATAGAGAATGGATGACTGTTGCAAACATCAGAGTTTTAAAAGTTGTTTAGTTTTAATTAAGGGCAAAACATTCTATAAGGTTAAAATATTCTATAAAAATTTTTAAAATTACTAATGGATACAAAATTATACTGGAATATTTATAAATAGAAGTAGAATTGTTATGTGCTATTGGAACACTTAGGAAAATAGAAAATGTTCCCAAAATAAAGGAAGTGTCTCCTGTAAGGAACAAAAAATATTTTTTAGCTTCCTTTCTACCAATCTGAATACATAGATCCATGATCCCAACTTTCTTCTCCCTTCCTCTTTGGAAATTCTGATCTGCCTTTGAAGTCCACTTGAGGGCAAACTTGTTCCTTATTTTACCTTTGCACACTAAGGAAAACATATAGATTTGATTTAACTAATATTAAAGATGCATCACCTTTTGAAATGGATTAATCTCTCAATAAAATGACCAATTTATTTCAAAACCAGATAGAGTTCAATCTCTATTAAATCACATACATTATTCACTTCATAATATTTATAATCTGTTAATTAGAGCATTGCATTTATCCCCCAGTCTTGCATGAAATATGTCATCTTTTAAGTATACCAGTGTAGAATAAAACAAAATGCATATTAAATGAGTACCTCGATAAATGAAACTTATTGTAAAATATTAACATTTTTGTAATTTTCACTTTTAATTTTCTTAAGGAGTGTAAGTTGGTTCATAGCAGCCTGCATGGGTTTTATTTTCTTAATTATTTATATATTGAAGATGGTAAATATTACTATAACTTACTATTTTCTGAAAAATTGTAGGAACCATGATTCCTGATTGTAATTCTGCTGAAAAAGAAAAAATCATTTAACTGTGCTTGACTCAAAAATACAACTTCAGTATTTCTTATATCAGAATTTGAAGACATCAATATGTGTAGGGCACTAGGAAAATAAGCTACTATTTTTGGTGTTGTAAACAAAAAACCAGTATGTGCCATGTTTGTTGTTTTCTGTACACTTTACTATACTTTCTTTCTAATTACAAGTTAGTGTTCTAGCTCTCTGTAGTAAATGTTCAACAAGTTTTGCCTTAAATATAAACTGTTACATGAGAGAAACTCTGCTGAAATTTCATATTTCATGCACCAAAGTTTGGATGGGTAAATGACCTTTATCCAAATATAAATTAACATCGTTCTTATGACAAACTCTTCAGCATTCATTAATCAATAAATACTTAAATTTTATAATTATATAGAATTTTTGTCCTCTTTTCTTCTTATCCTTTCATTCAGTATTTGTAATAAATACCTATGTCTATCCTTTTTCTGAGAATTTTACAATCACTGCAAGTATTAGCTGCCCTCAAAAGGCCACAGAGTGAAATATTCTGACCCAGCTCAAGCAGAACTCAACTCAAAACACTTCTACTGGCACCTTTCTCATGAGAGGGGCAGGGTTGGTTTTATTTTTTGATGTAAAAAAATAATGAATTTTAAAAATTTAACACTGGGAAATTTCAGCTTTGCATTTCTAAATGTGTGTGTCATTTCTAAGTTTGACAGCACTAAGAAACACTTCCAACTCCTCATTTTAACACTATTTGGAGTGGTCTTATTTTTGTTGTTGTTGCTGTTCTGAGTTTATTTGGAAAATATCAGTTCTCGCAGACCTCTGAAGTTTTGCATTTCCTTCCAATGTATTTGCTCCATGTCTATCTGCAGAAATTGGTTTTGCTGAATCCTTCTCATTGGCATCTACATTTGCCTCTCTGTCAGGATTATCTTCAACTATGCTGACCTAATGAGTTTTTTCCAAATTCTGCTTTATTTTAGAACTACTCCACATCACATCCCCTTTCTACTTCTTTCTCTATTTGTATAATACTTGTACTTTTAAAAACACTTCCTAAGCATATTTTTACCTTGATTTAATTTTATATTCTTTATCTGTAATTTTTATAGCTTTTGGGAAAAATTATCTTTTGCTCTCACCATATTGATTTAATAAACAGAGTGAATTCACTTTTATAATATTTATCAGTTCTTTTTTATCCATTTTCCCTTAAGTTTTCAGAGACACAGATTATTATGTTAATTTTTTACATATAAGAAATGATACTGCTTTATCTTAAAAATATGCAGAATCAGATTACACAAAATTGGTTAATAATTAAGAATTGGTATTTGTATATGGTTAATGAAATGGCTTCATTATATTATAATCTCATTTAGCATAGGAAAAGAGCAGTGTTGTCAATCAATAAATACTTTAATGTCCATGATTATATATATTTTAGATTAAAAAATGAAAAGTTTGATTAAGCCAGATTAGAATTTTAGAATTCACATAAAATTACAAATGACACTGCAGAATTTATCAGTCATATACAGTCATCCCTAAGTAACAGTGGGGATTGGACTGCCTACAGACACCAAAATCCTTGGATTATCAAATCTTAGATAAAAAGACATGATATGTACATACAATCTATACATATTTGCTTATATACTTTAAATCATGTTTAGATTAGTTTTTATACTAATACAATTTAAGCCATATGAATAGTGCTTGTAATGTGTTAGGTAATAATGATAAGAAAAAAGCCTGTACATGTTCATACAGATACAAGATTTTTTAAAAATATTTTTATCTGAAATTGTTGGAATATAAAAAATGTGGAATTCAGAGAGACAATGGTCCAAATGTATGCTCTATACTGTATACCAGATGACAGTTGTGCATGTCCTAATATTCCTTTTAATTTTCCAATTCATGCTAAATTATACTTCTGGTCAACCTTCTAAAATTCCGCCTTTAAATCTGAAATTTACCCTGAACATATACTCCAGAGGTTTCCTATCGCTACTAATGCAATTACCTTAGAATCCTTTTTATCTCTACAGATTTCAATATTTCTGCCTCCTTTAATCTTGTTCCATGAAAAATAATGACATAATAAAAAATCTCCTATATATTCTCTGATTCCCTGTTTTTCCTTATTATCCCATAAAAGGCTTAACTTGAACAAGGAGAAGGAAAACACAAGCAAAGTATTTCAGACAGCAAAGAAAGAAATAGCAAAGCCAAATAAATATGCCTCAAAGAAAAATGAAAATTAAATTTAATAAAATACTTCTGAATTGTAAGACTGGGAGTCTCTAGGACAGTTACAGAGTGGGTTCTATAAAATAATGAGAGCAACAGTCTCACTGGAAATGGTTGAGCAAGATAGAGGTAAATGGATAGAAGAAAGAAGCATAAACAATTAGAAAAAGTCAAACATTTTTATGTTTTTTCTTTTTCTTTTCTTTGCTTAAATTTTTAATCAATATAGAAAATGCCTTGAACTATTGAAGAATGGGAAATAAAAAGAAAAACAATTTCAGGAAAAAATAATGCTTAGTACTTGGTAAATATTATAGTTTGATAATTGACACTTAAACACTACTTAATTTTTTCAGAAAAAAAGTACTAGAAGCAATGGAAGAATATGGTTACTGTTATTTTCTAATAAAATAAATGAACTCAGAAAAAAAATGCTCTTTAATTCTCTCTCTCTCTTTTTTTTTTTTTTTTTGGGTACTGGGGATTGAACTTTGATCCTTGCACTTGTGAAGCAGGCAGCAGAACCACTGAGCTAAATCCGTGGCCAAATTCTCTCATTTTTTCATTGGTTTATTCAGCTGGTATGCATTCATATATTGATACACCTGAAACTGCTATGCACTAAAAAAGGAAAATAAATAAAATGTGGCTTTAGCCTTCAAGTTCACATACCTGCCAGGGTAGGTAGACATATAAGGAATCAACTGGTTACATATACTAAATGCTTTAATAAATTTATAACCAAAGTATATTGTTGATGAAAATCAGCATGCTTGGCGAGTGGTTGGAAAGAGCAGACATAGCTTTGCAAAAGCAACAAATTAAAAACAACACATTAAGTTGGAGTCTGTGGAATGAATAGCCATTTACTAGGCAGCAAATGGGAAAGCATATTTCAAGAACAGGGAGCTATTTAGGAAAAAAAAAAGACAACAGGAATAAAGCAGCCTTATGCATTTAGGAACTATTTCATGAACCTTTAATCACTTTGGAGGCCAGAGTAGTTGGTAGAGTATTATGAACATATAAACTTAAACAGTATCTTTTAATGTTTTTATTTCCATGTGATTATCCTTCCTCAATTTTTCCTATTAATAATAATGAAAACAGTAACGGACTATAATCATTAATATCAATTGTTAACTGCTTGTTATAATTCTACTTAATACTTTTAGTATATTAATTTCATCTTTCTCTTTGAAACAATCCTATCGTGTATTATTTCCCTCAATTTATAGATCAAAGACCTATTACTTGAGAATTTAACTTACCTGAAATTTTAAGCTTGTGAATGACAGAGAACAGAAATTCAAGACTGTCTATCCATCAAAAAATATTGCCTCCCCTATATATAACTTATTCTGATTAATGTCAACAGAAAAATAATTTGATATTAGAAAGCTAGCTCCATCTGCTTTCAATAACAGTATCTAGAAAAAAATAAACCAAATTTAGGTTTCATATGCCACAGCAATAGCAAGTATTTTTCCATTTGTTATATTTTATAATTATAAAAGTTACACGTATTAGTTGTAAAATTTTAAATAATGAACTACACCCATACTATGTATTTTTGAGTATACGTACCTGTGTGGGTATGTATATGTAAAAGTGTTATACACCCAGGTTCCTGCTGATGAATACTTACTTCAGGACGGGGAGTTTAAATATATGAGTAATCTCAAAGATTCAATCTTAATTTCATATGTACATGTAAATACACATGGTGATTCGAAACTGTTCTTTATTTTTAGCAGGATTAAAAGAAAAGCAAGGTTTTAGCAACATCAAAACAATCTAAGAAGCATTGGAACTTAGACAAGCCTCAGAGAAAAATGATTTACTTTAAATCCTCAGCAGTTGGAAGTATCTGCTTAGCATGTTAAAACAGCAAAGCATGTCAAAGATGTAACAAAATGACTTGTTATACAAATGAATCTCAGAGCAGTGGGTTGACTAGAGCAAGGTAAGCCTTAGAAATTTGTTCAGGTTTTCTCCAGTGCAACACCATTAAATTTAATTACAAAGAGAAACTTATTTTTGTTATACAAATAATATCCCCACGTAGCCTAATTTAAACTAATTGCCTACACACTTTCCAATCCAAGGGGAAAACTAAACTAAAATAAGTGCTGACTTATTGAAAATGTCTTTAATTATATTATCATGTTGAATTTTACTTTGACCCGTCTTCAAAAGTTACTTTTAAAATCAGAAATGTTACTGCAAATTGTGTCATATTGCAACCTGCCTGACCTACTTTACTAGTTATTTTTCCTTCTAACACAGAAAATATCTTTTTTGCAAAGTGTCTTCAAGGGGGCATGAGTAATTGAGTTATTTTTCTTCATTTTCATTACTTGTTATCTTATTATTTGTTAGGAAGAGAAAGACCTATCTCTAAATCAGGAGGTGAATGAACAACCAGAGATTGGCCTTGGGGACTGGAGGTTTTTCCAGACAAGAATGCTTAAAGACTAGACAGTGTCACATGTGCCTTCTGCAGTACCCTATGGTGTGGCAACACTGGAACAAAGGGCTGGGCTCCTGATTTCTCTCACAGCATGAAGAAAAAAGATTTTTAATTGGATTCAGTGATGGCCTCACCAGAGCCATGTCACCAGTTCTTATAGTGAGATACCTTTTAAATGACATCAGTAAAGCTGGCTGGAGGGCACTATGACCCATCATTAACTCTATTCTTGATGACTGGCTAGAAGAAGAGCTCCTGAGACACCAATAGAACAGAGAAAACAAGCTGCCACACGTTCAGTTACAAGGTGAGGCATTCCACTGGCTTGGTTTCAATTCCCTTTTAACCCAGAAGTGGGGGAAAGGGAACCCAAATGTTCTCACTCCTGGCTGTGCACCATGGAGAGTTTGCAATTATTTAAAGACTTGTATAGCAATGTAACATGTTAGCCACTCTGGGATTTTTACTTCTCTTGCCCAATGGTTGAAATTTTAGGAGATTTTGGGGAGGACTCAAATAGTATTGTATGAGCACTACTTGGTCATGTGCCTCCCAATCCTGCTTTTTGGAAGTCAGTTTACTTGCTTAAACATTCCCTTCATTGCACTTCAGAATTGTCAGACAGTATGTCCTCAAATGCCTTGCTTTGTAAACTTCTTTCAGAATGAACAATATTTTAATTGCATAATTGAGAGAGGAACAGATTCAATTTTAAAGTGATAATAAGGTCTCTCCACTTCAGCAGTATTGATATATTAGATTAGTTGACTCCATATTGTACAGTTGACATATGCAGCATGGTAGGAGGTTTAGCAGCATCCTTGCCCTCCTCCTACTAAATGTGAGTGGCAACTTCAAGGCCATTGTACAACCACCAAAAAGAAATAAACAAACAAAAATCTCTACACATTGCCCAATATCCCCTGGAGAATAAATGTGATCTTATTTGAGAACCTTGGAGATTGATATAAATCTACAAAACCAACTACTTTTCTGCCTCTTTCAAATTACATCATTTTAAGATCTGGGAAGACAAATTAAATGTTTAGTATAACTTTCCCCACCAGCCCTCTGAACTTGTATGTTCTATGTGGGGAAAAAGGAGAGTGAATCAATTGAGTGAAGAATTTTTCTTGGTAGATTTATGTGTAAAGAGAGAAAGAATTCCAACCATGGAAAATATCACCAGAGGCAATAAATAAAATATCTTCTGAAATATCTGTCTTCTCCCTGAATTTCATAAGCTAGCTAAAAAAGATCTACAGTGATTACATAAAATGATTTGACTCCAGTAGGAGCTCTGAGACTTCAGTTACTCACAGGTAGTAGCTGGAGCAGTAAGCAGCTCAAATCACATAGAAAAATTATGATGAATAAGGTCACACTTGAAGAGTTACTTCATTTCCACATTTGAGAATTTCATTTAAAACACTGTAGGAAGAGAACAAACTAGAAACAGTGAGGCATTTCAAAGGCAAGAAATGTAATTGTATTCTGACATATGATATTATTTCATATTTTTATGTTGAGATAAATACTAAAGAGGAACAGAAGGTTTTTACAACAACAACAACAACAACAACAACAAAAACCTAAGAAAAAATTTTAAATTTTAGACCAAAAGACATAGTATTGGTATCAATAGAACAAGGCTTACATACCTTCTACTCTATTAGGAGCTTGCATGACTCTGAAATCATTTTGAGGAGACTTTAATCTTTTCAGTTAAAAAAAATTCAAGTGCAGATGAATTGGGCCAAATTCTTCTAACTCTGGACTATCATATTACTTTTGTTATTCTTTAAGGAAGCAGTTATCTTTATACTTTCTATTATGCTTATGTGTTGTTTTTCCTAGTGTACTCTTATGATAATATGTATAAGGAACTTTTTACTTCTTGTCACCACTGTCCAAAGTAAAAAAAAAAACAAATTATAAGGCTAATATAAGGTTTGTGAGTCAATTGTTTTGTTCCTTTTTTCTCAGCCAATGGCAAAAACACAAGGAATTACTTTGCAAAGAAATAAACATATGCATACATACAAAATTTCATTTTTGTAATTTTGAAAGTCTATAGTTTGCTTTGAAAACTGGGCAAAAGTAAATTTATCATTATTCTGGGCTTCATTTTGTAAGAAGAGCTTTTATTTTTGTCTTTTTTTTTTTTTGGTTGATCACCAGAACCAAGATTTTTATTTAATGACTTAATTTTGGGTTAGAAAATTCATAATCAGCTTTGAGTACAAGATCAAGGCCTAATTCTGTGGCTTTCCTAAAAATGTGAAACACATGATAAGTGATTACAGACTCACAGAAACCTCGTTATCAATTCAGTCTAATAAAAATGACCACAGGTATGAAAAATCCATTGAATTATTATACCCGAAATTTAATTTTTATAGAAAATCTGGCAGGAGAGTATGGTCATGTGGAGTTAAAAATTCTGTTCAGTTCTGGTAGTGACTGTCAACTTGGCTTTTTGTCACCATGATGTGAAAACTTCTGTTCCAGAGAATAATCTCCTAAAAAAATGCAGAGGAAGGTAATTGCTCATAAATTTGTTGATTGATAGCTCTGCAGAATGAAATTCAGTCTCTACCTCCAAAGCTAAACAACACAAAATGTAGTGGAACTGTCCTCTTTAAAGTGCCCCTGGCAACCCTGGCCAGTTTAGATGCACTCTAAGCGTGACAAAGTACTTAGATCAAGAGAATCATTTTAATTATTGTCTTAATGCCAAGAACAGGTCAACAGGATGTTGGTCTTTCTACAATGCTGTTTCTTACTTTTGTTTTCTAGATGATAATATTGCTCCATGAACAGAAGAAAAATAGTTTCTAATCATCAATCCTTCGATATATATACTCCCTTGAATATGCCAGGAACATTATCTCATTTAAGTACCATATACATTTGCCCTTTGTGTTACTTTTCTCTCCTTGCTGAGACAAAACACCTGAGGCCCAAAATTAAAGGGGAAGGTGTTTATTTAGCTCACAGTTTGTAGAGGTTTCAGTCCATAATCCGCTGGTTCCAAGGCAGGGTGGCATATGGCAGAGAGGTGTCACAAAGGAGAAGCAGTTCATGGCATCCACAAGGTAGCAAAAGCAACAAGGGACCTTGACCTTTCTGCCCCTTTTATCCCATCTAGACTACGGGGATTATGGCGGGGCTGTGCCAAAACAATTGGTCATGTGTAGTAGTTTAATAATCACATGCCCTTAATCCCAGCATCACACATTCCAGATTCAGCCACCTCTGAAAAAAGCCTATGACCACATGAGCTTTGGGGGGATATCTAGATCCAAATCATTACTACTCTTAATGGAAATGAAAAAAAAAACATTAAAATGTTTGATTAACTCACTCAGGAAGTCAGGGATAGTAAACAAATGATATAAACTGAGTTTTCATAACAAGATTGTCCTCACTCCAAGCACCCTGTTGACTGTAATCTTTAAGAACAAAACAGTTTGAGTATCTTTACCCTTTGTTTATCACTTATCTACACTAAACCTGGCCTTTCCCTTTATTCATCCATGTGTGAGATAGAAAGCTGCACTAGAGACCTCCTTATTACCTGGGAAGTTAAAGTAATTACCATACCTCCACTTAGAAACATTTAGTGACCCTGGTTGACCCAGCCAAGAAGAGCTTTA
Organism: Heterocephalus glaber; assembly: GCF_000247695.1. The sequence continues at coordinate 17,774,240 of NW_004624742.1, read as the reverse complement.
AAACCTGGGAGAATTTTAAATATTATGTGTAAGTTTCTACCACCTTTTGATGACTCTTAAATTGTTTGTTTATAATGGATATTTGCAGTAATGAATATTCTGCTAGAAGTTATATTTGCAACTTTTAAGAAATGGAAGTGAAACAGAGCTGATATAAAACTTACGTATTTTGCCATTAGCAAGGACAAGAAGAAATAGGCATGCATATATTATGCTTGCCCACTCAGTTTTCTCTTCAGAGATTTACATGATTTGCTTAGATGAGTTGTGCAATAAATAGGAAGGAAGTTATGGTTTGGATGGTTAAAGAATTTGACTGGAAGAATATTGAAGAACTGATGCAATTGTATGGCATGGTTGAAAGCATGGGCCGAATAGATGTGGATTTGAGTTCTGACTCAGACTTTGGCCCTCTAAGTTGAAATATCTTAAGAATTTTAATAAAATAATTCTAAATACAAAACTGCTTACCTGAGTGATTGGCTCACAGTACACACCCATGTAAGTGACATCATGTGTTATAACAGAACAACTATAAAGAACTCATCTTTAATCTAGCTTTCCTCTCAAATCTTCACTGCTACCTCCAATAAGAAAATAATATTTCAGATTGTGGATCGAGAGGGTATTCCTGCTGAACATTTGTTTTGACACCTCATTAACTAACTCCTCACTTCCATTTCTTCCCCCTCTGTAGTTTGTTATCAACCTAGATGCCAAGAAGATCCTGTTAAATGAAGTGGTCTCACAACTCTGCTCAAATCCCCTGACTGCTATCTCAGATGTAAGAAAAGCTACAGTGAGCTATTGGTAGAAATGTAGCATGCATTAGTATAGTGCAGGCACTGGGAAAATGTCATGGAATTTTCATGAACACAAAATATATAGAACTAATATATGATTCTATTGGAATTCCACTTCAGAGTATTTATCTTAAAAAAATTAAAATAAGATTCTTGAAGATTCATGTTCAATACAGCACTATCCAAAATAAGCCAGATGTGGCAGGAGCCTAAATGTCCATTGATGGATGAACACGTTTGAAAAAGTAGTGTACACAGACAGTGGAATATTATTCAACCTTAAAAAAGAAAGAAATCCTACAATATGAGACAATCTAATTGAGCCCTGAAGACATAAGTGAAAGAAGCCAGTTGCTGTTACAGAAAGAAGCCAGTTAAAAATACTTACATGAAATATATAAGAAAAAATTCAAATTCATAGAAGCAGAGAGTAACATGATGGTTGCCAAGAGCTGAAAGAAAGGGAAAAATGAGGAGTTGCTAATCACGGGGTATAAAATTTCACTGGTTTGAGATGGATAAAGTCTAGGCATTCCCTGAGGAACACGGTGCTTATACATCATACTTTCTCAATGAGCCTCACTTTTAGTAACACACAAACATGACAGGCCAGTTCCTTACTCTCTTGCTCATGACATCCTGATACTCTAGGAAAAAAGGTCTTTATTTTGTGCATATTTCGTGTATCGTTTTAGTCCATGTTACCTCTAATGTATCATGTAATTTACACATTATCATTATTATTATTGTCATTGCTGTTATTATTTTCCTTCTGCTGTAGGCCTAGGTCACAATAAGAAACTCTAGGGCCGGGGATTTAGCTCAGTGGTTCTGCCGCCTGCCTTACAAGCACAAGGTCCCGAGTTTGATCCTTGGTACCAAAAAAAATGTATTTACAATTAGAAACTCTACAATGATGATGGAGTGTGGGGGGGAAGCGAAAGGGAACAGCTGGTCTTGCTCAAATAATGACAAATTTTCTTAACAAAAGTGTAGAATAACATAGATTTGTTGAGCAAGAACGTTTACAATCACACTCCCAAATAATGAACATCATGTTCTTAGAGAAAGGTGCCAACAGTACTCCTGATGGTTTGTTCTTTAAGGGCCGGTACTAGTCAGTAATTAGTGTCTTTATTCAGAATATGTAACCTATTGTCTCATACAAAATCATCCTATTAAACTAATATACAAAATGAACAAATAAAAGTCTGACATATCCTTACAAGCTATGGAAAAGTGTCTTCTTATATTTCTATCCTTAAAGCATGTGCTGTATTGGAGTAGTACTTGAGAGATGAATGGGAGGAACACATACACAGGTAAATGAACTAGCTACCATTTGTGTGTTTCTATAAGGTATTTTTTTGTTCTTAAGCTAAATATCATCTCATATGTAAATGAAGTAACCATTCCAAATGTTGAAGTATTGTGCCTAGCATAATAACTAGCTCTGATGCTCTCTAAACAAGATTAAATCATTGTCAATGAAAGGTAATGGACACAGCATGGTCCTACACAATCTTTGCCAAATAAACTGGACACAATCCAACTCACTGATGAAATAATACTGCCCGGGAAATGAGAGAAACCTTCCAGCAGGCACAAGTCAGGCCACTGGTTAATCACAGCCACTTAGGGGATCAAGACCCTGGCCTTGAACACAGTGGCCTCAAATCTGAAAATTGTGTTAATCATCAACATCAATTATTCTTTTCTAAGAACCTCAGGCATTAGCTCAGCTCATTTAAAGATTATCAAAAGCCAGAGATTATCTGTATTTTTAAGTTAATATGGTCCTTTCCTCCCCCGGAAAAAGAGGTGATAATGTTATTATCAAAAGAAAATTGGCTTTCAGGTTCCAGTAAGATTCTTTTTACTCACATTAAACAATTTATGCTTTAGCCTTTACATTCCACTTGTCAAAAATGTATGATATCAAACAGTCACTGAAGGGATATACATGATTGGAATATTCAGTAAATTTGGGAGTTTTCAGTTTACTTTTTGGACTACAACCAATAGAATTCTGAACTATACATAATTGCCTTTCAGGAGCCTCTGAGACCTGGGACCAGTTATAATGGTTTATGTGTCACTTTGAGAAAGTATATGAGCAACAGTTTATGTCATGAGGATGAAAAACACTAGTTTTGAAAACAGAGGAATCTGCACTGTTGTAATGGGCAGTTTGCTTTGTTGAGGAGACCTTGATTATCTGTACTGTTCATCTTGAGCACAGAGGAAACCAAAGGTGGTGTATTTGTTAGGCAAATCCGACTCTTATCATGCAACAAAAAGTGACTTTGTATAATCCAGAAGGCGGTTAAACACCTTTTGCCAGCCTAAAATATTAACAAATGCAAATAATCAGGAAATAATTTTTTAACCTGACTGCAATTGTAACCCTAGAAACAAACTGGACTTTGCTCCAAAGCTCCAGGCCAGCCTTGATGGGAGGACTCGAGGCCAGGTTGGTCCCCATACACCCAGATCAGGCCCTCTTCAGTACCAGCTTCGAACTCTACACACAGCCTGCAGGGCTGCCCCTGTGGGTTCAGTTTCCAGACCCAGTCCTGTGCACCCTAATGCCAGGCAGGTCTCTGTGGATCCAGGATTAAAATTTGCATATTCAGACCCATAGACCAAGCCTCCGTGCCCACCACCATGGATCCAGGCACCACCAGGTCAGCCCACCTGGACACTGCGACACTCAGGTAGCCAGCTCGTGGACCCCACCAGATGAAGTTCTTTGGGCTGAAATGAAAGGATGTTAAGTAATCACATGAAAATACGAAAGTGTGAAGCTCACTTGTAAAGGTAAAACTATAGTTACGTTCAGAATACACTAATACTATAACAGCATAAATCTCTTTTAACTCTAGTATAAAAATGAAACAAGTTATTAAAAGTAACTATAGTTACAACCATCCATTGCTGGATAAAAAATGTATAAAATAAGTTCGAAGGCATGCCTCACTGAGATTGCTTGCCTAGCATGGGTAATCTGTGATTAATTTTGACAGCAAAGCATTTTTAAGACAATTTTTTTTCAATTTTATATACTCAAGTGATAATCTTTCAACTTTATTTCATGCTCCTTAAGTGTACTTGGGAATGTTTTTCCTCTCCATTCCTAATTCAAAATCCTACTGCAATCAGGTTTTCACCTGCAGCTTTCCATTATGGTAGCCAGAATTCACCTCCTGATTCTTCATTTCCATATCTAACAGTATCCTTTCAGCTCTTATAAGATTTGACCTTTCTAGAGTGTTTAAGTCTCTTAGTCATTTCTTTATTTTTGAAATTATATGTTTGGTCAAATACCATGGCACCATGGTTTTCTTTCTTTCATTTAGGAGTATTTCTTCCTAGTCCACTTTCCTGGCTTCTCTATCTCCCATTGTGTTGATGATATAAGTCTGAAATTTCTAGCTTTGGTAATTAGGGTAGAATTCAGGTAAAGTGACATTTAAATTGACCTTAGTAGAAGAGAAAACACATCAACAAGGGAAGAACATGGATGGAAGGAAGACAACAAACAATATGTAACATCTCTAGGTGAAAGAGGCTGAAGAGATACATTCAAAAGCCAAAGAGAGTTCAATGTCATTTTACCATTATTAGCAAAGAGAAAATAGTTGACAGAATTATTTAAAAAGATAAAGAAGATTAAGACCATATAGAGCTAGATGCCATAGAGCTATGGAAAGCTTATATCTAAAAACAGTTTAAGAAAGCAAACAACATGGCCTTATTTGCATTTTAAGAAGAGAAAAATTCCATTTGAAATTGCACTAGGTTAAAAAAATGGAAAACTTACCTTTGCAGCAATATGGCAGTCTAGAACTACAGACAAATTGATTCCTTCAAAATGTTGGCAAAGAGTAATCTTTCAAAAAGTTAAGCAAGCAATGAAATAAAGGAAATGTTTGAGGTTAAAAAGATGAGAATTAAGATTTCTTAGGGATTGGTGGCAGATTAGGATGGCTGGAATACTTATTTGCCATGTAGATATCTAGTGTCTTGGAACACATAAACCTTGGGGTCTTAATGGTGCTTGCCTGAAGAGCATAGGAAATAAAGTTATGAAATTAGCTGGGTATAGGTTTGGGCCAGATAATTCCTATAAAACTGGAATAGAGGAAAGGCAAATCCATTAGCAGTGAGCCACAATAAAAAATCTATCCCAGAAACAAACTTGCTTTTCTCAGCCATGTTTCTAGTTAGAGCCAAGGAGGGAATGTCTCTCTGGCAACTCTTCAGGACATGTGCTGAAACTGATTGGAAAGGAATTCTTACTCTGTGCCCCCAATTTATGACTTATCTTAAAGCCTCGGTCTTGATTTTGAACACAAGATTGGAAAATCAAAGTCAAAGTATCTTGGAAGAATGCTCCTTAAACACAGGCCACAATAATTTATACTATGTACCCAACAAACACGAGTGAGAATTGTCTATGAGGCACTAATGGTGTTACTATACAAACATAATATAGGAGATTCAAAAATTTCCGAAGGAAATGAGACATTCCAAAGCGACATGGAAAATGTGAAAATGAATTAAATAGCTCTACTAGAAATTTCAAAAATAAGCTAGTAAAAATCAATCTCTGAGAAGTAGATATGAGCATATTAAGTCATCTGAAAATATGCAAGTAGTATATGGATTTATTCATAATTTAAGGGACAAGAAAGATGGAGTTTTTTAAGGACAAGGAGGATGGAGTGGCAATATTCTATCTATATTTGCTCAGAGTTCTTCAAAGAAAAAAGTATAGAAAATGGTGGAAGTATAACATTCAACAAGATAATTCATTTTCTATAATTAACAAAAACAGAATGAGAAATGCAAGGCAGGATAAAATAAGAACAAATATAAGCCTGATGTAAAATTGGAGTACATCAAGGACAAAAATATTAAAAACAACTCAAGAGAAGAATGGATTTTCCATAAAAATTTGTTAGACTGACATCTTATTACTCAGAAATAATAAGGAACCAGTAGAATGGTTTCTTCAATGTGTTGATAAAAAACAACTGAATAATTTATAGTCCACAAAATTAGTTACAATCGGCGCAGGCCATGGTCACAGTCTCGCTGCTTGACCCCGCTCCAGTGCAACGGAGACTGTGGCTGAAACCAGGACTCCGTCTTTTGCTTTCGCTTTCCGCGGTAGTGATTCCCTGGGTGCTGTGCTCCCCGGGAAATCACTAAGAGGATAAAAGTCAGTACTTCCGAAATGGTTACTAGGCCGGGATGACAGGAAGAAATTGTAAATCCGTTTACAGAAAAGCCCCTCGCTCATACCTCCATGAGTCGTGGGGACGTGACATCCAAAGGCCCTGACTGTACGAAGGGAAATTGGGACATCTACAAATTCGGAACGCAGTTATGGCTCTTGGAAGGTCACCCTTGGCCCACACCTATATAACCGCAGGGCACACAACAATGAGATCTGAGGAAACTTGGCCTAATGAGGTAGCCTGACCTTGCTAAAATGCTTTTTGTTCCTCAAATGTAAATCTGATAAGTTAGCACCTGGAAGAGTATTTAGAACTAGGTGGTCTAAAATAGTTCTTTAGATGACATCAGCTTTTCTTTAACTCTGTATGAAAACACACTGTGTATGGACCCACGTGCTTACCAAAGCCTCGTGTAATCAAAACACATATAAGGAAAGTGATTTCGGTATAACTCAGACGGCAAGTGGAGCTGCCCACCCTCCACTCAGTGTCTGTCTCGTTCTCTCGTCTCCAACTCCACACCTCCTCTCAGGACCTGAACCCGCTGGAGCTGGACTCCGGCAAGTTTCCTAAGGGAAAGTCAAATGAAAAAAAAAAAAAACAACTTCCCAGGCAAATAAAATCAAGAAAGAAAAGACTTAAAAAAATATAAGGCGTAGATGGGACAAATTCCAGAACAACAATAGCAACAGCAACAAATTAAGTATAAAATGTAATGTACCACAAAGCATAATCAATGCAAATGGATTAACAAGTTAAAATACTTCAGGTCATATTTTTTAAAAATAAATATTTATGAGAAACAAGCCTAAAATATAAGTATGCCACAAGTTTGATTTTGTTTTTGTTGTTGTTAAATGCACGTCAGGCAATACTAACCAAGGAAAGCTGGTATCGAAATTCTGTCAGTTAATCAAGGACAAAGTAATACCACAAGGCACACAACCTCAAAATTTTAACAGGGAATGATATGTTTTATTTAATGTATTTATTTATATATTCTAAGAACCCATTAGCCAAGGCATATCCCAAGAAATAGGAAGGACTGTGTATACTTGATCCAGTGCCTGGGAAGAGTGAAGAAGTGAAATGATTATACAACTTATTATAAATATTATCCTGGTATTTATCATAACTACCTTTATGGAAAAAACATTAGTAGCCATTGTCCCACTACCTTACAAACTTTCGCCGGGAAGGTAGAATAATTTTGAACTATCCTTCATCCTATAACACGCATGTTTATTATGCGAAGCAAATGCAACTAATATAGATGGAAAAATAAATCTATAGTTTGTATTAATACTTTGCCTTAATAAGATTAATCAAAGAGAAAAATCAGTAAGGTCTTTCTCAATCAGCATTGTCCAAAAAAGATGTGAGAAATAAAGATATAATTTTAATGTTCCTAGATTAAAGAAAGTGAAAAGAAATAGGAAAATTTAACTTTAACACTGTGTTTTATGTAACCCAGTACATCCAAAAAACATTATCATTTCCATAAGTAACCAGTGTAAAAATGGTATTCATTTTTCCCACTCACTACCTTAGGAATACATTGCATTTATTTTTATCACAGTAGAGACGTGACCAATTGGTTAATTGGAGGTAGATATCTAGGAGGTCAAAGCAGGCAATTCACAGCCAAGGTAGAAGATAGCAGTGAATTTGTGAGAGCCTGAGCATATACTATATACTGTCAATCACTAAGTAGGTCTTTGAAAAGCCAAGGAAGATGGAGAGGGAAAGGGGAGAGAGAGATGAGGAGGAGAAAAGAACAAGTGAGGGGATTTGTTCAAATGAGGGGAATAAACCGTAACACAAGGGGATTACAGAAAAGTAGGTGACAAGATGAGAAGTAAAGTGGGACGTGAGTGTCTTTGTCCATGCCTTTCCTTGTTTCTTATCTTTCCTAGTTTGAATCTTCATTGTAATGCAAGCAGACATCTTTATTCTTCCTTCAGCATAGTCCTTGCAGTTATTTCTGACCATGTTTCATCTCCCTCTAGCACACAGGTAAGCTCATGGAGAACAGGGATTGGGTTTTACTACTTTTTAACTTCCCAGCTGTCACAGAGTGTCAGGATGTCCTAAATGGAGTATTTGCTTCAGAAATGAATTACCCTTTGACCGTGTGCATTTCTAGGTAGAAGGATGGGATCTACAGTTCTAAGGACTGAAAGTATGAACTGAAAGCACATTCTCAAACCCCTTCTCTCTAAAGTGAAACAGTTTTTCCACGAAGACCTTTACAGTTTCTCTGGGTGGAGATTTTATGACTCCTAAATGATGAATCTTTTCATTTGTTCAAATATTTCACCCGTGGCCTCAAGTTTCCAATTTCTCTGCTAAAATGTGTAGGCTAGCTTAGAGAATTTTCAACACAGATCTGTTTTGGAAGCTTTCTATGTCAAGTACCGTTTCACTTACTTGTCTGTACACTTTCAGAAGTACAAAGCTAACTTTTAGTTCAACTATGTTAAAGGAAAAAAATACATATGACTATGAAACATTAAATTCTAAATATCTTTAATATGCTGTTTCTTAAGCTTTAGTATCATATTTAATATTAGATTATAAATTATTTAACTTAGTGCTCAAAATGACTTATACCTTTGTATTTTTATAAGCAGTGAGTCACTACAGAAACCTAAAATAAATAATATCTAGGATAAATTATATTTTAAGGAAGCTGATTCAAGAAAAATCTAATGGGAAAATCCTCAAACACTTTGGAAAAGCAGTTAGGTGTTTATTTAATATTTTATACACAATGAATATATGCAACGATTACAATAAACACATTTTTCATAAAGTAAAATGGAGAGAGTTAATATAAATAAAATTCATCCTATTTAACAAATGTTTCTCATTTCTGTATTAGTTTTTCTTGATTCATTCTTTGAAATATTTTCTCCTGATCCTTAGTCACCATGAAGAATATTTAATTGGGGGCCAGGGATTTAGCTCAGTGGTTCTGCTGCCTGCCTCACAAGCAGAAGGACCCAAGTTCGATCCCCAGTACCAAAAAAAAAGAATATTTAATTGTATTTGACATATTTGATAATAAAGTTTAGATACTATTATAGCATCACTTCTGAAGCATTAAATATCAGTGGATGTACAAGAAGTCTGTCAGCAAAATGTAATTATTAATGAAAAATTAGAATTAACCTAGTTTGTAGAACATAAAATAATGAACTAAAGGAACTAACAAATTCAGCTCATGTTCATATATTCCAGTTCATTTTTGTGCAAGCAGAATCAACATCCTAAACACAAGGGTAAAAGAGAGCAAGGCTTCCTTCTATCTTCTACTATCCAAGGCACCCTTCAGCTGGTAAAAAGAACTCTTTACCTTTACATCTACACCCTCATTCCTTAATTTGCTCTCACATACATTATTTGGAATTAATGTCCATACAAAATAGTTGGTGGCATAGAACAAAGAAATAATCCTTCAAGTATTGTCTAGGGATTCCCTGGGATATGTAGATGGTTCTTCAATCCAGAACATTTAAATGCTCCTGAATTGAAAACTCTCTGGTTTTCCCATATTAATTTGTCCATTGGATGTTGGAGAAAAGGATGCACATAGAAAAGGAGGTCAAACATAAGTTTCCTTTTTAGCTTGTTATGTCCCACCATTCTGCAATGCTCTCTGATTCACATTTTTGCTTTACCTAATTATGTTACAACATTGGTTTTCTTCTCATTGCATTTATAATTTTTAGGTAGGAATCCAAAATAAGGAAGAGGGACACAAAGACTTCAGTATGGAAATTTAAGCAAGGTTTCAATCATGAAGGAATAGCTTAAACAGGCGAATTATATGTCATTACATAAGATGCCTAAAAGCTAAAAGCAACAATTTAGTAGCTTTTTTATTCTAGTACTTGGCATTTGTTATGCCATGACAAAATTCCAGGCATATTAATGACCTATTTACACTAAAACTTACCTTATAGGAATACTAGTTTCCTAAGGTAACAAATTGCCAGACATTGGGTGGCTAAAAAATCAATAGAAATTTGTTGTCTTTCAATTTTGGAGGCTCCAACTCTGAGAACAAGGTAGTGGCAGGGCCATGCTACCTCAAAGTTTTAGGAAAGAATTTGTTCTTGCCTCTTCCTGCTCCTGGTGACTCCAGGCATTTCATGGCTTGTGGTCACATGACTTCAATTTCTGCCTCCATGGTCATTTTACATTCTCCTTTTTTTCTCTCTCTTACAAGAGTGGATTTGATTGCATGTAGAGCCCATCTGGACAACCCAGAGTAAACCCTTCTTTTCAAGACCTTACCTTAATCATACATTTTGTCATATAAGATAATAGTCATAGATTCCAGAGATTAAGTGTAGACATTACCCCAGGTTTGGTGGTTGCCATTTAGTCTAATATAATAGGTATAGTGGATCTTATTTTTAATATAACTCAATTAAAGTATAAGATACCTTGCATGAGAAGGGACAATAAGAAGAAGATGAGAGAATAAATAATGTGGCAGGTACTTTACTTCTACAAGTGACTACTTAGAAGACTGAGTTTTAATATTTCCAATTGTGTCAGTCTCTGATCTGTTTGCACTACCTCCTCGTACTCTATTCAGAATACAAAGGAAAAAATACCTTATGATGTATTTTCCAGGAGAGTCAGGACTTACCCTAGAAATTGCTTTATTCTTGAACTTATAAAATTCACTGTGCTGAAAAAAAGAAAAGGAGAACGAACAGGATGCTCATATAAAAATGATGACTTCATGTCACGTTTCAGTTTTCTTTTACAGAGGATTCACAAGCCACCACTTTGCCCTAGGGAAAAATGTTGCCATTTTCACAGCAAAATGTTTTGTTGTACAGTGAAATGACAGTTTTCTTCAACAGTAAAATTGAATTAACTTCTGAGGGAAAAATGCAGTAAAAATGTCAAATGCATAAAATATGTCATGTTTTGAACATCTGCATGTGTTTTTGACTGACCTGACCAAGAAAGAGAATGTCCTCAAGGCAGCAGTGAATCAGGGTCTTGGTGATTGATGGACAAGGGGTGGTGAGGATGGGAGAATCAGGGAGAATGGGAGGGAATGTAAGCCAAAGAGGGGAAAAATTCTATCTGGGTAATAGTTACAAAACTCAAAATATGGAGCCATTTCTAAATGATAATAATATATATGATTTTAATTCGAGTAATACAAAATTAAATCATCTGAAAGATCTATGCAAGTTTAAAATCAAAGTAATACAGACTTAAACTAGAAAAGCTGATATGATTAGAGGAATGTTTTTGATCCTTCTTTCTCTCCGTTCTTTACTTCTTCCTTCTTTTCTTCCTCCCTACTCTCTCTTTCCCTGTCTCTCTTTCTTACTTTCTCCATTCTCATTTGCCCTTTTGATATCTCCTTTTCCCTTTCATCCTTCTTGCTAACGTATCCTACTAAAATATAAATAATACTTTGCAGAACAGTTGTTTTCAGTTAAGTGACTTTAAAAAGCTTGTCACTTTGTTCTAGCTTGCTCGCCTATTTATGAATTTCATGCTGACTAAACAGTCTTTCTGAGACATGATTCTACTTACTGAAAACAATATTTACTCATAACTAGCAAATATGTGATTTGAAACAATGCACTCCAAAAGAACCAGCTACTATGATTCTTCAAATTCTGTTAAATGATTTTAAATCACATGTGAAGTCCCGTCCTAATTGTCCAAGAAGAGCTAACTCATCCTTTCCCTTGCTAATGAAGGGAGCAAAGCCAGGGAAATTGCATACCTGATGCTACCATTTATGTCATAGGAGGAAAATGACTGCAAATGAGAAGGAGACCAAGAGGTGGGGTTTGGGAGGGGAAGGAAGCATTTCATAGATTAGCTTTGATCTAGAGGGTCCTAAGATGTTACCTACTGGTAGAAAATAGCAGGATTGCTGCACACTAGGTAGATAATTGTGTGAACACCTGTGGCTTCAAATAATAATGGAAGCATTTCAGATAGCCAAAGTCTCAGTTCCGCTACACCAGCTCAACGTGTGGCTATTTTGTGTTTCCATTAAGTTTATTGGTGCATTTCAGGTATACAGTACAGTTACATTCATCATTGGGATCTTGTACCTTTACAAGAGTATCTTGGTTCTTATTTTTTCCCCATTCCCCTGGCCTCCCTTCAACCCCTCCACCCTCCCTATTTACAAAGACTTTGTTTCCATGTTTCTCAATGTGTAGCTTTATATCCCTGGAAATCAGCTGCCTTCTTGGTATACAAAAGAGGAAATAATATATGATTTTTCAGCTCACAACATTATTTTTTTGGTGCTGGGGATTGAACTCAGGACCTTGTGCTCGTGAGGCAGGTGGTGGCAGCACTGAGCTAAATCCCTGGCCCTGAGCTCACACATTGTTTCCAGCTCAGACAAGCTCAAATTGCAGAAACATTTTAGCAAAAGCCTGGCCTGAGCTCTGTGTACTAGAAGCCTTCTCTTTTCTCTTCATAGCTCTCCTATTCTGGTTAATGACAGCACACCACTTTTGGAACCAAAGCTAATCTCTATGTGACCTTAGACCAAATGGAGCTATTCAAAGCCTTCCCCTTCCCTCCTCCATTTTCTTTCCTCTGGACACAAGATACTGGTGAGCTTTTAACTTAATTACTAGTCTATCTTAAAGTAGAATAGGAAATTGTCTAGAGAGATATGAGTGGTGTAGAAATTATGACTTCAAAAAGTTGGGGGGTGTTAAAGGAGGGGAAGTGGAAATAAAAAGAATGAATATGTATTATGTACATGTGCCAACTTTCCATGGTGAATATAATAATTGTATGCAGTGAATATATACATACTAACAAACATTTTTAAAAAATTAAAAAGTGGTAAGAAGCATTAAAGGAAAAGATGGAAAAATATTTCATGTTTGAAATCCACACTTTGAGTATGAGTCACAGAGAACTAGTGACATTTACTGATATGATATTATAGTAACTAGTTTTTCTTTTTTGATGCTGATTCCAGTAATCATGATGCTTTTAAGAAAACTGAATGCATATAATACTTTTGAATGATTTCTAGTTCTTAAATGGTACTTATTAAGATGTTAAAGCAAAATCTTATTTGGGTGAGTAGTAGTTGATACAGACATTCTCACTTAAAGCCTAAGTACTTTATGGAGTATGTAAGATCAGAAGTCTGGCCTATGAAATAAATCAATTTTTATAATTTACTTTTATGGGAAAATGAATTTTGTGCCTCGAAAAAATTATAATTCAGGTTGAGCTTTCCTAATCGAGAAATTCAAAATCTGCAGTGCTCTAAATTCTACATTTTTTGAGCATCTACATGACACAACTAGAAAATTCCACACCCAACTTCATGTGTCACGTCCCAGTGAAAACACAAGTACACTAACAATATTGGAGAAAAGGAAATTCTGTCTTGTCTATAAGATGTATATAAAGCAACTGAACTTCATGTTTAAATTTTAGTCCAATTCCCATGTCATCTTAAGTTTATGGAAATATTTTAACATCTGAAAAATTCTGAAATAAAATGAGATTCTGGTCCTAAGCATTTTGGATAAGGCATACACAACTTGCATACATTTATATATTATTATGTTATATGAAAGCTCCTGAACATTTAACTACACAGTACCTATTGAAATCTAAACTCATGATACTACTTTACTTGTCTGTTATATGGTAGCGGTTCGTGTTTTTGTCATTTTTCATCAGATTGATTTGTATCTTGCCTTAGTGTATTGTACTAAAGCCTTTTCTTTAATTTTTTTTCTTTAATATTTTATTCAAACAAAAGTGAACTAGATACCTCATAGTAGCTAAAGTCTCTTTAAGATTCATATTTAACAAATTTGGAGTTTTTCTGTGTATGTCTTCAAAACAAATTTGCCTGAATCAAGTCCTTGCCTTTACCGGTGTTTTCTTCTTTTAGACAGAAAACTAACATTTCACTTCTGATTTTAGCAAATGTGGAATTCTTGTTTATCTGAGGCTAGGATCTGGAGCAGAAAAGGGATATGAGTTTTGATTTTAAAAAAGCCTAAATGAATCTGTTTCTGCTTGTCATCTATAATTAAGTGGATTTAAACTTCTTAAAGGTTGAAAATTATTTTTGATGATGTTATTTATGCTTTTATTACTGGAAGCTTCCTGATTATTCCATTTCAGTACTCTTTTTAAAATGTAAATTTGGGTTGGTACTTTACTGTATTAGTTTCACCATTGGCAAATGGAAAGAAAATTCAAACCGTGATTTTTCTTTGGGTAACGATCAAATTTTCTAAAGACAGGAGGTGATATTTTTCACGAACATGCCAAAAAGCTCTCATCAAGCTTAATGGTGGCAAAGACCATTATGCTTAGACACTGGAAATGTAATACAAGGATATTAGAGTTAAAATAGATTTTAGACCTATTGTAAACAATTCCTTGCAGCAGAGCTATGTATAACATATAAAACCACCTTAAAGACATTGCAGAAGGATGTAAACCATTCACAAATGATGTCAAATATAGATGCAGATTGAAGACCATACATGATCAGCTCAACAGGAAAGTAAGAGAAAGCTTTGGGTAAGAAAATTAAGCTCTAATTTTATATGTGGCTTTTTGTAACTACAGAGGCACAGACTTATTTTCATCATATATATATACCTTATGAATTATTTATTATTCTAATAAAATAACATAATTTTACAATTAAAAAATCAGAGACAATTTCATAGGATTAAGATGTTACTCCTTAGATTGCATTTGGTTTTCATGAGCATTCTGATTTTGATTTGAATATTAGCTAGCCAACTAGGGCCTGACAAATACTGAAATATATTTAATTCATCATATAATGTGGAGTTGATTCGAATTTTGGCTTGTGTGTTGTAGGGATAGATGTGAATTATAACTTTTAACTTTAAGATTGATATGTATGGCAAAGTGAAAAATTAAAATATGCTGTTGATTTCCATCTGCTAGATACACACACACACACACACACACACACACACATACACACACACACGACATTTTAGTCTAAATTAAAGAACAGCTGAAGTCCCTGTATCAGTTTGTTGTTTCCGATAATGTAAGAATCAGATAACCTCCTGTAGAGTATCTCATAGTATGCCTAGAATTATATGGCAATGTCACTTCTGGTGACCAAGTTTATAAGAAATTGTGCCTCTCATTGCTAATAATAATTTTTCATGCAATCTGATGGCATTGTTTGGAAAACACAGTTTTAATTTTTCAATTAATCAATTTTTCTTTGACATATAATTCTTTTCATTACTTCCTATTTGAAACATTAAATGGCGATTTAAAATCTTAGCTATTTCTGTTGATGCTAGTTCAAATGGAATAAGTAGTACAGATTAATTATGTACATGTATTTAAAAGAGAAATTCATAAAAAGCATGACTGTATTTTATATGTTTTCAGAAATCTGAAATATATCAATGTTGATGAAAGACATTAGTCCGTCATGAGTTGTCTTGCACATTTTGACCTGTCTGAGAGTTTTTACTCTATTCTCATAATCTACTTCATTGGCTGGGCACTGAGAAGTTAAAAATATGCTTATTAAAATATTCAACTCATTCAGAAAAACAGCTACTATAAGAGTGAGAATAATAGCATTTCATTTAACTAATATTTACTATATACGTGCAGGAGAGTAGCATAGAACCAGGTGTTACTTACATAAGAAATTTTCTTTTTAATTAAAAAGGACAAAGGAAAGTGGGTGTATAGTTTCTGTTGTAAGGTATTTCCTATGAAATCTTATAAGATTTCAAGAAAAGTTTGTAACATTGCTGGCAAATTCACCATACCATCATAGCGAGATTAATATTTATAATTCAGAATTCCTGAAATCCCAGCACTCTGGAAGGCTAATACAGGAAGATTGCAATTTGGAGACCAGTCTGAGCAACTTATAGACTTAGTGAGACCTTGTTTCAAATTTTAAAAATTAAAAAGGGTGAGGGATATAGCTCATTGAGAAGGCTCTGGGCTCACTTACCAGTGCCACTAAAAATAAATCAGGATTAATCAATTTGCCTTAGATACTTTTGCCTTAATTTTCTTGGCAATAATTTGCACAAGTGTCTCCTCCATTTTGGCTCACTCAATAAAAGTCAATTGAACTTAACAAAATGCTCCTTTTGTGAGGCTTTAATAACAGAGCAGTGGTTCAAAAACTATAACTTGCGAGTCAAATATGCTTCACTGTTCCTGTAAATAAAGTTCTATTGGAACATAGTCAGGCCCATTTATTTCCATATTGCCTATCATTTTTTATGCCACAAGAGCAGTGGTAACTACTGTAGTTGCAATGGAAATGTATAGGGCACTTGGTGCTGAAGGTCTGGGTCTTTATAGAAAAAGTGAGCTGGGATTTATTCGGAAGGAGATCCTTTTCATTCTCGAGATGTAAATTTTAATCAACATTTAAAGACAAAGAGCAACAAACACTATAATGTCTGATTCGAGACTGCTGAATTTAGAGGAGTCACAATACTTCAAGGAAGTCAAATTAGTGAAGCCTGGAGCATTCTGGAGGATAAATCTGTTGTAGAAAATGTGAAATCTGCCTATCCAGATTCTATTCACACCGTGAGCGTTATTTTTAAGTCTCTTAATTTGAATGCCCTTTGTAAATATGGAGGCAGTATTAATGAGGATTATGGTTTAAGGGCTTCAGTTCGTGTTTAATTGGCTGAAGGCAGAAATATGGCAGAAGTGGGTCTTGGTGCAAAGCTGCTCAGCACAGGGCAGCCCAGGAGTTGACGGGAAAAGCACGAGAACAAGACTGAAGACTGGGAAGCTCCGTGGAGAGTTACTCTTACGTAAGAGTCTGGTTTGAAAGGCTGAAGAAATTGGAGTCTGATGTCCACAGGCGGTGGCAATAACGAAAGATGCCTTGGCTTAAACTGAAGGCACTTTCTCAAATGCAAGCCAATTTCCTTCTTCTCCCCATTTATTCCATTCAGGGTATAACCCTACGTGGTGGTGCCACTCCTGTCAGGGTGGATCCTCCTCCCTCATTTTACTGGCCTATTTGTCAATTCTCTCTGGAAAAATTCCACATACACAACCAGAAGAACACTTAACTAACCTGCTAGTTGTTTCTTACTTAGTCCACTGAATTTGGCAATCATGATTAATTGTCAAAGAGTCTTCATTTCTATTCTTTGATTATTTTCACTTTGTGATTTTGCTTTCTTTTAAGTGCATGGCCAGTACTCATGACAGTTTCCACCTCTGCACTGCTTAATAAAACAGATACAATACCTAGCAGTAAATCTTCTTGTCATGTCCAAGAACAGGACAGCAGGTACCTTCAGGCAAACAGAGCTTAGAAGTAGTACAAAACCTCATAAATGATTGTATTCCAGAGAATGTTTACACTTGATCTGACTTAAAACATCTGCTCTGAAGAGAATGACCATTAATCTTTAGTGTCCTCTCTCCATACTTTTCCTCTACCCTTTGGGGCTGTGGTAGTCTCTAGGGACTAAAATTTCTGAATTTTTGCAGAGAAATAAATGACTTTATGCAGATTGTATAAGCAGGCAGTCGGCCAATATTAACTGATAGGTACTATGCACAAAATACAATTATAGAAGCTCTGGTATCCTTTAAAAAGTCTGAATTATAGCTCTTGACCTGCAGAAGAGTATATAGGTCTAAATGCCTTTAGAATACATAGGAGAAGAGTATATAAGTTTAAATGCTTAAATGTCTGTAGAAAAGACATCATTTAGAGAAGAAGAAAAAGTGGGACTGCTTTTGTAAAAGTTGTATAATAGGTTTGCAGGCACTTGTGGTTCATTATATCAGAAATTAATAATTAATAAGAGGTTCTACTTAATACAAAATTTTAACAAGAAAATGTGTATGTCGTTAAGATCTTTCATTTACTGTTGTTGCTAATCTGAAGTTCTAAACACTGCTAACAGCTACTAGAAATTTCCTATGGAAATTACAGATAAACTTACACAGAGAGTGATGGAAGAAATTGCACCTTCTTTCTTTGTATCTCTTATTTAGAAGAAAGCTTGAATTTTAAAGTATAGAAGGCTGCGATATTTGAAAAGTATTTTACAATAATCTATACTGCTTTCTAGGCTTTTCTGAATTGAAAATAACACCTGTAACCACTTTGTATTTACCACTAACTTTCAAGGTCTCTGAAAATGAGACAGTAGTTTGATGCTAATAAATCAAGAACTATCTAATTTGAGAAAGTTGTAACATCTTGGTGAAGGAGCTTAAGGATACAGAATATTCCACTTGAAATTACAGAACTGGTTGTGGCTTGCACATTTTCTTGGCATTCCTACACAGCATTTTTACAGGGCTAATTTGATCACTTCTGGTGCATTCTTTAGTTCCCTTGAAAGACCCTTCTGCTTAACTGTTACCCCAGGATCCAATGCATACATATTCTCTTGCTATTGGAGTCCCTTCACCTTCCCAGACAATCATTTGGGGCACAAGTTATTTCTGTCTGTATGACTGCAACTGGCCACCTGTGATCTATGAAAAGCAATGACCATTTCAATAATCCACGATGAACGAAGCTTTTGTCTTTTCCAAATGTAGGTCTTCATTATTTACCTTGCCTTTCTATTGATTAGTTTGGCTTTATTTTCAGACACTGCTCCTGTACCATTCCATAGAACCCCCAGCTTCCGAGTAGTATGCCCTTGTGGCTTTTCACATGATTCATCTGAGAGGCTTTCAAGACTTTGGATCAAGATACTCCCCACTTTCCCTGGAGATGGGAAAATGAAGGAACTCAGAGAATATTTTCTCTAAGTAAATTTAGAAGGAAAAAGGCGGCCTCTTTTGCATTGATGAGAATTTTAATTGTTTTCACACCTATGTAACTGATTGTTCATGATAAGATGGACGTATTTATTCAAGTTACGCTGACTACTGTGACACCAAAGGATGAGTCACATGTGGCCTATGCTGTCACACAGGGTCCTGTGTTTTGAAGAGTGTTATCCTCAGCCTAGTGCTTCACTGTTTCCTTCTTAAAATAATACTATCTTTGTATTTGTGTCTGTAGCTGAAGCCTGAACAGACAAAAGATTTGGGCAATAACTGTGTTTACTGTTCCTAGTTGCCTAATCATTAAGAATATTCCTGATGCTACATAAGCATAGAATGTGGTTAAATCCACAGTTCGTGGGACGCTAAACCAGGACAGGATAAAGCACTTCTAGAATATGACTGCATTAGAAGGGATATTGAGCACCCTGAGAGGCTGTGGTTTCCATTCAAAATATAGCTTGCTTCAAGCAGAAAAAAAGCGGTGATATTTATGTAAGAAACACAAATGACTGGGAAACCCAATCATCCTTTCTTGCTCTTGCTATTCCCTCTACTATTCAAATATTTGCTTAAAATTTTGACAAAAGAAAGGTTACAATAGACTAATCCTTTGTTACTTGTCCTCTCAGCCCTTCTTTAATCAGCAATCAGAAGGCAGGGAATATTGGCAGGGTTTCTGCACATCTGGAAATGAAATAAAAACAGTGGAAATGATACTGAGCAACATTTCAAATGTTCTGTAGGAAAAAGGTATACTTGTATGTGAAATATGTGAAATTTTTGTGATTCCTGAAAATCAAATGCTATATTAGCTGCCCTGAAAATTGACACTGTTCCATATAATGATGAACGGTGCAATTTATAAAAGTATTTTAAAATTTCAACTTTATTTAGAATGACATTAGAAAAGCAGTGTAGAAGACAATAAAAAATTATATTGCTGAACAATCAAAAGTAGAATTTTCTGGCTTCTTGTATAAAGTCTCCACATTTTCACTTAGTATTAGGTCCCATACATAAGATCATTAAGTCTTGCTAACTAGCTCTTCTACAAATTGAGGTCAAAAAATGTTTTAAAAAAGAATATGGATTCACAGAGATGACCACAATTGATTTTCTTATATCATCTTGGATTTTGTCTTCAAAAATGTATAATTTCCTCTTCTGTACTATTTTTCTCCTTTATCTCTTCACAGAATCATATTTTATGAAACAGAAAATTGTGATTTCCACCTAGAATGCTCTTCTCTCATTATCTAAGTACTTTGCTCCACAGTCTTTTTCAGATATTTGTCCAAATGCCACGTTCAGAAAGACCGCCTAACCATCCTATGTACCAGCACGGCATGAGATCCATCCATCCATAATAACCAGCTGATATGCTGCTTAATTCTTAGTAATTGGTTGATTATTTTTTACATGGCACTCCATGTAAGCTCTGAAATGATGAGATTAGCATCATTTGTCATTAATAATTGAGCCTGTAGCCATGTACTCAATAAATACTTAGTGAACAAATGAATTAACTTTGTTCACTCTCTTTCGTGACTTGAAGTTTTTAAATAGACAATGTTTTATGTACACTTTGTGTCAATAATGTCTTAAACCATTCTGAAATAAATACAATCTTTATGCAAATTTCTATAGTTTATTATGTTAGATATAATGTAATATATAATCAACATTACATGGTTTACTATATTATGGATTATATAATATAAAATGAATATCATATATTTTATATATAATATCTATTTATAATAAATTTTATTTCATATATCTCATGAATATTGTATATGTTATTATATATACAAAGAATATTACATACTTTATTATGTGATAGCTATATAGTTTATTATATGGTTATAGAATATAACTATAGAATGCAAAAATATTATCTTGTTATTCAGTATGTTAAATTGATAAAAATTATCTACATACATTGTTGATGCAAGAAACTATGCTTTGTCTTGTTCTTGTTTACAATGATGAGGACTTAAACTTTTTCATTTTATGTGATTTTAAAAGGCTGTCTTCTTTTTTTTTTGGTTCCAGGGATCAAACTCGGGACCTTGTGCTTGTGAGACAGCCAGCAGAAAAAGGTTGTCTTTTGAAACACGTAAAATAATTACCTGAAAGAAGTGCTCCTGAGCAACACCTATTTTAAAGATTTATAGATGAATATGTCAAACTTGTTTTCAAGGTGATAAAAATTCATACATTAATAAAAATTCATTAAGTATTTTTCTATCCTTATGTGATGTTGAATATAATATCAAATGTATGTTATCAATTTGATAAGAAAAGCATTTTCTTAATTTTATTTTGCAATCATTCAATTATGATTGGAGTTGAACTATTTTGTGTATGTAAGATATTTATATTTCTCCTTTTTGCTCATTCTCAGAAATTAACATATTGATATTTCCTAAGAGCTTCTTAAAACATTGTTAGCTTTATAGAATATCAATGAAAATTTTAATTTTGTCTTCTGAGTTTAAATGTTTATGGAAAATATCTATTGATAAATATATAAAAATATTTTATAATCTTATTTCAATTTTTCAAAATTAACTGAGCTTTTTTGAAATTGTTTAATAGTTTAAAAGAGATTCTCCAGATCAATATAATTCACAATTTTTCTCATCATTTTGTAATTCTTTTCTATTTAGTTTTAAATTTATTTAGATTTCCATTTGAGGTTTAGTTAAGTGTAGATAGCCATTTGTTTCCTATTCACTTAGCGCCAGGTGTGGTGCCATTCTGGGAGGCTGAGGCAGGAGGACCGCAAGTTCCAGCCCTGCCTGTCAACTCAGTGCCCTCATTTCAGTTATTGCCTGGTATGAAGCTAGCACTGTAAGGGTTCTAGACACACTATTTCACTTACTTGTTATACTAACTGACTATGAGTGTTTTAACAATGATTCTAAAGAAATATAGAAGAGGTAGTTCTCAAATTATGTTCCCAGATTAACGTCATCATTAACATCATTTAACACGACACGGAAAATGTGTAGCTTGGAGAGAAATCCCAGACTTACCGAATCAAAAACTCCAAGCAATCTGTGTGTTTTTTAAAATCTGTGTTGTAACTAGCCCTCCAGATGACTCTGATGCATCACCCCTCAAATTCTGAGAACCGTGGAGAGAGGATATTGACTGAGGAATATGCAGTTAATTATAGGTAGAACTGGAGTTTGAATATTTGCAGTCTACCTGCAAGCATTCTTTTATTTCTCCTAAGTAGGAAGCCATTAATTCTTTCCAATACATTCTAACGTATATCTTGCTTCTATCATGTTCAAAGGTAATTTGAAAATTTTGTATAATTTACTGATGTCCTTATTTAAATGAACAAACTAATGACAATAGCATAGAGGAGAATATAGACTGTGAACATAATATTAAACACATGTGTTGGATATTGCTAATACCGTCTGTTGTATTAGAAAACATTATATAAAATCCTCTACGTTACTTTCAAGAATATTGTTTTATATCAATTAGTCACTTCCAAAACCTGTCTGAACTTACAACAAAGTTTGTTTGATCACAATATTTAGACATATCAGTTTTGCAAATCAGAAAATGATTTAATCTTCTAAGATTAATTGCAGCTCATCAGAGAACCAAATGAATAATTAAATAGGAAAGCTAAACTTGTCAAAGCAAGAGTTGTTTGAATCAATTGAGCATTTATGTTAAATGTGATATTTTTATTACATAACTTTTGGGCACTTACTACATCTAAGATATCAAAGGTAACTAGACTTATTGAAGTAAATAGATTTATACCTATATTCACTAATATATGGTTATCTTATTTTAGTATTACTGATACATAAAAATATACAGGTATCATTTTGGAATTATTAATTACATATTTTGTAAGTATGCATTTAAAATGCAATACATTACAAATAGAAAATGTGAATTTTTAAATATTCATTCCCCAATTTTTGCATGTATATATTCTTAACTATAATTTTTTCTATTTCAGTTATCATCATATTATAAAATAAAGTTCATCCAAGTCATGACACTGTCTTTTTAGTAATTATTTTAATGATCAAAAATTTTCTTTGAATAGATACCCTGTAAGTGACCATCATACACTGTTTTTTGTGTTTTTGGTTTTGTTTTTTGTTTTTTGGTACCAGGGATCAAACTGTGGACCTTGTGCTTGCAAGGCAGGTGGCAGAACCACTGAGCTAAATCCCTGGCCCCTAATCATGCACTGTTTATACATATTTGTATCAATTGAATTATTTAAGATGATATAATATTGCATATTTTTACTGATGGAGTTATTTATATATAATGTTCCTGAAGATTTATATTTATTTTCAGCATTTTGGTCAGCATATCCTCAAAATTAAATCTATAATAAAATAAATTATACAGAATGACATTTGAATTGAAAATGATATATGGCTTCACTTAATTAACCATTACAAAGCTTATGACATTAAGTTAGGTCATTCCATTATATAACCCACATTCTGTTATTGTAAAGACAGGAGATTCTCTGCATACATTTGAAGAGAATCTCCAAGAAAAAAAATCACTAAAACTTTAAAAATAAAGACAAATAAAATTGGGGCTCTGATTACATCTGTTTTGATGTGCAATTTCAACACTAAATTATAAAATTTCAGATATTTTAAAATGCAGTAAAATTAAGTCATTGAGAAATGAACATTTTGTGTATAATAACAGCTAAAATGGCAATTTTAGTACTTATTAATATAAATATTTCAATTATCTTGACCTTCTGAAAGCAATGCATATGTAGCTCCAAAAAGCCTTAGGTTCTTTGATTCCCAAAATACAGTACATATGAAATGTATGTACACAGCAATGCTATCTATGGTTTGCATCTTAACTGTGCCCTAAAGGAGTATGCGCTACAGGCATGCTCTGCAACACCTGCTCCCACTGGGAGGGACTGGGACTTTTAGAAAGTGGGCCCTCATGGGAATAAGTTAGGTAATGAGGCCAGATACTTTAAAGGGGTTAATGGGACCCTGGCTTCTTCCTCTCTCTTTACTTCCCTGATACCATATGAGGTGAGCAACTTTGTTACACCATTTACTTCCTTTCATGATGTTCTGACTCATCACAGGACTAAACACAACGGAGCTAGGTGACTATGGACTGTAACCTCTGAAGTCATTACCCAAAATTTATCTTTCCTCCTTTTAAAATATTTACTCCCAATATTTTGTTACAGTGAAAGAAATCTAACACATGGATACATATCTATGTATGTATCCATGTGTTACATATACAGACATATGTAAAATCATAAGAAAAAGTACCTTTGAAGAGATATACAGAAACTATGGTGTATATTTAAGTAAAAAATGTATTTTTATAGTAAAAGACATATTGCCTACTTCCCCTCACTTCAAACATACTTATTACATTGTTCTTGTCACTTTGTGAAGCAGTTTTGAAAGCTCTCTTTGGTAGGTGTCTTTATGTGACACAATAAAAAGTACAGTGACTGCTGCTGTCAAATTCCATCCAATGGAAGAGCATGCTCATAAAAATGTAATGGTGTGTCCTCATCCACCCTACTTCCTAGATCTGGCACTATGCATCTTCCGGCTCTTCTCCAATGTTAAAATGGTCATGAAAAGTACATGTTTTGAATGGAGTCAGATGATGGAGGCAGTCACAGCAGTGCAGCTAAGGACATTACTGAAAAAGGACTTCCAGAACTGCTTCTGAAAGAGGTTAGAACAGTGGGATAAGTGAGAAGGAGTGTTTTGATGAGGATTAATAGCAATATGTCTTTTACTGTAATAAATTGTTTTAAATTTAAATATTCACCACAGGTTTGACCACATCCCCTGTATGTATGGATATATTTATACACACACATACACACACACACACACACACACAACTTTCACAACTGCAACTAACCTTTAACTCTGAATATGTATCTTGCAGAAAAAAATTCATATTGAAATTCAAAGGAATGATTTGCATCTTTTTCATGTGTTTGTATTTGTTTAATATATATATTTAAAATGGTAGATCTCTCAAAGTATGATTTTGAAATTTGGTGGCATATAACTCTCATAGAAATATGTGGTAAACCCAGGACAAAAATGTATCTAAATTCTTGATGAAAAACCAAGATAAAAGGTAAGGGCTGTTTGAAAAAGCATTCCCAAATTATATGCTTTATATTAGAAACAGAAGTGATTAATACATGATAATTCAGAGAACATATTTTTTATAGTTATCTTTGATTGTAGACTTGATTGACTTGAGATATAGCTAGGAGATTAGTAGAACACACCTGTGGTCCATCTTGACCACATAGACATGACTTTGGGCACCGTTTCTGGTCCCTGACTCCATGCTCTTTAGCTATTCCTCTGTGCTCTATGTATACTTTACTCATGAGGTTTCAAATGGGAACAGGATTCTACTGATAAATTAGACTAGAAGCCATTTATGTTACATTCAGGCAAAAAAAAAAAAAACCTTCTCTACATTTTGTCCATTTATTAAATCTTTGTGCCAGGCTGAATTTAAAGGTGTCGGACTAATCAATGTGACAGAAGAAATTTCAAGCAGTGCAACGTTCAGGCTATACCCTGGTTATTGCTGGCTGCTCTCAGCAAGGTTTAGAGAAGAAATTAGGACATAAAGCAAGAAGAAAAAGATTTTTCAATATTTCAATTTGGACAGGAAAAAAGACTTGTAAATTTAGATCCATAAATGTGCTTGCTAAAAATCTATCACTATTAAAATGGAGCCAAATACTTTGCATTGAGACAAAGTAAAAGAGAGCATCTCATGAATCAGCAAGACTCCACCCCTGACAGCTGAAGCATGAAAAAGCACAACTCCTTGGCAAAACTGTTTTAAGAAGAGAACCTCAGTATGTCCTGCCTACTCAGGGCTGCTTAGGGAAGTGTTTCCCTATGTTCAGCCTCATGGTATGGTCTAAGCAGGTCCAGCTATTTCTCAAACTGGCATTACACTTTGAGCTTGTCCATGTGATTCTGGTTTTGCAGGCATGCAGACTTCAGGAGTTACAGGTTCATGAAAGCTCCCACCCAGACTTCCAAGGTAATGTGTGACAGAATCAGAGTCCCTAGCAGCAAATTTTGAGAATTTGATGCATGAATCTGTGAGAAGGAGACTAGAGCTGCAGTGGAAACCCCAGGAAGTTGGAGATCCCAGGAACATGGAACATCTGCTAAGAAACACCACAGGTACTGAATAGATCCAGTGTAAGGGAGAGAATATGCTCTTTATATATTTTGGAATTATTTAAATTGCATTTATATTTTTATAGAGGCCAACAACTAAGAGTTGCTTTGGTTCTAAAAAGAGATTTTGGAGCAATGTCTAGACTAATACTTGAAGGAATTTGTGCTTTTTTCTTGTAATGCAGACTAGTGACTACAGAATTACAACTTTGTTTTTGTCTCTATTTGTAGATTAAGCGTGGTCTAAGGAGGTCTGAGGTTGACAAGTATGTCCACTGTGATGACCGTTGGTGATTATCCACTTGATTGGTTTGGAGGTCCCTAGCAGATTAGTAAAGCGTATTTCTGGGTATGTCTGGTTGCAAATGAAGGCCTGGTCCCTAGGCCCTGCTTCTCTGGCTTTTCCATTGTTCTGGTTCCTGGCAGCCAAGAGGTTAGCATCTTCCATCTGTCGTGCCCCTCTCTCATGCTGTTTCTGCCTTAGAGCCAGAAGAACGTGCACTGGATCCTCTGAACCAAATTCACCCTTCCTCCTTTAACTTGTATATGTCAGATATTTGTCCCCACAGTGGGAGGCTGACAAATACACATGTAATGCTTAAGGTTAGCTTTTATACTAAATAAAAGTAATTTGACTTCTTAAGGGATAAAATCCTTCCACTGGGCCTTGGATTTAGCTCAGTGGTGCCGCCGCCTGCCTCACAAGTGCAAGGTCCAGAGTTCGATACCCAGGACCAAAAATAAATAAATAAATAAAAACTAAAAAATCCTTCCACTTAATGTGCAACTTCTTACACTTTAACATGTATTAAATTTCAAATAAAATGTAGAGATTGGTAAACTTTTCTGTAAAGACCAGATATTAAATATTTTAGCTTTCTGAGACTTACAGGTACCTTTTATATTCTTCATTTCATTTTGTCTATTTCTTCAATTTAATTTTATTTGGTTAAGACCACTTTACATTAGCATGCAATCTACCTGAATAGCACAATTGTAAGTAGAATACAATATTATTAAATATAAGTACAATCTTGTACATCTCCAGAGCATATTATCTTGCTTATCTGAAGATTTGTCTGTTGATTTGTTTACTCCCCATTTCCTCCTCCCCCCAGCTTGTATTTACTTGCACTTTATGTTTTATTACATTGTAAACATGTAAAAATGTTAACGCTATTAAAAATAGACTAGAATTTGATTCATCTACTATACTTTGTCAACCCTTGCCCCAGATAAATTATATAGCTTGTATACCCAAGTTAGACAAAGTAGTTTGATATTCAAAGGACCTTTGACCAAACTATTGCCTGATTTACTTATTTTGCATAATTTTCTTATTAAT
>NW_004624742.1:17592817-17738519 GCF_000247695.1 Heterocephalus glaber | reverse complement strand
CAATATGCATCTAATTGTATTATTGGAGTTATAGAATATAGAAAATAATATATTTTTTAGTAACAGCACAGAGGTGGATAAGAGCAAAGTTATACTGGAAAAAAAGAATAACACCAGATGGCAATTTCAATCCACAGGAACACATAAAGAGACCTGGATAGAGTAAATTATATATAAGTATATTATATATAAATATACTATATATATTTAATATATATAAATATTTCTTCAAACGTCATCATATTTAAACACGATCCAGTCATCCAATCATTCAAGACTTAAAGTATAGTGTTTATTATTCCCATTTTATAGATATGAACACCAAATCTTTTACTAATTATATAACTTGCCTGATATTCCCAGACTTGTGGTTTGGATGAGGATCTGACCAGGATCTTCCTGTCCGTGATTGCTTCCAATGCTACAATACTACAATAACATCAACATCTCCCCACTTCAGTGAAGGTCCTCTTTATTTTTACCATCCCTTGCTGACCCCCCCTAACACTCCCCATAATAGCCAAATGTGTTTTGTTTATTAAAATTCTAAAAACATCTAACTGGATGCAAAATATAATCTAAACATTCTATGATCTACAAGGTAATATGTAATTTGACTTTTGTCTATCAAATGCTTTTATTTGATCTACTTGACCTTCAACACCTACCCTCCTGTTAGGTCTTTTCTTACCTTAGACCTGCCTTCTGCCTACCAAAATTACAGTAGTTTTTAAATTACCCCTGCCCAAGATCTTGATATAGCAATGGCTTTTCCTCCTTTCTCGCCAAACACTTAAGTGCTGCTCCTGACCATACTGCCTAACATCATCCTCAGCCCTCATCAATCTCTAGCCAATTAGTTTATTTTCTCTAAAATTTAATATCATCTATTAAGTCAATGATATTTACTGAGTACCTCTTGTGCCTGGCACTCTTCTGACAAGAGGGATTAGACAGTAAATACAATTTTCTAAACGCACACATACACACACACACACCAAAAGAAGAAAAAAAAAACCTGCACATTTTAGGTAAACTTGACAATAAACAAATAAATAGGTAAAATCAATGATATGTCAGCAGTGGTAAGTGTTATATAGGAGAGAAAGACAAGAAGATGATGGATGATGTGGGACAGTGGACACAATGTTCTAGCTTTAAATAGATATTCAAGAAAATCTCTAGAGAAAATGAGATTAGAGCCAAGACCTAGAGGACTAAAAGTGAACTGGGATATCTGCAGATAATTCGAGCTCACAAGCTTTGACGTTCCTGAGAGTCTTTCTCCCACACTAGAATTTGATTCCATGAAATTAAGACCTTATCTGGTCCTGCATCTTCACAGAATGCACTCTTGCCTGCCACATTAGATGCACTTTGGTATCTAACAATTTCATTCTATTTGCTTCCAGTGCATTTTTCAGTGGTGAAGTACTTTATAATGTTTTTTTTAAAAAATGCAACATCATATTAGATGTCTATCATCAGGGAGATGCCTCCGAAATCCTATTCCTATATCCTATGCATACATTCTTACTGTATTTTCACATCATATTATCTTACACTTGAATGCACAACCTCACAAAATTTTTTCTAGTTTGCAGCCATAAACTTGAACTTTTGCTACCTCACCAGAGTTTCTTTTTAAAAATTATGAATTCTACTTTACTTTTCTTCTTGGTCAAATATGTAAGTATAAAACATCACTAACACAACAAAATGTCTACTCTGTGGCTTGCACATATAATCCTACCTTTTATTCATAGTTTCCACACTTTTTCTATGATTAAAGTTAAAAAAAGAAAAACTAGTGCCACTAGATTTATGGATTCTTAATTTTTTAGGTGTTATTGTTTATGTGTAGTTTTGCCCAAAGCTGTGTGATAGCTACATGTAATATTCCCCTTTCATTTTTTAACCCTTAATGTGCAAGTTGACTTCAATGCTTAATATTGGTGATGCTTCCCTTCTCTATTCATTTATTTACTCCCTCAAAACCTCCTTTCTTCTGGTTTAGAATTCTTTTGGATTATCATTATTCTAGTAGGTATTAGAAATCTAACTACACTAAAAGGCCAATTACATCAAAATAAAGACACTGCAGTGTAAAATGATGTCTTCATTTATATGATAAAAGCCTTTAATCTTTAATGTGGTTATACAGAACTGCTATCAGCATAAAAAAATACATGAAAAAGTTGTTATATATATATTGTTCTTCTTATATTTGTAGTCTTTATAAAGACATTCCTTAAACATAGTTTTTCAAGGACCCCCCCCTCTTTTCATATAGGTAGCTATACCTTTATGAAGCTATTTGCATTTAGGTCTAAATATACCTTTCTTACAAAAAAATGCCAGACATCTCAATTCACAGTATTTACATAAACCTGGCAAGAAGACAGATTTCCCGTTTTTGCATTGGGTGAGGAACTCTGCCTTGCTCTCAGAGTTCTGGTAGCGATTCAGCAAGATGCTGGCAGAGCAAACAGTCTGTTGAGTGTCTTTAAGTTACCTGCAGAGCAGGCAGCCTGGATCACTCTGCCAGCCTTGTGCACATATTTTACAGATGCTGCTTCACATGCTTCCTGGAGTCCTCAGGAGCGTTTGAAATTCATAGGCTTGGCAAAGCATGCTCATCTGATGCTTTCTTATTTATTCTTGCCGAAAGGGGTGCTTCTTTGAAAGTGTGAAAATACCTTACCAAGCTACATCAACAGATGTATAGTAACTGAAACTCATTTTAAATACCTAAGGGGATTCATTCTCCTGACATACATTTAACTCCCATTATGATTAATGGAAGCATTACTTGATTTACAACATGTTCATGCCTTTAGATGGCTAATGTCTGTGGAGAGAACCATCAGCAAAATTATGAACTCTGTTCATGGTTAAGTTTTGTTGAAAAAAATTTCTTAGCTCAAGTTAGATGCTGGGACTTGATTATAAGTATCACTGTATCCATCCATATTGACAGAACCTCAGGTTTTATACTACAATAAATTTTTTAAAATACTAACCTAATTAAGAATTTTCAACACAAGATTATTCACTGTCAAGTACTAATGACTATAAGAAAGGAAGAAATTTTCATTTTAGCTAAAACAAACAAATGATTAAATTCAGCAACACAATTAATGGCTTGACTAATTTGTCTTCCCCTCCTTCTACATTAACTTTTATATGAACTTTAGTAGGCATATAGCTATCTAATTCCTTCCATGAAAAACATGAATTATTATTTAGTATTTATTGGAAGATATCTAAATTATCTAGGCACCGGTAACTAGTTTGGAAAATATTAGTTGTAATCATGATGAAATATCACAAAACTACATTAATGTATTATAAAACGTGTAATTTTAAGTAGTAAACAGTATTTCTATACTTTGTAATTTGTTTCCTGTGCTACTTATATCATCCTGCTCTATGTATAAAAGGAACAAATGTGATTAAAAGCTCAATGCAAACTTTAGGCTTATTTAATTTTCAAAGTGTTAATTAAATTGTTATCGAATGGTGTCCAGACAAAATATTCTTCAAATTTCCCCTCTAAGTTTTTAATGCAAAGATGTTTTTCTAAGTCTTATTGGCTACAATTTTGCAATAAAAACTTGTATTAAAGAGTTGGATGGAGGAGCATAGTATTAGAACTTCTCTTGTATAAATCTTGAATTTGATATGCCAGTTTACTTTTGTGATGAGATATGAAATTAACAATGACAGTTGCAGAACGTGTTTTTTTCGTAACAATCAAGAACCCTATCCCTTAACCTCAACAGGCTGCTTTAGGAAATATGAAGGGAAAGTTCTCTTCATTAATCAATGCTGGTGATCTAGTGCATTAGTTTCATCATTTATTCATGTTAGTTATTGAGGACCTAGTATATCCTGTGCACTCAACTTGATGTTGTAGCTACTCAGTAAACTAAAAGAATAAAAACTTTACCCTTTTCAAGCCTACCCCCTTAAATTTACGCAGTTTGAAACTTCTGATTGCTGTGATGAATCTGATGCTAACACTAAGAACGACTTGACATATTCTATATGGTACAAGTAAGGAGTGAGGATGAGCACCTATATTGTGGTCTAGATTATCAGTATATTTAGGAGTTGTGCAGTACACAGTTATAGAGTTATATTCAATGAAAATGACTTTTGTTTTAATCCTACATTATGAAAGTAACAGATGAAAAATTCCAGGTCTTTATCACCATTTACTGCTAGTAGATATATCATAGTGGTTCAGCTTTTGTAAAGCTGAAATACACTTTCCCATTGACAAATACATAGTTCATTACAATTTACCATCAGTTTCTTTCCAGATGTTTCAAAAACATTAAATATTGGCTTTACTTAGTATCCTTTTCTAATAACTTTTGGTTAAAGTAAAACATAAAATGACATAGAGAGTGGAAATATAGAGGCTAGATAATCTGTAATCAATGAATAAATGAATAAAATGAGGAGTTATTGCCCTTTTCTTAAATTGGATATCAGCTGATGACCAATAAGCCTTTCTGGCCATTATTGAATCATATTTATTCAAAATCCAAGGCTGGGGATTTAGCTCAGTGGTTTTGCAGCCTGCTGCGCAAGCGCAAGGACCCAAGTTCGATCCCCGGTACCAAAAAACAACAAAATCTGGTTGGTAGTACATGGAGAATTTATAGGCATAAATACCAAAGCACATTATACCTGTGACTGGTAACTGGTCAAGGATATCAAAAATGAGTCAATTTATTGTATTATTCAATAAAAAATATACTCACTTTGAAAAGATATTTTTCACTGTCTTTTAGGGTGATATACAGATTTCTGTTTGACTGTTTAAACTTTTTAGCTAATTAACCTTAATAGATCATTTGTTATCTTTACTGGAACTGTCTCAATCATGAATCATTTGGAAGAAGAATCAGTAAAAGTTTGCTCAAAATAGAATGTATATTTTTTTAAGAGAGAAATTCTACAGTAATTAAAACTGGGCTTATTTAGAAGAGAAAAGTTATGAGGTAGTTCTGTTGATTATGGAGGCTAACGGATTCTGAACTCCTTTTCCCTGGGTACTTCTGTTTCTTTCTCATCTTGCTTAGAAGGAGCCTCTCCTTAAGACACCTTGCTCATGACCTGATCACGCCATGACACTGGCTCCTGCCCACATTCTACAAGGTCTCACTGGTGAGCTCCAACTGTCTTGCTCTCTGTTCTAAATTTAGATTTCTTGGAAACAAAATATGATCAGTTTTCTTTAGAAAATGATTGTACTCCTCTCTCTTCACACCCAACCCTAAGTAATTAGCAGTAGTCATAAGGAGAGGAATATGTGTTATAACTGCAACCATTAAATTCCTGCAGGCATTCATTGTCGATTGATGGGGATTTGGGCAGTTTCCAAGACTTAGCTATTACAAATTGTACTGCTATAAAGATGAATATATATATATATATATATTGCTGCTGTGGTATGAGGCTTTTAATTCTTTTGAGAAGCTATCAAGAAGGGAACGAGGAAAGAGCTGGGTCAAATGGAACGTCTAGCCCTAGTTTTTTTTCAGGAATCTCCGCATTGATTTTCACAGTGAAGGGTTCCTTTACCCCCCAGGCCCACCAGGATTTGTTATTGGTTGATTTCTTGATAATAGGCATTATTTCTGGGGTGAGATGAAGTCACAAAGATGTTTTAATTTGCATCTCTTGAATGACCAATGAAGTTGAAAATTTTTTCTTATATTTATATGTCCTTTGTACTTCTTCATCTGAAAAGTGTCTATTCATTTCAGATGCCCATTTCTGGAGTGGTTTCTTAATACAATGGACTACTACTTTGGCATAAAGAAGGATAAATTTGAGACATTTCTAGATAAATGGATGTACCTTGAGACCATACGGTACTTGTGAGTGAAATAAATTGGATATCCATGTTCATATATTGCATAGTTTCTCTGGTGTGATAATTGGAAGTTGTAAAGATTAAAATGTATAATAGGCATTGAGAAATAGGAAGAAAATATTCAAATGGGAAAGAGAACTAGAGAGGGGGAGGGGGAAAAGAAGGAAGGGCAAAAAAAGGAGGAAAAAATGGAAACAAATCCTTTGTAAATAAGGAGGGAAAGAGGGGTTGAAGGGAGGAGAATGGAATGAGAAAAAAAAAAAAAAAAGAAGACTCAAGATATATCATACTCAGGTACAAATTCCCTATGATGAATGTGATCATTTTGTACATCTAAAATGTGCAGATAAAATTAATTTTTTAAATTCCTGCAGACAATATAAGTTTGGAGCGATTTTCAAAAAACAGATATAATATTAGCGAGAACACATGTGTTGGTAATTTGTTTTGTGCTGAGATACTGACCATGTGGACTTCTGTTCTCTGGCATATCACTGGGTTTAGGCAATAGAGTGGTTCCCCAGGTGGCTGAGAAAAGCATAATGGAATTGACTATAAAATTCTATCTGTTCCTTCTTTGGTTAGTCAACTTTGATGAGAGTTGGGAAGGAAAGCAAAATTAGATAACAAATGGGTTGTAAACAAGGAATCAGAAACAGTTCTTGAATATTTCAAAGTATGATTTGGAAAGGAAAAATTCGGTCATTAGCTTTAGTGTGGCACAGAGTTGAGCTATTTAGTTCTTCTCCTTGGTTAAGACATGAACAACATGAACATTCTTATATTTGGAAGAGAATGACCTGCTTGTGAAGGGACAGAACATAACAG
Organism: Heterocephalus glaber; assembly: GCF_000247695.1. The sequence goes on along the minus strand of NW_004624742.1, from coordinate 17,731,798 downwards.
ACAGAGCAAAACTGTTGAGAAAGGAATTGGGAATGTGCCTTGCATGTAGTTGAAGGGATTAGACTTGGGTAGGAAAGAAAATGCCTGTCTACCTGAATGCAAAGAGAGCCAATTCAGGGTGAATTAGTTTAACTGTATATTGAATTGAAATGTTTACTGAAGTGGCCATGGTTTTCAGTTTTTATTTGAGGATGATTTCTGTTCATTTGAAAATGGTTATGGTTTCACAAACCTAATTTTAATGAGTGAGTCAGTTACTGCTACTCAGTAGACTAGATAAGGGAAGTTAGAAAATTGTGAGCCTGGTTAATTTGAGCTGTAATATCTAAAGTATATTGCCTGATGTGTAGTAGGCAATTCTAGGCATAGGGCAAGAACCAAGGGGCAGATCAATGAGAAATCTGTTTTGTGGAAATATGTAAATTTACATAGGAACCATCTCATTTTGAGAGATTTAGCTTATCAAAATGAATATGACCTAAGTAAAAGTGTAGAATATTAACTCTTCATAAAACATGACTTTCACTTGTCTTTGTCCATAGTCTCTTAGGCCTACACCAGTATCTCAAGGAGAAAATGAACTAGAGGCACCATTTCAATGGATTTCATGTCAAGGACACCTTGACACCCAAGAGGTACCTGTAGCCTCATGTCCCCATAATCAGAGAGATGTATAGTCCTTCTCTGAAAAATATTGCAGCTTCAGATCATCAGGAGAGAATTTGTGAATCCTGCAAGTCATTGGGAGAAACTTTCTGCACTGGACCTGGCTTTGAGGAAAGTCTACAAGAGGGGTAGAGTCTTGTGGAAAAGCCTCTGTGTTAGTGTCACCTGGCTTCAATGGGTATGGTTTGTGCTGACAAAGCAGGATGATGCCCTCAGTGGCCTTGGATGCCCTACAGAACTGCAGCATCTATGGTACTAGAGAGAGACCACAGTACTGTCACAGTGTGTGACCACAGGGGCACAGAGCATAAATGATTACTCGGAGAAGAGACTTAGTTCAGTCACTGAGAGGGACAGAGGGCGGACTCAAGACACAGCATCCAGAGTTACGGGGACTCCCAGGAGTAACACCAAAGGTGAAAATGCACAGGCCTTTATTTAGAATATCAGTGTCAGGGAAAAAAGCAGAAGAAAAGGAGTTGGAGCAAGGAACAATCTCAAAGCCGGGCAGTTTTCTGGGGGAAAAGGAAGGACAACAGCCAAACACTTGACATGCCTCACTAATCTAAAATTCTTGTTTAACCATTTACTCCTCACAGAGCCCGCATGCTTTTGCTCCGTAGTTTAACTAGTCACACTTTGGCCAGGTTCCTCACCTAGTACCTGTCAGAATAGTACAAATTTGAGGCTTATTGAGCACATATAAAATATCCCCTCAGAATCCTGAGAAATAATAATTTATAGGGGGCTAGAGTAAGAAAAGTTAAACTAATGAGTCAAAAAATAACAATAATAGCAAAAGATAGGTCCTTTCAGATCCTTGGCATATTCTTTAATAATAATTAAAGTAATTTGTGGCCAGTATGTGAGAAGATCTTTCAGTAACAAGTTTATTTAAGGAGAAAAGAATCATGACGTACTTTCTGGGTAGGTCTTCTAAGTTGGCACCATCAAAAATGCTCCAAGGCACAAGACACAGTAGAAAAGCTTATAATTTTCATTATATGCACTTGGGAATTCTCATTTGTAACCACGCCTTAGTATGAACAAAGCCACCACCAGCAATACCAAGTAGTGTCTTTTCTTTATCATTACTAGAAAAATACGTAGCACATGTTTTTACATTCCACATGGATTCTTTTGTACCCACTAAGACAAATAACACATCATGTTGAAAGGCTTTAAATAGGTATCCAAAAAAGCAGAGTTTTTAAAAAAGATAAAAACACCCAGGTCATTCATTCTTGTGGGGTTTTAAAGAAACTTTTATTTCCATAACTTATGTGGCTGATTTAAATCTCTATAAAATAAATCACTCTATCTCTATGCTTCCTGCTGTTTTATAAAATAATGCTACTTCTTGCTTATTCAGGGACTGAGGCAAGATAGTCCTACTCAGTGTAAAGACGGAATGAAAGAGAAAAGGAGAGAGTAAAAGCTGATGCAGACCTCACGGGACTGTCTAAAGCTTATAATAATGGCTTCAATGAGCCATTCGGGTGTTGCTGACACTGCAGCCACAGACCCTGCAGAATGGTGGAAGAGAAGGCTGAGAGTGTTGGCTCCCAGAGGCATAAGATAAGATTAGGTGGTTCATGGAGAGGGGAGAAAGTGGAGCCCCAGATTTCCAATGGAGCACCAAAGTGAGTTGCTAAGTTTGCTGCTGCAGCCTTTGTCTAAGTACACACATGTGATGCGTGACTGTGACAAGAATAAAAATTTAGTGTGGCGTGAGAACCCCAAATTCCCCAGCTCTGTGATCTCCACCATCTTCTTAAGGTAGTGCAATTCTGAAACTGTTACATTCCACAGTTCTTCAAAGAATCTTGCAGTCTCCTATTCTTGAGGAAATCAGTCTTTTAAGATTCACAAGTAAATTCCAATATTCTCTACCCTCAGCTCACATGAGAAAAGCTTAGCTAAAAACAAGATTCTAAAAATAATATGGAGACAAGAAAAGGTAACTCTCTGATGTCAGAAGTTTTAGAATTTGAATAACATTAAATAGTTGTCAATAAGTTAGGTGTTGTGAGGTATGTGTGCATGTGAGCGTGTGTGTGTGTGTGTGTGTGTGTTTCTGTGTATAAGTTAATTGTGGGACAGAATAGGCCTTGGTCTATTTGCACATTTTTAAAGTTAATTAGGATACTTTTTTCTGCAAAATAAAAAAATCCATCTTGTTTTAATAAAAGATGTTTTTGGCATGGGAAATTGAATCAGTCCTGAAACACTAAGCCCTTCAGTATGTTTTGATCAAATTATGCTCATTATCAACAAAATTCGGGATCTGTTTAATTAACTATGCCACCATGCTCAATGTAAGTTTTATTCACAAGTTGGTTTACCATGATAGAAAAAAGGTTGGAACATTTGATTTTCGAAATCAACATACTCGAGAAAAAAAATGAGAGCCTGTTTTTGTTCAGGCAAATCAAACTAAATTCTGAAGTGCACTCTCTTCAGACTTTAATCAATAATTTTTTGCCCACCTTTTAATATGACTCTTGGGATAGACCATTCTAGTGCTTTTAACTTAGTTCACAGCCCTTGCTTTTGGCCCTGGAGTAGACTGATTTCTCATAAGGGATTCTCAAATAAAACAAAGAGCCATTTGAAGGTAGAAAACAGATCCTAAAGAAGAATTCCAAAATACTCATTTGTCTTGTCTGCTCTTTTTAAAATTGTACACTATTCTTGAAAAATGTTTATCCTGGTCAAACAAGGACCAATCCCAAGACTCGTTTCTTTTTCTTCATGGTCAAAATAACTAAGCTAACTTTCCTTCAATAAATTTAATAAAACTTTTGCTCTTAGAGACTATACTCTAAAATATTTATCATTTATAAAATAACTTCCCTATCTAATCTAAAATCTAAACTGATAATATATTCCTGCCAGAATTATTATCCTCCTTCCTCTAATATTCCTATTGCCTTGTAATCTTCTTACATTAGCTTGCTATGATATTTATGATATTCCTAAACAACAAGCTTATTATAGGATTTTTTTTAAAGTAAGGCAATAGGAGAATAGGATAGTTAATTTCTTCTAATTGTTTTCCTGATCCTCAGGATTCTTTGTGGGCATATTCTTTCACATTTTAGAGTTATTTTCCTATATTTCTCCATTTTTATGTATTTGTAAAAATATCGCTGCAGGATTTCATTTTACTTATTCCAGCAACATTATTCATTTTCACTCACCACACTTTTCCCACCATTAATTTCTGTTTTGAAAATAATGACAAATTTTATCACTGACCCAAAACCTGGCAGGTTAAAATTTAAGTAGTGATGATGTGATATTAATAGAGCTTGTGAATATTTATTATTGAAAGATCCAAGGTGGCTTGGCCACATGGAACATATTGTTCCTGTGGTACTCTGCAGCATATGGAGGGTTCACATTTGCATTCTAACCTAATCAAATATCAAATATTAATATAATCAGGAGGGTATAAATATTTTGAGAACATAGTGACTTTTCAAATTATGACTATGAATAATAGACTTGGTTAAGTTACAAAATTTAAATAATATTATAGCTTTGTACTTTTTCTGGTTTCTATAATACCCTTCCTTGTGTCTGGCCTTAATGTAATTAACATGTTTCTAATCACAATCTGGATAAAACAGAGAAGAAAAGTAGTCACAGGCTGCTAGGTTTTATCAAAATTATTGTTTGCTTATATTTAGAAGCAGCATAACTGAATCTGATTAAAAATGGTTTTTAAATTGTTTTGTATTAAATACTTAACAATTTAAAAACAAATAAGATTATGGTCAGCTATTTTTGACTTGTATTATATTCACTGATGATGTTTGTGGATACATAATTTTATTAGCATTTGAAATATTAATATCAAGTTACATGAGAGAACTGCCAAACAGCAATACTTCTGATGTTATAAATGATACAAATAGCATATGAAGTATTTTCCATTCAATCATACCATTATATTGCTCTTACAAAGTGTACATTTAAACAATTAATGAAATGTGTGTTCTGCTCAGGATTCCTAAAGTTCCATTGCAGTGAGCTCTTCCTTGAACAGTAACATTACTCACCACCTGACGTGGCTAAAAGTTCATTTTTCAACCATGTGGAAAACATCAAGGAAGCAATGGCATTCAATACAGAGACTTGGAAAATATTGTATATAAAAAAGGAATAAAGAAAAAAATTTCAGCATATTGTAGTATTGATATAAGTATACCGTGTTTTTTTAATTTTATAGGTTTGCTTTGAGTAAACAACACAAACAATTCAAAGAAAAATTGGTTAGAATATGTATCTACCTGATATAATTTGAATTGGATATATTACACTGGTTAGCTTTCAGGGAATACTTCTACTATGTTTGATACAATAGAACAAAAATTTTGGAAACCAAAAATTCACTGAATGTAACAGCAAAATCTTCCAGTGTATTCAGTTGCATAACTATGCCTTAAAGCTCTTCTTCAATTTAAGTCACAATTAATTTCTGTATGATAAACAGGTTTAAAATAATGTATTTGAATATAACACATCTGATTTCCACATTGACCAGTTCAGTAGAAAGAAAGAAACCTACTAGACCCTATGTTTAAAAAAACAAATGGAAAATGCTGATAGATTTAAAAAATGCAATAAAGTTTATCAAGTATGTGACTGGACTCTGGACTAGGGGATTAAGTTCATTTGCAAGCTGAATGACCCCTGCCTCTTTTACCTAACCTCACTGGACTTCAGTTTTCTCATCTGTGAAGTGAACATTAAAATAGTATAAACTTCATCACTCAGAATATTAGTCAGTATTTTTGGCCTTGGGGTTAAGAAGAAAGTTGCAGCTTTTTGTAGCAGTTTTGAAGTTTTTTGTTTTCGGCACAAAAGTTATCCTAAAATTAAATTTTCTATCTTTTTTCCCACATATTAAGAACTTGGAAAAATATAAGCTTTATTTTGTTGTTATTTTAGTTGCCTAATCTCAATGACTTAAAATAACAATTTTTAAATGACACCGCTCAATTATAAAACTATGTATTTACATTTAAAATAAATGAACAATTGCATATTTTTTTCTAAACGAGATTAGGAAATTGACCCAAAATGTTTTTCACTTTAAGTCTCTAATTTTACAATATAGCTTCAATGTACCCTTTGAATCAAAATACAAAATTACTAGTTATTTTTATATAGTCTCCTTCTTACCATAAACTGAATAATGAAAGTATCTCAATAACAACAAGCTGAAGCTTTAATTGGGTTATTGACTATTACTTTTGAAATGCCAAGTAATTACATTCAAAGATGCAACCTTAGGTCCAAGAAACCTCAAGCCAGTAGCCATTTGTTTATTTCAAGATTGCCATAGACATGGAATATGATAATAAATGGGAAACCTGTTGGAGATTTGGAAAAGAGTCAAAATACTTTTGATACTAAATTAGTTTTAGTTTTAGTTAACAATTTCAACAACTCTTTCAATAATTTTTTTTTTTTTTTTTTGGTACCGGGGATCAAACTCGGGTCCTTGCGCTTGTGCAGCAAGCCGTGAAACCACTGAGCTAAATCCCCGGCCCTAATTAATTCTTATCTATCAATATTCCCTACAATAACATCCAAATTTAAAATTCTCAACAAAATAAAACAAACCCACAACTATTTCCAAGCTTCCACTGCTTATCCTCCTGTACTAGTATTAAATATAGTTCATTTGCAAGAATTCATAAAATATTTAGAAATTATATAGAATATTTTTATATTTACTACTATTGATCTAGGGCACAAAGTAATCCAAATAAGCAAAAATAATCCAAACAAGGGAAATACTATAATTCCCAATCTACTAGATATCCAAAATGCAAGTTCATGTTTTCTAAAATCAAAGAATGAATTCTAAGAACAACAGAGTTTAAGAGTAGGAAAAATTTATTGAAAAAAGATAGCTCCTTTCTAACAGAGACAGAAGAGGGACAGGAAAGTTGGTTGTCTGCCCACCTCACCTTTCAAAGATGTTTTATAGGACAAAGCCAGGAGGTGAAGCAGGTACAAAGTTGGACAAAACTATAAGACCCAATGGAAAATTACAAGGTGGGCCTGAGGTGGGACAAAACACTGATCAACCAATAAGATTAAAAGTTCAGTTACCCAGGTAGTATTGATCAAATGGGGATCAAATGGGAAAACAAGTCACATACAAGGAATTTCCAGAAAAGAAATGGGCTAGGGAGATTGATGCCTATTTAGAATATCAATCATGGGTATTTATCCCCAGGGGGAGTAGGTGGTTCAGTACCTCTTTTCTTTTTGTAATGAAAAACAGTGACTGTGCCTCAATTTTTTTTTATGCAGAGGGCCCAGCTTTGTCTAATGCCTTATAATAATTTCTAACTAACTTAGCTATCTGCAATACTATTAATGTTTTTATTCATAAGTTTATAAACTGTAAAGTAATAAAATTCTGTTTAATATAAATACCAAAAATATGTGTAGATCATGTTTAAAGAAAACTCATTGGAAATAAGTAATTGTGCATTTTTTAATCAGAAACTAGGTGTATGTAATTTTCAATGTGTCAAAAGTAAATTTTTCCTTTCACACAGTATATCATACTTTGTATGGTTCTCATTAGTATATTAGAGAATGGATCACTTTTCAAGAAGGAATCATTGAGAGGTACAATTCAATTTGACTTACTGATATATTTGACGTAGATTTTTTTAAGTTGCAAAATCAGATTCAAAATTTATTTTTATTATTACATAACTTTTCTATATCAAATGCAATGATGTTCTCCAACCACATCTGTTTGATTTAGAAATGTTTTTTGTATGTGCTTGCTTCCTTATGAGACATTCATGTAGAGAGAGGCATGGAAGTAATAATAGTACTTAGCTCTTTGGGCAGATGAATGCAGTTTATAATGAACTTGCATGTCTATATATGTATCGTTAGGAGTTGGCAAAATATTTGTTTGAAATAATACATAATGCTAGATATTAAAATGTATTTGGCTATTTTTAGCCACTATAAAGCCTACATGCTGTCACAAAATATGAAACTCCTAATTTTATTTCAGTTATTCAATTTTCATGATTATTATTATTGGCAGCATGAATGTAGCTCACTGGATTGTGAGTTGGCCTAATATGGTAACCACATCCCAAAAATCTATTATTTCCCCTCTCTTATTAAAATTAATTAATTAATTAATTATTTTATTTTTTTGCGGTACTGGGGATTGAACTCAGGACCTTGCATTTAGGAGGCAGGCGCGGTGCTACTGAGCTAAATCCCCAGCCCTCTAATTATTTATGACACATTCAACCTGAATTTTTTTCACCTCATGTTAAGGTTTGTCCTCAACTGCTTTCAAACGCAAGGCAGCTGAAACTTCCACTGAAGAAAACCTAAGGAGAGCTCAGTTCTGCTTCATTCTTGGCAAGTTGCTGGCATACCTAATTCCAAATATTAGGCATGTTTAAGAAAAAGGGGTGTCAGAGGGAGATTCACAGTATAGTACTCAATTTATCAAAGAGATGAGACTATGATCACAGCATTTTGATATTTCATTTATTAAACAAGCTGTTCCTTATTGATATATTTAGGAAGTCACTTCAGCTCTGTTCTCCAAATTTTAAAATATAAATGTGAGTTCTAAATGTGGAGCATGTTGTACAAAAAGGAATCACAATGGACTTAGCACAGAACATCTGGTCTCCCTGCCAATATCCCTACAGATACACCCTCTGGCCTGGTTGTTTATGCATGGCAATGGACCATGGATAATAATGCTATTTCTAAAATAAACAAAACACCCTCTTTGGAAAATTGGCCCCGCCCATCCTCTTTAAATAATTCATTTAAACCGATTAACTTGAATGTTTGTTTTTAATCACAAATACAATTTGGGTTTCAGAGTGCATTATTTGAACTCATTGAAGGTATTCTTAAATCAGCATTATAAAAATGATGCCTTGAATACACGTTATCAATTCAGAAATGCTAACTTCAAATATCTAGCAAGAAATATTACTTTGCTCTAGGTCTCTGACTTACAGTCATTAGATTTGCAATTTTCCAACTTCATAACGATTTGAAAGTGATATGCACTCAATATCTTTTCCCAGGCCAGCAATATGAGGCAGGGAACTGTCTGGCAATGTTTGGCAATTCAGCCAGCTCTAAGGGTAAACTACAGATGCTCTAGAATTTATTGGGTTGCAGGAATTTTTTGGATACAAGAATTCAATAAATTACATGACATAGACAACACATTACTGTAAAAATAAGTTTGTGTTAGATGATTTTGGTCAACTGTAAGTCATCTCAAATGTTTAGATAATTTTTTAATTTAACTTTAATTTTCATTAGTATATGTTCACAGTATGTAATGGTCACATTCCTGGTGAGGGGCTGGTACACGTATATAGCATCCTGATTCTTTTCACCTCTCCTTCCCTCCCCCACCCCTCCTATCTCTTGGTCCCCTTCCCATTGCAAAGGGTCTTTCTCCCAGTTTCCTGGGTGCATTTAAGGTAGACTAGATTATGATTTTCAGTAGCTTCAATGTAGTAAACACATTTTCAAATTACAATATTTTCAGCCTTGGGAGTTTATTATGATGTAACTCTGTCACAAATTGAGGAGCATCTATCTGTATTTTAGAATTTGCATCTTTGTGAAAAATGTCTAAAAAGGACCAAGTTTAACAATCCGTGAGCGCTTTGCTCGTGTAATTAAATATAGATTGTAGTCATTGACATTATTATTTGAAAACATACCAGTAAAAAAACCCTCAAGGTCCTTTAATTGCCAAATAACCAAGATGCACATGGCTTTTATTTATCCAAAGTAAACTGAGAGGTAGAGCAATTTATAACTTTGCATGTAAGCATTGGCATCATCTGTATCTTTTCTATGTTTAGATCAAGATTTAATACATCTTTCCTAAGATATATTATATGTTAAATCATACTGAACCTACTTTAACAAAAACTAAATTGTACCTTGAGGAAGAAAAATAAAAATCTTCTCTGGCCCCATTGGTAAATTAGGTACCAAGTCTTCAGGATTAATTTAGTCATTTAATTTCCATGTGAAATACTCTGGAAAATGGATTCATTTACTTGGATAACTGAGCCCTTAAACTCAAGTTTTTCATTAACTATTCAGATCATTTTGACGAGATTTTTCTCTTTCTTGGAATAATCTCCATAGTTTCTTCTTCACTTGATTTTATATGAGAAAAACTAGAGTAAAAAAATTCTTACAGTCTAGCAATGTTTTTCCCATTATAATTTTTGCTCAAAATATCTTTTTGCAACATATTTGTAAAATACAATAATGTTCAGTGATGTTTCTTACCAAAGCATGAATTTATCCATAATGCTGTACGGATATAAATATATATGTATTTTTCTGTGTATATAAAATATTATGCAGATATATATGTATTGCATGCACACACATATATGTGCATGTACATACATTATATCATTCACATATGTGTGTTTATATTTGTATATATATTTGCCATTTGGAAGATATTTATCTTGATTGAATCTGAAGACCCCAATGATGTTGCTATTCGATCTATTATGAATTGGTCATATAATTATCATTACAGGGATTGCACTGAGCCCATTACCAATCATTTGGTTGGTTTGGAGAGTGGTGATATTATTTTTGCAAGTAGAATGATAAGAAGCTGATCACATAGCTGTAAACTGTGTGTATGGCTATGATTTGAGGGTAAACAACTGAAAGAACAAAGAGCTAAACATGATATGTGTAATATGCCTAAGGAGCCTCCTCAGGAAAGACATGGGAATAACTCTGGAATGATGTGAGTGGGTGTGTTTGAGCACCCTGTTCCCCATCTTCCCAGGCACCTGAATCTACCTCCCTGTTTCTGAAATGAGAATGCCTTCTCCTGGATCTGTGTGTGCTGTCATCTCTTCCTTGAATGGCTTTGCCCATTTCTTCTTTTCTTCTGCATTGGTCATATGTCCCTCTTTTCTTCTTACAGCTTCAGATCTCCTGAAGTATTCACATTCATATTTCCCTTAAAAAGTCTAGTTGCTTTCTCTAAACTAAGTTTTGACACAATAATAATATCTTCTTTCTTCCTCCTCCTGGCACCACTTGTTAGATGTTTTTTGTATTCCTTAGGAAGACTCAATCTGCATTATAACTTCTTCCTCTTTCACTTTCCTTTTCATTTGCAATGATTCTTTGCCTCTCACACTGTCATCCTTTCCCAAGATGGGTTTGTGGACCAACACTCTCTGATAGAACTTTGTGCATTTATGGGTTGTTCTAAGTCTTTGCTCTCCAGTGCACTAATCATTATCCACATGTGTTTACTGTGCACTTGAATTGTGGCTAGTACAATGGTGTTTGTAATTTTATTTGATTTTAACAAATTTACATTTAAGTTTAAAAAACCAACGGCTATTATATTGGACAGGCTAACTTTGGAATTTGCCTTCACTATTAAATGCTCAAATGCAAAATCACATTGTAAAACATTCTATTTTTGGCTCATCACGTTCAGCTCTGTAACCTAACACTCACTTAAGTATTTGTTCAGGCTCTCTAAGTATTCCAGCCCTTTATGGTCATTTGCTTCATAGCCTTACTTTTCTCCTTATCTACTTTACATTTCTTCATTTTCATTAGTATAACACTTCTGCTGTCCTGTTTTCTTCGTGGTATACTCAACTGGAAAAACTATAATTCCTAACTCAACTTACTGCAAAGTTCTCACCAGAAAAAGACTAATTAAGTTCCCTGAAAGAAAAAAGAAATCACACAGCAGAGATGCACTGACTTGTCTCATTTTAAATGAAAGATCATGTACAGTTCTATACTGTGAAGAAATTACTGTGCTTTACTGATTATTCATGCTCCAAATCCTCAAAGTAACCAGTTAATACCATTTGTCTCTTCAGACATGGATATTTTCTCTTCAGTCTTCAATGACAGTTGATGATATTACCTAATATTTTACTTGAGGAAATCATATAAGACTATTTCATCTTGCCGTATGATTTATATCCTATCCACATTGGTTTCTACAATCTTATTAAATATCCTCCTTTTTTTCTTCAGAATGACTTCTAATCTTAGAGATTTTGCACTTAATTTTTCCTTCTCTCCTTTACAGATCTTTCCGTGTTTAGCTCCTTTCTGTCATTCAGGTTTATGTTCTAAGATCATCTCTTTAATGAATCCTTCTGTGACCAGATTACATGTCTTCTCCCTCCTCTGAAACCAGCAGTATTCATTTTAATCATCCAGTTTGATTTCATAGAATGTGACTCCATGAAATTATCTTGTCTATTCATTTACTTGTGTCTGTTTCCTGTGAGGTAAATTAAGTCTGTTTTGAACATGAACATAGTGTGTCTTAGTCATTCTGTCCTCAGCAACTAGAATAGTGCCTGAAATACTGTAGAGCTCTAAAATTATTTATTAAATGTAAAAGATAAAGAAATAATGAAGTTGTCTTTTTTTGTGTGCCCAACTAAGCTATCATCTCCTCCTGAATTCTTCACTCTAAGCAGAGCCACAGCTCTAGAAAGCAATGATGTTCTATGATTTGTAGAATTTATAGATGCTTAGGTATCTATATACTTTACTCCTTCCTAGAATATGAACATATGGCAGAATTTCTGACACTATTACTCCATCTGGCATAGCTACCTGATAATGACTCACAGGAAGCAACTTTTTGGCACATTCATCATCAAAGTTCTTAATTTTGGAGATCCCCGAGGTACTATCCTCTGCTGCCTTCTGCCTTTTCTAATGTCCTTTTTCTGTTGATTTACTAACATTGATAACTTCATTGTCATTTACATAAATGATTCTAAATTTCATAACCTGCTGCTTACCTGACATCCAAACATAGTCCTCTGGAATGTTGTATTAGAGTAATATTACCATCGGCAATATTATTAATGACCATTCCCTTTTTTCTTACCATTTTCAAGCCTTTACCAAATGCCGGTAAATCTGTCTCCACAGTATATCACAAAACCTTTCACCCTTCATGTCTGCTGCCATGTCTCATCCTATTAGTATTTACAGGCTGGACATTTCCAAGATTCGAATGTCCTCTTTCTGGTCTATCATTATTTTCCTCCAATCTATTTTCCACGCTGCTGCTAGAATAATCATTTTAAAATTGATGATTGATTATATCATTCCAGTGTTTCAAATAACCTTTTGATTATGCCTTAAAGATCTGTGTTTAATAATTTAATAAAAGATATGATCTCTCTACCTCTCTAGACATGAATCACACCAATGTGCCATATATTTTCTCTACCCAAATCTCAATAACTTCCTATTCCTAACTCCATTTTGCCTTTCTTGGTTCATTGACTTTGAGCCTTTTTTCTTGATCATTTAAATCTGACTTCATACTCAACTTTCAGATCTCATGAGCTAATGTAACTTTTTGTAGAGGGAATGCATATTCTTTAAGGAAAATGTAACGTATATATTCGCATGCTTTTGTAACTTTCTGTCTGTATGAATATCTGGTTGATGCAGAGTGATAAGGTTGACAGGAACTGAGAGGGTACAATGATAAATTTTTTGATGTACTAATTTGTGATACATTCCCTATGCATTACAGCCTTGTGATTCTGTGGAAATGTTTAAACCTTCTATTATTGTGCCCTCAAAATTACTATGTGAATTGGGCGAGCTAAACATCATCATCCCCAATGTACAGGTGAGGAAACCTAGATCCACAATGCCAAGTGCTAAGTAAAAGAAGTGCTTGATACCACATGCTCTCAACCTGAACCCCATGATATGGTTAGGACAGGATAGTGATATTTGTTGATGCAGTCATCAGTTATGTCTAACCATATGCATTATTTGTCAGATGTCATAGAAACATATAAAAGTACTATGTCTTGGAACTTATAATATTATTTTGGTTATAATTTCTTTTTGTAGTTAAATGTCCTGTTTTTTATTTAGCCTCACTCTATATTGTTTTCTTTTTGGTTATTCACATCTTTTGTTAAAAAGAGGGAAGATTTTTTTTTTAGGATTCTGGCGGTAATTGTTGTGAGCACAAATTGTTCTATGCTTATAGTTTACAGTTTAATGATAAACATTTTTAAAAGAAAAAGGATACATTTTATATTCAATGATAAGCATTGTTGTCTTAGAAAATTATGAGCAACAAGGATTTTGGAACAATTTTATTGAGATGACTTATGAATAAATTCTCCCTGCATTGTAGAAGGCATCATCTTTGCCCCATTATTAGATGAAATAAACCCAAGGACAAAGGAAATCCAGAGGTAATCCTTTTGGCAATCTTGTCATGCAATTTCTGCATAACATTCTCCGCAGTGCAGGATTGTTCAAAGCTTCACATGCTGAGTCTTGCTTGCTGTGCCCAAAACTAGCTGCCTCTTGCTGAGAAAGATTTTCTGCTAAGGAAAAGGAACTGAATGACTTGCTGTATCTGTATGGCCCAAGGTCCGAGTAGGTCACAATCCAGGGAGAGTGATCCACTGTATTTGTTTCACCTCTGATGTTCTGATTGGCTGAAAGTACTTCTCTTGGAAAGGAACATCTCATTTAATATTGCTGTCATTTGCACAAGTAACATTACTTTTCCTAGATCAATACCTTGTTTTTTTTCCTATGGTTTTTAGTCCTTTTACTACTTGATATCAAAACTGCAGAATTAGAAAGAAACAAAAATATGCAAATGATGAGACTTATGACACGGATAAAACATAAATAGAAAAGATTGTGTAAGAAAGTTATATCTTGTGACACTTCCAAATTTACTGACAGTGAATTTAAAATGTTCTGGGGAGAAATGCATGATATTGGAGAATAATTATTTTCTCCTGTTAGGCACATTGAGATCTGAAAGTATGTATGGATCTGTCTTAGTCAGGTGGCTCACACCTCCAATCCCACCACTTGGTATGATAAAACAGGAAGACTGCAAATTCAGTGTCAGCCTAGGCTGCATAGGGAGACCCTATTTCAGAAGAAGTAAAACAAAGCAAACAAAACAAAACAAAACACAGTAAACACCACCACAACAAAAAACAAGGTGAAGATCGATACAGAAAGTGTTTTAGAAGAAAGAGGATGTTGCCAGACAGAAGAGGGAGATTTTGCTATGAACATGTGAAACTGAAATGCCTGGTACATGATAGTAGATTGTGTGAATTCAAAATGGCTCATATATTATAGTAAGTTATCATCGATTAATCGTCATCCATCCCCACACTTCAACTAATCTTCGTAACATGGCTATGTATAATATAAGTATTAAACTATGTAAAGAAGTTATACATTAAAAATCTATAGATGTAATGGTGCTTTAATATATGGCTGTGTTTTTAATAATATATTGTTTAGCCTAAAACATTCCCCAAGTATATGAAATTGAAATGGGTGACTTCTTTATAAGATTAATGTTTGCAAGAAATTTCTCCTCTCATGGTGTTATTAAAAATTATAAAATGGAGAATTCCAAAAGCTCCCTTATGATCAACTTTTTCTTATTTTTCATCTCAAAGAGGTAGAATTTTCTCAAAACAAATACATAGTGTTAAGGGGGCCTTGCTTCATTTCAGTATGCTATCTTCTACAGAATAGCATATCATGGAAGAGTTTTGAAATTGTTTTTCCATATGTAGCTTGTAAAAATTCAAGAGTATCATAGGATGAGGAATATCATTAAAACAAATGAATGCATTAAGTACAAGGAGAACAGTTTAAATTTGACCTTCAATGCTCAGACATTAATTTCTGTGTTTGTAATTACTTGTCACAAGGATGAATACTAGAAAATATTTCTTGAAAGATCCATGAAGTAAATGTTTACTTGGCTACTAAATAATTATTATCTTGACTTTTTCATTTGTTCAAATTGAGGCTTAAAACATTAATGTATATTGAAAATTAAAACAAATATTGACATGACAACTGTTTTATATTATATTGTTCATAGATATATTTTACACCCTTTTAAGAATAGTAGCTGCTTTCGGGTGTGTAATACAATTTTGTAGAATCTCAGTTATATCCTATCTTCTAGAAACTTTTGATGTCATTCAATGTTTTTAGCTATATCTCTTAGCAAAAAATATAGTGAAAAGGGGGCCGGGGATTTAGGTCAGTGGTTTTGCCACCTGCTGTGCAAGCGCATGGACCCGAGTTCGATCCCTGGTACCAAAAAAAAAAATAGTGAAAATCTTGAGCAAATATGAAAAACTGTTTGTTTTCTCGAAATTGTTGCTGGCTTTTGAGATATTTGGATATAATTCTTGTTTTATTTTTTTTTAAGACTTTAAAGAATAATACTACAAGATACACAGAGAGTGTGGATAATTTCTGTCTATTTGTCACCAGGTTTTTTACCATTAGCTTCTTGTGTTGTACTGCATTTGTCAAAACAAAAATTTAGCCTTGATTAATTACTATTCGCTGCACACATCATCAGTTTTCTGTGAATGTTGCTTTCTTGTTACAGGATCCCTGTCTAGGACACCACATTTGCATTTAGTTCTGATAGCTCCTTACTTTCCTCTGGGCATGGGATCATTTCTCTCTCTCTCACTCTTTTCATTGACCTTGACAGCTTTGAAAGAAAGAAGTCAAGTGTGATATAGAATATCCTGGAACTGATTTGTCTGATGATTTTCTTGTGCTAAGTTCTGAGTTATGAGTTTTGAGAAAGAACTCTACAGATGTAAAGTGGCCTTCTCATTCCGCCAAATCAGATATCTCATGATGTTAGCCCACCATCTCCCAGGTGATGTCAATCTCAATGAAGTTAACATCTACCAGGTGCTGTTTCCACTGGACAGTAACTCTATCTGCCTGACTGACTGTCTGTCCATCTCTCTCTGTTTTTTTTTTCCTTTGGAAATGAGTTACTCTTCCATTCCACCAGCAAGGATAGGAGAATTAAGCTGTACCTCCTGGGGGAGGATTGTCTATGTAGATTATCTGGAATTCTTCTTCAAAGATTTGATCCATTTTTTTAAAGTTAAGATGCAACAATGGAGCTATTATATACAATTTAAATTTCATTCCTTGATTTAATTTTCTAGTTTTAAACCTGAGTGGCACATTTACAGTGCTTTTTTTGAGAAGCTGGAGTGAATATTTAAGAATAAAGGAAGCAGTTTACATTGTTTTTAAAATTTGTTTTCAATATGTATTGTCTGATAGGAAAAAAACAGGTCAGAACAGCCCTCTTACTTCTTTGATTAAAAAAATCATTGTAGGAAGACATTATATGTCCATTGGTGGACTTAGAAAATGATTGGTTTTAATTTCAACAAATTGGATAAAACAAAATATCAGCGTACATTATTAAATACAAATCTACTGACAAAAAATTGAGATGTGACAGCTAAAAATAATATTTTGAGATATAACTAAACACAACTGTTTATTTTGCATGCAGACAGATGGAATAAAATGAATTACAATTGCAACTACATACCACAATCAGAGAACATATTTTCTAAAAGTCTCAGCTTCAAGGGACTTGGTTTTATACTTAAAGACTAAATAGCTTGTTCATTGTGACCTCAGTGGGTAATAAACTAGAGACAATTGGTTTGGAACACATACTGGTCTGTGACCAATAAGTGCCTTGTAAATGAGTAGTGAAACTTCAAAATCAATAAAGATTTTTATGGGAAGCCAATCAAGAGATTTTCAAATAAAGAGTAGTATGTTCAAACAGATGACTGCCCATAAGGTTATGGCTGACTACATTCAACAGAGAGTATGCTTTGAAAAGAGCAGAACTCTACTACTCGCAAAGTAGAAAGTCTGTGTGAACTCAGTTTTATAAAATATATTGCTACTATCACATAAAATATATTACATCATAAATCTTTGGGATTATGAGACAGAAAATGGATAAAGACATACCTTGTAAAAGGGAAAATCATCACAAATTATAGTAATAAATTAGAAGGATTAGAAATTGCTATTAATTTACTGACTGGATAACACTGATGTCAGCATGCAATAATTTTATCTGTAAACGAACCATCTGGGTTTGAAATATTTAAAATTTTTTTTCTGTCCATTAAATTCCGTCTAGATGAGACTTCTACCTTGAAACAATGAAATCATTTTTGGTTCATTGAACTTTTACATACTCCATACAATTAGGCAGGACATGTGGGTTCACCTGAACAGGAAATCTTTCTACTGAAAGTTCATCCTAAGCAGCTTTATTTGTTACCTTTTGGTCACCGTGACCGAAATACCTAAGAAAGTCAAAGGAGAAAAGGTTTATTTTGGCCGACAGTTCCACAGGTTTCCGTCTATGGGCCACTGACCTCCAAGCCAGAAACATCATGGCGGAGAGGATGGCAGAAGAAAGCTGTTGACTTCATACTGCCAACAAGGGAAGACCTTGGGGAGCAAGGGAAGATCCAAGAAAAAGGCTTTAAGGAGCCCATGCAGTCCCCAGGGTTGTACTTCCAGGACCCACGCAGACACAACTGAAGTCTGATTTCCTAGTTCCCTAAGCAGCTCTGAAGCCAGCCAAGACTCACTGGCACATTCACCAAAACATATGCAATCTCAACTTGGGGATTTTTTGGTACCAGGGATGGAACTCGGGACTTTGTGCTTGCAGAGGCAGGCATTGTGCCACTGAGCTAAATCCCTGGCCTGATAATCTCAACTTCTGATGAAAACACAAAGAACATTCAAACCGGTATGAAGAAACTGAACCCAACTTCTACCCGTGAAATTCTCAGAGCAAACGGTGCTCTCCATCCTCACCGCCCCTCTGGGTCAGACACTAGCACCTCTGGCTGCTGTTCTGTCCCCGGTTCCCACTGAGCCCATTTGTCTACAGTGAGGCTTTCTGCAAATCTGATTCCTAAACCTCTGCAAAGGTGATCATTCGGAAATGTACTTGGACACACTACTTTTCTTCTAATAATCCTCTAATATTTTTCTCTTTCTCTCACAATAAAATGCACTTTGTTTAGCACAGCCTATGAAGTTTCTCCTGGTCTGGATTTTGCTCAGTTCTCCGCAATACCCTGATCTATGTTCAGGTTCTTCTCACAGTGAGTTGCTTCTATTTCTCTGTTTTTCGGAATTAAATTCTCTAATGTTGTCTCTTATTATCCTTTGTCTACATTGCTCCTTTAGCCTGGAACATTCTTATACAGTCTTGATTTTCCATGCTTGAACATGGTTTGGTTGCCCTCAGACTTTAAAAGAGCTAATCTGTGCATATTTCATTATTAAACTTGTCTACATTTTTCTTTGTACCTTTATCTTTCTTCCCATCTGTCTTCTACCCTAGATTCAAAACTACTGGAACTTCACTTTTAATTATTTCCCTAATATACAGTACAGTGGCCAATATTCAGTAAATATTCATTGCATATTTGCTAAAAACATGTTGAAACTATGTTTGTAAATATGTCCCCAGTTGAACCATGAATTTCTATCATCTGTATACATGCATTTGAAAAATAGAACATTTCCATTTTTTAAAATTTTCTACATTATTTTGATTGAATAATATTTTGAAGTTCATAAAATAAAAACAGCATACTGTCCATGTTTGGAAAAATGATCAGATTCTGTAGAAATTTCTACATGAATTTCCATCTCAAATTCTTCAGAAAGATCAGAAGTTTTTGGAATTACCTGTTAGATCTATATTTTCATAATTAAAACCTAGCACTTACTGTGATTTTGATGAAATTATATCAGTATCTATTGAATAATGAAAGTTATGCTAAACTAATGAACTCATTTATTCAAAAAATTTCAAGGTAGAATTTTCTACATACAGACAATTCAAAATGAGTGAATTTAAAAGTATTATGCTTGCATACACAAAATGTAAGGCACCCACTAAAGAGGTAAATGTAATAGTGGAATTGCATTATTTGAGATGGGACAAAGAAATAAATACAGATGATCTGAGTATTGCTCATAGGCAGAGGAGCATAAGGAACCCCAAGGAAGGGAAAACAGTAATTGAGTAATCACAGTAGAATTGGGAAAACTATTTTGTGTAAGCCAAGAGTACAGTAATTGAGGACACAAAATGCAAGAACCAAAACAGTAAATGCCACTTTCTACTAAGCCTTTACTTTCAAAACCTCTTCCAGGGTCAGGTGCCTCTTCCCACGTGAGTATCAATGGAGTGGTCACATCCCGCCAAATAGTTGTGTACAGTACCTAAGGAGAAAATTATCTCCTGTAGCCAAATTAACTGTATTTGAATAACAATTAGTTAATGATCACCGACATAGATATCTGGTAAAAATATTATTATAGGCAGCTAAGTTAGACAGAAATTAATATACAGTCAGAGAGGGACTGGGCCGGACATCAGCATTGTAGCTGGAGGTGCACCTTAAGAAGGCCAGGCCTTAAGATGGAGATGCAATGGCCAAGCCTACATGCCACCTTAAGAGATAAACAGTAAGTTGAAATTATACTGTAATAAGCACCATCTACTTCAGTAAGTCCAGCTAGGCATCAGGTACCCAGGTGGACCCATTCATTCCCCAAGATGCCAGGTACTCTTGTTCTTTCCATGTACACTTGCTACATGATTATACTTGTAATCCTATAGGTTGATTATAGTTTTACCCATGTGGTACCCATGTTGTGTGTTGTGACTGCTGTATAAATTACCCCCTGACAAAGTACCTCAGTGGCCATCCTATTTGAGATTCCTTCTGGAAATACAGAAGCTATTATTCTCCTCTTTATTTCCAATAAAACTTCCGGTTTTTCCTTTGGTTCATGGCTTCATCCCTTGATGCACATTTGACATCTAACAGGTTGGGAGATATATTTCTCCCATAGCAATATGACAATTACCTTACAAATATTATCATACTTGACTATACTATTACCTTAAAAGACAAGTAGTGTCACATTTTGCATAAATATACAATTACACAGGACTCATCACATGTTTATGATAACACAACTATAAAGTGAGAACAATATTTCAATGATCTTTTGACTTCCTAGCCTAAGTTCATAAAAAAGGACAAGAACATAGTTGATTAAAAAAGAATGTGTCACATGTTAGATTTATTTTTAAAATACTATTTTTCTCACTCATTTGATTTGCAAACATGTATTTCTTTCAAAACAGTTTATTGTACTTGCAAATAGGAGAATTTTCAAGTTAGGTAAAATTCTAAAGAGACTTATAGAGGTGGTTTTGACATTTAGAAGTGATATGCAGATATACTGATCAAAGGCGTCAAATGGTATTCTACTTGTAAGAATGTAGTAATTTTTAAAGTCATCTTGCATAAGGTTTACATTTGTTACGGAATACTTCTATTTGAACATTGTTTCAGTGTGTGTTTTTTTTCAGGAATAATGATTGACCTAACTTACTGTGTGATCACAAGTTAGGATGTATGATACAAGGAAAGCAGCATGTTCAGGTTAAAAACACAAATAAAACAGAAGAACCTGAGAGTCTTGTTACTACTATCTGTGTAGAGCAGTATGGTTCTTCTGTAAATTCATATATCAGGATTGTACAATCTTGTTACTTTAAAAAATAATAGGTACCAACCAGAGCTGTTGTTAGCTATTAGTATGACACAAAGACATTTTGCTTATTTTGGCAGTTTCCTTGTGTTTCTTTGAAATTATATAAGACCTCTTACTTTCAAAAGTTATTTTCATAGACTGTTCAAGGAAGTAAAACTGCCAAGGTATGTGGAGTCAAATTTCTCTGCAGCGCAAAGAATAAGTGTGAAAAAATATTTCTAGTCTTGTGAAAACCAGAGCACAAAATATAAAGCAAAATTTCTGATCTTGTGCAAAGCATTTTCAAAGTCGAATGAAATTGCTGTGTGATAAGGGAAGCAGAGTTTGTAGTATACAGGATTATATGTCATTATGTTGACTGGAGCTTCTATTTTATAGTGCAGTGAAACTTCTTGGCTAAATCACCAGACTTTCTCAAAATATTCTTATGAATATCACACTTCAGTGAGTTATTTTGTTCATATATTCTGAGTATATCTGGAATAAAGTTCTATTGCATTTTACTTTTTAAAAGAACGTATTCAATATTGTACAACTGGAAGTCTAAATCTCAAACACTAAGGTGTATTAGTATATTAGGGAAAAAAGTAAAAACTCTAAATGAATACTCATGAAACACAAATCTAATAGAATACCAAAAATCATTTTTGTCTTCCCCCAAACTTGTTTATCACTTAAATGAATTAATTTCTTCCCAATTATTACACAAATTTTGACTTGTATACCTAAATCTCCTTAGCCAAAATTCTCAAATGAATTAATCTTATCTTTGCTACCTAAAGGAGAGGAACACAAACAAGGGCATCTTCAGCCTGTGACTGACTCTATATGGAAAGGAAATGATTCATCATGAGAATTCATAACTACAACACCACTCGCATACTCTCATATAGAATCAAGATTTAACATTAACATTAAAAATAATTGGTCTTGAGGGCTGGGGATTTATCACAGTGGTGTTGCGCCTGCCTCACAAGCACAAGGTCCTGAATTCAATCCCTGATACTGGAAAATAAATAAATAAATAAATAAATAAATAAATAAATAAATAAATTGTCTCCCAAAACCTAAAGCCCTCACAATTAAAATTTGAAAAGCCCAAGTTACTAAACACAGAAAAATACTAGTTGGCATAATCAACAGTTAAGAAAAAACAAAAACATTTTGGAACCCCAATCAATGCAGATTTTGGAGTTAAAGATTTAATATTAATTTTTTTCTAGCATCGAAAGAAGTAAAATATGTAAGAAAATAAGGAGCAAATAAGTATCTTAAAAACATCAAATTTGTAAAGGATATAAAAAATGAACGCACTTAAGAATGTAAATAGTAAAGGATGTGTATTAGTAAAATTAAGAAGTAAATTATCTAAATAGTAAAAATTCATTACTATAATGCAGGTGGTCAGATAAAACAATAAGCCAGATAGAGGTGAAGAGAGAGGTATTAATGAACTGAATATCTCAAAATTCCCTGTAATGAAGCACAGAGCAAAGGTAAAAAAAATATGAGAACTGAAAACACATGATAGAAAGAAAATCTAACACATTTGTGAATGGAGTCCCAGAAAAAAAGGATATGGAGTATAGAAAAGAAATATTTTACATTGACGTATTAACCAACATTTTTCTAGGTCTACTGATGTAGTGATTTTATAATCTCAGTAAAAGGAGTAAATTCCTAGCACAGTAAATGATAAGAAGTTCATATTGGGCAATAATTTGAAAGTGTTATAAAGTATAAAAAGAGAGAAGAGGGAAGTTTGTTTACAATGTGGTTGCAACTACATACTTCCTAGATGCCTCAATAGCAAGCAAAGAAACTGAAAGATGGAAATAAGAATGTGCAAAGTATAGGGGAAATAAATTTAAATTAGAATTGGATACTTATAACAAAAATTTAAATCAGTAGGTGACATAATTTTAAAACAAACAATGATTGGGTTAATCAATTATAGATCACTTAAATTCTACAGAATGCATTTAGAAGGAATGAACTTGAACCCCAAGGAAGAATCAAAGAAACAGGCAAAAATGGTATGATAAAATTAAGAATACACAAGATATACAAATAATTGGCTTTATAAAATATAATGAGTAAACTTTTTTGTTCTTCAAAGGAAAAAATTAAAATACAAAGACAAAGACATAGCACCTAATTCTGTATTCATTATATATTATTTATTTTACACAGAAAAGTCTAATTACAGTAATTGAAGCTTCACCAGTGATCACATTTACCCATTTTTCTACACGTTGAAAATGAATGTCAGATCATTTGGGAGGCATGCCTTTCAATCTGTCTTTTTCTTTACATAATCATACCCAAGCTATACTTTTATTTCTTCTTTATAAACATTAATAATATCTTTTCTTTTGTTGTTTTCCTTTCCTGATACAAAGTCACACAATTTTCTTTCTTTCTTTTTTTTTTAGTACTGGGAATTGAACTCAGGACCTTGTGCTTGACAGGCAGGTGTGGGGCCATTGAGCCAAATTCCAGGCCCTGTCCCAAATTTTTAAAAATTCTATATGATCATCTCTGAGAGTAACTTTTTTCCATAGCTTTGCTGCAAGTTTTGTCTTCTGATTATTTAAAAAATATGCAATATGGTTGCCTAGTTATGTAGGAAAACTTTACTAGAGAATTCAAGTTTCTCCATGGGAGGCAGCAGAGAGAAATTAAAAGGTTTACAGACTTAAATAGGCCCAAATTCAAATCCCTCTGAAACTCTAAGCATTTCTTTTACCTGTTTATTTCTCGGTACCTGAGTTGCCTTTTATCTCATATTTGTTTTATTCAACTTTGTAATTCCTAGTCTCCATGAATCATTCTTGTATTTGCTTTTGGTAATGTTTACAGACTTCTAAGTGTTTTCATTAATTATTTCAACTATTTGTTTATTAGTTAACCATTATTTCAGATATTAATTATTTCAATTATTTATTAGTAAGGTATTATACAAATTATTTGGGTTACCTTAATAACTTTGAAGCTGGGACACTGAAAACTATATAATAATTTATCCTCTCTATTTTTGTTGTTGTTAGGTTTTGTCAAAAGGAGCAATAGGGAAGACTGGCAGGGAGGAAGAAGGAAATAAAGGGTTTGCTCCTTTCTGTTTAATATTCTTTTCAGAATCATATCAGGGGCCAAATACCTTCTCTGAAAATGTTGGCCTCTTCAATAAATAGTGCTGTTTGGCTTTCCATATGCCAAAGACTAAAACTAGACTCATATCTCTCACCATACACTAAACTAAAATTGTAATGGGTAAAAGATCTAAATATTAAAACAGAAACATTAACTGTACTGGAAAACAAAAAAAGGTAGAAGAAGACATAGGTGTAGGCAAAGACTTTATGAACAAAACTCCAGTCACATGGGAAATATTACAAAGAATCAACAATGGGGATCTCATCTTATTCAAAGCTTTGGCACAGCAAAAGAAACCACCAACAGAGTGAAGAAACAACCAATAGAATGGGAAAAAAATTTTACCAGCTGTCCTCAGACAAAAGGCTATCCAGAATATATAAAGAAATGAAAAAAATCAAACTCCTCAAATTTAAAGACCAAATAAAAATAAATCGGCATCTGAGATGAATACACACTTCTCTTGTGAAGTACAAACAGCAAATAAGTACATAAAAAAATGTTCAGCATCACTGGTCATTTGATAGATGCAAATTAAAACAACCAGTTTCCTTCTCACTCTAGAAAAGAATGGCTATTATCAAGAAATTAACCATTAACAAATGTTGGCAGGGGTGTGGGAAAATGGAACCGTGCTCCACTGCTGGTGGAAGTCTAGTCTGGTCCAACCCACTGTGGAAATCAGAGTAGAGATTCCTCAAAAAGTAGGACTAGAAGTCCCATTTGACCCAGCTATTCCCCTGCTGGGTATTTTCCCAGAAGAATTAAAAGCATCATACCATGCTGACATATGCACACTCATGTTTATAGCAGACCAGTTTGTAATAGCTAAAGCTTGAATGCAGCCCAAATGTTCATCAACCAATGAATGGATAAAGAAAATGTGTATTTTTTTTTTTTATAGAATGGACTACTGCTCTGGAATAAAGAAGGATAAACTTGAAACATTTCTAGGTAAATGGATGCACCTTGAGACCATACTCTTAAGTGAAATAAATAGGATACACGTGTTTAAATACTGCATTGTTTCTCTGGTGTGAGAAACCAAAAGTGTAAATAAGAACTAAAATGTATAACAGATATTGTGAAATAGGAAGAAAATGTTTAAAAGTAAAGGGGTACAATAGAGCGAGAGGATAAAGGAAGGGAACAAAGAGAAAAAATGAGAAAGATAAAATGGAAATAAAGCTTTTGTAAATAAGGAGAGTAAGAGGGGTCAAAGGGAGGGGAGGGGATTGGGAAAAAATGAGAATCAAGATCTGTCATGTACAGGTACAAATTCCCTATGATGAATGCAATCATGTATTCCTATGTATACCTAAATTGTACCAATAAACTTAGTTAATTAGAAAAAAAAGAATCACATAAGCCATGACCTAATCCCTTCACCAGCAGCTACTTCAAATTTCCTGCTTCTTTTAGCTCTCCAGAACACCATTGTTCATAATGCCAAAAAACACAAAATAATCCAATAAATATCGGCAGTGAAATACATTATGATGAATCATAATGCAGCAGTAAGAATGGATGAATTGATGTAACATTAACATGAGTGAATCTCAGTAACGTTCTTGAAGTGGCTAGGTAATAAAATACGTATAGAATGATTCTATCTATATAATGCTGAAAAACATAGGGGACCTACACATATGTTAGAAACCACAAAAAGAGTAAGGAAATTATTATTTCATAATTTAGTAGTTCTGTACTGAAACAGAAAAAAATGTCATTTAGAAGAGCCATCTTTAGAACAATCATATAAGTACCTGCAGTGCTGTTCATTAAACTTAATACACATTTATCTCAGGTAATTTTTTGTGCCTAAGCTATGTTTCATAATAAAATCAACCAACGTTTTAAGGTATATTTTCATAAGACTAGTAAATAAAAATAAAGCATAAAAATTCAAAATCATAATTAATAGGGCCTTAGTAAGATAAATTAATACTCATAGAAATAGCAGATTTTTCAAGAGATTTTACTAAAGGAAATATAGTAGAGGAAAAAAATGAGTTTTAGTTGTATTTATGCCATTGAGATTTTCAAAAAGAAAGGAAAGAAAGAAGAGAGGGAAAAAAGGAGAAAGAAGAAGGGAAGTGATGGTGGGCAAGAGGAAAGGAGGGAGGAGAGAACTAGGAAGGAAGGAAAGAAAAATTTGAGAAAAAAAGAAAAACAGTTCTATCCCTCTTGAAAATTTTAAAGAGAAAACACTCCTCACAAATTGGAATAGTGTTTATATGACTATGAATGCATGTCATAATTCTTGAACTGTGAAAATCTGTATTCATTACAATAAAAATAGAAATTAAGATAAAATATGAATATTACCCAAATGATTAGAGCATCTAGATAGTGACCACGTTGTTTAGCTTTTATTCAATTAAATCATTTTTGTTTGTCCTGATCCTAAACTTTCACACAATTTGGCAGACAATTTCTTAATCTTCTTTAGTACTTCCATTTTATAGTTATTGGATGTGGTTTTCTTAAAGTAAATTTAGTTATTTCAAATTAAACATTTTATCCTTTCTAGCCACTGTAAGCTCCATACTTTGCCCTCTCTTTTCTGCTCATTTTTCATTCATTATCAGCTACATCCCTTTATCATTTTCATTATTTCTTATCTGTTTCAGAATTTCTAGAGGAGTTTGGACAATTCTTACATGTTATTAGGTTTGAAAATTTACCCTCACGTTATTAAGAATGTTGCTCTAATTCCCAGCACAGCTGAATGGTCCACTTTTCACTATTTTATTGATAATTCAGGGCATCTTCTTTCCTAAAATTGTATTTCTGATGCACTTATTGAGAAGAAGGTGATGAAGAAAGGATTCTCATTATTGTGCATTCCATATTATGAATTTTTCAACTTGTTAACAATTGCATGTATCCTCGAAATCAATATAGAAGGTAATTTTTGGAACCTTTTTTGGAGCGGGGTGGGGGTGGGGGAGAGTATCATGCACCAAGCCCATGACTAGCAGAGGTCAAACAAAGGGACATTGGCTTTCACACTGTACCCCGGTGTCCTGTTTCTCTTTTCCACAGTGGCACGTTCTTGTCTTTGTTGTTTTCTGCTTTTTAGTGGTGATTTTGCTGTTTACAATGATCCAAAGTGCTGTCTAGGAGCCTCAATTGCAAAAAGACTCTAATATGTCTTTTTTATTTCTTTTTTCTTCTACTGGCAATCAAACCAAGAGCCTTTTCCTGAGCTACATCACCACTATTTTATTTTTTATTTTTTGGAGACAAGATCTTTCTAAAATGCTAAATGCCCAGGTGGGGCTCAAATTTGTGAATCTCAGCCTCCTACAGTGCTGGGATTACAGGCCTGTGCCACCAGGCCCAGCTCATATGATACCATGTGTTACAGAGGAAAGAACATGTACTGGATAAACTTCATTCAAGCGTGAATTATGAGACTACTGGCTATGAGATCAATGTTATCAATCAACAATATATATTATATAGGGTGTCTTTAAATAGAGATACATATTAATTAATTGATACATAAATTATGGCCAGATGCTCCAAGAATAAACCTTGAAAAAAAAAAGCTTCGGTGTTGATTAATTTAATGGTCACTGAGACTATATAGACCACAGCTACGAAGAATAATAAGAACTGTCTGTTATTAAAAACAAATAATTAAGGAGGCATATATATATATATGTTATACATAGCACTTATATTTATATATGGGACTAATATATATATTTATATATGGGACTAAATTCCTTTTTGTTTGATAATGTGGTTATGTATATATGTATATCCATGTAGAATATATACCACTAGCTATGCAAAACAAATTTATGTTATCAGTTTGAAAATTAGAGATTGAGAAAATGAAAATTTCTACTGAGCATGGAGTGGTCAAAAATTTTACAATGTATGTTTTTATTCTTTTTCATAAATAAATGCTACAGACAGCATTATGCCATTGCTATGGCTTGTAGCTAGATGTCCCCACAAAGCTTCATGCAGTCATAGGTGGGGCTTTTTGGAGGAGGTAGGATGTAGGTTGTGTGATGGTGGGATTAAGGATTTGATTCTGGGATTAATGGTGCGATGCTGGGACTAAGGGTGCTGCACTCCTTGTGTGAGTGGTACCTGCCCTAAAGGCAAGGCAGGTAGCCTGGATGGAATATAAAGGACAGAAAGAGGGCTGTTGCCAACACTTGCTACTTCTGCTTCTTCCTCTGCTGCTGCTTGCTGCTGCCTGGCTGCCCTGCAATGGACTATTTCTCCTCTGTGATGCCCCCCTGCCATACTATTGTACATTAGAACCAGCTGACTGTGGACTGAAACCTCTACAAACTGTGAGCCAAAATACAACCATTCCTCCTTTAACTTTGGGTAATGGATATTTTGTCTCAACAAAAAGAAAAGTAACCAAGACAGGTATCTATACTGACTTAAACATAAAATCATATTTATATGGGCTTTTATGAACTTGACTAACCTTTAGAAGAGTAATAAATCATTCATTTGCATATGTTAAAATGAAGATTTTGAAGAATGTAATCTATATTGTTCATAGCTATGAATCCATGTTTGCAGGGCTTACATTCATATTCTATGGTTAGGTACATAAGAAAGAGGGTAGTTCAGCACACACATATGTGTCCATAAGAATATATACTATAGGGCCGGGGATTTAGCTCAGTGGTTTTGCCTCCTGCTGCACAAGCACAAGGACCCGAGTTCGATCCTTGGTACAAAAAAAAAAAAATTATGCTATGTACTTGAAAATATTTTTGCATAACATTTTTTTCGGTACCGGGGATCGAACTTGGGGCCTTGTGCTTGCATAGCATTTTTAAAGGAAGAATTTTAAATGAATGTAATTACGATATTACTTAATTTCTCATAATTTGTTCTAAGCTATATATTTTATAGATTAAATTTTAAATAACTTCTTGCTGGCCCTTTACATGTCTTATTAAAGACTAATATTTGTTCCACCACATCTCTAATTTATTAATCAAATCTCTGAAGGGCATTGAATAGACAATTGTACATTATTCTACTATTCTTTCTTTCTTTCTTTATTTTTTATTCTACTATTCTTGATATATTAGTTTTAGCTAAAATACCAATGGGCAAAATGAAAGAATCGTCAGTAACTGTTCTACCTCTCTCTCTCTCTCTCTCTCTCTCTGTGTCTCTCTCCAGAGTTTTCATAGATTTAGATACTAGTCCCTTTAGTAAAACAGGTTCTAATGAGAAAGACATGAACCAAGAACAGAAGTCCATTAACTTGATCTATTTTGAATTCTTAGAATATGAACAAAATTATTTTTTTTAGCTTGAATGTTTGTGGCCCAATGGCATGCCTATTAGAGTTTTGTCTTAGATTTGACTTAACACATTTATTTCATTTTCCAACTTTGTGTATATCTTATTGTCTAAGATTGACAAAAATTATTTGTAAAACTTATTTCTCCTTGGTTTACTTGTAGTGATGAGAACAATACTTTTGTATTACCTGTGTTTAGAGTGACGGAAATCAAATTTTGTCACCATGACATTTGATCTTTTGACTTTATTACTCAGTCAAAATGTTGAGCGACTTTCACATTATTCATCCTAACTAGTTTCCTGGAACAAGTCCACAAGCAAGCATGGGATACAGAATGTTAGATGTGGTCTTTTCTTAATAAACTTGAGATATTTGAGCATTGAACTATAGTACTCTTGTAATAGATATTTTATTGTGATAGAAATGTAGTTAACTATCAAGACCTTTATTACCAAGCCTAAGCTCCAGGAATGTGAATTTCATATAACTTAAGTGATACAATTGATGGTTTGTTCTCTAAACAAATGATCAGAGCTCCAACAAACAAGAACATTTTTGTTGCAGTGATTTTTGTTTCCTAAGTGTATGAAGTCATATTCTAACTATTTTCAGATACACAGGCACCCTGAGCATAAGGTGGCATTTTTCAGAATTATGACTTACCATCAGGTGTGAGCAGCAGGTATGGGGATCTCAGATCAGGCATGAGAAAAAGAGAAGCAGGAAGGGAACAGAAATCTCAAATATAAAAGGGAACAGCAGTCAGAAAACAGGAAGGGATCTATACAAAATAAAAAATGAAATGAAAAGAATGAACTGTGTATAAAGATAGTCACAAATAAATTTCTATATAAATGTTTTCCCTCATCTTCTCCCATTCTCTTGCATTATTTGCACTGATACCTCAGTCTCTAAAGACCCAGAGAAAATCTAACTCAAAAAGATTTCACCAACCTATTCTAAGATACAAGGTTTTATGTGGGTTTTTTTTTTTTTTTTTGGTACCAGGGTTTGAACTCAGGACCTTCCGCTTGTGAGGCAGGCAGTGGCACCACTGAGCTAAATCCCTGGCCCCTTAAGACACAAGTTTTTACTTCCGATTCATAGTATACCCACTTTCTTAGTCTGTCAGCTGTAGCATCTCCATTGATGCCTTTGAAATACTCCCACTCCTGACCATATTTGTCACTTTGATTATTCAAAACACCACTAATCCCAAATCCCTTCAAATTTACAACTCCCTCAATTGCTGTTTTGCCTTTTTCTTCACAGCCAATATTTATGGAGATATCATGAACACATTTTTACTATTTTCACTTCAATTATTCCTTTCTCATTTTTTGGAAACTTGCAGTTTGGTTTCTGTCTCCCTCATAGTTGGCTGCTTAATTCAGCTGATCTGTACTGACTGTGATGCTAATTCATAGGATCCTTTTGAATACTTAGTTGTCCTGACTTCTCCACTCATTTTTCTCTTAGAATTCTTCTCTTGGTTTCTCAGACACCGTTTTCCCTAGTTTTACTGTTGTTTGTCTTTTTTTTTCCTTCCCCTGCTCCTCTTAAATTCTAACCACACTGAGGACCTTAGAACTCTAAATGAACTGTGATGTCTCTTATATTTTACAAGGAAGGGATACTCAGTCTGACTAACCCAGCTATGCCTGCTCCCTTCTTGAGAGCACAGGAAATATGTGGCAAGAAATACAGGAAGTGTATTTAGGAGCACAGGAAATATGTGGCAGAAATACAGGAAAGCAGTGAGCAGAGGGAAATTATGAAAGGCTGCCATGGTCCTTACTGTTTTGTGGCCTGGTCATTTTTTACTGTCCTGTCCATACCATTCCAAGAACATTACAAGGCTGTGTGAGGGGTAATCACGAGTCTTGCCATTACCTTAGGAAAATGTGTACAAGTGCCCTATGATTTCAGAGCCTTCCAAGCCCATTTTTGTTATGCTGTCATTTTCACCTTGCCTGAGGGCAAATCATCCTGAGCCTTCTGAGTGCCCTTTCATCTAAGGTTCCTTTTTACTGACTGTAATTTTCCTCTACTCTGGTGCAGCGGCTCTTTATTTTCACTGACTCTCTTACGTTGTCTCATATCATTCCAACATTGTTCACTGGTTCTGTTCTCACAGCAGGTCCTTGAGACATTAGATCCTGGGAGATGAACTTAACTGAGAGAATGAACTGGGAGGTTGAGGGCAGAGAGTTACTATACTGAAGACAGCAATTAATATGGGGTAGTAACATTATGTAGAGAATAATGCCATTGCATATTAACAGCTGAAATTATACTTTAATGTATGAAAACATATATTCATATTTTTTCCCTCTAGTTCTTCTTTTTTATTTCCAGCTGTACATGAGGCCCTAGCTAGATGCTTTATCACATTTTTATCTTTGTAATAGCCCTGTGCTTAATTTCATCTGTCACAAATATTTTTATATATTTCTGTCTCTCTGGCATCAGTATCACAATATTATATTATTTGGAGGAGACATTGGAAAACACCTTGGTTGTATATTTTAAAATCTGGTGGTAGATGTTCTATTTTTTGGAATCATGTTCTATCTAATCATTAAAGAAAAATATCAAAGAAATGATATTTAGGTACCGATACTTTACCAATTCCCCCAAACACATAAATTCTTCTTAATATCCCATTAAAACTTAAATAGCAGGACATTATAAAGATATGAAAGCCTTTGAAATTTGGTCATACCTACTGAAGTGGATGTTGTCAACAGAGCTAGAATATTACCAAACATGGCAGAACAAGAGAAGAGATGACTGAATTTCTTTGGGGTCTTCAGTCTTACCCACATGGAAGTTAAGTGGCTCATGCATTGAATAGTAAATATCCAATGCTGTAGTATCAACAACACAGTAACGTTGATTTTTCACAAATCCCATATTTTCACACTCCTTCAGGACAATCTTATCTTCTTTCTACAATTGGGTTCTCATGCTGAATTTGTCATGAACTATCATTACCCTGGATGATTATGCGTTCCTGCTTACAAGAAATACTCAAGAGGTTTCAAATATACCAAATGTCATGTTAAATGTTTGTACTGGGATTACTGCTGAGTGAAAACTTTCTGATGATGGGTATTGGAGGTAGCCGCCATCAAATTTCTACTTTTCAGTTGCAGGACTGCTTTAGGAAACAGGAGATCATTTCATGTACTAATATCATAATAAGACTTTACAAATAAAAGAAGTGCAGATGGAAAGGATCTTTTAGGCAGGATCACAGGGGAGCTGGTTTGGGGTAACACTGTGTAGTCAAACACTATCCTTTTGCTGTGTGCTTACCACCTTTTCTCATTGTTTTCCTTTCAGTGTCTCTCACACTAATAAAGTTATAATTTAAGATGATGAATGGTCCAAAAAGACAATAACACAAATAATTTGAAGAACAGTGAAAAACATAGCTTAAAAATTTTATGTAAAATTAATTTTATTGCTTTGCCACTGTCATTTACGATTGTTACTATAGTTGGGGGGGAAATTACTTCTAGTAAGGGGAAATTTACCTACTTCAAAGATAATTAAAAGTAGTGAAAAAAATCTCAAAAATGAACCTTCTATTTTGTGTGGGAAACAGAAAATACAGAAAGTGAACTGACTCAAGAAAATAAAATGAATTAAAAAATATCAGAATCTCTAGCCTTCTGGACACAAAAAGGATCAAACATCCAGACAGCCTGAAAACTGGCACAGATTCTGTGTTCTACTCCTTGCTTGGGGGAAAGCAACGATTTCTTTTTGCCAAGTCAGCCTCAGCATTAGTCAAGAGTCTTTCCATGTTTGTGGAGATTGTGCAGGTTGGGCTTATATGCTGAAAGGGATGTAGTGGCATCTTTATCACTAGGAAAGCCATAAAGGAACCAGCAGAAAATGCTGAAATATTGGTGTAGCAATTTAGTCTGCTTAGGGGAGAAGAATGAGAAATTATGCATAGAAGGACAACAAAATATTGCAAAATAGTGATGAAATGATTTCCAGATCTTTTGAAAAGATGTTGTTTGACAAAATATCCATCTGACCGGGAAGGAAGATTTAGGCAAGTTCCTGTGTCCTTTACTGAATCAAATATGAAAGAAGTTGGGCAGAAAGTTATTCCTTTTGTATTTTATTCCTGTTACATGAGACCAGGTCAAGACTTGATTCAACCACACAAAAGAATCCTTTGGTTTTTCTACTTCACTCACACAAAATTATGTGTGTCATGTGTAACTTACAAAGATACAGGTTAAAATTACTTAAAGAATTTCTCAAAATGTGTAGTTGTGGTAGAACATATATTTCTTTTATGTGAAGTCTTGGAGAAATCATACCCTCCAACTTCTTATACTGTTCTTTCTGCATTATTTACAATTCTAGTAGAGTAAGTCCCCAACTTACAAACACTGGAGTTGCTAACTTTCACAGATACCAACAGGAACATTTGTAGATATGAACAAACTGTGGAAGTAGCTCATGTGTCTACCTTATCATTTTAAGGTAACTATAAAATAGCTTATTTAGAGTATGTGTGTGTGTGTGTGTGTGTGTGTGTATGTGTTTTATACTTTACACTGTAAATTTGTCAAAGGTGTGTAAAACTTACTTTGTCAGACTTAAGAACAAATCTGACTTATGAACAATCTCCCAGAACGGAACTCATTTGTAAGTCAGAGACTTACTGTAGTGATGAAATATAAAGTTAAAATGCATACTTACCTGGAAGGGGAGACACCATGATCAAGAAGGTGGTTTTCCCAGGGCAATGCTTACCCATTGCACTGTGGATGTGCTGACCTTTAAAATTTCCCCAATGTGGAAAACTCAACTACATAATTTGTGGTAGTGGGGGACTGTGCTCATACTTTCCCCTGATTTAAAAGATTTTAAATGCAGTTCTGTATAGTTTTTGAGTACAAGTTTCTAAGTCAAATGGAGCTAAATCCAAACTTTGCCTTTGGCTTTTACCAATTGAAAAAACCTGAACTAGCTATTGAGCTATACAGTGCTCAAGTTTTCAATTAATGTAATAGGACTATTACATACTTTATATTTATAAGAGGATGAAATAGTAGAGCATATGTTAAAGAAGATAACAAAGCAACTGCCATGTAGTAAGCACACTGAGAGGTTATTGTATCCATCTGAGCATGCAAAAATATTTATTGAACACTTACACTAGATAATTGTTCTAGGAATATAACATCCTTTTCATGTGAAGAAGGCTAATAAGAAGTGTGGTAAACACTAAACAAATAGAGGCTATGTTAAATGGAAAATAAATTCTAAAGGCTAGTGATTGATTGACTAGGGGAACATTTTTATTGTTGCTTAAAAACTTTCCTCTTCAATTTTATTTTCCAGGGTTTGTTCTTAGTAAATGGCTTATTTCATTTAGCATGATGTTTTCAAGTTTCAATAACACCATAACCTGTGTCAGAATTTCCATTCTGTTTCTTTGAGCTTTACTGAAGTATAATTGAAAAATAAAAATTGTACATTTTCAAGCTATCCCTGGTATTTTGATATGCATACGCACTATGAGAGGATTACACAGTCAAGTTAATAAACCTTCTCATCATCTCCAATTATTAACCCTCTGTATATGTGTATGTTTGTGTGTCTGTGTGCCTGTGTGTGCATGTGTGCATGTGAACCTACTCAAGATCTCCTGTCTTAGTAAATTATAAGTATATATTATTATTAACGATAGGCATTATGTTATACATTAGTTTAACAGAATCTACTCATCTTATAACCACAAATTTGTACCCAGTAACTAAAATTGCTCCATATTTCCCACCTGCGGAGTCCTGATACCTATTCACCAATGCTCTTTTTTGAAGAATTCCAACTTTATTCATTTTGCTTATGGCTGTGCAGTAATTTTTATGTCTCTTCCATGTAACTTACCATAATAATTCCAGGTTCATCTGTGTTTTTGCAAAGGCAGAATTTTCTTTTGTGCCTAAAAGCTGAATAATATTCCATTGTACCATATAGACACTACAATTTCATTATCAAGATATTCATCATTTCAATGGACATGTAGGTTGTTTCCATATCTTGGCTACTGTGAATAACAGAGGCCCCCACAGCAAGTTCCAATCTCCTGCTCCTACCACTCTGGTTAAAAGAAATACTCCAAAACAGAATTTAAGAGCCAGAGAAATGGGGAACCACAATGACCAATGCTCATGCAAGCAAGGTTGAACAAGCAAAGCCTCTGAACACCCAGAGCTGCTGACTTTTATTGGTGACATTATAGTTAGTTTGAGGTGAAGGGGCTACATGACAGGATGTATAGTTGTTGTGGACACGTTACTGATGCAGGCAAGGCTTGTAAAGAAAGACAAAGTATTCTTGAATTAGGAACAGAACAGACAAAGTATAGGTTAAAGTTAATAATTAACCTTGTCTTTATAGTAAAGAAGGTCTTAACTCTAAACAGAATTTGGGTAAGAGTCACTCTGACCTTGGCATATAGGCTTCAGGTGGACTCGCTTCTCAAAACAAGGTAATTGTGGGGTTAACGCTTTACAGCCTGCACTGCTCACAGCCTTCTTTGGGCATAATCAATAAGGTGGTCTCCCATAATGAATAATGCTGTAATGCAAATGTCTTTTTTAGAATGGTTTTTTTATGGTGATTTTATGTCTGTTGGCTATATAGACTGAAATGGGATAGTTGGTGACATTTTCATTTTTATTTTTTCATTTTTTGAGGAATGCCTGTACTGTTTTCTATAATGACTGTATTGTTCTAGTGTATTTTCCCTCAACAATGTGTAAAGATTCCCTTTTCTCCACCCCCTTAGCAACATTTCATATTTTTAGACTTTTTAATAATATCCCGCTTAATAGGAGTGAGTTAATAACTCATTAGGTTTGATTTGCATTTCAATGATGATTGCTGATCTTGAGCACCTTTTTATATGCCCACTGGCTATCGATATGATTTCTTCAGAAGAAAATGTCTATTAAGTATTTTGCCACTTTTACATTGTTTTTCATTTTTCCATTTTGCTATTATGTTGTATGCATCTTTTACACATTTTGAATATTAACCTTTTATTAGATTGATAACTTGTGAATATGGTCTCATGTTCCATAGTTTGGCTTTATATTTTGCTGATTGTTTATGTTGTCATGCAGAAACATTTATTTGATATAGTTCAACTTTTTTGTTTCTACTGTTACTTACACTTCTTGTGTCATACCCCAAATAATCATTGCCAACAACATTGTCAAAGAACATTTTCTCTACGACTTACTCTAGCATTTGTGGTTTCAGGTCTTACATTTAAATCTTTAATCCTAAGTTTATTATTTTTTGTTTGTGCTATCAAATAAGGGCCAACCTTCACTTTTTTCCAAGTGAATATACAAGTTTTGCAATACCATTTAATGAAGAGACTGTGATTTCCCAACTTTGTAATCTTAATGCATTTGTCAAAGATTAGTTGGCCATGTATGAATAGGTTTATTTCTGGGCTTTCTATTCTGTTCCTTTGGTGTGATTTTCTCTGTTTATCCCAGCACCACATTGTTCTGACTACTATGGCTTTGTAATATAATTGGACATTGGGAAGTGTGTGCTATGTATTAATTTTGATTTTCTTCCCCAAGATTGTTTCAGATATTTATGATCTTTTTTGTTTCCATATGCATTTTAGGATTGCTTTATTGATAACTATGCCATTAAAACTTTGATAAAGATGTCTTCAGATCTGTAGATCACTTTGGGAATTGTGGACACTTTGACAGTACTAATTATTCTAGTTTGTGAATATGGGATAACTGTTCATTTATTGATGCCATCTTCATCTTTTCATTATGTACATTCTTTCAACAATGGCTTATTTTTCTCATGAGATTTTTCATCTCCTTTACTAAATTTATTCCTAAGTATTTTATTCTTTTTAATGGTATTGTAAATGGGATTTATTAATTTATTTATTCATACTGAGGATTGAACATCCCTTATGCAAAATTTCAAACTCCAAAATGCTCTAAAATCCAATTTTTTAACACTAACATGATAAAGCAAGTAATAGGTAATGTACCTGGCCTTGTGTGATGGGTCATTATCAAAACACAGATGCACTAAAAATATTCTATGAATATATCTTCAAACTGTGTGTATGAATCTTATAAAATTTTCTTTTTGTATTTGGGGCTCAAATCGAAGATATCTTTCTAAGTATATACAAGTATTCCCAAATCCAAAAACCACTGATTTCTAACATTTTAGAAGAAGATACTCAAATAATATTTTCTGCAAGGTTTTTATATCTATGTTCATTAAGGATATTAACCTATGGTTTTCTTTTTTTTCAATGAATGTCCTTTCTTGGCTTTTTCATATGAGAGTAATGTTGACATTATTAAAATATTTTAGGAGGATTTCCTCAACAGCATTTTTTTTGCAAGAATTTGAGAAAAATTGTTGATATTTCTCTTCTAAATAGTTGGTAAAATTTTTCAGTGAAGAATGTTTCTGCTGGAAAACTCAATGAGAGCTTTAGAATATTCCTTTGTAGTTAGGAATTTTCTTTGTCTTTCAGCCTTCAAAATTCTCTCTTTGTCTTTTATTGATATTTTGATTTTAGTGTTTTTGTGACATCTGGTGTATCCGAAGTGTGAGCATACATGAGTAAGCTGCAGCTCCCGGATCTGGGGTGAATGTAGACTTGGGGGAATGGTAGCCCTGCTCTGCAGCAGCACCGCAGTAGCTCCTTCCTAAGTGGGTGTGACACAGCCACAACTCTGTCCCTAAAGGCTCTATGACATCTGTGGCTGTTACTTCAATGATGCAAGCCACAGATGTCCTCCGTGGATCAAGCCCTGGAGTTCCCACTGATTATCACCGCAAAGACCTCTGTTGTGAGAGCTGTGGGTAACTTGTAGCTGTTGTAAGGACTGCTGAGGTTCTCAAGGGCACACACCACAAGGATCTTCAGCTACGCAGAATAGAGTGACTTTTATTATATGGGTGACACTGATAGCCCCTACCCATGTTCTTTGTTCCTAGGTTTCATAAGATATGTCAGATACGACAATCTTTTTAATGATTCTATTTTGCTTATTTTGTTTTCTACTATATTTGCTAGAGGTTCTTAGCTGGACTCTTGAGCCCTCCAGAACTATTTTTATTTGTGAATTACAGTCCAGTCATTGTTTGTTGTAGAGGGGCATGGGCTGACATCTCAGAAACTAATACTTTGCTGACATAAGTATCTGAATTTTTACCTTTAGAAGTCATTGGGTAAGATTTTATGCATATGGGATATGTGATCACATACCTAAGATATTTGAAGGAAAAAACAATTGTGAGACAGGGAATAACAGGAATGATTGTTTTGAGGCAAGAGCATTACATTAGAATCATTTATACATTCATATATCCTCCTTTTGATGAACAATTTGAGGCACCTACTTCTTTGATCTGAACCTGTCTTCCTGCCCAGATTGGCAATTTGCCTAGTGAAATTATTTTAATTTTTTAGATGTGATTTCAAATTCTTTTTCTTATTCCCTTATCTCTGTAAGTTAGGTCAGTTCCTTGTACATATATTTGCTCATCATCACATCCATTTCCTTTTTAGTACAGCTCACATTTATCAAACTTGTAACTTTATATTTCTTTTCTGTGTATTTGAATAAACTTGGTTTCTGGCAGTAAACTCTCAGTTCCAGGAGGAAAGGCTACATGTCAGTTTTGACTCTCATGCCCCAAATACTGCTGGAAACAGAATAAACTTTCAATAAATATTTATTGAATACATGGAAAATAAAGCAAATAAGTCAATAAAGATTAGCATTTGGGAACTAGGCCACAAATGGAACTTGAAATTGTAATTTATTTGGAAAAAAAGAAAGGAAAAACTTCCAAATAAACATTTCTTCTATAGAACAAACACTTTTACTGGCTACTAAAGAAAATGACACAAATTCTGTTCAATAGTGGATTATTAAAAATCAGACTCAATTACTTAGAACTTCACTAAACTAAATTATTTCATTGTATGACATGATTAATGGCATATACTAACTAAGCCAGTGCTGTGCTTCCTATTAACTCTTCTGTATCACAGATTCTACTTTTCAAGAAAGTAAGTATGGTGTAAAAAAAAGTCTCACCATTCTGTGTCAGGATAATGTATCAAACTTTCAGGAATGGACATGGGGAAAGAGGGTTTAGAGGAAGAGGAAGAGAGGAGTAAAGGGGGAGGGGATTGAAAAAAGAATCAAGCTGTTTTAAGTGCACATATCCTCTCCCAAAATGATTGTAAACTACATGTACTGATAATATAAATTTTAAAATAACAATAAACTTTCAGGTCCTGGAGGAATTAGTTCACCATTTTTAAGAGGTGAAATAATTATTTATTTAGCCATTGGCTCCGAAAAGCCAGTGAATGGAAGCCATGGTTGCCAGCCTGAGATGCTGCTGGGAGCTCGTGGAGACTTTAGGTTCTAGCGGAAGGAAGCTGACTGAGGTCCTGCCCTCCAGGGAGATATGGAGACTCCAGATACTTCTTGACCCTCTCTCTTTGCTTCATTTCTCTCTTGAGGTAATGAGCTTTCTTTAACTCTGAACTCTCAATATGATGTACTATTTCAACACAAGCCAAAGCAACAGGACAGGTAACCTTGGACTGATACCTCTGAGCCTATAGAACAACAACAAAAACAACAACAAAATCTCCCTTTCTAAGTTGATTTATTTCAGTTATTTGTCACAGTAAAGAAGGCCTAACTTGGACATCAGTAGGTAAAACAGGTAAAATCAAGCCCATGGTATCTCAACATATTTCTTAGGCAGCACCAATTACGTTGACCCATTAGTAATTTCCTATTAAGGGAATAGACATTTTATGTATCTTTGGAAGCTTTTAAAATGAACTAATCTAATTCTCTTGCATGGTACTTCTGCAGTAGAACTATTTAAATTACATTTTCTGAACTTTTAACAGATGTACTTAAGGAATTTAATAGGTAGTATGGTATATGGGAAAAACAAAACCATCTTGAATTTTCAAATTAAATTTTTGAGTGTTTGTTTTCTACTCCTGTGACTTTGGTTAGATTAGTTTTTGAGGCTTGGTTTTCTCTTCTTAAGATTTATATATTATCTTGTATACCTATCTAGTTATACATTTTAAGAACAATAATATAGATTTCAGAAAACACTGTTAATATGCTTGATATTATTGCATCTTAGAATAATAGTGTTGCTAATAATGGATATCTTCTAATTCACAGGTTAAAGTGTTTAGGAAATGATATTCTTCTATGAGCATAAATAAATCAGAGTTGTGCTATAATATACAGTGTAGAGAAAGAAAATAAAATAAATTTGTTTTATGCATACTATATTTTTTAATGGAAAGCTAGTGACATCCATTTATCTATCTGTCCATTGACATAGTTGTGAACATGCAAATTGAGATAACTTGCAATGTACACTGCAAGAAACATGAATAAAGTACTGAAGAAATGTGAGAATCAGTCAGGAATATTCAATATTTAATATTTAAGCCAACTGCCATTGCTAAAATACAACCCATCTCTTTTTACTTAGACTATGTAAACATTTTTTAAAAAATACTGTAATCAGGCCAGTTTTCTATGAATTCTTGCCAAATTCCTTGCATGATCTCAGTTTCCAGAGACATAACACATTCCTGGGAATAGACTGACACATCTTGTATTTCCTAATTTCTAATTATAGCTATAAAAAGAGACAATAATCTTGCAAACACAATGAAAGTGGTACGTTATGGTGATGAATTTTCAGTCAGTGGAAAGAAAGCAAGATGGAAGGATTCAGGTAATTCAGAGTATTTTTTATGTGGCAAGTTTATTTCATTCCTGCAGAGACAAGCTGTATAAATACATGTTCAACATGAAAATTGAGTTGAAGTCTAGAATCATTTATGCAAGTACTAGGTTCTTCAAGCTTAATATTTAGAAAATGGTAGAAGCAAGAGTAATCACATCAATACTGACAGGTGCTAGTTCTGAATATGTGTTCATACTTAAAGAGAGATTATAATTTGAAGTGATCCATAAGCAACTATGTATTATGAAAAGTAATTTGGCATTCAAAGTGTAGAAAAATTTAGTAATAGGTGCAATTTATATTTGAGAATTTACGAACAGATTGCAGTCATCTCAATAAAATTCATGCATACATGATCTTTAGCAAATAGGAGATAATTAGACACAGACTGAGACTTATGAAAATACAGCAAGGAAAAAGATAGGTAAACAGAGTTTGTAGAAGACTTGAGAAAAGGTAGAAAAGTAAAAATGGGTTAATAACAAACTTGAAAAGCATTAGTTTCGAACAGGCATCACTCTTGATGTCAAGAATGGAAGTCAAGAAAGAGGAATATGATCTTGAGAATTTCTTTCAGAATATCACCAAAAAGAAAGTAGTGGAACATTGAGTCTTGTAGAAATGAATGTAGCCACCAATATGGAGAGAATAGAGACTGTAGATTGACTGCAAATGAAGAAGATATTAGAAAAAAGGCAAAGCAACACATAATCAAGTATAGGAGAACAAATTCTCATGAAGAAAATGTTAATTTGCAAGTTGAAAAGAGAATCCTACTAAGAAATATGGTTAATTCTTTAAAGAACAAAAAGAAAAGAGGAACAACATTAAGCACAGCAGATGGTTCACCTTCTAATATATCCCACAGAAAGACAAGGAAGGACAGAAGAAGGAGGGAGTACCTTTGTTACCTTTGTTCTTTTTCTATAATTCTTGTTTTCTTAGGGTTTCTTCAGGAGACATGGGCTGATGACTATTGGTGGTAGCAGATTAACAAAGCAGGCTCCTGGGTGTGTCTAGGTGGGTCACAGAAGCATGGTCTTGGATACCACATATGGTCTCTAGCCCCCTCCTCTCTGTCACTGTTAACCTGCTTTGCTTCTCAGCCACAGTGTACTAAGCTCTGCATGTCCTTCCACCATGAGGTTTGTGCCTGGGAGCCTGCCAGCCATGTATAGAATCTCCCACACAATGAGATACATTAAACTTTCCCCTTTTATGCTCTTGGTACTGGGCATCCTGTCCCAGCAACTAGAAAGCTGACAACCACAGAAAATTGGTACTATGGAAGTACAGGTGTCACTGTGACTGTACCTGACCATGTGGTTTAGAAGCCTCTGGAATAGGTTTACTGCAGGAGTTTGGAAAGGGTCGAATTTATGGGCTAGAAAAGCTTTAGCATGTAGTAAGCAGAGCCTGATAGGTGACTCTGGTCAGAGCTTGGAAGAGCAGAATGCCAATTGGAATGTGGATAACAAAATCCAGGCTTAGAAAATTTCAGCTAGGAATGGGCATTTGGACTAGAGGCCAGGCATGTTATTGCATGAGTGTTTCTTAGAAAGTGTACAGCTTGTTTGAAACCTTTGCTATAAATGTATGGGAATGTTACTACATACTGTATTCAAGTTCTTGTTTTGGACAAAATGCTTGGTTTTATTTGTAAAGTCACATTGTTATTTTAGCCTGTCTGTATAATGTGCCCAAGCTGTGAATTAGAATTCCTAAGAAATCTTTCTACGGTTTTTTTTTGTTTTTGTTTTTTGTTTTTGAGCGGGCGCAAAAAAATTGTTTACAATTTGTCCACATCCTGAGACTATAGGAAACTGAGATTAAGGCCAGTGGATTAATGGATGGGTGCAGGAAAATGCAAGGCAACCACAATCAAAAAGAAATAGACAAAGAAAATAAAGGAATGAGACTCTGAAAGTAAGCAGATTAGATTTGAATGAAAAATTCAAAGTTGTATTTGGAAATTTGTGAAGCTGATTAGATATCAAGAAGCATATGAACCAGAGTACAAGTGATACCTCAGCTCATGAATTTAATTCTTTCCATGAGTCTGGTCAGAAACTGAATTGGAGGAGAACCGAGTCAAATTCAGTGGTTAGGTTCAATTTTGACCTGATGGGGAAATTTGATTCAGTCCTCGCCCAATTCAGTTTACGTCCAGAATCATGGAAAGAATTAAGTTCATGAACCGAGGTACCACTGTATATGCTTTAGAGTTTAAAGTGAAAACAGATTTGAATATATAGTTGGGAATTACTGAATGAATATCAATTCCTCAAGCAGCACCTGGCCAAAAGAAACACACAAAGCAGTAATAGAAGCAAATGGAATCAAAATTCTACACCTAAATATAGTCATGCATCAATATCAATGTTTCAGACAATGACAGAGCACATAAGCTATAAAGCTCTCAAGATACTATCGTGTCACAGCCATGTCGCTTTTTACAACCACGCTCTATGAGCTCCATGCTGCTCACATTCACATCACCTAATGATACATAGTTAAGTGATATGTGCTTACACATATAATGACATTTATATAATTAATCTGCCCCCAAAGTTTCAAGAATATTTTTAACCTCCACTGAAATCACTGTGAGAAATTTTAAAAATCCTTTCATCTCACTTTTTTATTCTACCTATTTTTATAGCCTTATGATGTGCTTGACATATTTACCTTAAATAAACTGAGTTAATTTTTAAAATTTGATTACTATTAATTCTGTGGAGATTTTTGACGTTACGTTATTGTCTAAACTTTCCGATTTTGTTCTAAAATATTTTCAAAAGCTAAATGTCTTTATGTAACATCACCACGCAAAAGAAAACTATTTTGGCAGTTTCTCGTTGATGTGTATTATTTCTCTATCTATGAAAGAATGATTTCAGCATACTTCTGGGAAAGATGTTGACAGGAGCCACAACAGGCTGACATTTTGGCCAGAATTCTTTTATTT
The DNA here is from genome assembly GCF_000247695.1 of Heterocephalus glaber. The sequence continues at coordinate 17,687,270 of NW_004624742.1, read as the reverse complement.
TCTTGGTTATTTTTTTAATTTACTTTCGCAGTACTGGTGATTGAACCCAAGGCCTCTGCACTGAGCTACGTTCTCAGCCATTGATTGATTGATTGATTGGTAATTGATTTTTCATTATGAGACAGGGTCTTGCTAAGTTGCTAAATTACCCAAGCCTGGCTTTTGCTTGTGAGGGTCCAGCCTCAGCTTCCCAAAGTGGAGGCAGGGATGGTTCTTCATGAAAATGTCAGTGGATAGACAACAGAAAGTAACAACAAAACACCCTCAAGCATTTTGCAACTATGGTTTTAGTCCTGGGAAAAGCCGTATATTCAGTCATTAGGAGGTAAGAATTTTTGCATGGCTTTATTGACACAGACAACTTAAAGGGGTGAGAGGCTGAAGTGAGAGTTGACTGAAGATCTCTCAGGAGCCATATCTCTTAGACACTGGTATTGAGGTGTAGATGCTCACCAGAAACAATGGGGAAATCAAAGAGTGTGAGTGTGTATGCACACATATCCAAACACACATACACAGCAGAGAATTCAGTTACAGCCTATTATGGGGAAAGAGAGCTGCAGAATCAAGATCTAGACATGGGGAACAGATTTTTCTCCAATCAATAGAACAGAGAGGTGGATTTACTTTGGATTCAGGCCCTCACAATCACTGCACCAAGCTCCCATGTGGCTAAGTGTTGGGTTGGCAAACAACCACCGGGTTTACAGTTTGCCTTTAAAATGCAAACAATATATATATTTATTTTTACATCCATGCCTGCATACTGATATCCAACTACACAATTATGCAAGAACATAAAGAATGAAGAATATACCGAGCACTAAAATGATACTTCTAAAGTTTATTTTTTAAATATGAGCATAATAGATATAAAATACTCCTTGCAATGTGATTTTAGACCTGCTCCTGTCAGAAGCCTCTAAACTGCTAATGTGAGTTTGGTAATCATGTCATGTTTAGTGTTGTTGTTTTAGATTTTCACTCATACTCTAGTACACAGAAAGCATCATTAATCAATTGCATTTTAAACTCTTTTATAATGAGAATATTTATCTATATATCTAGGTCAATACTCAATTACTTTTGAGATCATAGCCTATGAATAGTCCATGTTTTATGTATCTATTTCACTATAAATTGCTAGTTTGGTATTTGAGTTGATTCATTTTCTCTTTTTTGTTTTATAATACACATAAAGGCCCGATGTGATATGACCCATTGGGTATGAGGACAACCTTTATCACATTGGTTACAATTCTCCAGCTGGCTCATTTTGTTCCAGCTACATTAGCCTCCTTTACATTTCCCCAAACAGGATGAAACGTTTTAATTCAGTAAGTTTCAGCAGATTGGTTTTTGGCAATAATAAAGTGATGATAAACTATTTCAAAACTCTTTAAAGTGTTTGCTTACATCAGAAGCTTAAGGCATAGTTCTTATTGCTGGTGTATAGAAATGCTATTAACATTCTTATGTTAATCTATCAGATAATTTTCTAAATATTTTTATTTCAGTTATATTGTTTTAGAATATTTTCTTCTTTTTTATATAAGGTATCCCTATGTAGCCCAGGCTGGTCTCAAACACAAGGCAATTCTCCTGCCTTAAATTCCCCAGTAGTAGTACTGGGATTTACAGGGTTATACCAGCACAAGCCTCATCCTTCTTATTCTTTATATCTCCTATTTTTTTCTTTTCTTCCTGTACTAATTTATATTTAAGTACAATTGTGAATACTAGCAATGGTAACAAGTATTCCTGTTCTATTCTTGAATTTAATGGGTGGGACCCTTTTAATTTTTAGCATTAAATACCTAGAAAATTTTAATAAATTTCCTTTATCATTTTAAAAAATTAATTGTATTGGTACATTTTAGGTATACAATATGACATTCATCATTGGAGATTTGTACCTTTACATAATACATCTTGATTCTTATTTTTCCCCATTCCCCTGCCCTCCCTTCAACCCCTCCATCTCTCCCTATTTACAAAGGCTTCATTTCCATTTTTTTATTTTTTCATGTTAATTCCATTCCCTTCTTTCCTTTCCCCTTCCCCTCCCATCACTCCTACACTTTTGGACACTTCTTCCTATTTCAAATTCTCAATTATCCATTTTAATCATTTTAACCCTTATTTACACTTTCAGTTTCTCATACTAGAAACTATTTGGTATTTACACATGTGTCCTATTTATTTCACTTAAGAGTATGGCCTCAATCTGCATCCATTTAGCTATAAATGTCTCTAGTTTCTCATTCTTTATGGTAGAGTAGTACTCCATTTTATTAAAAAAAATCTTCTCTATCCAGTTTCTAATTGATGGGTGCTTGGGCTGTTTCCAAGCTTTAGCTATTACAAACTGTGCCACTGTAAACATGGGTGCACATATATTGCTGTGGTATGATCGTTGTAATTCTTTAGGGAAGATACCCAGCAGGGGAATAGCTGGGTCAAATGGGATAATTTGAAATAGGAAGAAAAGGTCCAAAGGGCTAGGGGAAGTGGGAGGGGAAGGGGAAAGGAAAGGAGGGAAAGGAAAAATTATGAGAAAAGGACAAAATGGAAACAAAGTCTTTGTAAATAGGGAAGGGTGGAGGGGGTGAAGGGAGCACAGGAAATAGGGGAAATATAAGAACCAAGACACATCATGTACAGGTACAAGTACCCAATGATAAATGTAAATGTATTGTATACCTAAAATGTACCAATAAAAGAATTTAAGTAAAAAAAAGACCTTCATCAGACACTGGCTCCTCGATCTCAGCCGTGCCAGCTTCCAGAAGCATGAGCCAAATACGTCACTCTTCATTATATAAAACGTAGTCTGCAATATTCTATTGCAGTGGTACAAAATGGACTGAGGAATGTAAAATGAAGCGCTTATTTTCTGAGCTTCCTCAAAAACGTAGGGAAGTACGGTCACTTAACAGAGTGTGCCTTTTGACAAGGGATGGGGGAATGTTTGGTTTGCATCCACCTATATTATACATTGTTAATCTCATGTGTATTTTTTACATTTACTGTTGATTAAAGTGGGAGTCAAACAAAATGCAAAGAACTATAGAGAAGATTAAATATCATTCATTCTAGTATTCGCTCAGGAACCAGATTAAGAGCTGCTGTAGCTCATAGGATGAGAATGAAACCTTCACTTCCTAGTTTGCTAAGCATTTTTGTTAAGTGATTAACCTTTGTGCAATGTTATATCTATATCTGTTTATTATTTTAATAATTAATGCAAAATGTTAGCATTAATAAATCAGTGGATATTTGAATATGAGAAATTATAATGAAAGAATTTTTCTAACATTAATTCATTTTTGCAGTATGGAGATAAATTTTATCAAGTCATAGTAGATAGAGAGAGACACATGAATGTCTGGGTCTAATATACTGTTTTTGTCACTGAAAATAGGTTGAAGTGCCATACAAATTTTTTGAAATAAAAATAAGAGAATATATCATTTGGGAGAACTTGAAGATGTTATAATGTTTATATATATATATATATATATATGAGATATGTGATATATACAATATATCTTTTATATGTATATGATATATTTTTGCTTACAATATAATTAATTCCCTTATAACAATTCTGATTTTCAATCATTTAGCTCCAGTTGGAAGGTCTCCACTCATAAAGGTTGCTATTATTTAAGTAAGAACAGTTAATTTTCAGCTACCTATAATGATTAAATTATTTGTTGCGTTGTAACAAAGTAGACTTTTCCTACGTTCGATTTAATCCAGTCTTCTGAAGTTATTCAGGATAAGTCTAATCTCTCAAGTAAGTGCTTCCTCATCAGTTGTCAGTGACAGCTATCAAAAATAGCTATCAAAGGATCCTAAATTGTGTCATTTCCAGTTTAAACATATCATTTTAATATAAATCACTGTTTCCAGATACAGCTATCCTAGGTATTCTCCTATAACCTCTAAAATTGTGACACCAGAATAAAATTCAGTGAAAGACAAAACATGTCCAGGAAAAACTAGCATAGGATTATAGAAAAATATTTTTTGGGTAAGAGTAATAATGTATCTTCAGGTTGATTATTTATTGTGGTACTAATGTCGTATATTTGATATAAAAATGACACATAAATTGGTTTTGCCCAGGTCACCATTGTTTTTCATGATAAAACCAATAGAATCAATTAGAGCTTTGGTTTGACTTCTGTTATGGGATAAATTATGTCCCCAAATGATATGCCAACATCCTTATTTTAGAAACTAGGAATATGGCCTTATTTTTAAATATTTGAGAGTATATTCAAGTTAAGGTGAGGTCATACTGAATAATAGTGGGGCCTAAGCCAACGTGACTGATGTCCTCAGAATAAGTAGAAAAGATACACATGGGCACATGTGTACACACACACACACACACACACACACACACACACACACACTGAGACAATTTTGCAGAATGCTATTTGATTGGAGGCAGAAATGAGAGTTTAAAGTTAAGGAAAATATAGAATTGCAGGGTAGCAGAGAAAAACATGGGACAGATCTTCCCCTGGGTCCTATAACATAATGTGGTCATATTGCCACCTTGACTTTCAATTTATAGCCTCCAAAATGTGAGACAATAAGTTTCTGTTGTTTTAAGACACTCAGTTAGTGATAATTTATTGTGAAAGCAGTAATAGATCGATAAGGATTTTGTACTACTAAGTGGGTTATGATGTGTTAAAATCTGGAGATACCTTTGAGATAAAATATCAGTAGGGGCTGGAGGTAGCTGACATCTCTGTTGTAAATCACAGTAAGGAGGCTAAATAACTTCTTAAAGTGCTATTGGGTTCAGTTTACAAGTATTTTGGTGAGTATATCAAGGATATCAGCTTTTAGTTTTGCTTTTTTGCTGTGTCCTTGTTGGTGATGGTACCAGACTAATGCTGGACTTGGAGTACATGATAGAAAGAATTCTTTCCACTTTTATTTTTGAAATACCAAAAAGAATTGGTATCACTTTTTATTTAATATTTGGTAGAATTTTGCAGAGAAGCTGTCATCACTTGAGCTTTGTGTGGGAAGGGACTTGATCACAGATCAATCTCATTACTTGTTATTAATCTGTTCAGGGAGTGTGTGTGTGTGTGTGTGTGTGTGTGTGTGTGTGTGTATACTGAGGATTCAACTCAGAGTTTTCACATTGAGTTACATTCTCAGACCCTTTTTTCATTTTTATTTTGAGACAAGATCTGGCTAAAATGCAGAGCTGCCCATGAGGGGCTGGATTTTCTTACCCTCTTGCCTCAGCCTTCCAGAAAGCCAGGGGTACAGACATGCCACCATGCTGGATTGTGTTCAAGTTTTATATTTCTCCATGACTCAATCTTGGTGAGATGTATGTGTCCAGGAATTTTTCCATTTCTTCTAGATTTTCAAATTTCTTGGTGTACAAATTGATCATAATAATCATATTACTCTAGTGTCAGTTACAATATTTCTCTTTTTATCTCTGACTTTATTAACTTGAGTCTTCTCATGGTATTTTGTAATCTAGCTAAAGATTTGTTGATTTTGTTCATGTTTCATTGATCTTTTATATTTTCAGTCTCTTTTAAATTTATTTCTTCTCCCATCTTTGTATTTTCTTTTCTTTTAGTAATTTTGTGTTTGGTTTGTTATTTTCTAGTTCCTGAGATACCATGATTGCTTGTTTATTTAAAATCTTTCTTTTTTTGTTATAGTCAATGATTATTATAAAGGAACCTGTTAGTATTATTTTTTGTATCCCATAATTTTTAGTTCTTTGGGTTCTCTGTTTTCATTTGTTTGAAGTAATTTAAAATTTTTTTCACCTTGATTTTGTTCTTCATACATGGTTGTTCAAAAGTGATTTTTAAATATCCATGCATTTTTATAGTTTCCAAAGTTGTTCTTATGATTGAATTTTAGCTTTATTGCATTGTGACCAGAAAAGATACTCAGTATAATTTCAGTTTTGAAACAAATTTGTTGAGACGTATTTGATAGCCTATTATAGGGACTATATTAAAAATTCTTCCATATGCTGAAAAGAATGGGTATTTTGCAGGTGTTTGATGGAAATTTATTGAATTTAAATCGCAGGTTAACTTACTATTTCTTTGTTCAGATTTTCTCTAGATGATCTTCCCATTCCTGAAAGTTATGTATCAAATGTTCATTCTATTATTGTATTGGAGTCTATCTCACCCTTTAGGTCTAGTAATACTTTTTTATGTAGTTGGGTGCTCTCATGCTGGGTAAGTAAACAGAATTTTTATTTCTTTGGGCCATATTGACCTATTGATCATTACATGGTGACTTCTGTAGTCTTTTTTGGCTGCATGTGGCTTCAAGTCGATTTTGTGTGGTTTAGATTTGGCTACACTTGCTTTTTTAAATTGTATTTTCATAGAACATCTTATTCTATCCTTGCAGTTTCAGTCTGTGCATGTTCTTGAAGTTGCAATGTGTTTCTTTGAGGCTATATATAGTCAGATGTTTAAAAATCTATTTAATCGCTCCATGTATTTTAGTTGGATAATATAATTCACTTACATGTGCACTAATTATTGATAAGAAAGGTCTCACTACAGCCATTTTGTAATTTACTTCCTACTTTTATTGTAGTTCTTTACTTTTTATCACCATCTTAATATCTTCCTTTATGGTTAAATGATAGATTCTAGAAGTGTGTTTTGATTTTATTTAATACATTTAACAAATTTTAGACTTATTTTAGAATTTTGTTTTTTGGTTACAATGAGTACTATGACAGTTTTATTCTTCTATCTCCTGATTGGTAAGGTGTGTATGAAGAAAGTGAAACCCCTTGATGTGTTGTTTCATTTCTCTTACTCCTTTAAGAATCTTCTCTTTGTCTTTCACTTTTGAGAGTTTTATGACAATTTGTCTTTGTACACACACAGCTGAGTTAAATCTGACTGGTTATATGTGAACTTCTTGCACATGGATATGTGTAGCATTCTCTAGTTTTAGAAAGTTTTATGTCATATCTTTGAATATGCTTTCTACTCCTTTGGTATTCTTGAATCTCCCTTGATCCTCACCAATCTGAATATTTGCTACTATTTTAAATTTTTTGTAAATTTTCCTTATTGTTCTCTATTCCTATATTCTCTCTTTCAACTGAATATTTTCAATTTTGAGCTCTGTTATTCTCTCTTCTGTTTGGCCTATCCTAGTACTGATGCCCTCTATCATGTTTTTAATTGTGTGTAGTACATTTTTCAGCTCAAAATTTTCTCTTCATTCATTTTAAAGTCCCTATTATCTCACGGCTAAGTTTCTCTGTTAAAATTTGGAATTATTTCTCTTTATTTTCTTCCACCTTTTATTTCTCTTTATTTTCTATAGCAGTTATTTCAAATGCTCCACTTAAGAGCTCTCATATAATTTACAATCTGATTATTCTCGGGCACCTGAGTTTGACTGTTGGGTAATGTCATGGTTTTCTCAAAACTCTAGCTGGTTTCGATGTGCCATGTCATCTGTACATTGAAGGGTTAGGGCATCAAAGCTTATTCCATTATTCTCAGTCTGGCTTTATGCTTACTTTTCTGACCCTTTAAACAGGCTTCTTATTTTTTCTTTTCTTTTCTTTTTTATTCATTAAGTTCATTGGTACATTTTAGATATATGATACGATGACATCCATCATTGAGAATTTGTACCTTTACATGGTATATCTTGGATCTTATTTTTTCTGATCCTTTAGAAATTTCCACTATTATAGCAGTCAATGTCCTCCAAGTCCAGGTTTGCTGGAAGTCTACACCTTTATTGTCATCATTGTTTCATCACTTGAGGGTTATCCTAGCCTGGGATTTTTCCAAATCCACCATTGGTGTGTAAGTCAGAGCGAAGTAGGGGAGTACCTAGAAAGGACAGTTACCCTCACAAGACTTTCCAGGGCCTTTCCTGTGGTGACACACTGGGAGATTCTTCTCAACTCAGGGCAAAGTCATGATGGATGGGCCAATCCCAGACTCCTGTGTCACACCTGTGGCCTCTAAGGTTGGCAAGCTGGGTCACAAGCTGAGATCAATTTGCCAAGATCAGCACAGCAATGGGAAAAGACTGAGACCTATGCTTTGATAGACTGCCTTTTGATGATATGGACCTATAGCCCAAGAACCATGGCAACCAGCCATAGTGATGCTGGCTGGAGTAGACTGAGGCCATGTGTTTTGCTCGGTATTTGGGTTGTTCTAGAAACTCTGCACAGGCAGGCCTAGGGATGGGGGTTATTAGGATCTTTCCAGTCTTAGGTTTCACAAGTCCAGCAATAAATTTTAGGGCAAGACGTTAGCTTATTACCCTGTGGTAGCCCTAGTGAATGGAGTTTTCCTTTACAATACACTGCCCAAGACTCTTGGCCACTTAGGCTTATGCTAAGCAAGATTGGACCTGAATCTCACTGTCGGAATGGTTCCATATTCTCCAGGATAGACAGCTCACAGTATGCTGGAAGAAACATGACTCTATTTCAGGGTGGCACAGGTTTCTGCTTGATGCAGAGCAGTTTTAGAGCCCCTTCTCCCACCACAGGCAATAGCTATGCTGCCTCCAGTTGAGGGATAGGTGGTAAAGACAGTCCCTTGATTAATTAGGCTGACATTAAACTGTGTTGCACCTTAGTTGCACAGCTGCAAGTGTCTACACATGTTCAGAAGTGGGGTAGTATTCCCCATGCCCACTCCAAGGTTGGCAATGATTTAGACCAAAACTAAATCTGTCCCCTTGAAGCCAGAGCAGGTTTAAGGTTTCATTTGCAAGTTCTAGTCTGTATACAAGTGGAGTTGGTTTCCATTTGGTACTAAGTCTCTTTGCAGTGGGTCTCACATTAGCCCCAAGACAAAACCGTGTGTTAGTTTTGTGGCCCACTCCTGATTGAATGGAGTCCTGCTCCCATCTGCCATTCAATGGTGAGGGTGTGGTGATGTAGATAGCCTCATCACATCACTTGGCTATATTAATCAGCTTTCCTATTGCTGGAAAAACTAACTGACATCTACACTTAAAGAAGGAGAAGTTTATTTGGTTCATGGTTTCAGAGAATTCAGTCCATGGTCAGCTAGCTGGCTTCAAGGCAGAAACATCATAGCACAAAAGCCTGGGGAGAAACATAGCTTAGATCAAGGCAGTCAGCAAGCAGAGCAGAGGAACAGCTGGAGGCAATGAGGCCAGGCACCAGATACAGTCAGCTCTTTATGACTCACCCAGTGTGGTTTACTAATCCCTTACATTGCTCCCAAGCCTATTAAGTTGACCATTAAGCTTAATCGTCATATTAGCTAATACAGTTCCAGCAGCTCAGTCTGTAAATATTGGACAGGTGGTAGGGCTTCTGGAGTGGTAGATTTCTGGTAGGGTTTCATTGTGTTGTACTCGGTACTGGTTTTCATGTTTAAAGCCTGAACTTGATTCCCACTCCCTATCTTACAAATCGTCTGTCTCCATGCTGCACTGCTTGGAGTTGGAAGGATGCAGACAACTTTTCCCTTACTGCATTCTTCAATGTGGCTTTTCTTTTTCTTGTGCTAAAAACAGTCAAAATGGCCACTCACCTTGTTTCCTTAACTCTAGTGAAGTAGTTTGATACGTGAATAGGTGTTCATCTTGGTGTACCAGTGGAGAGGCCATCACTGGAGATTTTTACTCAGCTGCCATCTTGATCTGCCACAACATTCATTCTTAAACCAAATATTATATTAATTAGAATTCAGTTAGTAAAACAAAAAATAATTTTCTTCAGGAAACTAACCAAATAGTCTTATGGAATTAAAGGTAGGAAAGGTTATAAAAATGTAAAAGTCTACTAGATTAGGGCGAATAAGAGAGTCTTAGGAGATACAGAAAACTGCCAGCAATGATCATAGCTACCACACCAAATCTAAATGGGTGTGTAGAAGTAAATTCCACAAGGCCACTGTGAAATCTCACTTCTGACAAGATCCACACATTCACTGGAGTGAAAAATAATTATGGCTTCTCTTTCTCTTTCACCTTCCAAACTTATATAATTGCTGTTCAGTGGTAAATCTGATCCAGATCCTTTCTGTAGGGACTGGAAAAATACAATGTCCACATATCAAGCTCTTGAAAAAGAAGAGTACAAGGAAATACTCTGTGTTTCAGCTCTCAACATATCCTGAAACCTTAACACTTGCTTTATCCAACAATTGCTAAGCACCAGTGTTTTATTCAGTGTTTCTTTGCTGGGACCAGATACCTGTTCTCCACAACAGATGAGTGAAAAGTTTATTTTGCTGAACCTTTTCAGAGGTTTCCATCCACGATCAGCTGGCTGCAAGGCAGAAGCTTCAGAGTGGAAGGGCATGGAACAGGATAGTTGCTTAGCTTATGCCAGCCAGGAACCAGAGAGGGAAACAGACAGAGAAAAGGAGACAGGGACCAGCTGTATTCTCCAACACACATTTCCATGACCCACTCCCTTCCACTAGGCCCTCTGCCTCCTAATATCCCCCAGTGATGCCATGAAATTATGATATCATCGAAATATTAATTCACTGATGAAGTAGGGGCTCTTCTAATGTGATTCAATTATCATCTACAAGCTCCACCTCTAAAAATATGGGCATTTGGGGATACATTTTAGATCTAAATCATAGCAATCAGTTACTATGAATTTCTTAACTAAAGTATACTATGCTTTCCTTCAAATATATCTATGTATATTTTTTTCATCTTTTGTTTCCTTTGTGGAATATTCTTATTCATTCTCTTATTTCCTGGCTAGCTCCTGCTCATTTTAAATCTCACAGAAAACCACCTTCTCAATGTTTTTGTAAAATTCTTGTTTAGCTCAAATCATATTAGTACACATTTCTACTGCATTTTGATATTTAGATTTCTTAATTCTTAATGGATATTATACTTGCTAAATTATTTGTTGTCAATTTTTTTACAAGATTTTTATCCCCATAAAGTACAGGACATACTTATCACATTTACTTTTTCCTAACAGTATTCCTACTATATAAACTCAATCTATCTTAAATTTTTAAACGTATTTTAAATAAGATTATTATAAAACATTTTCAAATGCTTTTCTTAAATGCATTATTAGATTTTGTTTATATTTCTGAAGGAAGAAATAAAGTCTCTGTAGCATAAATTTGAGTAATTATTGTTTTAAAAATCAACTTAGAATTAATTATATGAAACTAAAATTGCTGTTCTTTTATAGGTAATGTCAAGCAAAGGAATGAAAACCAACACGGATTAAAGAACATTTACTGCATTGGCCCACGGAAAGTTGTTTCTACTGATTGCTGGAGAAAAGGGCTGGAAAGTAGAAAAATCTACTTCCTTCAAAGAACTGAAATTTAGTGTGTGAATTCATGAGTAGAATACAAATAAAAAAATTACAGTTATCTACAATATTGAACAAACTCATATATTGTTATTTTATCCAGCTTCCATTTGGAGTCAATTTTGAAGATGCTTATTTTGTCAAATATATTGTATTTAAATATACAAATTTTTTATGAACTTCTTTGTGTGTGTGTGTGTGTGTGTGTGTGTGGTGTGTGCACAAACAATATCTTTTACAACTTTTTGGCCATAAATCAGCAAACCACAAAATGGGGCCCACTTGTAATTAGCAAAATAAATATTGTGAATTCAGGACTTTCAATTGATAGCAGTGCAGTTCTTGCTAAAGGCTCATCTGAGACTTAGGATATTTGAGAGTGGTTGTCTTTTGGACAAATTAGTTACCTCTTTTTCCAAATTCTCTAAACTTTATGTGTTTTTAAGTTAGGCTTACAAGAAGTAACGTACTTGTTCTTCCTTATCTCAGGGACCCATAGAAAGGTCTTCACTGAATTACATTTAATGTTAAAATTGCAGCTTTTGTGGCTGAACAATGTCAGTTTTTCATATAATTGTGTGCAGGCATCATCCATTATGTTCCTCAATGTCCCTAACATAAGAAACCACATGTTAAAGTCTCCATTCAGTTTTGAGCCAAAAAAATGTTTGTGTCTGCAGGCAACCTTGGGAGAACCACATTTTTCCTTTTTGCCTTGACTGCCAAGATGAACAGACATAAATTCAGTGTTTATCTGCAGTGATTGACTCATCACAGGTGTCTGATAATAGCAATTCTTCTGTTCCCATAAAGTGCTTTTCTTCTTGGCAGGCCCTGAAAGGAATGCTTAACAGAATTGCTTTATACTGTATTGAAGCTGATTCAAATTCTTAAAAAAACAAAGCAAAACAAAACAAAAAAGCATTAAGCATAAATACTAAATAATCAAATAAACATGATAATTACATAATCGTGCTATTCAATGAATAATGCATTAGACATCACTAAAAGCTTACCTTAATTTTTATAAAACAAAAGCAGTAGCTTCATTTTTTTATATTTTTTCTCACTATAAGAGTATTGATTCTTTCATTTAAATTTCTTTATGTATCTATTCATCTATTCAAAAGTATATTTAGGAGTCATTATACAGTACTTAGTAGATTAAAGATTGCCTATAATCTGAGCACTGATTTTAATTCTGAAGAGATAAAACCTATTGAAAAATATCAGTTATAATCCATTCCTATATATTCCATAAGATATATTCCTATGTAATATTATCAAATATACAAAAACTCAGAAAAATATGAATCAAATTTTTGTTTAAGATAACATAGTTTATGACAGTGGCTAGAAAGTAAGTATATAAAATTTGAGACATTAACAGGCATAAACTATATTCTTATAAAATAGTAACTACTGTGCCAAGCATGGACCTGTTTACAGAATACTCTTATATTTTAACTACTTATGATGGAAATGAACCTTTTGGGGACCTAAGATGGGATGTCATGCCATAGATTTAAATACCTCCAAAACTCACTCATGTGTTCAGAGGGGGAGCTTTTTTTGGTGATTGGATCAATGGATCATTGGATCACTGGCTCATCAGTGGATTAATCTATTGATAAGGTCCTAGCTAAATGTGCTATTATGAGTTGGAACCTGTTTCAAAGAGGTAGGTTATGGAGGAATGAACTGGAAGGGCTTATTTTTGTTCCTAGCTCACTCCTTTCCTCAATGCCTCTTAGCTATCATTGATTGAGGAGGCTTCCTCCATCATGCCCTTCTACCATGTGTTTCTCTCTTGGAGCCAACCGACGACTGAACCCTCTGTAACCATGAGTCAAAATAAATCTCTCCTCCTTTATGTCATGGGTGTTTGATATTTTGTCCCTGTAATGGGAAAGTAATTAATACAAATATAAAGGGATGTTTTGAATCTTTTTATTTGTAATTTTGTTGATTTGTTTTAAGAAAATAGCAAAATCAGACAAATTGATATAATCATTTCTCATCTTCAAGTAAAGAGAAAAATGATTTTGCAATATATACCTTTCATTTGAATGAGCTATATAAATTAAGCCAATTTGTTAATACATATAGTAGCAAAGATCATATAGCTTGCTTATTGAAATCAAGTAGAAAAATCAGGAGAGGCAGCTAAAATTATTTTAATAGTATTTTAGTTCTGCTAATTCTTCATAGCTAATATGTCTCTCATTTCTGAATTAGATCTTATTAATGTAAATCTATTCATATGCAATTTAACATTGACAAGCTCAGTTATTATCAGATAAAATGTAAAATAGCTAGTCAAACAATGGTCATTCAACATTTTTATATAGCTTAGTTTGCATTAGGCCTCCATGAAATATTTTCCCAACAAGGGAAGTATCAGTGAAAAAAGATATATCATGCAAGGAATTAACTTATCTATTTAGGCATAAATATAGGAAAATTTAAACTAAAATTCACCAAAGAAGAAAATTACCAGATTTAAATGTGTATTATACAATAAAGAAAGTGTTATATACACACAATACATAGTAATCTTAATGTTTATGGACCAAACAACTGAACTGTATGATATGTGAAAGCAAAATGCATAAAACTAGAAGAAAAAATATCCAAATCCACAATTATAGGTAGATATATTTAAAAGTTCTTTCCCAAGAGTCAATAAAATAATTGGACAGATATTCAGCAGGTACATAGAGGGACTCAATCACATCAAGTATCAGGGAACTGGACCTCATTGGTCAATATATTTTTAAACAAAACACAAAACAGCAGGTTTTATGGTTGGATCTTTGTCACTGAAACCTCTCATACACTTAGTGGTAGAAAAATAAGCTAACTTTCCATGTTTGCTTTTTTAAAATAATCAAGAACTTTTGTTGATTTTGAATGCAGACAAGTGTATGAGTATCAGATACTGTCCTGTTTAGAGAACAACTGCCAGGGACAAAGAAACCAGAGACATGTTTGTCAGCATTATAACAGAGGGTAAAGTCACGAATATAAAACAAATACCAAATCTTTACTATTTGAGTTTCTTTTTCCATGCCTTTGTGAGCTTCATCTAGCACTGAGAGGAGAAACTGCTCCTCCTCCAGTCTTGAGGTCTAAAACACTAAACCCCAAAGAAAAAACAGGATCACAACACACCTCTTACACCTATCAGTTTTTCCTTGCTGGAAACAAAATACTCAATGCTTGCAAATTATAGCAGAAGCTTAATTGGCTCACAGTTTTGGTGCTGTCATTCCATGATCAGTGGCTCCAAGGCAGGAACATCATGGAGGAAGGGTGCTGAGGAGCATACTGGGTCAATTCATTATGCTTAGGATGTGGAGCACAGGTTAGGTGTACCCACCAGAGATAACCCTGAAAAGCCGTATCTCCAGTGACCTATGTCCTCCAACTGGGCCCCCAAACTAGAAGCATATTCAGCTATGAACTTCAGTGGGTCAATCCATTGATGAGTACCACCCCCACAATCCACTGTGTCTTGATACAGTTGAGCTGAAAATGAAGATTAATCAAAGTAGCTCTTGCCAGACTTTCTGGGCTGATTTGATATAGTATGTGCATATCTGTCTTTAAATATTAAGGTATATGTGGGTTTACAGGAGACAGATTCTTAGCCTACTAGCCTATTTGGTCAATTTAAGCCAAACCATGAATATATTCATTTCATACTTCACTATCATTTCTGTATTATAAACTAAACTTCCAATATGGATGGATGATTGAATCCATTGCATTGGAACCACTAGAATCTAGCATATGGTCCAGCTGGGGAATGTAATAGAATCACGAGACTAGACTGGAAAGCCTAGAGACTCGAGAAGCCTCACTCATAGGCTTATTTTCCCCTTACCATATTATGAGAGATTAGATACTGTCTTGGGGTGGTGGCTAAACAAAAACCTAAAGTGCTAATATTTTAAGTTTATTGCAGAGTGTATGACACTCTTACAGTAGTGAAGTGATAAAGATTAGAATTTTTTTTTTGGTACCAGGGATCGAACTCGGGTCCTTGCTCTTGCTCAGCAGGTGGCAAAACCACTGAGTTAAATCCCCGGCCCTAAAGATTAGAATTCAAAATCTACCTGAAGATTTTGAATAGTCAGCCTCTCATTAAAAAATCCCCATGTGGTTCAGCTAAGGAACATGTATAAAATATATGTAGACTATTACTAAAATTGTAAAACATCCTAGTTCTCAATATCACCATATATAGCATGAGAAGCAGCATGTGACACCTATAAAATAAAACCATATTTGCATTCCTAATCATTTTGATGCAATGTAGCCAGAATTCAATTGTTGGTTATTACAATGCACAGAAACACTAAGACAACAGAGAGAGAGAGAGAGAGAGAGAGAGAGAGAGAGAGAGAGAGAGAAGAGAATACACTTGGTGCTAGAAAGAGACTATAAACTTGCCCAGATATTTTAATTTTCAGACTGAGAACCTAAGTATTATAAGTGTATTTTATAAACTAAAGGAAAGAATAGAAAGCAAAATATGAAAATGTAGACACAGAATCAGAATCTATGAAAAGAATCAAATAGAAAGTCAACAACAGAAAAATGCAATGTGTGAAATTAGGAATTCACCAGATGTCTTCAAGAAAAATTAAACAGTGCAGAAAATTATGCTACTCAGGAGACAGTACAATAGAAAAATATAAAAATTGAAGTAAAGAGAATCAAATAAATTGAGAGCACAGCAGGGTCCACAAGAGACATGTGCCATTCAGTAGAAAAAGTGATGTTATATGTCTCATTGGAGACCCAATAGGAAAGGAGAAAAAATAAGAAGAAAAATAAGAAAAGATAATAGCTAAGAATATTGTAAATTGATAAAATATAGTTATAGATTGAAGATCAAAATATCTATAAATATATTGTTTATACTTACAAAATATCTGCAAGTATATTGTTTATAATTATGTTAATTACATCATAGTCAAACTGCTGAAATAAGAGAATCTTGAAAACTGCTCTTTCCCAAGACTCAAAGCTGACTTGTCACCAAAACACAGAAGCTTGAAGAAAATGGAATGCCACATGTAGTGGTGAAGCTTGAGTAAATAAGAATCAAAATGTATAATTGATAATGTGAAATAGGAAGAAAAGGTCTAAAGTGGTAGGTGAAAGGAAAGAAGGGAAAGGAAAAAATATGAGAAAAGGAAAAAAATGGAAACAAAGTCTTTGTAAAGAAGGGAGGGTTGAAGGGAGGACAGGGAAATGAGGAAAAATAAGAACCAAAATACATCATGTAATGTACAAGTTCCCAGTGGTGAATGTAATTGTATTGTATACCTAAAATCTACCAATAAACTTAATGAAAAAAAAGAAAATATCATTCAAAGACAAAACAAAGAATTGTCATTTCAGACAAAGCAAACCTCAATTTGTCTCTGGTAAGCCTGCAAACATGTAATTCTAAATGCACAAACACATAAATGATTACATATTGAGGGTAAAGGTATACCTCATTTCAAAGTTACTGGAAATTTTAAAAGTAAAATCATTTAACTTTAGATATTACAGCATATGCATTAATGATTTTTCTATGTAATTTGAGGTACATGCTTGTTTAGATAGAAAATTTAAAAGAAAAAAATAAACAGCCTCTATCAATATAAAATGAAAACCACATACAAATCAAATAAATGATACATAATGACAAATCAGAAGTTTTTTGTGGAAAGTTGCCATTCTTGTACCTCTCATAGCATTTCATTCACAAAAAGGTCTACCAAATTGTAAAAGGCTTGGAATTTTAAAACTATGCCTAGGAAAATGTAATTAACTAATATATTTTTCTGAATATATATTTTGAAATGTAGATATGGTTAGTTCATTGATGCAATTCTAATTAATGGTATAATATTAGCTCATTAAAGTTAAAATTGATAAAAGTGTACAAGTATCAAATCATACAGAGGGATGAAAATATTTACCTTGGAAAGTAATTTGAAAATCAGCCAAGGCTCAAGCTAGTGGCATTTTGCATTCTTGTCACTCATAAATGCCTGGTAAATGTGATGTAATTATTATCAGCATTTACCCAGGAAACAGTTAATCCACTACTTAATATGTATTTGGAATTGAGTCAAGGAAAATATCAGATAGAAAGAAAGAAGTTCTTAGTTATTTGCAGTTTTTGTAAGTAACACATCCTTGTAAACCCAGCTGTATGATTGCTTCCTTTTAATCTGTCTTTTTCATTTTAAAAAAGCCACCAGTTATCTTGCAAAAGTAAAATAAGCCTCTTTTTTCAAAGATGGAAAATTGTATCTTAGGGTAGAGGTACATAATGCACTGATGCTGATAACAAAGTGGAATAAAGAAAAATTAAAGACATTTAGAGCTTGGCTTTTACAGGATGCATTGGTATTTCTTTAACTGACTTTATATAAATGAACACAAAAGAAATAACATACTCCAAAAGGCAAGGGAAGAATACAGCAGGAGGGCTCAGTTAGGAAGGAATGTGGAGGGAGGACGTCTGCTGCTGGAGCAGGGACAGGAAAGTCAGAAGCTGGCAAGAGCGAGCAGAACAAAATGAGCATAGAAGGACGGAGCAGTGGGGCTCTGGCACCGGTCCGCACTCTCAGATGCTGTATCTGGTGCTTAGGTTATGTTCAGTTAGCTGTTTGTGGGTTTTGAAAATTAGGAGAAAATGCAAAGTTCTCACCAGGACGGATATGTGAGAGGTGACAAACAGATTTTCAGGCTTCTATTGCACATTTTTCCTTAAAATTCAATACGCACACATTACAATAAAAAGGAAGAGTCTGAAATATGTTGTAGGGTGCAAAAGAACCATGTGTCATGGTTGTGCTTGCCAGGACCTCATAATTGAGTCCCCTTACAAATTTTTTCTTCAGTGACATTGAATATGGTTTAGATGTGTCCATTTTCCAGAAAGATATTTTATATTTATCATGTGCTGTTTTCATCACAGTATAGGAATCTAAATTGAGACTCAGGTTCATTTTTTAGTTGGGTTAGATGTATATTTTGTCCAAAGCATCGTTTTTGTTTTTTTTTTTGCATTCTTTTATACACATGTCCACAAAATAAATAAGACATTCCCAAAATAAGAAATAGTAGATCTCATGATCTGATTTGGAGCCAAAAAAAGAACTAATGCGCTACAAAGATCATATTACTTCTACACTAAAACCGCTGTTTTAAATTTCCCATTAAAAGCCTTAAATTCTCAAAGATACACAACCTGAATCCTGCTTACATATATCTGTCTTCTCTCACTCTGAGGTATATAAAATAATAAAAAGGAGCTAACATTTATTGTGTGCTGACTATAAGACACGAATTCTTCTAGAATATATATAAAAATATAAATAAGTATGATGTATTATATATTATATAATATAATAAATATAAATAAAATTGTTTTAAGAAATAGATATTTAAGATAATTTTTAATTTTTATTATGACTGCTGCTTTATGGATGAGTAAATTGATACAGAGAGAGGGTCATTAATTTGTCTCATTCACATTCCTAATAAATGGCCCAACCAGGGCTCCACCCCAGGATCTTTATAATTCTTGAGGTGTGGTGTGTTTTTCTGGCCTCTGAGACTTGAACATGAACCATCCCTCCCATGTGCTTCTGTAGCATATCCTAAGTTTACTTTCCTTATATAAGTTCATTACCCTTTATTGATATTTTGTTTACTTGTCTGTGATCTTTTGTGGTACTGTGGATTGAACCCATGGCCTTTGCCCTGAGCTGCAACCTCAATCAATTTTTAAAAAGTTTTTTTCCTCATTTTATGATAATGTCTCAGTAAATTGCTGAGCTCAAACTTGCAGACCTCATGCCTCAGCCTGCCAGAGTCCCGAGAGCTCAGATCTGCACCACCACACTCAGGTAGAACATAACTTTTTATTGAATATGAGTCTTCACTTTCTTTTGTGTTGATTTTCTTCACCACTATCTTCCCAGTGTCTAAACCAGTGATGATAAATCTTTTAAAGATGAGTGTCCAATCCGCAACCTCAAACCCACTATGCAGAAGTGTCAACACTGGAATTAAACCTGAATACTGGGGTTTTTAGTTTAGAAAAAGCAACTCACACACTAATATCTTTCATCTTAAAAGAAAAACACATAACATACTTGCCATATGTTCACCACCACTGTGTTCGGTCTATACTTGTAGCTTTAAAAATGTGTGGTAAATATACAGATACTATATAACAGTTACCTGCTCTGTTTCGCACACACTTTCAGATACTTAGTAGGTTTCAATGAGTGTTGCAGATGAAATTAATACATGAGTCATGTTACTTGTAAGTACTATGAGACTGGAAAATAGCTAAAAATCACAAATTACTATTCCTGCTGCCTTTGGTGATGCTTAGAATTTCTATCATTAGAGTAATTCATTTACATGAAAGCACGACTCTAAAGGTAATATAAATGGAAGCACTAGATCAACCACTTAATATCCACTATTTCATCATTTGAGTATTCTATAAAATGATTCCATGCTTTTAAGGATCCTCAAATATATCAGGTCTATCTAGAACTCTGTCTTCTTTCTTCTACCCTCAGCCCTCTCTCTCTCTCTCTCTCTCTCTCTCTCTCATATTTATTATTCTTTCACACAAAAGTAATTATAATAAAAGTTATTTCACTCATAAAAATGACCCTCATTGAAATGATCAACTCCTAGTTCATCTCTGGGTTAAAATAGCATTTTCATTATTTATCATTATTGTTGTTGTTTTCCTTTCACCTGGTGGCTCTACAAAAGAAATTAATGAACTACAATGCAAGAGGTATGGACCCATCTGTGGGGAGAGGAAACTGTGACCTCTTATCATGAAGGATGGGCAGGGAGAAGAGTGAGGAATTTCCTCTCTGTGCTAGGTTGTGGAGTTATCATAACAAAACACCACACCCTAGGTCTCTTAAACAATAGAAGCTTGTTTCCCACACTCCAGAGTCCTTAAGTCCAACACCAAGGTGTTTCTGAGGGTCTGGTTTCTCCTAAGGTCTCTTCCCTCAGGTGGCAGGTGATGGACGGCCTTCCCTTTGTGTCCTCATAAGATCCTTTCTTTGTACACATGGGCTCTGGTTTCTTCCCTTTGTTCATAAGGAACCCAATTCTCTGAGATTAGGCTCCATTCTGTTGACTTTACTTATCTTCTTCCTCCTCCTCTTCCTCCTCCTCTTCCACCTCCTCCTCTACCTCCTCCGCCTTCCCCTTGCCCTCTTCTTCTCCTTTTCTTTCTCCTTCTCCTTCTCCTCCTCCTTCTTCTTCATGAGATTTAAACTCAGGACTTTTGCACTGAGACCCATTCCTAGTCCCCTTTGTAAGTTTTTATTTTGAGACAGTCTCAATAAATTGTACTGTCTGGTTTTGAACTTGCAACTCTTCTGCCTCAGCCTCCTACAGTGCTTGGATTACAGGTATATCTCACCACATCTAACTCAATTATCTCCTTTTTTCGTTGATGAATTAGACTGGTACAAAAATTATGCACATTAACAGAGTAACACAATGTTTTTGTACCTGTGGACATAACATGCTTACATCACATTAACCATGTCTATTTCCTCAAACATTTGCAATTTCTCGTTGACAAAAGCTCTCAGTGCTGTCTTGGAGCTTTTCGAGATAGGCAGTCCATTTTTGACTACCCTATTCTTCAACAGAGCACCAGAACTTCTTGGCCCTATCTAGAGATAAATTAGTACCTATTGATTACAATTTCTCCACCTGCTTCTTCCCCAGAGCCTCCTCAGACTCTAGTAGCCACATTCTTCTTCTACTTCTACAACATTAATTCTTTCTTGTGGCCATGAGGTACATGTTCTTCATTGTGTGGCTTATTTCACATTATATAATATTCTCTGGTCCATGATCCATGTCATTTACTTCTTGAACATGGGTGTATTTACAGACACAGAATGTCTTATTTATTTATATGAAGTAGTTTGACACTAAAATATATTCTGCGTGGCTGGAATGTGTTTCAAATTGATAAGTGAAATATTCTTTTTTTTTTTTTCTTTTTTGGTACCAGGGATCAAACTCGTGTTCTTGCGCTTTTGAGGCAGGTAGCAGAACCACTGAGCTAAAGCCCTGGCCCTAAGTGAAATATTCTTCTTAACAACTTCCTTTTTTGAAAAAAAAAAAAGGCAAGCTTCTTACACTGGTAGTTCAGCATTCAGCTTCATGCACAAAATTGTTTTGGTTATTGTTCTTCTGTTTTGTTTTAATAACACAGAATGGTCTGGAGAAAGGATAAGCTGCACAGTAAACCACCATGTTCTGCTTCCTATACTTTGTCATCTGCTTAGCTTTCAGAAACATCCAATGCCAACATTCTCTGCTTTAAGACAGGCAGTTTGGGTGCAGGAACATTAATAGAGCATCATTTTTTTCTACTACTTGAAATACCAGAGTGGATTATTGGTGACAAGCAATTTAAGGCAAAAACTATTTTTTTTAGATGTTCTTTCCTTCTTTTGTAATATGATAGATACAAATGATTATTTGCACATTTTAACCTATTGTATTCAAAATCATGGTCTGCCATGAATTAGCCTAGAGAATGCATTTGATAAAAGACTAAATAATGCACACTTCTAAAAATTCAATTTTAGAAGTTTCATATTAAATTGTATATCTTTCTTTAAAGATAAGGAAATTTTGTATAATCATTGTTTGCATTCATATAGTCAGTATAATAGAATATCAGTGCTCTCAACTCTTCCATCACATACTCTATTTTTCAACACAGTCCTTACTTCTCTTGTGGCTTTATAACCTTCTCAGTTTCTTGTCCCTTTTATTTATGGTCCCCAGACCTTTTGAAAGTGTGACTACTATTTTATGTTCTTACTTAACTGGGTAACAAATGAAAAGAATCAAATTGAACAAGTTTAAACAAAGCAAATGGAGTTATTAGCTCTCATTACTGACAAGTCTAGGAATGAAGCTAGCTTAAAGCTCACACGAATACAAGGACTAAAATAGTCTCTGTGTGGATCTGATTTTCTTTCCCTTTCATTCTACTTGCTTTCCTCTTTAAAGTTATACTCATTTAAGGTAATATTTAATCTAAATTACTGGCATAGCTCAAAACTTTAGTTGAATTAATGTCTAAGAAATCGTTTTTTGAAAATTTCTCCCACAAATATCACAAATAACTTTCCTTGGTTTATATGACTCACAGTTCTTTTTTTCCTTCTCTTTTCTTCTCTCTTTGGTTCCTATTTCTTTTCTTTCTTTTCTTGTACTGGGAAGCCAACCCAAGGTGCTCTACCACTAAGCTGTGTCCAAGCCCCTTTTTAAAATTTTTATTTTGATAAAAGTTTTGCAGTGTTGCCTGGGCTAGCCTCAAACTTACCAGCCTCCTGAGTCAGGTACCAAAATGGTTTGCTTTCTCAATGAAAATTGGAACTAGTGTTTGGATTTTCCAATTAGGTTTTGCTCATATGGCCTGCTGTAGACTTCATCCTATACATCATTAGAACAATGTGCCGATTTTGAGCTGTACAGAGGAAACAGAACAATTGTAGAGTTTTATAATCCAGTATTTATAGAACTTACATCTTTTACTTGATATAATTTTAAAGCATCTTCCCCTAACTTGGTACAATACTACCACAAACTGATGCAGAAACATTCCAAATTCTCCCCAGTTTGTGATTATTTCATATCTCATGCAATTACCAAGTTCTAGACTAGAGCATCTGGTTAAAAAGCTTACCTGTTATAGTGAATCCAAAGTGACTTCTTATTGATTGGAACCCATACCTATCATAGTGTATCCTGGTGGGAAAGTAGAAACTGTGGTAAAGAACCTTACTTGGACAGTGAAGATGGGAACAGAATTCTTGGTACTTCTCTGTCGATCCCAGAAATAAGATCTTTTACATGATCATAGAAAGTGCTTCACTTACTCTGCACTAAGGAGCCGCCTTATCAACCAATCCTGCTGCTCTTGATTTTGCAATTTGGGAAGCTTTCACTTTCATACTTTCCTATAACATCACATGAGATTAATCTTTTATGGGTTACTCTACAATGACAGCAACAGTTAAAACTCTGTTGGTTTCCTATCAATTGGGTCTCCTTATCTGGATCTTTAAAGCCAAGAATCAGAGGGTTTTAATGTGAGTCTCAGCATAGAAATTTGTCTCCTGGTAAGGATCTTTGAAAGTACTACCATGCTTACACCCTGGCTTTGCTTGTTTTAGCATGATGGCATTTCCCTGGGTACCCACCCCTAAAATAATATGGTAAACCTACCCCTGCTTTGGAATAAACCTCAGTAAATTTCTTTCTCTCTGTCTCTCTCTCTCTCTCTGTCACTCTCTCTCTGCAGTTAAAATCACTTTTCGGCAGCTAATGAAAATTAGACTTGGGAGATGCCAAGTCCATACTCAAACAGTAACTGTTTTGGAGTTGATCTTACCTCCTGTTTTACTTCTAGCTTTCTTTTTTAGTGTGGTGCTTAGAATGTGGATTTATCAGCACTGAAATGTATGGACTACCTTCTTTTCAGGTAACTTTGATTATTGAACACGGTGAGACTTTTTCAGGTAAGCAGATTTTTCTTCCTCCAATGTGTTCTCAAGATTCTATTTTCTACTTTTTTTGTGAGAATTTCCTTAAATTCATAATAAGCAACAAACTGATTTAAATATCCTTTTATTATTATGTGAATTCTTCCAAAGTCTCAGTCTGAATGAAAGGCTCACAATACTCAAAATAAAGAATTAACCATGTAAGCGAGATTGATCCCTTTAAACTTGAGACATATCATCTACCATCTCAGCCTCTGTAATTAGACATTTTATGATATTTCATCTAAAAAAACCCCACTTTCATAATGTTTTGTTATCATATCACATAGTTTTCATTTTATCAATTTTTGAAATTTTAACACATTTGACACCAAGGTTCTATGTTTGTTTGGCACTTCACTTATTTTCTTGGCACATAAACTGTGGTAGTGTTGGGCTGCGGAATTAGCTCAGTGGCTCCAGCGCCTGCCTTGCAAGTGAAAGGGCCCAAGTTTGATCCCCAGTACAAAAAAAAGAAAGATGTTTCATATACCCTGACCAAGTCGGATTTCTCCTGGGGATGCAAGGATAGTTCAACATACGTAAATCAGTAAATGGAACACACTATATTAACAGAGCCAAGGACAAAAACCATACGATCATCTCAATAGATCCAGCAAAAGCATTCGACAAAATCCAACACCCATTCATGATAAAAACCATACAGAAATTTGGAATAGAAGGTCTTTATCTCAACCTGATTAAGGCTATCTATGAAAAACCGACAGCTGATATCATACTAATGGTCAAAAACTGACAACTTTCATGCTAAAGTCAGGAACAAGACAAGGATGCCCACTATCACCACTCTTGTTCAATAAAGTCATGGAAACTTTAGCCACAACAATTAGAAAAGAGAAAGAAATAAAAGAAATAAAGATAGGAAAGGAAGAAGTTAAACTGTCACTAGTTGCTGATGATATGATACTTTACATAGAAGACCCAAAAATCTCCACCAAAAGACTTCTAGACTTAATTGACAGATTCAGTAGAGTAGCTGGATATAAGGTCAACACTCAAGAAACAGTAGCCTTCTTATACACAAATAGCAGACTCACTGAGAGAGAAGTTAGGGAAGACATTCCTTTTACAATACCAACCAAAAAAAATGAAATATCTAGGAATCAGTCTAACAAAGGAAGCAAAAGACCTCTACATTGAGAACTACAGCACTCTGAAAGAGGAGATCGAGGAGGATATAGGTAAATGGAAAGATATCCCTTGTTCTTGGGTAGGAAGAACCAATATAGTGAAAATGGCCATACTTCCAAAACTACTATATAGATTTAATGCAATGCCAATTGAAACTCCAATATACTTCGCAGAACTAGAGAAAACAATCCAAAAATTCATTTGGAACCAGAAGAGACCTAGAATAGCAAAAGCAATTCTAGGAAACAGAGACTTGGCTGGGGGTATCACAATCCCCAACTTGAAACTATACTACAAAGCTACTGTGATAAAAACAGCATGGTACTGGCAAAGAAACAGACTCGAGGAGCAGTGGAATAGATTAGAAGATGTAGAAACAACTCCAGACATACTCAGCCACCTCATCTTTGACAAAGAAGCCAACCACCCTCATTGGAGGAAAGATAGCCTATTTAATAAATGGTGATGGAAAAACTGGATTTCAACCTGCCAAGGATTAAAACTAGACCCATACTTATCACCATGCACTAAACTAAGATGGAAGTGGATTAAAGATCTAAATATTAAGACAGAAACACTAAACTTGCTGGAAGATAATTTAGGTAGAACTCTTGGAGACATTGGCATAGGAAAAGAGTTTATGAACAAAACCTCAGTAGCATGGGAGCTAGCACAAAGAATCAATAACTGGGATCTCATCTTATTAAAAAGCTTCTGCACTGCAAGAGAAACCACCAACAGAGCTAAGAGATAACCTGCAATGTGGGAAAAAAATTTTAGCAGCTGTATCTTAGACAAAGAACTACTATCTAGAATATATAAAGAATTGAAAAAAATCAGACCCCCCCAAATTCAAAGACCCAATTCAAAAATGGGCATCTGAAAAAAACAGATATTTCTCAGACAAAGAAGTAAAAGCAGCAAATAAATATATGCAAAAATGTTCGACATCACTGGTCATTTGAGAGATGCAGATGAAAACGACTCTGAGATTTCACCTCACCCCAGAAAGAATGGCTGCTATCAAGAAATCAACCAATAACAAATGCTGGCATGGGTGTGTGGAGAAAGGAACCCTACTCCATTGTTGGTGGGAGTGCAGACTGGTGCAACCACTGTGGAAATCAGTATGCAGGATACCTCAAAGCACTAGGACTAGAGGTCCCATTTGACCCAGCTATTCCCCTGCTGGGTATCTTCCTGAAAGAATTAAAAGAATCATACCACAGCGATATATATGCACCCATTTTATAGTGGCACAGTTTGTAATAGCAAAGCTTGGAAACAGCCCAAGTGCCCATCAACTAGAAACTGGATAAAGAAGATTTTTTTTTTAATTTTATAAAATGGAGTACTACTACACATGCCATAAAGAACGAGAAACTAGAGACTTTTACAGCTAAATGGATGCATATTGAGGCCACACTCTTAAGTGAACTAAATAGGACACATATATGTAAATACCGAATAGTTTCTCTAGTGTGAGAAACTGAAAGTGTAAAAAAGGATTAAAATGATTAAAATGAATAATTTATAATTTGAAATAGGAAGAAAAGGTCCAAAGGGGTAGGGGCAGTGGGAGGGGAAGGAGAAAAGAAAGAAGGGAAAGGAAAAATTTTGAGAAAAGAAAATAAAATGGAAATGAAGACTATGTAAATAGGGAAGAGTGGAGGGGGTAAAGGGAGCACAGGTAATGTGGAAAAAATAAGAACCAAGATACATCATGTACAAGCACAAGCACCCAATGATAAATGTAAACATATTGTATACCTAAAATGTACCAATAAAAGAATGTAAGAAAAAAAAATGTGGTAGAGTTAATCTCTACAAAAATGGTGTTTAAATATTGACAGTAGTCAGATATCAAATAGTAGTCAGTATCAAATATTGATATCAAATATTATTTATATGAAAGCATTATATCAAAAATATATCAAATATTGATATCAAATAGTGGTCAGTATCAAATATTGATATCAAATATTAATATAGTAGTCAGTATCAAATATTGATAGCAATCAGAATTCTTTTGTAAGTGACAACCAGGTATTACACTGATGAGTTCATGTGTTGACCACATACTAAAAAGCATATTGCAAACATTTATTTCATAAGACTCAAATAACATTGCATTTTAGTCCTCAATTCTATTGTATTCTGGATTGGTCTTTATCAATCAAGGTTTTTTTCCTCATTCGTAGAAAAGATGACTGCCTCTTTTTGTCTTTACAGTCTAATCTATAAAAGATGATTCTCCTTCATGTGTTACACTTCTAGCTTCTCTATCACCAACCCCTCCAATGCACTTGATGGCCAGGTTGAATATGGTCTTCATCGAAGTTGCTAGGAGAGCATGTCTCATTCAAATCCCAGGACTGATATCAGGAGGAATCCCCAAAATGTAAATCAAATAGGTAGTCAGTGATCTACTATATTATAGTGTAAAATAATTTTTCTTCCAACTAAATAAAATGGCATTATAAATTGTCCCCTGAATTGACCATATTCCCTCCAATTTATAAAAGTAATTAGGACATTATTAGATACGTCTCATAAGCACTGAAAAATGTAATCAGATCACCTGATATAACCAATAAAATTGTTGTAGAAAAATCAGATTCACATAAATGCAAGTCAGATTAGGACTCAGAAACAACTAAATTAACATATCTAATTTTCTTTCAGAAAAGAGTATTTCTTCATTGATTCAATATATTAAAAATATTCCTTCCTTTTTCTTTGCCACATTACGCACCCCAGGCTGAGACTATCTTATCACAAAAACTTTTAATGATGATTTCAGTGGGAGGAAAACTTCTCCTTTACCATCCCAGGGTGTCCAGCTGAGCATAAATACTAAGCTGATATAAGTCTTATCATGAGAAGAAATACACATATATTTTATTTAAATTGACACGGACACAGAGTCACTACAATAGAACAAAGACTCAAAGAAGTAGTTAGGCTTGAATGCTTGTATACTGAGTTAGACAAACAGTGGTAAAATATGAGAATATGACCAGATAAATGATTGCAAACTAGGTAGTGAATGGTGAAAAAGTAATCAAGAAGGTAAGATTTGTTTGTACTGATTTTCCTGGACCTCAACTCATGATCCCTGGTAATAAGAATGACACTTTCTTCCTGGTATAGGAAGAAACTCTTCCACGGAGGCATTTTTTTCTGCTTTCAGAAAGAAAAAAGGGAGGTCAGAGAGTCTTTGTTGCACCTGTTTTCAAGTGCTTTTCATTTTCAATAATCTTCAGGTATATTTCGGGTGGTAAATCGTTTCACCCTGCAGAAGATTTTAAGCAGGCTTTCTTTTAGTTCTGGTATTGTTATTAGCTACCTGCAATAATGTGAGACTAACTGTCTAGTTCTATTAAAAAAGGATTAGAATTCACTAGTGTCAGGAAAAAGCATGAAGTAAGATAAAAATATTCTTAAGCACAAACCAGTTAATTCTGCAACATGAGAAAATGTTTGATAAAGCACAGAGTACTATTTAAGCATTTTCAACTGTATAAAATACAGATTAGGAAATTGCTTTTGAAGTGTCTTATAATGTCGAATTAGTTCACGAAGAGCACTTTGCTATTAGCTGCTGTGGGTTTTGACCTCAGTAGTCTGTTATTCTAATAACGGGCCATGTAGGTCAATGTTACAAATGAATTTCAGGCCTGGAATTGTAGAAAAATATATAATTAATGCCAGTGCTTTTCAACCCCTCTTGCATATTTGCGTCTCATGGGCCCAAGACCAACAAAGGAGATTCCTATTCTGACTGGTTGGTGTGTTTAAATCTCTTTTGGTTATTCTGATGTGCAGACAGGGTTAAAACACTAGTTTCAGTGAGCACACTTAGGAAATCCATGAGATGGTACTTCTACGTGAGTAAAGTATGGGTTTATTCCATAAGTAGAGTCTTAGTTTCTGCTACTTCCATTAAAAAAAAGAAGTCTTTCTAGAGATGCACTGTTGCATTATTGTACAGTGGTGCCCCTCACCTGTGAATTAGTTTTGTTCCATTTCAGTTATCCATGGTCAACCATGATCTAAAAATATTCAAAGAAAAACTGCAGAAATAAATAATTTAAAGTTTGGATTGTTTGCCATTGTGAGTCAGTGTGATAACATCTCATGACCTCAACCACATTCCCTGGAATTTGACCCAGTCCATTTTCCAGCAAATCCACATGCTGAACCCTACCTGCCTGTTAGGCATTTGGCACCCCTCTTGTTTAGCAGGTCAACTGTTCTAGTATCACATGCTTCTGTTCAAGTAACTCTCATTTTCCTCAGGAGGACATGAGTAGTGGTGCTGGCAATTCATATATGCTAAAGAGCAGTCATTTAGTGAGAAGGTGAAAGCCTTTAACTTAATGAGGAAAGAGAACAGGTTCTGAAGATTAATGTACAATAAGATATTTTGCAAGAGAGACCACAGTCATGTAAAGTTTACTATAGTATGTAATTATAATTATTCTAAGTTATCATTAGTTATTGTTGTTAATCTCTTACCATGCCTAATTTATAAAGTAAACTTCGCATATGTATTTATATACAGTATAGGAAAAATATAGTATACCATGAAATACCATAAAGGTATTTCAGCTAACAGTCAAGCACAGTGGTAGTTATATAAGATGTTAATGGAGCTGAAAAAATTTTATTACCCAGAGATATTGGAGCCATTATAACACTGTAGCACAAAGTGATACTTGTGTTTGAGGTTATGGTGATGTAAAACTAACTTATTGTCTCACTAGTACAATTAGAAAGATAGGACATACAATTATGTTCAATACAAAAATACTTGAAAATGATAATAAGTGACTATGGTACTGGTTCATGTGTTTGGTATACGTTTTACTCTTATTTTAGAATATAGCTCTACTTAAGCATCCAGGTTTACTCTAGAGCATAATGGTATGCTGGCAGCAGACTCATAATCCTACATTTACCATGAATCTCGATTACATCAACAGGTTACACCCATTGATTGGCCTTTACTGCTTAGATTTGAGTAAGTACACATAATATTTTCACCAATAAAGTTCCTGAGGAACACATTTCTCAGACGGTATCTCTTCATTAACTCGTGCATGACTATGTATATGAGGTTAGTTTCTATGTGTGATTTCACATACTTACTGGGGCTTTTGAAAGGTACAAAGTCTCTGTCAGTAAATAGGGACCACTGCAAAACTTTTTAGTGAACTCTGAGAAATATACCACTTTCTTTGCAAAGGGGAATGGGCTGAATTCAAAGAGGTCAGAATTTTCAATATGAGGTTTTTTTTAGAGTATTATGCAGGCATGGTTGTAGATAGTGCTCAAAAAATAGAGATACAGTGGTAAACAAGAATAATAAAAATCTTGATATCATCAATCTTGAACTCTCATGAATAATATATATTATTTTATTTTTCTTAAGAAGTAAAACATTTTTATTTATATTTTGCTTAGAGCATAAATCAATTACTTGCTGTCCTTAAATTAAATAAATTGCTTTGTTTTGGGGGCCACTGAGCAAAAAGCTCCAGTACTTTGAAAAGACTAAAGAATAAGTAATACATAAGATTAGTGAAGAAAAGAGAAAGAGGAGCATGCAGATTATTTGAACTGAAAGGGGGAACATAGCTGTACAGATGCAAAGTATTTTATATCAACAATAGAAACATTTACTAATACATTTGAAAATGTAAATGAAGTGGACATATTCTTAGTAAAATGACAGTGTTCAAACTAAGAATAAATTAAAAATTTGAACAGAAAAACCCATTGAAGTAATTAAATTGTTCATTAAAAATGTCCACACAAATGCTAAAAACCAAAAACAAAACTCACTATAAGTTCATATGGAAGAATAAAAAGATAAAATATTTATGAGAATGGAAAATTTTCAGGCAAATGTGATTTATAAAGATATATACAATAATAGAACTTAGTACACAATTAATTTACCAATAAAAATTACCGTAATGTGAAGCAAGATTTACATCAAGAATAACAGCATATAATTTAATCTTAGAAAATCTATAGAGTTGTGATGGAGAAAATTATGTCAACTTGATTGGCTTGGGAGCCAACGAATGGATTTGTAAAGTATGGTTCTGGGTGTCTCTGGATGGGTCATGGAGGCATGGGTTTGGGTACTACTATATATAGTTCCTGTTCCTCTTATCTCTGGCATTGTTCCATTGCTCTGCCTTCCAGCCTGAATGTATTGAACATTTTTGCTTTGCCATGCCCTTCCTCCATGATTTTTCTATCTTGGAGCCAGCTGACTATGGACTGAATCACCTGAATCCATGAGCCAAATTAAGTCTTTTCTCCTTTAAATTAATTGAGACCTTCAGTATTATGCCTCATCCATGGGAATACTGATTAATACAGTAGGATATGCATAACATTAGCATGTTAAAAGTGGAGATATTATTGTAGTAGTAGATACTCAAAAAGCTTTCAATAAAATCAAATGGAATTCCTTGAAAACTGGGGGAAAAAAGGCAATGGCAGTTTTTGGAAGAATTGGAACAAAAAGAGCTCAAATTCACTGTGGGTAGAACTGACATTTGTATAAAGATCTTGCAAAAGTATGTGGTATTGTCTAGTGAAGTGAAGATTTATAAACTATAACAAAGCAATTACTTTTCTTGTGTACTCCATTATTAGTGATTTTTACATGTGAATGTGCATGAGAATCACTGAGACAGAATGTTAAAAGTTGCACTCCCTTCTCCCTAGAGTATATGCATGGAGTGTGGCTGGAGAATTTGTGTATCTAACAAGTCCACAAGTGATGTTACTAGTCAGGAGAACAAACTCTGAGAAACATTACTAAGACCCACGTGTAATTTTTCAACTTGAGACTCACATAAAACTGAACACAAGTTTCCACAGAAGAGAAAAATGGATACATAAAATACAGTGAAATTCAGTACTATAGTGACTATGAAATAAATGTAGCTGTCACAACATGTATGAATCTCTGACTTTTGAGGAAGTAAAAATACAAATTACCCATACTTGATATTTATACATTATATACATGGAACAGATTATATTATTAGATTCCATAAATAAGTATTTATGTCAATTAAATTCTATGAAGCAAAAAATAAGTAAATAAAAAAGTAAGTTGTTAAATACATATAAAATTTCACTTGTATGAACGTCAAAGTGTACCAAACATAAATGTATCATATAAAGATATATAATTTTTGGATAAAGTATATTTATAGCCAAAGAGAAGATAGACACATGATTTAGAATAACAATTAGGTCTACTGAGAAATAAGATATGGTCGAAGCACAGCAGACTAGGATTTATAATTTATTTATGTATTACTTATTGTGACAGAGTCTAGCTATGTAGTGCAGGCTGGCCTTTAACTCAGTATGTAGCCCAGGCTGGCCTCAAACTTATGGTGACCCTCCTGTCTCAGTCTCACGAGTGCTGGGATTACAGGTGTGCACCACCACACCTTGCACACACTGGTATTTAAAGATACATTTTAAAATGAACAGTAAGAAAATGAGTGTTCTCTACTTCTTTCATTCATATCTTCCTTTTTATGTAATTCTTTTTAACTTATCTGCATGTTATAAAGACTTAATGTAGGACTGCTAATCTTTGCTTTCATTTTCCTTCATAGCTGCTTTTATAAACTTGTCTATAATGGCCCACACTAAACAACTCCCGGGAAAGGACATGTCATTTTTTGCCTCATAAACCTCAGGAGATACTCAAATTCTCAGTCTTCAGGTCTTTATTTCTTTATAAAATGATCACAAATTCTTACTACCTAATCTCAGATTGAAGTTCTATTGTCACAGGAAATTGCACAATTAATGGAAAAATTCTGAGAATAAATAATTGAAAAACAAAAATAATACGTACTCTGTTTGCAAGAAAAATTGCCCAGACTGAGCTGTAAGTTATGGATATTACTTGTTAGGAAGCAAACAGAATAAGTGTAAAGTCTAAATTGTGTGAAAGGTTTTCAAATACTGTCAGTAGTTTTCATTTCTACCCTAAATATTCTTACCTGTAATCTCAACATCTTTGGACCCACTCAAATTTATCAATGTTTTCCTCAGACTTTGACAGTCCACATTCAAATACTCCCTACTAGTACCAGAAAATGAAATTTTATTAATGAAGCATGCTGCAATTTTAATTCATTTTGGCAGAAGCACGACATTGTTAATTTGTGTTGAGATGGGGCCAAGCAAATATCCTTCAGGCTTTTCAGAAAGCCTACTGCTAACCTACATTGTTTACTGTAAGGCCCGAGTTAGAATCTTCAAAAGGTTGGGTTTTTTCCTTAATATT
The DNA here is from genome assembly GCF_000247695.1 of Heterocephalus glaber. Next base: position 17,653,783 of record NW_004624742.1, on the reverse strand, counting down.
AAAGTTGAAATTAATTTTTATCAGATAAGTTTTGCTTTATTAGTCTATTGTGTTGAGGTAGCCTAGAATATCAGATATGATATCCAATACCATTATTCTTGCAAGTTTTCTATTACACATATCACTAATCTATTTTTGTGTCTTCATCCAAAACAGTGAAAAACTTGAACTAAAACAAGAACAAACTCTTAAAAACCTCCCTCAGGTTAGTATTATTTTGTTAATTGACGTTTTCTAGAAAGATTTTTAAGTAGTCACTATTAATAAATTTGTTAGTTCAAATTTCGACAGGTTATCCACTAATCTATGACAAAATATTTTAGGTCAAATAAATCTATAAACTTCTCTTAACTAAAAGTCTGAAATGCTATGAAAAATATAAATGAGAACATTTTGATGCATGTCATTCTCACTTCAATGAATGCACAATAACTTATTCTGTCTTTGAATTTTTTATATGTCCTCAGAACATTTGTGAAATAATCTTCATATGTGTTTTTAATGTATGGAATTTTTCCCCAGCCATGAAATGAATGTATTACTTCTGTTTCCATTGTTTGAATACTCCTTTAATTTTTTCTGGTAGCAGAATCTCATTCTTTTCATGATGAAATCCATACTACATGTTTTGGATTGCACAATTTAAAGAGTGATTTTGTGACTGGCTAGTATAACTGGCTGAAGGATGGGTATGCCCTCAAAGTTGGGCCAACTCCAGGCCTATTTTGATAAAATTATTCTTTTTTATTTGAGCTTGCTTTGGTGAAAGCATGGATTTCTTATTGGGAGCAATAAAGTGGAAGCAATGGCAGTTGTCGGTGTCAGAAGGAACCATCTGAGTACAACCAGATAATTATTAGAGATAAGCTGATCTCAGAGTGGAGAAATAGATCTCTGGTGACATCATCTGTGACCCAATTTCTCTTCAATCAGCTACACATTTAATGTTTAAGGTGATGTGAAGAAACAAGTTCTGAAGATTACTGTCTAATATTGTGCTATTGAACTTCCACAGCACTCTTTGGAATTCTCTATTAACTGGGAAATCCTTAAGAAAAAAATTTCTCTGTTTTTGAAAATCAGGGCATCCACCCACCAACACTTCATTTTATAGGCAAGTCTGTTTATCTCCTAACTCTTCTGTTTTCTATTCTAGCTCAAAAAAAGAACTGTGGAGAAATCTGATGTTACTGAAAAATTCACTCTTTTTCTTAATGTGCCATTTTTCTGATGCTGCTTTTTCTCCGTACAAATAAGTATTTGCTTATGAATATTTGAGCAAACTTCCTGATAATTTACTTTAAATACCCCAGTTTATAATGAAAAATATTCTAAAATACTTTAAAATACATATTACATTTTTAAAGTAAATTATTACAAGTTCTGCCCTGTTAAAAACAATTGCACACTCATATATATTTCTACCACCATACAAACACATTAACTAAAATTTGACATGGGTAATTGTTATATAATGTGTGATCTGAAAAATGTACTTTCATATCTTTTTATTGTAATTTTTTTTCATAAAGCATGTAAAACCTGAGCATGAAATGGTATGACTACAGCAGAACTTGCCTTTCATTCTTTTATGTTCTATAAATTTATAGAAAATTTTTATCTGGACTTTTACATTTGCCCTGTTATATATTTAATGCTATCAATCATAAGGCTTTTGTTTTTAATATATGGTCATTTGATGTGTCTTTCTGATCCAAATACTGCAAAAACACACTCTAATTTGAAAGTAGAAGATTTCCCTCCAGACTTTCTTCTACTGAGGTTATTTTCTGTAGTACGCAAGATCTTCATATTTTAAAAAATTGAGCTTCTAGATATTCTAACAGAGAACACCATTTGGAAAATGAAACAATGTACTACTGCAATTTAGAGGTTGCTATAAGTCTGTGACAATGGCACTAGAAAGGTACAAAGTTTCCAAATTAATCTCAATGGACTAATTATGGTCACTTAAGTGTCAGTGTTGTTAACTTTTTTCATTGCAATAGAAAGAGCTAACTAGTATGCTTTTCTAGGCCAGCTGAACACCCACCATAGCAGGAGGTGGCATTCATTTGAAATAATGTGCTATAGGGATAGCCTTTATGAACTAGATCTGCAGAAACTTGAAAATTATTTTGATTAATTGGTTAATTGAAGGGCTGCTACTACTGTCCTTAAAATTAGAATAAAAGTAATGGTTATAGTGTTGTCAGCTAAAAAGTAGCTGGACTCCAACCGTGAAGTTTATAGGATTTTGTATTTTTTTCTCTAAAAGATCATCCACCAGCAGGGAAGACAGTTTACTGTAATAAGGTAATAAATATTTTTGAAGAAACATTCCTATTTCTTATGATACTACCTGATATTAAAACCTAAAAGAAAGCCCAAATAAAGTAGCAAACACATGATGAATCCTTAGTTTCCTTTAAAGGATATTAGCAAATTCCATGCCTTAAATAGTATTTACCACCACTTTCTCTGTTAGCTATGGAGATCGGAAAGTAAAGGGACATGAATAATTACCAAAAAACCTTGCATGCTGAACCTGGTTTTAACAAAAGAATCTTTTGAATATTTCTTTCTTCTGATGGTTTATAGATTATGTCAACTTGAGTAAGTAACGCCCAGCTAAATTGACTCGGCATAGTTCTGAGTGTGGAAGGAACACCTTAGGGAAGATTATTACCAGAACGCTATAAAAGGAAATGCAGAAGGAAGGCTCGCTTCTGTTTCTTGGGAGGAACTCCAGGATTCCAGAGCAGACCCTTCAGACTCTGGCGCAGACCCTTTGGCCTGCAGGTAGGAACTTCATGGGACAGTACACGGAGCTCCGGGCCTTTGACTGGACCTTTTGGCCCTCCAGCGTCCGGAATGACCCTTGCACTCTTCCACACCCGACACTATGAGCAGTCATTGTAAGCCAATCTGTAAAGTCTTATATATTTGTGTATGTTGAATTGAATCTGTTCCTCCACTAACCGCTGACTGATATATTTCTGTATGCAAATACAAGAATAACCATAAACCTTGCGGGGCAATAGATCAATGGGTTAAATGTTATAATTAAAAGAGAGTGTAGGGAATGTTGCAAAACTAATGAATGCACAGGAATGTAACTTTTTAATTTTTTAGATTTAAAGAAATATAGATTAAACTACAGTTTAAAAACAAATTTCATTTTGTTTTCAACTTCCCATGCTTTAAGTATAAAAACTCTTAAATCAAGAGCATTGCCACAGAGATATAAGTTTTACTTGGAAATGTGCATCTGAAACAGAAAATTGTCCTTATAATTTTGTACAAAATGGCACTACTTTCAGAAACATACTCAAAGAAGTGTTTATGCTTTATTTCATTAAATAGAGCACATTATTCCTAATTATTGTTTTTAAAACGTTGTTAATTAAACAAAGGAGGATGCTGGGGCTATAAAACAATTTTTGCTTTGTCACCCCAAATGACTGCCTCTGAGCTCTCTAATTTAAAAATAGATAAAAAAAATCAAAATTCAATAAACAGCCTTTTGAATCATTCATCATTCCTGAATATAATGAAAAAATCTCTGTGATTATAATCAGTTAGACCATTAAAATCCTAAATTCCTATATCAAAAGAACACTTTAATGACTACCTTTAATTTATACAAAAAAATTAAATGTGTCTTTTAACCACATATTTTAGATATAAGACTGATGGCTTAGCTTTCTCTCCAAATAGCAATATGGTATAGCAAATGAGGGAGAGAGGTATTGATGGCCTTTATTTTTGTATTTGTTTTCAGTGGTATTTGGATAGAACCCAGGTCTTTTGCACTGAGCTATGTCTCCAGTTCCTTTTTTATTTTTTCCAGTAATCAAATTTCATAGACTGGGCTTGAATTTGAGAACCTCCTGCCTTAGCCTGTGCACCACCACGCTTGGCTTGATGAACTTAGAGCTTTACTATCTAGCACAACTACTAGCAAATCAATAAACCAACTAAGAGATCATGACTGAGTAAAGTCGAGGCACTGTACTCAAAAGAATAAATATAAAAATACAGAGTGCAGAGAGAAAAAGGTGGTATAAAGACTTATAAATGTATCTTCAGTGACTTTGGCAGAATACATTTTCTTGGGTTCAAATTGCTATGTCGTATTTTATAATTTAGACACTTTCTTTGCATATATTGAATGTTTTATTTTGAAAAAGATAATTATAGAATAACCTAAAGGATATACTTGAGTAGAATAATTATGGTGTCTATTAAATCAGGTATTTTTACCTTTAAAATAGCACAAATTTCAAGAAACACTAAGACATTCTCATTTATATGTCTGATTACTCTAGATTTTTCTTCTCATGGTAGTTGGTATTGTCATAAAAGAACAAGTCAAATCAAAGAAGCACATTTCACCCTTTTGTTTATTTCACATTGACTCAAAACTGTATCTAAAGGAAATCTCTAGGCTAAGCTGAAAGTGAACATGGGTTTGCTAATTATATATGCTTAGTATTTGGGGGGGTTATTGTAAGAAAAATATAATTATAACATAAAGAGTGACATACCATGTAGTGTTGATAATTACATCTGTGTAAGTACATCATAGGACATATACTAAATAGAATAAGAAAACTTAATCTAGGCAACTAAAGTTAAGAATAGAAAATATAAAAACAATTGTAAGAATGGTAGGTGATATAAAAACTAATGTAAATGTAACACTAATCATAATAAAAATTAATTAAATTATAATTTGAAGCAGAGAAACTTTATTTGTAAAAAATACCATATGTTCCCTACCTTTAAAATGAAATAATAAAAAATTTGGATGCACAAAAATAAAAAAGATAATCGGAAATATAGTTACTTATTTATGTTTTTGGTACCTGGTATCGAACTCAGGACCTTGCACTTGCGAAGCAGGTGGTGGAACCATTAAGCTAAATCCCTGGCCCTTGACCAATAGTTATTAGTGATAATAATAGTAGGAAAATTTGAAGAGATTATGCATAACAAAGAATAAAGTGGAAGATGGCATCCTTGAAAAAAGCAGTGAGATGTTAGCAAAATATAATTACATATTTTCAGATATTTGATTATTTGATCTTAATAAAAAAAAATATTCAAAACTCTTCTCCAAAACCCATAGTTTCTAATTTGTGAGTTTAAAAATAAATTTCAGAATGTGTATTTTTAATTTATTTATATGTGTATTTATTCACTCATTTGTATTGTAAAAAATAATATACATCATAAAATTTGCCATCTTATTCATTTTAAATTTTACAGTAGAAATCTTTAGTACATATGGATACTGCTATCTAAATCTCTAGAACTTTTTCATCTTGAAAAACTGAAACTATGTACCATTGAACAACATTCCCTTTATTTCTTTCACCCAAGAACATGGCAACCATAATTCTGCTGCATATTTCATTGCTACTGCATTTTTATTATTGAGCCACTTACAGTTGGACATTTGGGTTGCTTATCTCACCAGTCAGTTTAGGGTCCTTTTACCTCATTCAGGTAGAAATCATGTATCAGCAAGGTATGTTGTGCTAGTGGCTCTGATGCCACTGGGCCATACTAGTTAATACTGGATCCGATGCTTGACACGCTGGCTGCTGGCCTCCACTACTGCTGGCCTCCATCATTTGAAGCTTGCGTGTGCCAGACTCAATCAGGCAACTCTACTGGATGCTGGTCTCTGCTGCTGATAGTCACTGGTTGTTCATTTCTGGAACTCTTCAGGGCTAAGCCCCTACTTCTTATTGTTCTTTTTTTTTTTTAGTGACTGATTCACCCACTTTACTTAGGATAAGAACATTGAGTAGATTTACAGGACCTTCCAAGCCCCCACTACCTTACAAATAAATCATTAGCAGATTTACAAGACCTCTGAAACCAACTATTTTAACCGCACCTGTACAGCAGTGCATGGGGTCAGTATACCAGAGGGAGCCCTCCTAGACTACTCAAAGTGTGCAGAGAGTGCTGCATATATAGCAAGTCCAGACCTGTGATTGATCCAAATGGAGGCCTATGATTGTTTCATATTAATGCCTGCTGATTGATCAGATTACAGACCTTTGATTGGCTCAAATGAATGAAGCTTCAGTACAATCACACCTGTGCTGCCAGAGTCAGTGAAAAGGCAGGAAAACATAAATCAGTTGATTTACAGTCGTGTCTCCACGAAAAATAGTATGGCAAAATCTGGATATCTTCACAGGGGCTCACTGTATTCATCAGCTCACTGGAGTTGGGGGAGGTTGAGGGTGTTAATGGTGGGGCTTCCCTTAACCATCTCAGGATGATGCTCCCCTTCTTTAAAGAGGTGGGAGCAGCACCTGGAGTGATGGGAGCAGGAGAGGTCACCAAGGAGAACAGTCAAGTTGCACCTTCTGTTTCAGTGATGTGGAAGGGAGTGGCTGCCGAACAACCAGGGAGGACACCTAGGTAAGTTGTCTCAGTTCATTCTGGGAAGGGAGTGAAGAGAGAGCAAAGGGAAGTGAGGTAGAGGGCAAGATGGCTTTTGCAGGACAGGAACAGGGGAGTCCAGTGCTTCTTGTCTGTCTTACGCACACCTCTTGTTTACTATGAACAACACAATTAGCATGGACATTAAAAACTTACCTGGGATCCTACCTACACTTATGTTGGATATATATTCAAGAATGTACAGATGGTATAGTAATATTATTTTTAGTATTTCAAGAAATCTTCATACTGTTGTTGTATCTGTTTCACCATTTTGCATTCCCACCAACAGTGCATGAAAATTTCAATTTCTCCACATCCTCAACAATACTTTCTATTTTGATTATTTATTCATTTTATGGTGGTCATTCCCAATGGGTATAAGGTGAGTGTCAATTTTTATTTGCAATTAGTGACAACTGAGTTTGAGATTAGTTGTGGGCTTTACATATATGATCTTTATTATGTCAAGGTAATGTCTTTCTATTCCTAGTTTGTTGAATGTTTCTCCCATTAAAGTTTGTTAAACTTTGTTAAATTTCTTTCTGCATCACTCGAGATTATGGTGCTCTTTTGTTTTTCATTCTGTTAATGCTAAACATCATATGTATCCATTTTGATATGTAGAAATATTATTGCAATCCAGAAACATAGCTTACTTCTCCATGGTGTGTAATTCTTTTGATGTGCTGTTAAATTGGGTATTTCGGCATTTTCATGTGGATTTCTGGATTCACCAGTTATTGTCTATTGGTATGTAGTTTTTTTTTGTAGCATCTTTGTCTTGGTTTGGACAAAGGTAATGCTGGGCTTATATAATTTGAAAATGTTCCCTTATGTTCAATGTTTTAAAGTGTTTGAGAAGGATGGGTAGTAATTCTTTAAATTAATATTGGTGGAATTTTCTAGTGAAACAATCTAGTCCTGGGATTTTCTCTGTTGGGAATTTTTAAATTACTGGCTTAAATCTCTTTTGTCTAAGATTGTACAAACCTTTAATTTCTTCATGATGAAATCTTGATTGTATGTTTTTTTGAATTTATCTACATGTTCGGTGTTCAACTTGTTGATGTATTTATGGTCATAGTAGTCTTTTATGGTCCTTTATCTTCTGGAACAACATGTCCAGTGTGTTCTCTTTTATTACATTTATTATTTGAATCTCTTCTATATAATGATTTGAAAATTTTTGTTGATTTTAAAAACACTATTAATTTTAACTATTTTTCATTCTCTACATGGCTTATTTCTGCTTCAAGCTTTATCGTTACTATTATTAATATCATTATTATTGTTTTGAGACAGGATCTCACTATATCATTCAGGCTGAACTTGATGTCACCATGTAGATCGGTCCATCCTCACACTCCTGGTGTCCTCCTGCCTCAGATTCCTGACTGCTAGGATTACAGGTATGTACCAACACACCAGCATTATTTTCTTCCTCCTAGATATTTTTCTATTTGCTTGAAGTCTACCTTTCAAGATTTTTTTCTTTTTGAGACAGAGACTCACTATGTAGTTCAAACTGATCTTGAACTCACGGTGTAGCTCAGGCTGGCCTCTAACTCCCAGCTATCCTCCTGCCTCAACCTCCCAAGTGCTGGGATTATAGGCATTCACTACCATGCCCAGCTTTCAAGATCTTTTTGACAAGATCTATTTTTTCCAAGTTTATTGGTACATTTTAGGTATAAGATACAGTTGCATTCCTCATTGGGATCTTGTAAGTTTACATGGTGTATCCTAGTTCTTATTTTTTTGCCATTTCCCTGCCCTCCCTTTACCGCCTCCACCCTTCCCTATTTACAGAGACTTTGCTTCCATTTTTTCCTTTTCTCGTATTTTTTCTTTTCCCTTCTTTCTTTTCCCCTACCCCTCTCACTTCTCCTACTCGTTTAAACCTTTACTTCCTATTTCACATTGTCAATTATACCATTTGAACCTTATAGCAGCACCGTTTGTAATAACTAAAACTTGGAAACACCCCAAATGCCCATCAACTGGAGAATGGATAAAGAAGATGTGGGTTTTTTTTTTCACAAAATGGAATTCTACTCAGCCATAAAGAATAAGAAACTAGAGACAAGATCTATTTTGAAAAACCAATGTAGGCATTTACTTCCATAAACTTTAACTTTTACAGCTCTGGCTGTATCCCAAAGAAATCTTTGGGATACAGCAAAAGTATGTTGTTTTTTCACTTCTCAACATATTTTCCAATGTTCTTTGTGATTTCTTTGATAACTTCATTGTTAAACATAGTATCATTTGTTTTCTACATCTTAGTTAAATTTTCAGGTTTCATTTTCTATTTATTTCTTGTATTTCATTGTGGTTGGAAAATATAATTGGCATGATTTAAATCTTAAATTTAGTATAACTTATTTCTATGCTGAAAAATGTTCTATGTACATTTGAGAAGAATGTATATTCACTTGCTCTTGGATAAAGTATTCTATGTATATCTACTAGGTCTAATTGGGATATAGTGTCATTCAAGGTTCTGTTTTCTTATGTATGTATGTATGTATGTATGTATGTATGTATGTATGTATCTATGTGTTTGTTTGAGACAGGGCCTTGTTATATAATTCAGGGGGGCCTTGAACTCTATCTCCCAGGTTGGCCGCAAGCTTACAGCAATCCTACTATCTCTGCCTCCCCAGTGCTGGGGTTACAGAGGTGTCCTACCCTTGCCAGGCTGTTTTCTTATTTATATACTTCTGATTGTTGTATCAAATCTTAAAGTAAGATATTAAAAATCTATTATTAAGTTCCTGCCTATTTGTTTCCTCAATTCTTTAAATGTTTCTCCCATTATATGAGGTTAGGTGCATATACAATTATTATAATAATTTCCTTGTGAGTTACTCTTCCATCATTATTTTATGTGTTTAGGTCTCTTGTGACAGTTTTTTAAATTTGCAATCTACAGTTTTTCTTATATAAGTAGGGCCATTTCTGCTCTCTCATAAGCATTTATGTGGACTGTCTTTTTATAAACTGTCTTTACAGTATTTTCTGATTCTATAGTATCGATATATGTGCTTTTCTACAGACATTTATACTTTTATAAGTTTTGTGTGGCTTTCTAGTGTCATTTTCTTTCAACTTGAAAAATTCCAATTAGCATTTTTTAACAGACAGGTCAAATTGTGATGAGTTCCCTCAGCATTCATTTATCTGGGAAGGTCCTCATTTCTCCCCCAAATTAAAGAATACTTTCTGTAGACATAGTATTCTTGGTAAGCAATTTTCTCATTCCCCCTCTCAGCACATTGAAGATATCATCCTATTCTGTTTTGTCCTTCAATCTTTCTGCTGAGAATTCTACTAAAATTTAAGGAAGCTCCCTTGTGTGTAACAATTCACTTCTTTCTGCTTTTTAAAGTCTGTCTGTGACTTCTGACCATTTTCATATAAGGCTTTGATGTGAGTTCCAAGTTCTTCTCAGTTTCATTCCTTTGAGATTCTTCAATTTGCCTGATCATTTCCTTCTTCAGACTTGGAGTTTTCAGCTTTGTTGCTTCAAACGAATGATGTGCACATTTTCTCTCACTTCTCTTGAAAGGATGGTGCAATGTATGTATTGCCTTCCTGTGATGGCGTTCTACATATCACATAGACTTTAATCAGTATTCATCATTCCTTCTCTTGTAATAATTCCAAATGACACACTTTCCTCTTCTCAGAGTCTTTCGTCTACTTAATAAAGGTATCTCCTGAGCCCAATAGTAGATTTTTCAATTCAGCTATTGTATCCTTTTGCTTTAGAACTTCTGGTTCTTCTTTTCTTCCTTTTGTTGCTGGCTTTTTATTGACATTACCATTTTGTTCATGCATCATCTTTCTCATCTTATTTAAATATCAGTTCCCTTATGGGTTACTGTACTTCTTTAAGGTCAATATTTTGAATTATTTGCTGGTACTTACATAGATCTGCCTTTTCTTGAGTTGGCTTCTGAAAATGTATTTGTTGTTTTGATTGGGCAAAGTTTCCTTGTTTTATTACATGTCTTGCTATTTTTATTGAATTTTGACATTTGGTGATGAAAAAAAGAAGAGGAGGAGGATGAGGAGTCAGAGAGGGGGAGGAAAGGATAGCCTGCAGACTTTCTGGTAGATTTTCCTTAATTATATTAACTAAAATTTCTGGGTAACTCTGCAACTTGTGTTGGTACATTGCTTCTTTGAAGTTGTGCATGTAATTTTCCAATTAGAGACTTTAAAAGTTTCTTTTGGGGAGCCTATTCTCTCTTCTTCCTTCTTAGAATGTAGATGCTCTTGTGCTGCACGAGTTTCCCCAAAACTGAAACGTTTAGTGCAAATTCTATTGTTACCTTTCCTTGCCAAAGGAGAAGCTGTAAATCCAATGTGCTCTTCCAAATACTGGAAGTCCTGCAGGCTGGGGAGAATGTCATGATGGGAGAAACATGACAGTTTTTCTTACATCAGTGCAGCTGTTCTTTAATGTCAGTTGCCTGGGATGCTGCGACCTTACTTCATCAGTTCTGTTAAAAGCTGTTTGGACCATGTACTCTTGTTAAGTTGGTGTCTTTGAGGGAAAATGTGGTACAATGTTTCCTTTACAGTCATCTTGCTGATGTGACACCAGAATACACATTGCATTTAAGAACATATGGACTAAAACAGAATATTTATTATTCATCTGGCCATAAAATATATTTCAATTAATTTCAAACTATCCACAAACTGTTTCAGCTCTCAGACATTAATACATATATGTATATGTCTACACATATATATGTGTGTGTGACCGTACTTATACATATATATATATATAATATAGGCATATATACATATATAATGGAACCAATCCTATGTATAATTGAATGAACAAAATCTTGTATTTCCAGAAACTGAAAAATAAAACATCACCAATTAAACTTTTGTTTATTTACAGAATTCTTAAAGACATTTGAAAGTACTCAGAGTGGAATGAAAATGAAAGCCAATTGTGTAAAAATTTGGGGGATATATTTAAGGTAGTCTTACGGAAGTGTGTAAAAGAATACCAAAAATTCTAAATGTAATTTTGTGCAAAATTAAGGAGTGAGAAAATAGTTACCTAGCTAAACCCCAAAACAATAATAACAAACTATCAATAAATGACCAAAGAAAAGACCAGGCCTTAATGAAATGTAAAACCATTTAAAGGATGGAGGATAATTGATATAATAAATGAGAGCCCATATCATAAAAGGGATACACAATAAAATATACAGACAGACTTGGCAAAACTGTAAGAGAAGCATTTCCAGAACACTTGCTGATTTTCCTAAAATACTTTGTAACAATAATGTATGAATTAGGATAGGATCTAGGCATTTGTCCTACATAGCCTGCATTTGAATGCAATGTTCTAAACTCTCACTTCAATTTCTTCTCTTATTATCTTGTTATAGCAAGTTACTTAGTCTCTTTGTAATTCCAGTTTCTCAAGTGTAAAATATTCTGTGTTGTATGTGAATTAAATTTAAGTTAATATCCTTAAACATTTAGGAATAATCATGAAATGCATATGCATAATAAATATTAGAGACTGATTGGATTGCTCAAGGAAATGTTCTGCTGGGATGAATGTGTTTAGGACCCAGATCATCTACTTATACAGCATTTGACTTCACAATGTTTGTGATGTTTTCTTTCATAAACCATGAAATGGTAATATTGATTGCTACATTTATGGTTATTTTAAGGACATATTGTATGTTAAAGAGCTTAATAAAAAATCACCATTTCATAATCAGCTTTGGTGAATGATTCTGCTTAATCCTTCTGTAAGGATCATTTTGGGAATTGTATGAAAATAAAAATGAAATACTTAGTAACCGTAAGCACTTTTGAGAAGGGATATGAATACTAGCATTATAAAAAGTAATTTGAAGTAAGAACATAACTTATCCAGGTAGATACATTCTTTGGTACCGTTTGCTGTTATAATTTCCCATGTCTTTTCCTCCTATTTTAAAAGAATATTCTAAAATAAAAATGTAATATTGACACTAATGTCAGATCATTAAAATGAATAAATTCAGACTAATGCATGGGGCTGTTTGTGACACAATTTTCTGAAATGTTAACTATAATAATATCAAATGTATTGATTTGCAGCTCATAATCCAGTTATATAGGTAACAATCCATCTCTTTGGAAATTGAGTTTTGCTTGCAAATAAAATCAAGATTAAGGAATAAAAATTTGATGATGTTGGACAGATTAGATTGAACTTTTCATATACTTTAAAAAATAAAAAAGGATTAGAAAAATAATTTGTTTATATGGCAAAATTTCAGAACTGAAGACATACAATGCTCTGGAGACTAGGGATTTGATTTATTCAATATTAAAAAATGTCACTAAAGAAATCCTGGCCAAGAGATTTCAGCTTTTTAACAATTGAAACAATAAATGAAAACAACTTCATTTTTTTGTATAGGAGCATATTTTACTTTTATATGGGAACTAAGTTTAGAAGTGGTAATTTTTCAGAAACGTGGTTCACACCAATGTTTTAAGACTCTGATTTTCTCTAGGGAAGTTCTTTTACCTGCATCAAACTGTCTCAATAAAGTCAATTATGTGTGCTATCAAGTTATGTGAACTTTAGATGTATAAGGAAAATCAGAGGGAACACTGTATTTTTCATTGTTGTTGCAGTGTACGTTTTCATGAGTTGAATGGATGACTTGTGCTTTTTGTTTGTATTATTGGACAAGAGCGCATCAGTGCATTAACACACTTTAAAACAATAAAGCACACCATAAGTCTACTTTCAGTCAATTCATTTACACTCACCATTTTTTTTTTCCGGTACTGGGGATTAAACTCAGGACTTTGCACTTGCTAGGCAGGCACAGCGCCACTGAACTAAATCACTGGCCCTACACTCACCTTATTGACTCAATTTGCATGATCAAATCTGTGGTAGAATGCATCCTCCCTGGGAAATATATCCAGGTTAAAGTTTAGCACCTGTAACTTAAGTTTTAGTAGCAAAATATCTTGAAAATTTTACCTTACTCCAAAGGAATGATGCTCTTATATCATAGAAACAACTCAGCTGATTGATTAAACATACCAAAAACAGTGCTTATCTCTGTTAGAAATCTTCTTTAGGATTATGATTATTGATTAGAGTCTCTTAATGCCATGGGTTGAGCCTGAAGATGGTCCTTTGCCTCCTCCCTACTTCCTTTCTCCTCCATAGATTAGAGAGTCAAACTGTCTGTTTGGCTAATATTGTAGACCCTGGATGGCAGAGCCCCAGGAGACAGTTACATTATGTATCTTTCCCTGTTCCCTTCCTGCACATGCCCTGATCATGAAACAATCACACTACATTCCACCTAGGCCACATAGGCCATGTAGCACTATTTGTCCCAGCTTCTTTTCCTGTTTGCCTTCCACTATAGATAAAGAGTGCAGGGGACTCCAGGCGGCCATTATTTCCTGAGGAGCTATGGTTCCACTTGGTCCCAACTTTCAAGAATAGTCTTTGTTTCTTCATCTTTTCTTCATCTCCCACTGCTCTCCCCAGCTTTGGACCTTACACTGTGTGGGTTGTGGCATCTTAAGTTTTATTTCAAATGAGTCTGAAAATAAAATATCCATACTTCTGAGAAAATAATTACAGCATAAATTCACTAACAAACACAGAACCCAATAAAAATGAGAGCTTAGGTTTTGAGATCAGTGATTATGCTATCTCATTATGAGTTTATTTGGATCAAGAAGTGCAGATCTTAAAAACTCTATCATTCTTCATATAAAAAGAAAAAAAAAATGAACTAGTGACCAACCAGACAGAAACTACCACTTATTCTTATCTGTGGTACTTGTCTCTCACGTTTATGGTTTCTGGTTATTGTTCATTTATGAATATGGTCAACTATTTTTGTAGCCCTACAAATTAATTAGTGGTAAATTTTCAGTTCATAGAATTTAAATTTTCCTTATTAAAGCATTTGGTTTGTGCTCTCTGCTTAAAACAACTCATTTTCCATAAGAAGAAGCAAAATATGATGTGGGAGAGACATCTTGTGAAATAATTGTCAGTGATTGTTTTGTAGGCATTAAGTTATCAGGTTTCACAAATGAGGTGACATTGGGCCTGAGTTGTCATAGCAGGCAATATAAGTGATTTCATTGCCCAAATGTGGAAAGAGCAACTTCTATGGCTTTGGTTATTCACTAATCAAAATATCTTAATTTTAATATCAAAGGTGAAAATTGTTCCTGATTTCCAGAATTATTTGAGGGAATATACATGCTATGTTCAGTAAATGCCATCTCTAACTAAGCACTCGGACTTTTTTCTATTTGCTAGAACTCAGGAGAAGTGCTGGACATACAAATATTTGGGCAGAGTGGCTGTTATGGTTTGGATTTAAATGTCCTCCATAATGTTCATGTGTTAAGGATTTAGTCTCCATTGCAGCAGTGTTTGGAAGCTGTTAGGAACTTATTAGGATCTTGAGGACTCCCAGTAGCTTAATCCTCTGGTGAGTTCTTGATTGAATGGAATACCAGAAGGCAGTGGAAACTGTTAGGAGATGGCTCCCAGTTGGAGAAAGTAGGTCACTGGGTGTGCATCCTGGAAGGGTGTATTTTGTTCCTATCCCCTTCCTAGTCTCTCTCTGCCTCTTGTCTCTCATAAGGTGAGCTGCTGTGTTCCATCACATACTGTCCACCATGATATTCCATTTCCCCATGCCCTAGAATAATGGAACCAGGTGACGATGGACTGAAACATCTGGAAGTGTGAGCCTAAATAAATCTCTCCTCTTTTATCTTGATTTTCTTAATCATTTTATCACACTAACAGCAAACTGACTAACACCATACTAACACCATAATAAAAGACACCTGGATGGGAAAAATGAGGCATAACTTGCAGAAGTGCTCCACTAGGCAAGAGTCTGCCTGAAGCAGACAGGACAAAAAATAAACTGGGTAGAGTCAAACTTTATCATAGAAAAAACTGGCAAGTTGGGTCAACTGCCTGCCTCAACTGTGCTTCAGTCCTATTGTACAAGCCCATATGGTTACCTACTGAAATTCATAAAATCATCATGTCTCCATGCCAACTGTAGGTCACAACTTCTGTTGAACCATAAAGTCAAAAGCAGACAATACAAACAGCCAACTACAAATTGGTAGAGATGAATGACACACTTGTAGGATTTAGCCTTGGTGCTACTTGAGTTGTACTGAGAATATTGAGTTTCAAGATAGTATACAAAAATAGTCTCTCCTTTTCGGAATGTTTACTCTACCAGGCACTTGTTTTACTATTGCAGCACATTGCCATTCATTAGTATATAAGCAATCTTCAATATAAATTTATCATATAAAATGAAGCTTAGCAAAGTAATACAATGTGACTCGTCATATTCAGTTGCAATCACCCCATAGGTAGCTTATTTAAAACATTTAACTATTTGAAATTTATAACAAACTTTTTTTCCTGCTAAGTAGAATCATTAAGGAAATATTATATATCTCATTGTTCACTAAAAAGGTATAAAATAGATTACTATGCTATTCACAATATACACCAGTAATTCTGTTTAAAATACGATTTTCTACCATAATTTAATGTAGCTAATACAATGATAGCTTTCGGATATATCATGGTTTAAGTACATATAGTTAAATAAAATTCTTAATTAAGAAAACTTTCTCTCCCTCCCTCACTTAAAATGAATAACCTATAAAGTTTTGGTCTTGTGGACATGTTTAGAATAAAGGTATATGCCCCTAGACAACCATATTCATCTCTCCATTTGTTCTTTCAACATTTATTAGATATTAAACTGCATGCCTCACAATGCCTTAAACACTTATATGACTAAATCATTTAACTCTCATTCTATGATACAGATGAGATTAAAAACTTCATTTGAAGGAATAAAAACTGAAATTAATGCAGATCAAATGACTCAACCATAGGCAAATAAGTAATCATCATTTGTGCCCATATAGCCTTATTCTAAAATTTATATTTCTAATTATTTTCTTGTACTCTCTTTCTGCCACCACCTCTATGACATTCCTCACAGTGGGTAGGAGGATGATTGTGGTTCACCCAGTGTTCACTACTGAGAGGATATTTTTACCATTTAATCAATATCATATAGATGATTAAGTCCCTAGGGAAATTACATAAACATGAGTAAGCATGTATTTTGATTTGTAGAAGAATTCTAAGTAATTGTAAGTCAATAACAGGAAGTTTTCTTGATTTGTTGTATAGAGCATTTGATGATACGTACTGACAGTACACTAATATGCATTCACAAATATCTACTGGGATTGGATGCATAGGTCAGGAAAAGTGGATACAGATTAGTATCTGCTAGGAAACAGTCAAATATAATTTTTATATTTACATAATATAGCAATAAAAGCTAACACCACAAATAATGTAATGATGAGTTTATTAGGGACAAAATAAAAGAAAACATTCAAATGTAATCAAAGAAAATCAAGTGACCATCACATTATCAAAAGATCATCAGATTATCAATGTACCAAAAGTTGTGGTTAGTAGATAAAAGATGAATTTGGATTTACACCAAAATTTTGCATTTTGTATATTCATGAATTAAAAATTATAAATTAAGTAATACCCACTCCACACATGTACCTCAAAATTTTCACAATCAACTATATTTTTACCTTTATAATTTCTGAAAATTTTGCAATGTAGAGGATTAACTTTTCATTGACACCTATTATAATTCTTAGAAATACTTATTTATTCAGGAATAAATGTTGGAAAAGTAATAGATTAACACAAAGAAAATATAATAGTCAAAAGCAATATAGACTTTTGAACTATTTATTATTAGCCACTGGTAATTTAGCATAGTTACTCTACAAAATAGAGTATTAGCTTCTAGGACTCTTACTCAAGGATACAGGGCTTGCCTAGTATATCTCAGACCCTGGTTTTGACATCACTATCACTGTTAAAAGGTAAAATAAATTACACATCTCTCTCTATCTCTGCCTCTCTCTCTCTCCATAAATGTTTGTGTATGTGTATGTGTGTGTTTCCATATTCATTCTGTGCTTCTTATGTACAAAATGAATCATTTTATAATATTTAATTTGCACATTTTCAGGAAGGTCATACATATATCATTCATCATGGTTCCAAATACATAAAATGTTCTCTGGAAACAGTCTCTTCAAAATTATTTTTATTTATGTAACACTATTTGTAAGTTAGCACTGCCAATTGCTTGTCTACTACATATAATAAAATGGAGGGTTCTAATTAAAATAAATACATGATTATAAAATCACCATACTAACTGCAGAAAATTTTTGCTGCAGTACAAATGAAAGAGAAGCATTTACATTTGGAATAAATTATATTTTAAATTATTTATTTTTATCAACTAGTATATAAGATATCAAATGAATGTAGAAAAGTTATACTGCAATGCTTATAACTCAATGGTTGACATTATATTTATTAAATACATAAAGAAACAGTTTCTGTGAGCTTGCATCTTAATTTCTTGATTCTAGCAAAGATTTTAGAGCAACTTCTATGTTCTGAACACAAAAGATCTTAAATGATTTCAGCAGAATGCTATCAGTAGACCAATGAACACCACTGCAAATCATATCCTCATGTTCAGAACTAATATGAAAGAGATCCTTCAAGTACATTATGTTACATCACATTTTTACTTTGCATGAAAACATTCTTATTAGTACCATGTATATCTTAATTTTGACCATCTTGAAAACAAAATCTAACAAGTAATCCTTGCCCCAGCCTCCTACTACCCAACTATTTCTTCAATTCAGTTGTTCCCTATGATTAAGACTTTATGGTAGTTATATTTATTGTATTTTAGCCACATGACAGTATGTAGTTAATGTACTACAAATAAAGAAACAGTACTAAACTATGACATAAGTTGTCATATCAATAGATTTTTATTTTCCATATATTGAAAGAGCTTTATAGTTTTTATAGCAGTTATGGAAGTTTCAAGGACTATAGCAAAGTTCATGAATAATCAGGAAATGACAACTATATTGGAATAGATGCCTCACTAGTCATAAACATAAATGCTGGAATGTGAACACACATCTCAATTTCAGAGATTTAAAAAATGAAACAGTGTTGTGTTAGAACTAATGAAATACATTAGGTGTCTGTACTCACTGTCTCTAAGAGCTATTCTATTCCCTCTGGAATCTTCTCTAATTACTTTCATCTATGCTGCTCCAACCGAAAGGGCCTTTTCCAGCATCATCAGAGTTCATGTGTTGAAAAATCCAGTGGGAAATTCTCAGTTCTCATTTGTCTTGATCTATCATCAGTGCTTGCCACAGGAGATTACTTCATCCTTCTTGAAATGCCTTATTTTCTTGGCTTCCACTATATGGAATCCCCATTTTTCCCACTTCTCTTATTGCCCTTAGTTTTCTTTGCTAGTTTCTTATTTTTTTCTCTCCTTAGAGTGACCAGGTTTCATTTTTCTGGAATTTTTGTCTATCAGCACTCATTCTTTTATGATCTAATATACTGTAGCCTTAAAAATGATCTCTACATGGTAATTTCTACATTTCTATTTTTCATTCATACCTACTTCCGACATTGTAAGATATTGAGTTATATTCTTTATACACCTAAGTGTATGTCTCAGTGACATTTCAAACTTAAAATATTGATCATTCCTTTAAAACCATAACCTTCATCAAACATGCCCTGGGGATGTTTGATAGGAGCACTGCCCCTACTCATGAAAGCTTGTCCTAATCAAGGCTCAAAGGCCTCATTTCCCAACTCCATCCCATTGGTGCTTAGATGTCAACATATTCAAATCAGGTTGGGGGGAGCCTTCACTCAGACCACTGCAACAATGACCCCTGTAAAGTGAACACAGAAAATAGAAGCATTTTTATTACTCTGGGAACATTTTTAATCTGGACTTTATAATCTTACTAATTGTGACTGGCACTTGGAACCATAACTAATCATTTTTTGGTTACTGAATCTAAAGTTTATTTGTGTAAATCAAGGTAATGTGAATTATTACCAACCCTGAAGACTAATACAGAAATATTTCCACTAATTAATTTTTTGGTGCCATTGCTCTCTGACTTTGTAGGGTGCTGAATCACCCCAACAAGTCAACACTCACTACCTGTGATAAGGTACAGTTCCTATGTTGAAAATATATGTAGTTATTTTCCTCTAATCATTATTTTAATAGTATTATTCAATACTATTATCTTGATACTATCCTACAAAATAGGATAATTTTAAAAAAGAGAACAACTAAAATACACATGTAGAAATTAAAAGCACTCAGAATAACTTGGTCCATATCTTACAAAAATAAGAATAAAGAAAAAGAAGGAAATCCTATTTTATCTACCAATACCAGAAGAGACTTTACTTTGTCCATAAATGTTGACTTTATTCATGTTAACTAAACCTTATCTGAATAGAGCTATAAAGTTACTTTTTTTTTTTGGTACTGGGGATCAAACTTGGGACATTGCACTTGCGAGACAGGTGCCAGAACCACTGGGCTAAATCCCCAGCCCTATAAAGTTAAATTCTTCTATATGCATCTTTCTGAATAGACAACATCTTTCAATTAAAACAATTACTTTCATTTTAAATATTTTTAATTTCAAGGATTATATTTTAGGTATATTTATTCTCTTAAAGGTAAATCAACAGAAACACACATGCTCTGAAATGCATTTAATTTTATTTTCCATGATATTTTAATCACAAACAGAATTGCTGAAACAGGAGTACAGAACAACTTTTCTAAAGTTTTCAAATATAAAATGTTTGACTTTGGAACTCCTTTGAGAAATAAGACTGAGCTTTCAACAGTAGTTCTCTGATTCTTATCAGGAAGAGCACTGATAAAAATACATGCACATAGAATGAAACAAATAATGGTTGTTATTAAATATTTTTTCTAAATGATCCTTATATCTTAATCGCCTAATGGAAGTAATAACCCTAAAGAAATACTTTACAAGTACCTTCTGTATAATGCATGCTAGATGGATATTTGTTCAAAATTCCCAAAAAAGTCTCCCCAAGGTATTCATTCTCTATCTTAAGAAAATGAGTGTCAGACGGAATAGTTGATCTCCTTGATATCTCCATATTTTTTACTGCTTTTATCCATAAACTTCACTTGTGAGATACTCTTAAAATAGAGGTGAAGTGTGTGTCTTCACTTTTTGGGCTTGAGATAGCTCATTTTGAAAAATAGAGTGTGTACAAATTTTTAGTCCAAGCCTTAAAAAGATTGGATGTTACTATTTTCTTCCTGCTCCATTGCTATGTAAGATTAAGCACATAATCTAACTTGTCTGCACATCCCGAATTGATAAGAGAAAATTGTAGCAGAGCTGCTTCATCTCATATACAGACCTGCAGTGAGAAGCCGAGCCATTCAGCTGCTGCAGGCTCTATCAGGGATTCTCATCTTAAACCAGTGTGAGATGAACTCTAAACACCAACTGAAATGAAGATATGGTACATGAGTAATAAGAAGTGATTGTAGTTTTAAGACACTGAGTTTAAGGAAAGTTTTTCAGGTTAGAATAGCAAGCAAATACAGGGAAGTGAATAGCTGGCTCCACATTTCACAGCTGTATGGAATACAACCAGTTTCTAAATCAAATACAGGCTTACTAAGAGCCTGGACCCTTTAAGCATTATGATTCTTCTCTTATCCCATCCTTAAACTATCAAGAGTTAGCAGTGACAAATATGAATCGACTTTAGGACTGTATTTTCAAGCCATTATCCACGGTCAGTAGAATGACTACTCATTCTGATTTGCAGGAGACACATTCAGTTTTCCTATAAGACTTATTAATAGTGCTTTCTTGAACTCTAAAATGTTCCATTTATTATACAGTTACTTTAGTGACAACTAATTAATCTAGTCATCACGTGTTGTCTTCACCTGATAAAGATAAAAGGAAAGGAGCAAGGTAGAGGATACAATGATATAATATAAAGACTGAGCAAAAGAAACCCTAGAGGGAGGATGAATAGCATTGAAGTTATTGATTCAGAGGTATTCAAGAGGAATAAGGGGTCTGAGTCATTCAAAATTCAAATATGTTTAATATATAATATATTATTGAATGGGTACACTGAATCCTTGAATCATCTTGGATCCTTCACTTATTTGGGGAAAGACAATACTATATTACCCAACTCACAGGGTAGCAAGAATTAAATAAAATAATAATTATGCAAGTGTTATAGAATAGTAATGCTAATTCTAGTTTTAGATACCATATTGTTGATTTAATGAAAGCCATTAAATTTCAGCTTTTCAATGGAGATCAACATATTTGGAATACTTACCTTGTGTAGCACCTCTAATCTCTTTAACATAAGAAAATTATAATAGTATAAATTCAATTTCCTTTTCTCGTTAATAGGAAGTAGCTTATATTGTATCAACCATTCTGCTTCAATCTACTGTAAACTGGCTAAAGGCCAGGGTGAGGTAGAGTATGCTTGTAATCCCAGCACACGGGTAGGCCAGACAAGTCTGAGCCTAGCCTAGGCACCATAGTGACTTAGTAAGATTCTGTCTCAAAAATCCAGAAACAAAAACAAGGGTCTGGGGATGTAGCTCAAGGAGAAAGCCCTGGGCTCAATACCAAGTATCACATACAAACACACACATGCACATGCCCCCAAAAACTTAAGGACTGTTAAGGAAAAGGAAGTTTCATTAAAACCACCAGGATTTCAGTTCTAATCATTGAAATATTATTTTCTAGGAATAATACCAAAACCCAAATAGATAAACAGCTAGAAAGCTGAGAATTCTAACTTCGGTCCTCTTGACAAAGGCAGTTTGATCTGCTTTCATTCCAGTATTGGTACAGTGGAGAGTGGATCTTATTTGCAGAAAGATAACAGTAAACTAATCCATATTATTTTATATACAGTAATCCTAACAGTATATTTACAAACTAGGATACCATAGCATTTTGGAAAAATATTTAGCAGCATTTATAAAAGACTAATATATGCAATCCTATGGACCAGAAATACACAACAGAATCACTCAGAAGGCACGTACATGGGTGTTCACAGCAGAATACACAAGAGAATGGCTAAGAATTTTTGTATATTCATATAAAGTCCATCACTTATGTTGCTTTGGTTTATGTTTTCTGTTTGTTTGTTTGTCTTTGTTTTTATGGTTTTTTTGTTGTTGTTGTTGTTGTTTTTTGCTTTACAATGCTGTCAAAGCCATGTGGATTCAGTGGAAACCATACTTTAAGATCACTTCCAATATATGGTAGCCATCCTCTCAAGATGTTAAGGACTGGAAGTGAGCCACAGCTCAAAGGTAGCAGTGGGATCATGAGGATAAATTAGCAGTATCCTGCGATGTTCTGCTTTGCTAAACTATGAAGCTCAGTAAGTAAGACAGATTAGATGGGTTTTTGACTTACAATATTTTTAATTTATGAAGAATCAATCAAGTTGTAACCTCATTATAACTCAAGGAACATTTATTGCGGATTACTACAAAGCAATGAAAAGTGAATTAGCTATTTCCACATGAAAATCATGATTCTCACAGAACTAAAATAAGAAAGTATTTCTGTGAGATTCTGCTTTCATGAAGCTAATTAACAAAGTAATCTTTCATAATGAAAGTTAAAGTAGTGGTGCCACTGGGAGATAAATGGAACAAGAGAACTTTCCAAGATGCTGCTCACTTAATTCCCCCATGAAAAGTGGTTTACAAGTAGATTAACTTAATAAGCTTAAGAAGATCTAAGTTTAAGATTTATGAGGTTTTCTATATATATAATATGCTTAGAACAATCTCTAGAAGCCTATGTAGTATATCTCACTTTCAATTTGTTCTACTACATATTATTAATAATACTTAATAACTATTGAATATTTACTCATTTGGTAAATGAAATGGAATGAGGCATTCAGACATATACAAATTATTTATTTTAAGGAGACTTTAAATTAGATGGTGGAGAATGGTTTATTCAATAGGTGGCAGAAGTTTTGATTAAAAAAGATAAGCAGGCATTAGCCAAGTGAATGGCTGAGGGTCAAAAGAAATAACCTGAAGAAATACTGTAATGTGATCAAGATTAATTGTAAATTGATCGAAAGTAACTATTCTCTGCCTTGTTGTTGAGTGGTGTTTATTTTGAAGATAAAATAAATATTGTGTAAATTCTTCATGGGGTTTTAGGCAATGTCTGCTTATTTTCAGCATACCTCCCATGTTTTTGGCATTTATTTCCAATTTAACTATAACAAAATGTTATTGCTGTTTTCTACAAGGTCTTCACTTTGGGTTAGTTGCTATACTTATTATATGTTTGTGCAATTAACTCCTTACTTTAACTAAATCAATTGTGCATGCAAGTGTATTTTAACAGGATAATATACACAGATGCTTCTTGACCTACAATAAGAATACAGCCTGATAAACCCTTCTTAAATTGAAAATATCATGAGTCAAAAATTCTTTTAAGATACAGCGTACCAGGTATCATATTTTGGCAACAGAGTACACTAGCCCATGTTGGTTGTTTCCCATTGGGATGTCATTAATGACTGGAAGCTGCAGCTTCCTGCACCTACCCAGTGTCCTGAGAGAGAATTGTCCTAGCACAGGAAATTATCAAAATTCACATTAAAAGTAAAATTTCATCTGAATGCTATCATTTCACAACACTGTAATATCTTAAATTATAAATTAAATCACTGTCATTTAGGATCCATCTTTATATAAATTTATATATTTTTGTGTATCTAAATTTGCATATGATCATATGCATTTATGCATATATATATATATACAGCAGAATCATAAATGTAAAAAAGCAAAGGCAAATGAAATTTGATTTTAGATCTCAAGTTGAAGGAGATCATGATCTATAATATTATTTAATTTCTCCTTTTAATTATCCCTCACATCCTAATTTAAATGTTTATTTCTCTGGAAACTTAGATTAGATCTCCCAAATGACTCTCCTTGATTTCATCTTAATACTTATCACAATATGAAATTATTATATGTATTTTAGAATATATTATATTTATTCATTTATTTGTACAATATTCATCTCTTCCAAAAGAGTAGGTGGCTTAACTCATCTATTAAATTCTTTTATACTTCAGTTTAAAATCCCTTTCTTTCTTTTCTTTCTTTCTCTTTCTTTCTTTCTTTCTTTCTTTCTTTTCCTCTTCCTCCTCCTCCTCCTCCCTCTCTCTCTCACACACACACATAAAAATGACACACCATGAACATTTATCATTTACTGAGTATATGACTATGAAATGAGCTAAAGATGGAAATCCCAAAATTTTCCAGGACTATAGTAGCTTTTCAGGGGCCAGTCTATAAACTTTTCAGCTTTCCTACATTTAAATTTAAGGAAACCAGCCATAGGTTACCCCAGAAAAAGAATATCACATTGCATTTTCAATTGCTTCCACAGCAAAATTTTTCTCTAGTAAAAAGGTACAAATGTACTATTTAAATAAACATTATGTCAGCTTTTCTCCTTAAGATATCAGAATTATGAACAGAATAATCAGACTATGAGAGATGAGCTTTCAGAAAATAAACGCTTATGAATGGCTTGAGGAAATGAAATTTTTTCAGAAAAAAAGGACATGTAAGGAGTTTTACATCTAAATTAAATTTAGTTTTAAATTAAATTTCTTCTAAACATACATAAAATTTGCATAAAAGTAGAAAATTGCACATATTACTGTGATAATGTGATGTTTTGATACATATGTACATAATATGCAATGTCTAAATGAGGTTATACATGTCTTTCCTCTCTGATATTTATCATCTCTTTATGGTGAAAGCATTCAAAATCTTTTTTATTTCCTGAAATATATGGTATACTTTTTATCTATACTCACTGAACTGTGCAATAGCACAATGGATCTTCTTACTTCTGCCTCACTGTAACTTACCTGTTGATCAATTTCTCCTTTTTTCCTCCTTACAACGAACGGCCTTTGGCCTCTGGTAACCACCATTCTACTCTCAGTTTCTATAGGATCAATTTTTAAATATTTCACCTATGAGTAAGAGCATGTAGTACTTGTCTGTGCATGACTTATTTTACTACACATAATGATTGCCAATTTTAGCCATGTTTTTGCAAATGAGAAGAGTTCATTTCACTTATAAACCTGAAACATATTCTATGTGATGTCTGCACCGCACTTTCTTTTTCCATTCATCAGTTGATAGACACTTATGCTGCATCCATTTCTTAGTTATTACAAATAGGGCTGTAGTAGGCACAGAACTGCAGGTGTTTCTTTGGCATACCAGTTTCACAGCTTTTGTATACAGCATGACCTTGAAGGGCGTATTGTAGTCCATGGCTCTTGCTTTTTAACTCTACGTTCTTCCTTTCATGTGGTGAACAGCTATACTCTGTCACACTGGTGTACCATGCCCTTTCTGTCTTCTAACCAGCTGACCATGGACTGAACCCACTGAACGTATGAGCCAAAATTAACCTTTCCTCCTTTAAATTGCAGGTGTTGGGTATTTTGTTCCAGTGATGAGAATGCTTAGTTATATAGTATATGAGGATGTCTAATCTTCTTGATAGGAATATGCCAATTAAATGTGAAGGACTGATTCATGTCCCTGAGACTGAGAAAATTAAGAGATTATATTTAAAAATTAAATATATCACAAAAATTTAAACATTAAGAAGTAAAGGATTACGCAGACCACTCTACCCAAGCTTTTGGCAATACCCCACCTGTCCTAACTACTCATCTTCTTGCCCCTCCTCCCCATTTCAGGGCCTTCTGAGCAGTTTATTTTCTCTTCTGTAAATCAATCATCAGGAAAGGGGGAAGCTACAGTGGAAGGAAAAAGAAACATTGAACAACTATGAGGGAGGCTCAGCGCCTCTATCTGATCCCCAGGGGTCCAGGCTGGGGCAGGGTTGGGAGGCTTCCTCTACTGGTAGTGCATCTGCTCCCAGGCGTAGCAGAGGGCAGACAAGATCCCGCCCTTTATGAGAGCTGAGCCAGCCCTTCTGCGTGACGCCCAAGGGTAGAGTGGTCTGCGTTATCTGGCACCCTCTTGAATGGGAACCCCGAAGTATCTCTTGTGGGAAGGGGCCCTAGATTCTCCCCCACCCCACTCTTCCTCCTTTAGCTGTGCTGATGGCAGAGGCAGAGAAGACAGAACTTACAGCCCGTTTCTCACTGGAGAAGAAAACTCTGGGTTTGTGGAGAAGGCTCCACCTTACACTCAGTACATTATCTCTACCATGTGCTAGGAAATCACAATTAAAAGGACAAAAAATGTAAAATACTTGAATGAACTTGTATTATAACATTAATATTATTGAGAGTATTTGCTTCCCAGGCTGAAGTCATTCATTCATTATTCTAGTCTTGCTTTAGTCCTTTGTAATTTGTGGTAATTATGCTTTTCTTTTTAATACAAAAAAATGTATAAAAATAAAAATACGAAAAGGCAAAAAAAAAAAGAAATAAAGGATGTATCTGGAAAACATTTAGCACAAATGACAAAGGGTTGATATCTTTAACATAG
Source organism: Heterocephalus glaber (assembly GCF_000247695.1). Next base: position 17,626,661 of record NW_004624742.1, on the reverse strand, counting down.
GACATTTATTTATATATTGTTCAAATAAAGAAAAACTATACAATAAGGTCATATATTTTCCATTGAGTTTTAGGTAATTCTTGAAGAACAAATCTAGACATAAAACTTATTATGTAAAATACCTGCTATATCATTTTATGCTTATCAGAAATACTAAAATAATAAAACCTCAACTGCTAGTGCATTTCATACTTCACATGTTTGGAGTAGATAATAGGATTTAAATGACTATTAATATTAACATAAAAATCATATCTCATTCCACAAATTGAAAGATATCTAATCTTCAGGTTGGAAGTATAAATGACTGAAAACACATACATTTTTGTTCTTGAAAGTGCTGTTTTAAATAGCAAAATTGAAAAGAAGGAGAAATTGCAAATAAAATCTAGTACAAATTCTTGGAATATTTTAATGCTATTAAAAGAATGGAGTGACCTGACATAGGTCCATTGGTTGTTTGTTTTTTTTTGGAGAGAAAGAATGACAAGGTATAAGCATTCATGTAATTGATTTATTCTTCATTTACATGGTTCTGTATAAAAACTAATTGAGGGGGAGTGTAATGCTTGTGTTGATGTGGTTATGAAAGAAAAATGATAGTGAAAAATCAATGACAACATTAATTATGTTCAACAAATTACATAAAATATAGTAATCATCTATAAAACCCAAAACTGACAAGCACATATGATTTAGACTCTAATTCTTTATTTTTTGTAATGTATATTTTCTTAGCAATCAGATCTATTTGTCCACAAATATCCCATGTTTTCTCATGTATGCAAAAATGAACACTATCAATTTTCTTTCTCATAATATTTCTCTCTTTTCTACCCTCTTTTGAGGCTCCTTCCATCTCTTGTTACGTATTATTTTATATCCCAATTTAAAGCATAATTCCACCGAGATCTTTCACTCTTGTAGCACATTAGTGAATATGCTCTTGTTAAATTCACAGTGACCTTCCTGCAGCTAATTCCAGTAGTCAATTCCTAATTCTGCTCTCTTGATTAATTAGTAGCATTTAAGTTATTAGATTATTTCCTTCTCCTTTAAACATCTTTAACACTGGAGGAAAGGATGCTCAATTTTTTTTTAATGTTACTAAAGATTATCTTTTGATCTTGTTATACTTTCATTATCTGCCTAAATTTTGAATGCTAGAGAGTTCAGGGACATTATTTTTCAACGTCTTCTCTTTGTTGCTCACTTTTTGGTCAGCTCAACATTTTAAAGAACTCGTCTCAGTCAATGACAACCTCATCTTGTTATCATAGATTTCATTCTCCTATTTTTAAGAAAACATATATCTAATCCATAGATCATCCTATTGATCTCATCTTCAATATATATTCACAGTATGACCATATTTTACATCTCCACTGGCCCCAGACTTACGTAAGCCTGTATCATGAGACGTCTAGATTGCAATATGTTTTTAAAAGAGTTTGTCCTACTTACTCTTCTGTGGTGTGCATAGCACAACCCTATCATATCAGTTGCCCGATGTGTCACTCTCTGTTCAATTTCTGCCCTAACCTTCCAAACTGTGTAAATAGAAAAGCCCAAATACTTGTAATGGCTTATAATCTGATGTCTCATTATCTGTCTTGATTCCTTCGGTATCTGGCCTCCAGTTAACTGTTGTTTATTCTGTTCTTCCTGGACCTCATGCTGCCCTTCTCATACATATACATCCTTTATAGGTGTATTTGTGCCTAACATCCTTTTGTCACATTTCACATTTAGAGTGAGACCTTCACTGTTGACTAACCTGCTCAAGTGTAAACCAACCAGCATTTACACCTTACCCCCATTCCCTGATACATTGTTACTATGAATATACCTTGCATTTCCCTTTTGTTTTTCATCTTTGCCTGTTTCCCTCTTAGAATGCAAGTTTAATGAAAAAGACCATATTTTAAATGTTGTGTTCTTTACAATTAAACTATCTCTGACAAATTGTTTGTACATAGATTCAAATAAATGTGAGAATGATATGATCTAGTGCATATTTGTAAAACATATATTTATAGGGGTATAAAGAAATGTTAAAATGAAAAATGGGTGCCTGTATGTAATCTTGTGTGATTATATAAAATCTGTAAATCTAAGAAAGATATTTTATAGGTGTCAATTTGCAAATATAAGAAAATGGATTAATTGGGAAGTTTTGGAGTATTTTTTAATCATATGAATAGTTTTTTATCTAAGATTTAAAAAGGATTATAAATTTTAAAAGGGCATTACAAAATAATTTTTGAAAACTTTTGCTATATTAGAGTCGGCTATCAAATATCCATTAGCACATTCTTTATTTTTTTCATGTTGTACAAATAACTAGTTTCCCCCCTCCCCATCTGAAGGATGAATGATCACAAATTTAACCAGGAATATCCATTTTCCTGAATGTTAAAGAAAGTAAGAAATATTATGCAAAACATACACTTTTCTTATCATATATTGAAAGATTATGTGAAATAAACATTTTGATTAGCTTTTCAACTAAAATTTTAACTGAAAATGATCAATAAGTAATAGGAATATTATTTAGGGCTTTTAGTTTTTAAAGTGACACTCAGAATTCTTTATGAGTTGTAATAAGTATGAAAACAAAAAAGAGGAATTAAACATTTTTTCTCAATAAATTGAAAGGATTGATATTTACTTTGGCATAGATACTTACTGAGAAATTCAAGATAGAATGATACATTTTAAAATGGCAATTGGTGTCTTAAGCACACACAATGTTGTAGGTTTTAAAATGAAGACTTGTAGATGAAAAAATAAATAAATTGAGGCAAATTCTCATCTTTCAAATAGCTCGATAAGTAATGCACTTGTTTTAAATGAAAATTGCTGATTTAATGACAATATAATTTCCACTAAAATGAGCTATTTACTTTATTCAAGACAGAACTGATTCACTGGGAAGCATTCTGAGGCTTCTTCAGAATGGAAAGCTGTTGAAGCTGTAAGAATTTTCTCCATATACAAATACATAATTTAGGAAGAAAGCATCTACCTGTGTAAAAGCTTTGCTTTCTTTGTAAGTGGAGAATTAAGTTTTAGTAAACACTGTCCTAACATAGAACTGTTTAGACTATCATATTATGTGCAGTCCTACTAGTCAGTTAATAAATTAATGAATTCTTAAATTGTGGCCTTCTTTTTTTTTTTTTTGGTACTGGGGATCGAACTCAGGACCTTGAGCTTGTGAGGCAGGTGCTAGAACCACTGAGCTAGATCCCTGGCCCCTATTGTGACCTTCTTAACAAGTGTGTATTATGATTTGACTTTATTTAATTCCCATAAGTGAAGGGATAAGAAAGAGTTCTTGGTTATGCAGGACAGGAATTTTTGCAAAAACCATGACCTGATGAGTTTTTGAAAGGCTAAGGAGTTATGCATTCTTTTATAGAAGATGTTAGTATTGATTTGAATCCCAGCTTTACCATCTCACATATGCAATGAATTGATCTTGAGCAGATCACATATCATAACTGAAGTTCAAGTTTTTGTATAAATAGTAAAGATACCTAAACTTTCTTCAAATAATTCATTTGAAAATTTGAAAAAACTATACAATGTTTTATATAAATTACATATAAATTTATATGCTCATATAAATTACAGTAGTATGGGCAAGTGGTTACAAATGCACAAGATTAGTGAGCAGATTGTTCATAAAGTTAAAACATAAATATGGAGTTCAGAATGATGGTACATGTGTTGTGGACTTACATAATAATACGTATTATTGAGAATTTAAAGGATATTTATAGATATCAAAAAAAGTACAATTGGCTTTTTGGACTGAGAGCCTTGAGGCAAAATCTAGACCATGTCACCACTCAGATGGAAATTGAAAAAGACATCGGTTTAGGTTTGCTCCCCGCCTCCTGTTTGGGGCATTTTAAGGATTCTACAAATTTCAGTTACTTTTTCAACTAGTGCCAGTCAACCATTTCAAGTGAATTTTTCACTCAGACTGGTTGATTTTCTGGCCCATTAAGACAGCTGATTCAATTCAACTGAGTTTATGTAGCTTAATCCACCATGCATGTTGATAGTCCTACCAAGTGGCGGAAGGCTACATGGATAGGTGATCCTTCATGTAACTCTCTTCTCTCCATTTGATATTTCTTTGGTTTTTAATGTGGGGGCTGGGGCTGAGACTGCTTTGGGGCCTTAAGTCCTTGGAATTGCATCAATGATTCAGATGCTGAAAGAAACAGCTAGAAAGTCAAAAACTTCTGTTTCTCTTTGCTTTTCTTGAAGGCACATCCATATTAGTGAGGAGTGGGCTCAAGTTCGACTTCTACGCTCTGTTGCGAGGAAGGTAAATTCTAAGGCTGCACAGTTTGCCTTTGAAATTCTTTGACTTCCAGAAGAGTTACCTGTTTTAACTTTGTTAATTTGAAAAAGTCAAAGGAGGCCTTTAGAGCAATATCTATCTACCTAATATATGATAAACACACACACACATATATGATGAATAAACATACTTAGTGGCTTATTATTTTTAACCACTGAGACAGAAGAAATATGATTAGGACAGAAATAGCTACAGTATAACTATTATCTTCACTACAGCTTTACAGATCACAGTAAAGAATTTGGATTTTGTGCCAAATGCAAGAGGAAATTATAAGTGAGATCATGACGTAGTCTTAGTTATGTTATTCACAAGTGTAGTTACGTTGCATTAGCTGAATATGGAGAAGATGGACAGTAAGGGACACAGAAATATGATGCTAATTAATAGGCTATTATATTAATCTGGGTGGAAATGAGGCTAGCTTTGACTGAAATTGGAGGCAATAAAGAAATTAAAATGTTCAAGTTTTTCATATACTTTGGAAGTGGAACTACTAAGACACATCACTAGATTGGTTGAAGAAGAGAGGAAATAAAGAATATGGTTGAATTTCAGGGATTTGGGGGGGGTTCAAAGAAAAATCAAAATAAAAAGATAGAAAAGACTGTAGGAGAAGCAGGTTTGAGAATAGAAAAATAAATGTTATTTTTAGAAAAAGGTAATTTTAAAACATGTTACATTTGGGATAACTAGGTAGAGGTTTATATGATTCTGCATTGTGAGAAAGAGTCAGGACTTGAAAGAGAAATTAGAAATTTACATACTGGGCATCCTTAAACATTAGTGTTGAAAAAGAGAGAGAATATGAGAAAATACATACACATATATGCAAGGCCACACACACACGTATGAAGAAGACCAAGAATGTAAAATAAACTACCTCTCAAATTATTTAATATTTAAGAATAGGAAAGATGAGGAGCTATCAAACACTGATGGTATAAAAATCAAGAAAAGAGAATGATAATAAGAAAGTAGTAAGGGAGGAGTCAGGTAGCTCAAATATTAAGAAGCTTTTAAGATACGGGAAAATAAAGAATTTTATTTTATAAAGAAAGTAGGTTACTTGTGACGAGGATAGAACAGAAGGCAAGGAATTAGATTCTAAAAAGATATGTTATTCTGATAAATTCCTTTCTTTCTTTTCTTTTTTTTTTTTTTTGGTACAGGGGACTGAACTCAGGATCTTGTGCTTGCCAGGCAGGCACGGTGCCACTGAGCTAGAGTCCCAGCCCATATTCTTATAAGTTTTGATGGATTTTTCCTGTGAAAAGTATAGGAAGGAATAATGACAAATTTAATAACCTTTAGAACATTGTGAAATAAATTATCACTATTAAGGAAATACTTAAGTGAATGATTTTTATGAGAAGAATTATAATTTATTTATAATTAAGGCATTCTAAAGAGAATGGATCCTACTAATTGGTAGGTCATTTGTCATGGATGTGGCTATTACAAAGCGGGCTCTACAAGGAATAGGGAAAAAAAGAAGAAAACTTTCAGGTAGGGGTATATCTGGGATGGGAAACATGTCAAATGAGGTCAGTGACTTTTGAAACTGAGGCAGGTGATATGAAATCTTTGACTTACCCATGTGATCATTAGTAACATTGACTCTTCTTGTTAGGATGATGAAGAGTAAATTTTCTTTAGCAGGTATGCAAAGTCCTAGGCTTATGCTTCTTCAAGTTATTTGGTGTTTTTCTTATTCTCTGCCTGGTATCAGAACCGATTGCTGTAGATTGCATTTCATAGGCTCCAATTACAACTAACTTCCCTTAGCATTGGTCAATGGGAAGCACTGACAACTGGATAGAGGGAGGGGTGATATCATAGGGATGTCCTATGATATCCTCTTTGTAGGGCTGTGACCAGCAAGGGCTGTATTTTCTCCACAGCTTTGGCTCTGTCCCTGAAGGTGTTCCAAGGGAGGCCCTGGATCTGATAACACCACTGCAAATAATGTTCACTTTAGCTTAAGGGTCATAATACCTACTCTGTTCCTAGGTTTTTCAATTTTTCAGGGACTATGTAATAAACTCAGTGGCTTAATTTCTTTCTCTTTGAAGTAATCATAATTTTTTAACTGCTTCATAATTTGCATAACTCTGGTTTGGTGTGAAATCAGGGGCTGATGAGGCAGATAGGGGTTTCATCTATACTTACAAAAGACAAGAGTAATAATGTAAAATTTTAAGGACAATGTTATCATAATTTTTTAATAACTGGGTAATTGAGTATACTGGAATCAGAAGTTCCAAATTAGTTTTAATTTCTCATTGATTTTTAAGACTGTTTTCTTTAATAACTGTAAATTCTTTTATTTATGATGCTTTAATGATAATATCTCTAAGAAACTTCAGCACTATTGTTTTACATTGACTAGGTATTTTTCCTCACACACTTAATGGAACTATTACCCTTTTCAAATTTCCTCTCCTTCAAACAACAATAGCTTTCTGCAAAGTTTACCTTCAGTATTTAAGTTAGAGCTTATTTTTTTTCCTCTGAATGTATAAAAGTTAACTACCTTGATATTCTTCCTTTCCCCATGAATTTTCCTTTAACCTGGTTCAAATTTATCTCAATACTAGTCACCAATGTTTGTTCCATATTTACAGCTAACTCAGGCTTGTCTCTGAGTTACAATTAAAAGTAAAATAATGAAATGTACTCCAATTTTTATGTCTCACATATTTGTTTCTAGCTTGAGAAGCTTGGAGGAAAAATACTTTAAAACCTGGCTATATTCTTTTTTTCTTGAAAATTTTTAAAATTTGTTTTTAACTTTAAATCTTGAGCAAATATTGTAGTGTTTATTGAATACAAATGGAGTAGTAAATAATTTCTTCCAGGAGAAAAACTTGAATTAATTATTACAAACTTTGGGAAATACAGTTGCAGTTTAACATAAGAACCAAACTTTTCAAAAATATAATGAGCTGTCTATCAGACCTATGGCAGGTTCTGATCTCCTGCCCAGTGCTCCAAGATCCTCAAAAACTCAAAGACAGAATTAAACAGACAGAGAAATGAGGAGCCCGGATGACCAATGGCCATGCAGGCAAGGCTGAATAAGCAAAGGCCCTGAACACCCAGAGCTGTCAATATTTATTGGTGACATCCCAGTTAGATTGAGGTAGAGTGGCTTCATGAGGGGAATTGCAGTTGCTATGGACCTGTTACTGATGCAAGTAAGGCTTGTAAAGGAAGAGACAAAGCATTCTTGAATTAGGAACAGAACAGACAAAACATAGGTTAAGGTTAATAATTAACTGTATATTTTTTAGTAAAGGTTTTAACTCTAGGAACAGAATTTGGGTAAGACTCACTCTGACCTCCGCATAGGCTTTGGGTGGACTCATTTCTCAAAAACAAGCCAATTGTGGGGTTAACTCCTTACACCCTGCGCTGCTTACAGCCTGCTTTGGGCATAATCCATGGGGTGGTCCCCCACAACTGTCTCAAGTGGAAGGGAGTCTTACAACATGGTAGGATATCTCACTATCTATAGGATGACTATTTAACGTGTATATTAAGAAGAAAATAAAGTATCAGTTGAGGAACATTATGATTAAAATGGGGGGTGGGGTCAGTGGACTGGTTTTGGTGGGGAGACCAATTTAAGAGTTTTAGGGGTCATAAGACATTGAGCTGAATGTTCAATATCTGTAAGTCACAAATTTTTAAACTGCAAAATGAGGATCAAGAGCTTGGGTATGTTTTAAAAGGTAAAATAAATTTAGTAACAAGCAGTACGTTAAATAATTTTTACAGTGATGACCATATAGTTAGCTCAAAAAAAATAGATGTTTTCATTACTTGAATATTATTATTTGGTCTAATCATGATGATTCTTCCACTTTTGGAGAAAGGTCTGTGATTACATAGTTTGGCTGAAACAGAAACTTTCTCAAGGCTCAAAGTTGTATTTTAAGACATGGTGAAAGTAAATGTAGAAGTTATTTCATCATTACAAATATTATAAGAAATGTTATACCACTCATTGTGATACATTTAAAGATGAAAATATTATCTGTATGCATATTTGGATTTATATCTTCTTATATAAGGCATAAATATCCATTTTAGTTTTCCATATTAATGCAAAACTAAAAATGCAGAAATACAATCTATTTTTATGGTTTTATCCTATAGAGTTTATCAAGTAAGCTTTAGAAATTTGGCAGTGTAGGTTAAATACACTTTTCTATAATGATATTAAAAGGCAGGCAAGATAATTGGTAAAATTAATTCTAATTTACTTAAATGTAAGGCAGAATAATACAAATTTAATAAACATTGCAGCATGTGGCATCCCACACTCATAGGCATACCACACCATGTGTTATCATTCTCAATGATAGATAAAAATGTCACTATTGAAGAAGGTTAAGCATGCCTGATACCAAAAAAATCTCAATAAATAAAGAAGCTCAAAGTCTTGTATTTAAACCTTTCATACGTTATACAAAACAGCTGTCCAAATGTGCAGACTGTATATTTTACAGACAAAAGACTACCAGTAGAAGTGGAAAAGCCATGATGTTTTACGGCTATTTCACAGTTTGGAAGTTGGTGCTGTTGCTGATTTTCAGATTGCGTCTTCTAGCTAACCCCCCAAAAGTTTGAAGTGATCAAATGTAAAATGAGTGACTTGATTTCCTGTATAAGCCTTTGTTGGATAGCTCCCCAGTCTCCTTGCTCAGACCTTTTCATTTTATTTTGCATATGCTCAAGGTCGATTACAGGGTGAACAGATTTAAAAGAACACAGTTTACAAGTAAATTACAAGCATTCCTTTAAGTAGCTTCATTATTTAAAACACACACACACACACACACATTTAAGTTCAGAGTAGTTTTAGAGTTTACAGAAAAATTGTAGATAGCAGAGATCTCCTATCACATACCCAGTTGTCTTAATATTGTTACATTAAAGTTTGTCATTGTTATAACTAGAAAACAAATAGTAACACATTATTAGTAGTACAGTCTGTACCTTATTCAAATTCCTACAGGTTTGCATAAAGTCTTCCTTTTTCTGTTTTAGAATCTCATAATGACTCTAGATTATAAAAAAATTCCTCAGACTTTCTTTGTATTGAGTGATCAGTGAATTCTGAGAAATACTAATCTAGAGAGGAGTTTTGTAGAATTTTTCTTAGTTGATGTCTATCTTTTTTAATTTTAGATTTAGTTATGGGTTATAAGAAGAAAAGTCACAGAAATGAAGTGCCTTTTTTATCACACCACTTCCAGGATTCATGCTTTCCATATGACTTATCATTGTTGATGTCCAATGTGATGAAATGGCTGAAGTAGTGTTTGCCAAGTGTGTCCATGGAAAAATTACTATTTTACCCTTCTGCATAATGTACTGATTGGAAGGAAGTCACTCTGTGTAGCCTTCTTCATGAAAAATTTATGTATTTTCTCCCATTTATTAACTCTTGAGTATTAATGCCCAACCTCATAAAAGTTACATATTTTTCAAGATAATTATCTGGCTCATGAGTATGTGCAGTAATTGAAACCCCCAAACTCTTCCAAGATTTTAAACAAAAAGATGGACAGGGAGTTTCAAGTTACTTTGCCAATGAATTTGGCAGGATATCGTAAACACTTGGCTATGCTATGAAAAATGTAGGGGCCCCACAGTGTCATGCTCGCCGTGAGCAATTGTCAGTATATGCTTTGCTGGAACAAGTGTTTAATATTTAGCTCTTGATTTGCCCTGGTTTTGCATACTGAGTTCAAAATATTTGGAAAACAATTGGAGAAAACAATAAGAAAATAAAACAAAATTATCACTTCTCGGCCTTTTGGCTAAGATCAAGTGTAGAAAATAAAACAAAATGAACAAGAAAAGCCATTCTAATGGATGAAAAAAAATCAGCATAAAAATCAATAGCTAGCTAATAATCACATTACTCATTTGGAATTAGTAACTGTTTGTTAAGTATTTTACTGCCTAATATGAAACTTTATTTGCATATATAAGTAGGTATGGTGTATTATTTTTTATATTTAAGAACTACTTTGAGGGATTACGATGGACATAAACATTTGACAAAAGAGATCAGGAAATTTATTTCCAGGTAGTATATTGTTACAGAACACTTGGTTTTCAGGAATGAATTTCTAAAATGTATGGTAGATCTCTTTAGTAAAATATCTAATGGTCTTCCCAAAGACAATGTAAGCACGTGAAAGCCATACTTTGTAAATTTTGAAGGAGGGATTTCCAAAGTTGTGAAATATTTGTGGCCTGTTATAAATACTGATTTCTTATCTTTGAGAAGTTGATACTTAAGTCTGTTTGGGAGATGAAATTTTTCAAATGAACATTATTTTTAAGCAAATTTGAGAAAATTAAGTAATTATTTCTAAACTATCAATCAAGCCTTTACATTACTAAGGGGGTAAGAAATGTGCCACCTTTTTTCAGCAAAGGAATATCTATGCAATTTATTGTTGTTCTTGTTGTTGGTTTGTTTCTTTTTAAGGGGCGAGAAAGATAAACTTCCAAGAAATGGACACTAATATATTTTAGTTAACGTGTTTTAACTTTTAGTGGTTTCACATGAATCCAGTCTTGCAAAATTAATTTTGATATAAAGTAAGCATAATATTAAAGGCTTGCATTGTATGAAGCAGTCTTCTGATGTGTACAATTCTTTCCTTGGACTGAATATTCCTTTCTGTCACTTGACAGAAATATTCTTTTCTTGTCTCTTTTCTGTCTCTTCTTCATTTCTGCTCACATCTCAAGAATTCATTTTTCCCTGTAGTCTTTAATGTTCCCTTTCAATGTAAAGTTTCACTGGTCCATTCAGTATATTCCAGCTGTATAAATACTGTATCATTGTCCTATAAATAAGTGTGGACTAACTTTAGGTTTCTTGCTCACATTTTGCCTTATGGCATGACTGATTATAAAATATAAAAGCAGGGGCTGGGATCTTTTTATATCTTTGGTCCCTTACACTTTGTAGAACAAATTAGATGCTCAACATATTTTAAGAAATGAATTATGTCAAAATGCTGATAAAATTCTAACATTTATTTTTATTTAGTTATTTTTGATTAAATTTTTACCAAGATCCCAATAAGTAGCATTTCAGCAACTGTTTTGACAATTTCATTCCTCATAATATACAGCATTGCAATTATTGTAAAAAATAAACCTTCACATAGAGGGTTAGTTAAAGTGGTTAAAATAAATAATTGTTGCATTTTGTAGTCATTTATGAATTGTATTTTCAAATGGGAAAAAAATTTTCCCTGGAAGTCCTAGATCATTTCCTGGAACCCCGAGGTAGAAGAATTGATATATGTAGTGGCATGGAAACCTGGTACTATACTAGGAAAGCTGCAAGTGTTATTTATAGTCATGTGAATACGTAATCCCTATGAATCTTGCTAAGCTATTTGCCTTGTGATTTATTTCACTAGTGAATTACAGATTGATTTTGAATCATATTAAAGATATTTCTGTTCAAATGTAGATTTCATTCTCCCAATGTCACCTTACCCTCATCTTTCTGTGCTTAATAAAAAGAAATGTTCAAAGAAAATTTTTGCTGAACCACCCATTTTTTCTGTCCCTATTAAATTTGTGTCTTGCTGCTATTGTATTCCTTAACAAATACACAATTTGTTCACTTTTAATTCTACAGTTGAGCATTCTGTCAATTATTCCTTACTGTCTTCTGATGTATTATCTAAAATAAGCATAGTTTAGTATGAGAGTATCATTGATTTATGTAATTTCATACCAATCATTTTCATATTATTCTACATGTTCAAATTAATACCTACAAGTGTTCTGTTGGCTACTTTAAATGCTCTTACACACTGAGCAGCTTTCTCATTGAACTATCCGTAATGACTTCTAAATGCTTTCCCTAAGAGGTTCAGGCTAATTCAGAACCCATCAGTGTACATGGGAAGTTTAAATTATGTTTCCTAATATGCATTACCTTGCACTTATCTGCACTAAATTTAATCTATCATCACATTGCCCAATCACCCAGTTTAATTAGATCCTTCTGGATTTGCTCATAATCTTGCATGTTTTCAATAACCTAAATAATTTTTGGTGATCAGCAGGATTTAACACCTCACTATCTACTGCATCCTCCAGATCATAGTTTAACAGCCCTCAGCCTGCTCTCAGCATCTTGAGCACCCTGCCGTGAAGTGGGTTCCTCTGGGGACATAGGCACTCTTCACGTCAAAGAGCTCAATCCATATTTATCTATGAGGAAGCATATCCTTAAAATTCTACCAATTTTATGTAAGCCTTCAACACATTTTAGGAAATTTCCATTTATGTAATAATATGTAATGTTTATTTATATGTAATAATTTATATGTAATATATGTAATAATATTTCCAGAATACATTTTGAAAGTTTGTCCATTTTGGAATACTATATGAGTGCTATGTTTTGAGAAGTTACAGAATTAAAAGAAGAGTGAATAAGTTCTAAGATTTCTTACAAATGCTAAAATTCTCATATCTTACAGTATTGATGGAAAAGGAAGAAGAAATGAAGATATAATGAGTATCTTGTAGAAGGTATAGTCATCATTGTCCTGTGTGTTTCATCTGTACAAACTCAAACACTAAGGACAATTCACTATCATGTGATTGCAAATAAGGATACTGAAGTTCAGAGTAGTTGATTAAAGTGCCATAGAAATAGGTTTAATAATTGTTCCCATTAGACTATATAGGCTCCAGACTCATTTTTAATGCAGTCACTGAATTTATCCTCTATTTTCTTTTACCTTTTAACACACTTTATAAATTATGTGCACACACATATACACATGCAGTATTATTCTGTCATGTCATGATGCACTATCATATTGAAGTTTTCTGGAAATTTATTTCTGGAAAGTATTTGCCTAATAAGTTGTTTCTTCAGATTATTCCCTATACTACTAAATACATTTTGGTGATGAGTATGCTTTTAAACTTATTCGGAAGGAAAACATAATGTAGTAACAGCTGTGTATTACACTGTCAGGTGTAATACATCTTTTGGTTGGAAGTGAAAGAAAAACTAGCTCAAACAGATTAACAATAAGCACATTTTTAGGAAGTTACCCAAATAACAAGGGAGGCTTAAGGAACATGACCCAAGGGGGTCTTTAGAATTTATATGTTTCTGTCTTTTAATTCAGCTTTCTGTTGTGATGGTTTTATGTCCAGCTGTCACATGAGAGCAAAACAGGTATGAATAGGTGTAAGTTTGTGCTTTCAAGTTGAATCTGAGTGGTGGAGAGCTGAACGTCTCTCTGATCTAAACAAAATGACCTGAAAACCCTGAATGTCTCTGAGCCTAAACAAAATAATAAGTGTGTTTATATTTTTTATTGAGTTATGTACTCAACTTTCAATACATTCTCTGATTAAGGGATGAATAATCTAAGCCTTGTGTGAATTGCATCTCTCCATCTGGTGCTGCAGTTGGAATCCACTCTCCCAGAGCACTGCCCAAGAGTAAAGGAGCTAGTATGACTTTGTTCTTGGTTTCCTTCTGCCAGAGGTATTCACTGCATACACTGTCTAGTAAAATACATACAAAGTACTGTTGTTGAATGAATTCAAAACAGTATGCAAATAATTATTGCATAAAGACATACAAGGCAAACATAAGCATACACAACCAACTTATGAAAAGTTAGCACATTAATTTTTAGTCTGTTTGGTTTCTTTCAATACTGCTTTTTTGTACATGTGTGCAGTATACACTGATAGCATTCATAGTGGGAAGTCGTTACATGGACATTACACCTTTTGATTTTTTTATGTCCCTTTCTCCTCCTTTCCTTCCCTCCTTATCTCTTGGAGTCCTAATTTGCGAAAGAGTGCTCTCCCTGTTTCCTATTGTCTGTCTTTTATTTTGCTCTTTAATTAATCTGTAGCTTAGGTTTCTTATATAAGAGAACCAGGTGCTATTTAATCAGTTTTATTGTCTATTTCTGAAGGTAGTTTGAGCAAGAATAGGTACTGATTATTATTAAGGCACAGACTGAGCAAATTTTTCAGTTCCACATATGCAAGATAATTTTTAAGGTAAACCTGAATATCACACTTTGCATTTTTGCATTTTTCATGACTTATAACATACCCATTTATTATAATCGTTTATTTTTTGGTACATGTTTGCAATTAGTACATGTTATGATCCTCTTGGGAGTGGTTACATGGACATATTACAGTTTGTTTCCTTTTTTTTTTTGGTACTGGGGATCAAACTTGGGAACTTGCGCTTGCCAGGCAGGCGGAGGAACCACTGAGCTAAATCCTCAGCTCTGTTTCCTTTTTTAAAAAAATCCTTTTCCTCTTCCCTGCCCCATCCTTTGCTTTCCGTATCCCTGTTTTCATCCTGTTGATATTGTCTTCACTCATGTTATGGCATGTAGTGTTTACACTAATTGGGGTTATCAGGTTCCTGGATAGCAAGCACATCTTTATTCTTCTTATTTCCTCCTTTTGTCCTTGTTCCCTTGGACCACTTCCTTATTGCAAGAGATCCATCCCCTTGTCCCTTTCTGTCCATCCTTTATCATTCTCTTTGTATTTTGCTTCACTCAAATGACAGTACCATACCCTATTTAAGACTGTGTGTCTGGTTTATTTCACTCAACATTATCAGCGATATATGTGCACCCATGTTCATAGCAGCACAGTTTGTAACAGCTAAAACTTGGAAACTGCCCAATTGCCCATCAACTAGAAACTAGATAAAGATAATGTGTTTTTTTAAATAAAATGGAATACTATTCAGCCATAAAGAATGAGGAATTAGAGACATTTATAGTTAAATGGATGCACAATGAGGCCATACTCTTAAGTGAAATAAATAGGACAAACATGTATAAATACTGAATAGTGTCTCTGGTTGAGAAACTGAAAGTGTAAATAAGGACTAAAAGGTATAATAGATAATGTGAAATAGGAAGAAAAGGGGCAAAGGGGAAGGGGAAGTGGGAGGGGTAGAGGAAAGGAAAGAAGGGAATGGAATTAATATGAGAAAATGAAAAAATGGAAACAAACTCTCTGTAAATAGGGGGGAGTGGAGGGGTTGAAGGGAAGACAGGGGAATGGGAAAAAAATAAGAACCAAAATAGATTATGTAAAGGTACAAATTTCGAATGATGAATGTTATTATATTGTATACCTAAAATGTACTAATAAAATTAATTTGAAAAACATTATATTTTCCAGACCCATCCATTTTCCCACAAATATCTTAAATTTGTCATTCTTTATAGCCAAGCATTATTCCATTATACATAAATACCACATTTTGTCTATCCATTTGTCTATTAATAGGTACAATGCCTGCTTCCAGGATTTAGCTATTGTGAATTGTGCTGCTATAAACATTGGTATGTGTGTATCACTGTAGTATGATGACTTAAGCTCTTTGGGGAAGATAAATAGCTGGGTCATATGGAATTTCTAATTCCAGGTCTTTGAGCAATCTCCATACTGATTTCCATAATGATTTTACTAGTCTATTACATACTTATTTTAGAAAATTGTAATTTTAACAATTATGACAAATAAACATAAAAATTAATATGATGAAATAGTTCTCAGATCATAGATAAAATAGTTTAAAATATAATAAAATTAGAGTGATCAAAATATTTTAAAGAGAATTTTTAAAAGTTTGTTTTTCTTAACTATGAAAAATATGCTACTGGCCGGGGATTTAGCTCAGTGGCACCATACGTGCTTGGCAACCACACAGTCCTGAGTTCCAGGTATAAGAAAAATGCTAGTTACATTTCTTCAATTGTAAAAAATATATGGCAATGTCATAAGCCAGAGGAAAATCTATAACATATATTTAATAAAAATAAACAAACACAGCTAAAACATCTCCAAGAGATAAAAAGCAGTATATAACCAAGACTGAATACCCACCAGCCACCGGCCCATCCTAATCTCAATACTCAATCCCTGAACTCATGGTTCCTGAATGGTTTCTGAACCATTTTCAGGAAAATTATATTAACGATTCCCTTGATTATTTTTCTGTTGTACTCTAAAATTTTGTTTAATGGTATAATTTTGAATTTCTTATAAGTGGAATAACATAGTGTTTATTTTTGTATGACTTTGTCTTTCCTCCAACTTTTTATTTAAGGAGAATCATCCACGTTAATATAGTTGGAGTGCATACATTCACATTGCTTTGACACATTATTAATTTATAGTTTTATTTATTCATTTTCATTCCTATTTTTATTTCTTTTTTATCTCTGGCATAATATGAACAGGTATTTTAAAACTTTAGATTGTTCATGGCATTCCTTCAGTTGGGAACCAGATACAGACTATGATTTGCATGATGTTTGGAAGATCCCAGTGCTTTTGTTAGCTACATTCTATGAGGAGTTGGCACCCTCAGCTAGGCTTGGGGAAGATTAGTGAAGCCGCAAGGACGTAGCTGGCCAGAGCTAGGAAGAGGAAGAAGAGATGTTGGTATACAGAGGAGCTAGAAATACAGAGAAGCATGTGCGGCCACTGGTCTGAGGACAGAACAAAAGGGCAGTCAGATTGGGTTCCTAGCGAGGGGTCTGAGAAACTGACAGACAGCTGATATAAGACATGGCCCCGAAGGACACAATCAGTGACGCAGACAGCTGAAGCAGGCAGGATTAAACTGAGAAGTGGGTCACTTGGCTTTTGCATTCTTTCTTCTTTCCATTTCTCCTTTTGAATTGATCGATATTTGCTATATCCTTCTATCGTCCCTCATTAGCTTTAATGTCATATAGTTCAGTTTTCTTTTTCCCTTTCTTTATTCCTTACCCCTTCTTCTCCTCACCGCCCGTCTCCTCTCCTCTTTTCTCCTCACCTCTCCTCTTTCATTCTGTATTTACGGGAACGATTTAGAGATCTAATGTGTAGAATGTTCAGCACCTCTTCTTTTCATGAGAGAAAGCATAGTATTTTATTTACTTCGAAAATTATAATAATTAAAAGTTTACTGTTTATATTTATAGTGTCCTTCTAATGCCCGTATGTAATTTTGAATTATCTTTCAACTGGCAAATGAGATCGCTTGGATTTAACACTTGTTGTTACTCTAGGATACTTATACGAACTCTAAATCCACCCTTTAGGAAAAAAAATCCATCCTGAGTATTTTCATATGTGGTTGGAAGTTTCTAATAGAGGGCTTTAATTGGTGTATTACACTATGAAGCAGGTAGAGAAAGCCTTTCTTTAGTAGTCTACAGTATAAATCTGACCTCACAAATAAGCCTCTATTAGGTATAACTCTGGGACAGGTAGTAGTTTCATTTTATCCTTAAATTATTTTGGTCAATACAATACTAAGATGGAAAGAAATGCAGGAAGAAAATCTCAAAGCCCCATACCTATTCCCAGGAGGGTTGTGTTATACTTCTGTCACTCTCTTTTTCTATCTTTATAGCTAGTAAGAGCCACCTGTTATTGTTTCATATTATCTGCCTCACTAGTTCTATATTGCATCTCTGATACGGTGAGGAATGTTGTAATAAAATGGCATTCCTATTTTTTGTGTTTTTCTTGTGTCTGTTGTAAAACAATTACTTTTATAAATTCCCCAAATAAAGTTTTCTCACTGAATTGTTACTTTTCATCATTACAACATAACTAGCAGATTTACTAGTAAAAGTGCTTACATGCACTAGTAAAAAATTTCATAGATAGAAGCTTTGATTTTACAACCTCAAAAAGACACAAAATTTAAGGTTTTACATTTAAAGTAGGTTCAATTCCCATTATTGGGGTAGCAAAGTGAGTCTCATAGTTGATGAAGAACTAGTTTTACTATTTCACTTTGTACCTCCTGAGGCCTAGACTAGGATATAGTTCTTAAAACAAGACCAGAGTTCTTTCTGTTGTGATATTCTGCCTTTTATATCTATCTGAGGTTATTAGTCTCCTATTCAGAGCAGACATAGGTGTAGCTTTTTGCTTGCTTGTTATCATGTCTCTACTTGACTACTTTAAATCAGTTAACATAAGTTTTCGTGTCCTTATCATATTTATACTCTAAAATTTAACCATTCCTCTATTGCTGAATATAAAGTGATATCCATGGAGATCCGTATACATAAATATTTGTTCATATCACTTTGAAAAAAGTTATGTTCAAGGGAATTGCTGGGTTAGAATACTAACATTTAAAATATTTGTGAAACATAATGCCAAATTGCTTTCCAAGAAGGTTGTACCAATTTATTTTCTTGCCAGCAGTGAATGAACATTGCTATTTTAATTTGTTTTGAGGTGCAATTATATTTGGGAAATAATAGTATCACATTTTTCAGCAGTTTCTGGGAAATTTTACCCATGTTAGTTTCATGACTACATTTCTATTTTCTCTTTTAGAACTAAGGAAAGTATCAAATCTGGTGCTTCTAATTCAAAACAGTAAAGAGCTTTTCTTGGTCTCCTATACATTGGATAAAGAAAAAAGAGCAGAATATTACCTGAGATGCCAGATTAGATAGAGGCATGCCTAAAATTGATATTATTTTGTTGAATATTATTTCCACCTTCTCTTTCATTTTGCCCATTATATTTCCTTTTCATTAAACAAAAACCACTTGAGAGAATCTATGGAAGCAAATTGTGTTTTTTCTAAGACGGTGGCTGTTTTATACTGCTTATCACCCTTTGCTACCTTTTGGCATCATTGCAGGAAGTACAGGTCATAAAAAAAAAAAAAAGTAAGTGTTGGCTAAAACTGTAGCCCCACTTCTGGTAGCACTAGTAGTGTATCGCCATGGAAGTTTAGCTTAAAAAAGTTGTTTCTAGAATCCACTTCATATATACTTTAATACATCTAGGATTATCTTCTCAATAAGCTCATGTTTCTGAAAATGTTGTCCAAGGGCAATGAATTTTAACCTTTGAGGATGATTAGTTTTAAAGTTTAGATGTTACCAGGGACTTAGTGGATTAAAACCTCTCTACATTCAACTCAATTGAATTATAATAAGGTGTGCTTCTCAGACTTTAATGTCCATAGGAACCTCCTGGATGTCTTATTAAATGTAAATTTCAACTCAATATTTCTGGAGAGAAGCCAAAGACTCAGAATTTCTATCAGATTCTCAGATGAGGCTGATGTATCTAAGTGGACCACACTTTCAGGAGCAAAGCACAGGAGTTGAGAACCACAGCTTTCAGCCAATTGTCTGTTTTCAGGTTTAATTAATTTACGTGTGGTAAACCAATCAGGAGAAATTGAGCTAAATACAGAGGATCCTTTAAGTTAAAGATGAGTGGATAAAATGACAGCAAGAAACCAATAGGTCATGGAACTCTGACTATGAAGTCAACCAAACATGGGAGAAAACTAAGTGTAAACTGAGAAGATAAGTATTAAGAACAAATTGACTAATTTTATAATCCAGGCCAGGTACAGTAATTCATAAAACTTTTAAAAGATAGTTTTCCTACCCTCCTCACACTGTCCATCAGCTGTTAACCATATATTTGGTCTCCCCACGTGCTAATATTTTGATGTCTTTCATACAGCCATTTTATAGTGTGTGTGTGTGTGTGTGTGTGTGTGTGTGTGTATACGTGTGCTGTGATTGTTGGAGTCAAATCCACATAATATTAGGAGGCAGATTCAGGGGCCCCATTTGCAGATATTCTTGGTTTTTGTTTTGCCTGAGTTAAGAGAACTTACCAGACAAGGAAATATTAGTCCTTCCTAAACATATTCCTGATTACTAAAGTGCATCACTGAATAGCTAAAAACATAATACAGGCAATGTTACTTAAAGGGAAAATGACATATTAGATTCTTTGTATTTAAATTTTTTAAAAGTTGGCTAAGAGAAATAATATCTCTGGAAGATTTTATGAAGGATAAGGTCTCCATCCATTCCTTCAAGTGAGATTGTCCATAATGTGTCCTAAGTACTCTGTTCTCTGAAACCCACTGAATAAACTGGGATTTCAGATTAATCCACATAGGGAATCTATGTAGCACCAATGATCTATAAGAACACTGAAGGTACTGAGAATTTAGCAACCTGCAAAAAGAAGAAACTTTGTCCAGATACTCTATGCTACTAAGATCGCCAGAAATCTGGGGACTTGCTCTTTGTCAAAATATTTATTGAACACGAACTATTAACCAGGTGCTATGTAAGCTCTTTATTTTGTTTTCTCATTTACTTTCTCTTTACTTTTGTCAGTAAAATTAAAAGGAAAGTTTTTATTCTCCGTGTTACATAAAAGGAAACTAATATAGATATGAACCAATTTGTCCAGGAGTATGCAGCTGGGAATTCAGGTTGTCAAAATTCAGAGCTTATGAAATAAAGCGCACTAGTAGAGATTAGTTTTACTTGCTCATTTTTCAGTTGGATCCCATCAGACTCTTTTTTGTAGTTACATTTTTACATGGTCTAGGATGCTTACCAAAATGTTCATTAAATTACCGATGCCTCTCTACTCCTCTCTCAGGAGAAGGCATTGGATACATTTAACTTTGATTTTAGTAACCATAAGAATTATTGTTTTCCTGAATAATCATTTTTATTTTTATGTTATAAAAACTGTGAAGCAGGACATTGATTGTTTCTCCACTTTCTTTGTAGGCTTAGAAGGATTTGAGCTAACAAGCGAATAGTACTGCATGTGCTGTTCTAAGAATACACCTGGAATCCCCAGTCTTTTTGCATTGTCAGTATAATGGTGAATAGAGGGAAATGGATTATTTTGGTTTGGTTACTATTATAGTCATCAATCTAAAGGAACAGAAGCTGAGCAAAGGCTTTTAAACTCATAGGCTTCAGATTTTTTGAAATTGTAGAAATTTTATCCTACACATTTCATAACAAGTAAAGTTGATTTTCAAATTTTGTTTTAAAGAAATAGGGCCACATGTCTTTGCATATCTTTTCACCAAATAAGAATTCTCTATCTAACTTGTCCCACAATGTGGTATGCTCTGTCAAAACTCAAATATGACGGAGTTTCTGCTTGAGGCATCTTCAGATTGTATGAGGAACAACCAAATAAATCAACACACATATAGAATAAGAAGAGGAGGACATTTCAAATATTTCTGTTCTTGTTTAGAAAAATACCGAAAAGTAAAGTTTGGGTTGAAGATGAGATACAAGCACAGCAAAACAGATAACCGATACCTGTACAATAGAAATAAAAAGGAATATAGACTGCAAGAAGAAAAGAGAAGTAAGAGAAAAGAGATGAGAAGGATAAACATAGCTAGACCATATTCAGTATAGCAATGACTAAGAGGACTTTGAGGAAACCATCAAGGGACAATGAATTTCATCTTATTACTCTTACTTATCTACAAATCCTTCTCTATTAGTTAGCATTTTTGTAAACATATCTCCAAGGTAATTTTTCAAAAGAAAAGGAATTTATTAGTTCACAAAATTGGCCCCACAAACATAGAGTGCAACCACGATCTGACCCTAAGAATACATACAACACCACTAGTCCTATTTTCCTCTTTCTAACAAGGTGGGGCTCTGTCCTTTCTCCCTTGCTGGTGCCTGTTCTCTTGTGGTGGCCACTTTTGGTGCTGCAGTTCTAGCCACAGTGTCTCTGATTCAAATCTACTGGGAGAGAGGAATTCATTTCTTGAAGCTTCTTTGTAACTCTAGGGAGTCACTCAATTTCTGAAGCCATCACTCTGATGGTTTTTTTGGTTTGTTTTGGCTTTTGCTTTTTATCGGTACATTTTTGCAGTGCATGTGATTACATACCTTGTGGGGAGTCGGTACAGGTATATAACACATCTTAGTTCTTATTTCATGCCCTTCCCCTTTCTTCCCTCCACTATCCCTCCATCTTTGATCCCCTTCCCATTTGAAAAAGCTCTATCTCCCTACTTCCTGTTATTTCTCCTTTATTTTGCTCTTTTTTATATTTTGGGTTTTTCATATAAGAGAAACCATATGCTCCATGATATCAAGGGTGTAGACGATCACATAACATATCAATTAATCTTTTCCACCTGGCTGAAGTAGTGTTTATCAGGCTTCTTCTCTGTAAAGTTGTTTTTTATTATAGAGATATGCAGTGGGGGAAAAGTGAGGATTTTGTGCAATCTTTGAAAGAAATGTGACGTGGAAGAGGTTTCAAGTCAAAATAAATATGAAGGGAAAAAAGGGATCACAGCATAACACTGAAAGGTTGCATTGTTTTTAAAATGTCAATCACGTTACAGACCTGAATGTACATTACAAGAAATAATGTTCCTTAAAGAGAAGCTTTGGGAGATGGCAAGATGACTGAATAGCGGCACCCAGCACTCATCTGCTCCTCCAAAAAGAAACAGAGTAAGAGGTGTATAGCTCTACATTGAGGTGAGTGATTATGGACGAACTCTGGAAATCAATAGGAGAAAAACAAACCTTGTAAGATCCAGAGACCTGGGATAACAGCACAGTAAGAAAGAAAAATATTCTAACACTCGCTTCCCTGCCTCCACGGATAGGGAAGGGAGTGTCTCCTTCTGTTGGGGTAAAGGTGAGAGAGTCTCAGCAAACTATGTCTGTGCAGATTCTGATAATGCTAGTATTGGAAATCGTCACAAACTTTATGTACTTACAGCCTAACTAGACAAATAAGCTGAAATCTTCACAGTATGATGGCTTTGGACAAGGAATTCATATAATCTCCCGGATAACCTTGAAGGTGCTTTAGCCAGGAGCCATCTTTCGAAGAACCTATTATCAGAATTGGGATTGTTCTCGGTGTCAGAAATCCCTGCATATTCCCGTCCCTGGGAGCCCGCAGACCTTGCACCACACTGCTCCGTGCATAGCTGACCTGTGACACTACCATGGCTCAGAAGAACGACTCGGACCAAACAGCTGAGACTGGTGCACTGTGAAGACTCAGCCCTGAAACATGGAGGGAATGGACACTGCCCTCGAGAACTGGGCTATTAGGGAGCCTTCCCTCTGAGCCCAGGGATGTGGCCAGTCATGTGTGCTTTCGGGTGGGTGCCAGGATTGAGGGCTGTTGTCCACACGTTCCTGCCACCGCTTCCACAGTGCTGCACACAGGTGCCAGTCGCTAACAAGAAGGGTGAAGAACTCTGTGGTTCCATGACCCTTCCACAGGGATATGCTCAGGCAGTCTTTAGTGACAGTGTGGCACCAGTTGTTGCCTTATCCCTGGAGTCCGTGGCCTGAGCACTTCCAAGGAGAACATTTTCCCTGTGTCAGCTATGTTCAGCACTCACTCTCATGAGCACTGTAGCTGAAAGGAAATCTGCCTGGTTCCAGCTGTGATCCACTCCTGCTGGACCCTTGGTAGATTACACAGCTGAAAGTATTCAGGTTGGAAATCCCTAGCAGTACTCTGTCCCCACCATATAGGAACAGGGACAGCTACAGGAGCAGCAGAGAGGAACCTGACAGCTATTGCTGCCACCACAACTCTCCGGATCCCAGCACTAGTCATATGCTGGACTTTGCCTGATCACATACTGTTAACAAGACTGAGTGTGAGCTCCCAGAGGAAGTGCTGGGATTCCTGTCCCCTGGCACTCCCCATGAAACACCTACTTCTGTACCACTGTCTAATCAGACGTCAGGAGCCTCAAGACCCTCACTTATATTGGTGCTGCCAATGCTAAAAGCCAGCCAACATCAGCAGTGCCTAAGAAAATTCCTATTACCTAATGGGGGCCACCATCCCCATGGTAGAAGTAGTGATACTCAGTACACACTTTACACTTTACTGTCTACACCCCACCTGCCTGCAAGATTGACCAAAGTACTTCCACTCTCATATGATCTACAGAGATGGTGGGGTCTCTCCAATTCCACCTTGGTAGGCACTATGTCAGATCTCACTAATCACAGTCAAAGAAGCTACAGAAGGTGATGCTATAGTGTTCAGATAGAAATAAATTCAACATGGCTAATAAAAAGCCCAGGAGCAAAACATATCTTTAAAAGAAAGCTGCTTATTAAGAAGGTCATCCCATAAAAGTGCTGGAGATATCCATTCCACTATGTGTACAAATTTCAGCATAAATAAACAGACATATAAAAAAACCTCTCCAAAATATTATAACTGTCCAATAAAATAATCCAAAAATACCAAAATAGATGAAATGGCTGATAGGAATGATTACGGAAAATTTCAGTGAGATCCAAGAGAATACAGATAAACAATTAAATAAAATTAGGAAGACAATGAAGGATATGAATGAGAAATTCAGCAAACAGAGAGGTTGAAAAAGAACTCAGCAGAACCTTAGAAACACAAAGTTTATTAAGTCAAATAAGAGCTCAGTTGACTCAACAACAAAGTAGATCAAGCACAAGAAAGAATGTTTGAACTTGAAGATCTGTCAAAATATCACATTCAGATTGAAAAGAAAGAGAGAAATTCAAGATCTTTGAGACATCATTAGATTATCAAATATCCATATCATCTACATATATGAGTAGGAGGAAATAAAGGTTAAGTGCATAACAAATTATTACATTAAATAATAGCAGAAAGCATCTCTAATCTTGGGAAAGACATGGACATCCATGTATAGGAGACTCATAGAACCCCAAATAGAAGATGACCAAAAATTTCTACACCGTGCTGTATTGTAGTCAAATTGCCCAAAGTATAATACAGAGGGAATTTTAAATTCTGTGAGATGAAAGTGCCAAGTCACATTTAAGGGCAACATCATCAGATAAACAGCAGTTTTCTCCGCAGTAATCACAAAAGACAGGCAAGGAATAGCATATTTTAAGTTCTGAAGGAAAATATCTACTTACCAAAATTACTATACTCAGCAAGGCTATCCTTCAGAAATGAAGAAAATATCATGACTTTTGAAGACAAAATTTAAAGGAATTCATTTATACCAAACCAGCCGTACAAAAGATGCTAACAGGAGGCTTAAACCCAGAAGTGGAAAAGAGAGAACCGCCATCATGATAGCATGAAGTATAGTTACAGAAAAGAGAACTAGAAAATAACAAAATACAACCAACACAATAAACCATCAAGATGAATGAAAGAGGAACAACAAATAATCACATTCAGAATAACTAGAAGACCGTCAACAAATGATAAACATCAGTTTGTACTTTTCACTAAGGAACTCCCCTCATCAGAAAGACACTAACAGACTGAAAATGTAAGAATGGAAAATGATATTGCAAGCAAATACATCCTAAATCAAGCAGGTATAGATATATTTGATACAATACATGTAAGAAAAAAAGATTTTAAAAATCACTATATAACGATCAAGTAATCATTCACCTAGAAGATATAATGATTATAAGTCTATATTCAATAACTGTTTGAGCCTCAAATTCTAAAAAACCAAAAGGTAGATATAGACTCTAATACAACAACAGTGGGTTATTTCAGTACCCCAAGTCACCAGTGGATAGATCATTCAGACAAAAATATCAACAAAGAAACATCAGAGTTAAACTATGTTCTAAATCAAATAGACTTATCAAATATGTACAGAACACTAAAAGCTTAAGAATACATATTCTTTTTATTAGCACAAGAAACCTCTAGTTTTCTGTTTTTGATGAGTATATGCAATAAAAAGAGAAATACTTTTAATAAACAACTTAATGATATATTACAAGGGCATTGAAAAACAAGAACAAACCAAACTGGAAAATAGTAGAAGGAAAGAAATAATAAATATGAGAAGTAAATAAATAAAATAGTCTATAATATAATAAAATGATCAATGAAATAAAGTATTGATTCAGATACACAAAAATGACAAAATTTTGGATAGCCTATGAAAGAGAGAGAGAGAATATGAATTGAAGAAGATACTTAAAGCTGAAAATACCACCCACGTTCATGGACTTGTAAAATTAATATTGTTAAAACATGCATAGTACCCAAAGAAGTCAGCAGGTTAAAAGTGATTCCAGCAAACTACCACAGAACTTCAAAAAAACTAAAATTCACATGGAAGCACAAAAATCTATAATAGTCAAAGAAATATTGAGCAAAAAGATGAAATTTGGAGATATCATGATACCTGATTTTAAGTCATAAAGACCAAAGCAACATGGTATTGACATAAAATCAATGCACAAAACAGTGGAGTGGAATATAGAAATCAGAAATAAACCTATGTATCTACAGAGAACTGATTCCTGACAATGGTGCCAAAAACTTACATTGGAAAAAGGACAGCATCTTAGATAAATAGTGTTGGGAAATTCAGACATTCTCATGAAGATTAAAATCCTATCTGTAATCTAAAAATAATAAAAAATAATCAAAATCTTAATATAAGACCAAAACTTTGACTCTACTAGAAGAAAACTTGGAGGAACACTTCAAGATACTGTTACAGGCAATAATTTTCTGGGTAAAACTCCTAAAAGCACAGGAAACAAAAGGAAAAAATGACAAATGGAAAAGCTTCTGCATAGCAAATACTCAACAGAGGGAAGAGATACTATACTGAAAGCAAGAAAATATTTGCCAGCTATTCATCTGATAAATGTATAATATTCAAAATATAAAGAACTCAAAACACTTAACAAAACAAAAATATCTAATTCAAAAAAAATGGTCAAAAGATCTGAACACTTTTCAAAAGAAGAAACACAAGTGACCAATAAATACATGAAAGTCTGCTCAGTATTATTAGTCACCATTAGCCATCAGTGAATTGCAGATCAAAACTAGAATGAGCAACTATCCTTCCTCAGTTAGAATTGCTACTTACAAAACAAAAACAAAATTAAATGTCGTCAAAGATTTGAAGTAAAGGAAGTCTTACACATTGCTGGTGGGAATGTAAATTAGTAGAGCTAGTATGAAAAATGATAGGAAGTTTCCTCACTATCTAAAAATACAACTACCGGCCAGGGATGTAGTGCCACTGCACTTGGCTGGCAAGCCCAAGGCCCTGAGTTCAATTCCTGGTACAGAAAAAATAAAAGTACAACTACCATATATCCAGCTATCCCATTCCTGATTATATATACAAAAAACGTCAGCATACAAGAGATGGCTGTTTGTCCATTTTATTGCAGGATTATTCACAATAACTTTAATCTGGAGTCAGTCTTGGGGCCCATGATCGGATGGATAAAGGGAGCGTGGTACATACACATAGTGAAGGATTTTTCAGCTGCAATGAAGAATAAGATCTTTTTGTCTGCAGCATGATGGGAGGACTGGAATTAAAGGACATCATGTTAAGCAAAATAAGCTACATGCAGAGAGACCAGTACCACAAGTTTCTTACATGTGAAAACTGACCTGAAATAAGAATAGTAATTGCAAAGGACAAGAGAAGGTGCTGAGGATGTGGTAGATGGTAGAAAATGAATGGCTGGATGGACGTGATCAATGTGCATTGGATGCATGTTCGGTAATATCACAGTGAATCTCATTAATATGTTCAAGTAATGTTAATCAAAATAGATATAAAGAGAAGTTATAAAACATAAGTAATGAAAGCTTGATGGCCATAATCTGGATTTGCAGTCCAAATTTCTATTGCACGTAACATGAATTGTTTCCCTTTGAAAAGCATGGCAGGCTGAAGATCAAGTAATAAATTCATTTAGAAGTGATTCAAATTCCTTATCTTATAAAAATTAAAACCTAAAAGAACAGGTCACATTTATTTAGTTAAATGCTTAATTGTGAGAATGATTTTAGGCAAATAAAAACCAAAAGATAGGCACTGAAATAAAAAATATAAATACTGGCAAAATTATTATTGATAATCATTATAGCCATAGCCAAGTGGGAAAGTTAATATATCTGAGTCTCAATTTTGCCATTTTAATTTAGGAATTATAAGGTACTTTAGAGTTTATAGTAAAGATCAAATGACCTAATACATATAAAATACTTAAAATATTACCTGCAACATATTAAGAACATAATAAATAATATGTATGGTATTTATATCAATAACTTGCATTTATTAATTACCCTAGTGAAAAATACTTGAGTAATAAGAAAGTGTACAAATATTAAAGAAATGATATACAAATGTTTATAAATGAACCCTGAGAGCCCCTAAAAATAAGTGTGTGGATGTTATTCTTCGTTGTTTTACACTTCTGCTTCCAGCGATCTGGATCTGATCAATTTGAATGATTCAACAAACAGCAGAGAATCTCTTTTGTCATTTATAAAAAGGCACAATAAGCAGTATCCCAGGGATTTACTAAAATTATGACAATTTCCATTGGCTCTTGGTATTTGACTGTCACTACAAAACTTAAAGTCATTAGCATAAAAGTAAAAAAACATAACAAATTGACTCACAAAGCTGTTAGTTTACAAGAGCAAAGATTCTCCAACCTTTGGAACCCATAGGTTGTCCATAGAAATCCTTCCAGCAGACTCGTTCACTTTACCAAAGAAGAAAAGATGATGAATTCTGAGGAGACTACAGACTGCCCAAAGAAAGATCACTCATTTGTCTCTCGCACAACGTTTGCTTCTGAGGAATTTGGATAAAAGAAAAGGAAAGAAGTGGCAGAGCTGGTGGAGAGGGTCATAAGCAGAAATATGCATTCCCATTATGCGCTGCAACAGTAAGAGATTTTGTGGTGATTTTGTGTAACAGTATGGAGGGAGCCTACCTTGAAGCAGTGTGCTGACTAAGCTGCTTACTACCCTCCCTACCAGGACCACTCTGGGAATTGAAAATGCTGACTCATGGAAGCATTGTACATTGTCTGATAATAAATATTTATTGAATAAACTGGTAGATGAATACATTAAATGATGACCTACTATGCATTGGTGTTGGTATTAGACACATTTATCAATCTAATGCCCTATAAACGATATGCAGCAATATCTCAATAAATAGTTTCCAATTATGAAAGTTTTTAGGTTTCTTTTCTGGAGAGCTCATTGTTAGTTGTATAGAAATGATACTTATTACTGCATTTTGATTTGTTCTCCAAGTTTATTGAATTGTTCATTATCCCTAATAGTGCTTTGGGCAGTCTTTAGGTTTTTTATATATAAGTTCATATTATCTGAAAACAAACCATTTTTGTTCTCACTTGCTCAATTTGATGCCATTGATTTGTGTCCTGCTCAATTTCTCTGGTTTGGTCTTCCAGTACTGCATCTGCAGAAGTGGTAAGATTGGGCATTCTTGTCTCTCTCATGATCTTAGAGAAAAACTTTCAGGGTTTTATCATTGAATAGTATGTTGAGGTGCATTTCTTTCATATTCTTTCATTTCTTTTATTTAGAGAAATTTTATCATAAAAGGATGATGTTGGTCAAGTACTTTTTTCTGTATATTGAGATTGTCACATGATATTTAGTCTTTATTCTGTTAATGTGGTATACAACACTTATTCATTTGCACATGTTAAATCATACCTGCATTTCAGTGGTAAATCCCACTTCATTATGATGTAAAATACTTTTAATGTGCTTTGGAATTATTAGTTTGCAGATATTTTTGAAGATTGTTATAGCTATTTTCATAAAAGATATTGGCCTGTAATATTTTTTTCAACAGTGCCATTGTCAGAATTTGGCGTGAGGTTAATGCTGGTCTAATGAAATTAATCTAGCTATATTCTTTCTTCTTCAAATTTTTGGAAGAATTTGAGAAGAATTGGGGTTAATTCTTCCTTAAATAGATGGTGGAATTCACCCACAAAGCCATCAGATCCTGGAATTTTCTTTCTTGGGAGATTTTTGACTCCTGGTTCAATTTCATTACTCATTGTTCAGATTTTTCACTTCTTTAAAAATTAGCTTTTGTAGCTTTATGATTCTAAGAATTCATTAATTTCTTCTGTTAACAAATTTAGTACACTCATCTATTTGTTTTTCATGATCCCTTTTATTTTATTAAATTGAATACCTCTTTATTTTATGATTTTATTATTTTTTTCTTAGTCTGGCTAAAGTTTTATCAATTTTATTTACCTTTTCAAAATGTGTTCCATTAGGGTTGGTCTGGAACTTGGGATTTCAAAGTCTTGGGAGGCTCTTAAGTCTGGATCCATGGGATCCGATCTGGAGCCTGGGTTTGTTGTAGATAAATTGAAGATGGTGTCTAACCAGGGTTTGGGCTGCCACTGGAGCCTGGATCCATTGAAGATGACACACAACTAGGGTCAACCAGCTGGACCTAGACGTGAGTCTGCTGAGATGTGGGGCTGCTGGGAATGCTCAGAAGACTAGGGCTGCTGAGCCTGGCTGGCCTGGAACCTAGAGGTATGAAGACCACTGGGTGTAGAGTTCCACTGGGACAGACCAAGGGCTGGGATCCACAGCTAATCAGGTTATCACTTCAGTCCCCTGCCCTATGTGAAGCATCTCTCTCTCTCTCTGAACTACATTGCCCGAGGTTGGAAGACAGATTGTATGACTACTATAAAATCATCCTACCTATCCTCATTAGTCCATCTTTTCTTATTAATGTGCCATGCACAGATTCTGTAATCTGTTACATAGATTTCTCAGCTCTTGTGAAGGTATTTTTGTGCATGGATAGTTGCTCTGATTACATTAATTTGATGATAAATTTTTTATACTTAAAAATATAAGTATCACCTCAGAGAAAAGTCTAGCTTTGAGAAGGTCATATAATTCCCTCATACTCCAAAGTCAAGTACGTAATTCAGATTTATTTTATTAAAGTGATCATATTTCTAGTTTCTATTTATCCTTTTTTGTGTCAGTAATTTCAAGATTTTTATTATGAGCATGAACGACCACACCAGATTAAACTATAATTTCTTTTAAGAAAAAAAATGCTTCATCATTTGACCTTTGGAAATCTTTTAAGAATAACGTCATTGTTCTTTTATTCTGATTTTCATTCTGATTTTTTTCATCTGCAATATATAACGAGTTTGATGAAGGAAAGTATAATACTTCTAGACCTTAGCAGCTTTTAGAAACATTCAAATTAAAATAAATGAATAGATAAAAAATAAATGCTGTACTTAAAAACCCATGTTTAGATTTGAATTCAACATTTTCACTTTTACAGGCAGTTTGTTATAAGACCTAAAGTTTTCTGAGATTTGATTGTCTGATGCATAAAAATTTTGGTTTAATATTCATTCATCTTAGCACTAAAATATAATCAAATAAACATCATTCATTTTTACCATAAACTTTAAATAATACAAGGGTATTCATCAGATATATTTCATAGCAGTGCTGAAAATATGACAATTTTGCAAGTAAAATATAATGTTGCATATAAATTATATTACTGCTTATGTTTTACTTGAAATATTCATAATATTCATTTTGTAAATATAATATACAGTACAAGAAAATGACAATATTATAATTGAAGTTCTATGAAAAATCTTGCCTCTGAAAATTTTAGATGGAATCAATCTTCTCTGAATTTTACTGGAGGTTAGGAAGGAATACTTATTTGCTTATTTTCTTTATTATTTTGAGAAGTTCATTATAGGAAATTACTGTCATTTCTTGATTTCAATTTAATCAATAACCTGGGTTAATGGAATAGCACAAATATAAACAAATATCCTCTGCCATTAACATACCTCAACACACTAAAAATATGCTCATATAAACATACATATTATAATTTTTATTAGATTGTATATATTAAAGTTGTATTCTTAATAAAGTGGTTGTTACATATTTATAAAATCTTATGCTATGTCTTCAGAACTGATGTAAGCTATAATTTTTAAGAATGTCATTGTTATATAAATATGTCTGATCATTAATTACACTGTAAAAGAATGAAAGTGTACTCATTAATCACCTTTTTGTGAATAATAGACTGAAAAGATCCTTAGAAAACAAGCATGATTATAGCAAGCTGGCCATTTAAAGGGAGTCAAATTAAACAAGATTTTCTATAACTTCTTTCTCTGCTATTAACAATTCTTCTCAGTCAGTAAAACGTGACTTTTAGGTAATAAGTATGTAAAATTTATCTATACCTGATAGTGAACAGTCTGGTAAATTCATAATTATTTTCTTGACTTAACAACTTATATGATACTAACAATACAGATGCTTTGAACTTTCTTGCAGGATACAAAATAAAATCCTTTGAAAAAACACACACAAAGAAAGTTTAAAAAATATAGAGCCAAACTATATTATTAGAATATCTTAGTAAGTTTTCAAAATTATCAATATTGTTGATGTCCATAAATTTCTAATGTATTACAACTAAAATGTCTAGGTAATTAAATTGTTCTGCTGCCAAATATTTGAACTAATTTCTCCAAATAAGTGGAAATGTTGAAAGCACCTATTAATAATGATGAATATACTGTAAGAAACTTGAAAAGTAGAGAGACAGTATATCTTGTTTAGATTTTTGAACACAATGTTTTCATAACTTATGAGTAAAAGCATTATTATAGTACTCTTTTACCAAGCCACAAAAAGTATGAAACATGAAGTTATGAAATAGGAATACTGTACCTTATAATTGGACCTGAGATTGACTATGCTTTTTGAGAACAATGAGTTTAGTACTTTCATTGAGTTTGTTACCTTGAGAAGGTAAAAATAAAAGAACAATTAGCACATGTAATAGCAAATAAGATCATGGTCCAGATTTCTAAAACCAATCTTTATTTTTGTTAAGACCTGCAGTTCAAGAAAAAAGGAAAGAGGCTAGCTGCTCCAGCCACATTACCATGCCCTATCCTCCTGCCACACTGCCACAGGGGGGAACGAAGTAGTGGCTCTGGGTCCCAGAGGAAGGCCAGTTGGTGAGCCACTACAGAATCTTCCGGGACACCCTACAACCACTGCCAGTGCAGAGGAGCAGAGCTGCCCCCAGTGCAGAGGAGGTGAACCTTCCAGGCCACCTTCCCACCACCCCCAGCACCAAGGAGGTGAGCCATGTGGGAGTCAGTAGCACACATCTCTCCCTCCCCGACTGAAATGAGAAGACACTTAAATAAGCCTCAAAACCAGACTCCTAGATCACCTAAAGTAACCCCAAAGGAAAATGAGATGGAGCACTCTGATACTCAACCACCTGGACTCCCTCAACTGGTAACAAAAGAAGATCTGGAAAAAATGAAATCAGAAATAATTTCTCAGATGACAGCAGAGACTGTGCCCATAGTGCAAGACATAATAAATAAGTCTAGAGAGGACACAGATAAAAGAATAAAGGAGCTGAGGAACATGATGGAATCCCAACATAAGAAACAAACGGAATCTATTAAATGGGTGCAAATAGATTTCCAGGAGATTAAAAAGTACATTGAAAGTTTATGCAGCAGAATGAGCCAATGTGAGGAAAGAATTTCAGATATAGAAGATAAGATTGCAATTAGTGACCAGGGAAAGAAAACTTTCTTTAAAACAATAAGGGACCATGAGAAATCAATCAAGCAGCTGCTAGATGATGCAAAGAACAATAATGTAAGACTCATTGGAGTCAATGAA